>JNNX01000004.1:0-1200000 GCA_001657655.1 Talaromyces piceae | reverse complement strand
GAGCCGACGGGGATCTCGGCTGCGCGCTGATTGGCGGATGCCGGCCAGGTGGCGGCCGCCCGGTCGTGCATCCAAACAGGTGCGTGGCAATAGCCGCTCCTCGGCTGGCTAGGCCGGCCGACGGAACAGTGGTTGGTGTGGTGTAGGGACATCAGCAACTGCAAAGATCTTGGGTCTCAAAAAACGGTTGATAGGGCGTCTCACCGTCTGCACAAGGAAACAAATCAGGCAAGTGGTGCTGTGCTGGCAGCTCGTCGAGTCACCAACAGGTATCGCGGCCGGCACAGTCGCACGCACGTGTACCTGACCAGTACCCTTGGGCTAGCATTCAAGGGCAAATCCCTCAATTTTGGGGGTGTGGTGCCGGCTTGCAACTTTAATTTTCAACTTCTACAGGAAAGAGAGCATGAAGTCGGCCCTGGAGTATAGGCGCACCCACAAGCTACAGAACAGACAGGGTACCTCCATCCGTTGACATCCATCTCGATAGTCAGATGGAGCACAAATATGCTTAAAACGCTGTGGATGCCCTCCACCAGGCCGCGGGTTCCTGGCTGTCCCACTTGCGGATCTTCTTAGCCTCAATCGAATCTTCTTCAGCGACGGGCACGACAGGCAGGCCGTCATCTGATAATGATTATTTTCCGTTGTATAACTAAAACGGAAAATCCCTGCCGGAGCAGTCGCAACGTACGCTCGGCCTACCAGAAAGAACAAAAGCCAAAGCCAAAACCCAATACCCAAAAAAGGGACCGATCGCAAGCAAGTTGGTTGGCCGCGAAAAAATCGCAAGCAAACGCCGGCTGGCAGACTGTTGAGGCATGTCCGCGCTAGTTCAAGCCAACACCGCCCGAGCTAATGCACCTAAACGCTCGCTGTCGTCATTGTGATGGCGATATCAGATGTCATCCCGGCCGTGAAGCGGCCGCGTTTGCCATGGACTGTAGAGAACTACTAGCGAAACTTGATAGGCCTTAGAAACACCCAACCTTGCTACCGCTCCCCTTTGGCGATTGATTTTTCTCCTGGGATTTTCAAGCTAGATATCATGAGTAATGAAAGCAGTCCGTGGTGATAGGCTCGGTGCGTGTGTCGGCATCCGACGGGATCACATGATGGCCGCCACTTTTCTTCCCTTTTCCTTTTCCCAGCCCGAGACAAGAGTTTACGGAGTGCTCCCTGAACACATGACTAATATGTGAAACAAGGAAAAAGGTTCCAAGGGACGATTATCAGCGGCAGGATTTTTGACTGATGCGATAAATTAAATTTCCCATCAGCCAAAACTGCTTCTAGTCTCCTACCGCCTGTGCCAATAACATGCTTATAGTTCGCCTTCCCGATCGGGGCGAATGCGGCTTGGCGCCTGGCTGGCAGCGTAGTAATGCAGGACTGATTTGCGCTGCAACTTGCAAGCAATGTTGCAACGCTGTAGTCAGAAGATTGGCAATGCTCATATCGTTCTGACCGACCGATGCTGTCCCTCCTGTGACTCTGGAGAATGCCATTGTTATATTCACTCTCCTGCAGAATTGACGTCTCCAGGACCCGCAGATGGAGACTGGGGATTTTCCGCGTTCGAGTGGATCGATCGACCGTGAAACACGTCTCCATTTTCCGCGTTCTAAGGCTTACATCTTGAGGGTGCTGCCATATGCTTAGGTACCTGTCAATAGACGTCCTCGTTGTATAAGACATGGTCCTCTGACCATTACCATTCTGAGCTCCACGGCCAACGGGGAATTAGGACATACCACAATTAATAATGGTGATTATTGTATCGGCCGAATTCCTGCTCAGGCTGCGACTTCCTAATCTGGTTGGCGCGACCCACTCCTGCGATTTAGCCCGGGTCCTTTGTACCCTTGCCCTTGTACCCTTGTACCCCTGCACCCTGTACCCTGTTCCCTGACTCCCCCTGTACACTACAGTTGGACTATGTATGTCAAGTATCGAACCTTTGTGATCCAGCACTGTTTCGGGTTTTGTGTACAACTAGAGCCATCATAGGCAATGGCCAGACAGACCTCGAGGCTGGGACAAATCTACAAGACGCGATCCCGATCAAACACTCGCGTCCACATTCCGAAAGAGGCAGACCCCGAGAAAATAAAATCAAAAAAAAAAGTCGATCTTGGCCGAAACCGGGAACCGCTCCCAGGGTGCAGAAAGATTAAAGAAAAGAAGAGACCAGAATGACTGTTAGCGGGCGGGATCCCGAATGCGGCGATCGCTGCGTCAATAAAATAGAACAAAACAACTAAGTTTATAGTCAGTTACAGGGCACGCACGTACTCTAAAAGGAGGCTATGCTGTCGTAACACCAATCATGATAACACCACGTAGTAATCCTAACCAAAACCTAACCAAATCCTAACCATCAAACATGATAGCAAAAAACTAGTGATGCGCACTAGGCAGTAATTTCCTCTTCCACAGCGCAGAAAAAAAAAAAAAAAAAAAAAAAGTCCGATTTCGACCATAACTAGCTAACTGGTAATCTAAAAGAGTAAATACTGTTTTGCGGCCACCCGGCTTATACGCGGCACAACTCTGATAATCTCTGTTCCCGTCAACTACCGATATTTCTTGCCGTCGACCAACCGACCGTTTTGCCAACTTTGCCACCGCTCTGGCGACTCTGATTCTGGTCGCGTTCGACCACGGGCTTGGGGCGCCTGATCCGTGGGTCGGGGCGATTCCTGAGGAAAGTTCAGCTTACTTCGTACACTCGGTACACGGTTCACGGTTCTTTTTTTTTTTTTCGCTTTCGTAATCGGGCAGATCGCAGGATTAATTCGCTCACCCAGCTCGAGCTGGCCGTCCTCAACAACAGTGTCTGATCGGGGGTCGCCGGTCTATTATCTAAGCCGGTGGTGACGTCACGTTAGATGATCCTGCTTTTGAGCTCTCTGCAAATATCTGAAATTAACATAGATGGATTTTTTGCAAAGAATGGTACCTTCTTAATCTGGATCATGTACGTCGATGTAGTGGTATGGATAGCAATATGTCTAGAGTAGACATCAAAATAAACATCACAGGGCTGAACGACTCTCCACCAGACCAGGACCGTCCCCCACCTCGCTCGCCCACTCGGTATGGAGTCATAGAAGGTAAACTATGGAGTCCAGACGTTATGGAGTAAGCGCCCTGTTTGATCCAGATGAACCCTACAGAAAGAGAAGAAAGGCAAGTCCACTTGGTAGCCGCCAGTGCCTGGCAGTAGTCTGTAGCATAATGCCCACTCCCTTCCCGCTTTGTCTCCATAGGAGGGGCCGGGGTATATGTATCCACGGTGGGTAATACTATCTTTCGACCTTATTCTTTCGACCTTATTCTTCTTGATATCCATCTTCTCCGCCTCTGCTGATTGTCGTTGTTCTCGAGGCGTAGGTATGATGGGGTAACATTTTATTTTGCCAGTGTTTGTATCTGGTCAATGGCTANGGGGGGGGGGGGGGGGGGGGGGGTATACAAATACCGACCATCAACTGACCAATATGGGAAGAGCAGTCGTCTAATCCGTGTAACTGCAAGAGACCTGTCATGCATCATACCCACAACACCAACAGCTTCCAATTTTAGCACACGACGAGCCAAACTCAAATGTCTGACTATAGCGAACATGGCTTTTTCGTGGAGTAAAACAAGAAAATTATATCATGACTATGGCTGCTATAAACGAACATATCATCTATTCGCAACACCATCACCTGGATCTGACTCTTCGAGACATGACATACGCGACCGGACCAGTATCCCACCTGTTATCTTCAATTCCCGAGCTCACATATTCCCTCAAGCCTCCACAATCGACGTATCGCAAGACATCAGCCAAGAAGTATAATAATGGCAGGTAAGCCATTGCCCGAGGTCGAGACCAGTCAACGGGTATCTTCGATGTCAAATCCCGACCGTCCCTTTTTTTTTTTTTTTTCTATTCTCCCTTGTTTTCCATTACACTCATATGATCGATGTAAATGTTTTATAGGCCGGTCATATGCATGGCGTTGCCGTTATCAGACTGGTACAGCAGGCGGGTGGACTTGGCGTAGCACTTTTGAATACGTTAACAATGGATACTTGGCCTTCCCCCTTAGGACCAGCTTGACATGAATTGAAACTTGGACGCTGACATACTCCTCAAGATCCCCACGCCGATAATGGGCCTCAAGCTGAAACAAATAGCCCAAAGTTCATGTCGAACATAGTAAAGCCCCTTGCCAACCAACTACTAGATCATGAGGCAAGACACGTACGCAATTCCATGCCCCAAGCAGGGGATAAAACTCTCTTCAGTCATATAGGCCACTATCTAAACGATTTATAAACAACATACCTGAATAGTCAATAAACCTCTTTTTTCTTTTTTTCTTCTCTTTTCCCTTTTTGATTCCTCTTGTTAGAAAACTGTAGACTTCTACACGCTTGGCATGGAACTCGTGATGTGTAATGTAGGATTGACCCATGACTGCATCCAATTCACATGCCGTGTACACTGGTACGCTGTATATGCTCGGTGTATGTAACCAAAATAATTTCTTTCCCCCTCTTATATGTAGTAGTTATGTGGCTGCTGTGAGTATTTGTAGGCTTGTGTGTATGTATATAGTCCGCAGACGCCGGCAACAGGGATGATGCCTTCTCGAAAGTGAGCCGCGGTGGGGATAGTGCCAGCGCACTACCTGTACTCCATCAACATGTACTATGTATGTATGTAGGCATGTATATCACTTGAGAGGGGCCACGGAATATTAATCCAGTCAAGCGAAGGAAAAAAAAAAAAAAAAAGCAAAGAACAAAGCAAATGAATCCTTCCTATTTTATGGTTCAGATGTTCCAGACATTGGAAACTGAAAAATCTCTCTCTCGCGGAAAAAAGATAAAAAACTTCTGGCATTGGATTCATCACCATATTATATATATATCAAAAAAAAAGAAAAAACAAATAATCATAACGCTTTAAAAAGAGTTCCCCCCCAGAGGCCCGACATTCCAATATATCCTTAATCCTCGCTCTTTTTTTTTCTTCCTTCGGCTCATTTTTTTATTTTTTATTCTGTCCCTCCCAAGTTGATCAACAGCGGAAGAGAAGAACGGTTCTTGACAAAAACAGTCATAACGATGAAATCAAGAGCACGACGAAGAGAACAAAAAGGTACGTGATGTTACTTAATACACAGCAGAAGAAACGAACAGAAACTAATATATCCTCCCGTCTCTTTATCTAGATATGGTCTAAAACCTGCTGGATAGCCTGGACGATCTCCTTCAACGAGTTCTTGCCCGTCGCCAGGCCATTCACGCACAGCCCAAAACCTTGACTAGTCAGGCTGTCCAGCAGCACCGACGAAGCCGGGCTCGAGAGAATACCCTCCGGGTTGTGCTGGACCTGACCCTGCAAAGCGGCCACCGAGTGCCGCTCTGGCAGGCCGAGGGTCGTCTCGAGCTCGATAAGCATACGCATGCCGTTGTTGAAAATGCAGCGCAGGAGTAGCTCGCGGTTCGGTCCGCTGTCTGTCGCATACGCTAGGTTGGGGAAGATAATGGGTGATGGCTGAGGCGCAAACGGTGGGCTCGCCATGAGCTCTTGCAGCAGGTACGAGAAGATGACATGGTAGCTTCCTAGGAGGCACGTATAGCAGTTGATAATTGCCAGTGTTAACGATACCTGCACGTCGTCGAACTGTCCTTGTTGTGTGTATGTCGGTGTGGGCTGGGGAATAGACCCCAAAGCATCTGATTGACCCCCTAGCCCATTCTCGGTGCCGAGAAATGACGGACGTCGGGACTGGCTGGGAGTAGGCAAGGGTACTGCCATGTCGTTCGCGGCCATGGATGCCACGATCTGGCAAGCTACTGTGTCGGAACCGTCCCCGTGAACGGACAGCCTTACAATCGCGAGAAATCGTTGCGAGTATGACACCACACTCTGCAGTGCCGTCTGTAGGTTATGCACCGCAATGGTCGGTGACATGTTGCCCAGCATGAGCAGTTTCTGAGAGACCGAGTGCTGACAATCCAACAGAGACATATTCATATCCAACAATCTCCTCAGGTTTTCCTGGTCCCAATGCTGTTCTCGATTATCTAAACAAGGGAACCCTGTACAGATTGTCAGTGAACTGCTCAGATAAGGAGATTAGAAGAACATACTTTCTTCATAATCATAACCCTGCGAATCGCTCAAGGGTGGCGCCCATTCGTGTCCGTTTGGCATAAAAGTTATTGGGAAGTGCTCGCCGTCCATAGAAGGAGGCGTGATCAACCCAGAGAAAACCGGGGCTGTATACCCGTCAAAACTTCCACTTGTGAAGCAGTCTTCAGGGACGCTGTCTAGGTTCATCTGCGAGGGCGTGGGCTGACCAACACCGGCAGCTGTCGCGTTGTTGTGAAATGCGCCGGCAAACTCGTCTGGTGGCGAATGCTGCGATAGTTCCAGGGCAACCGCCATGTGCTTCGGGGGACTACGAGTTGCCTTGTCGCTCTTGCTGGCGGCCAGCAACTGCTCCCTTGACTTTTTACTCATGGGACGTTCCATCGAACTGATGGTACAGGATGCATGCGCCTTGCGGCAACGCTTGCATGGCATGAGAGACGGTCGCCAGGTGTCTCTTTCGCAGCGCAATTTCTGCATCCGGCAGCGGTCGCAGGCGAAACGACGGGGCTGCTGGACCATCTCGGTATTATGACTTCGCTCCAGGACATTTATGTTAGTGCGAGCCATCACGATAATTGGTCTCGTCCTCGAAATATTCGATGATGAAAAGAAAGGTCGACGAAAAGAACGAAGGAGAGCTGTTGGAAGGATAGACAACGATGCAATAACCTTTAAAGTTAAGGAAAGAAAGGAGTCGTGAAGAACTCTTGGAACTCAGGCGAGCAATGGTATATGCTGAAGATCTACCCAAGGTGGCGTTGTGGTCGGTTATGCGTGGTGGTCAAGGCAACCTTGTGTGGCTTTCTCGTCTTTTAAGGACTATTTAGCTCCCCCCGTCCGTTGCGTCCCAATAATCAGTCTTGATCTTCGCGCTTTTCCTCAAGGGTCTTAATGACCAAGGCTACGGATCCCGCCAGTGATGACGGTATCTCCGCGACAGAAATCATTATTGGTATTTCGACAGGGGCAACCACAAATCCTCAAGTCGTCATCACCTGTCAATGCTGGAGGGCCGGGCTCAAAAGGTGCGACTATTAACCTCCATTGAAATTCTGCAATGCAGGAGAGCATTAGCCTTGAGGTCGCAGGCATATGCCCGCTTTGGGTGACACAGTCATGCGGGTCAGATTCACCAAGGCAGCAGATATAAGCTGCTGTTGGACTTTCCTATTACCTCTCTTGCTCTGATCCACCACGTACTGTTTCCCGGATAGGCGAACACTCGCCTGGGCTAGGTCCTCGCCCAATCGGACCCTGAGAAACTTTATTCAAGATTATTTCCATGGTCTTGAAGATCGATACCGACAAGAGATGGATTGATCAGACTCTGAACAGCAGTCCGAATCGGTTGACTTACACTCGTCCGCACGCGGATTTACCCGCCAAAGCAGGGAAATGAAAATTNAAAAAACAAAAAAAAAAAAAAAAAAAAAAAATCCTTTTATCTCTTTTTCGACTTCTTTTTTTTTTCTTCGCTTAAGGCTTGCTCGTTTTCCTATTCGTTGTTTACACGAGCTGACGTGCACCTTTCTTTTTCGAGGCCTGGCTGTTTTTGGTGTGGGAACTGTGCCTGATTCTTCACTCTGATTCGCATAGATTGGTCAGGTTGCGAATGGGTCCCGTCCCGTGCCATGGGCCATTTGATGGATGTCCTCCCAGAGAGCTGTCGGTAGCCGTTCTTAACATGCAGAAAGTGGCGTCAAGTATGCTTGCTATTGACTGATAACGATGGGATCAGCACTTTGCAGGGAAGCCCTATGGCGCGGTCACAAATAGTTCAATGTACGATGGCAACTGTTTTCGGAAATCAATCATTTAGAGTTGGATTGTCACCTCGAGCGCGGGTGAGAACGAGTAGAAGGTTTCCTGGCCATGCTCGAAACATTGTAAGCAATGAGACATGGTGGCAAGAACGGGTTGGACGAACGGGGACACTAACACAGTTGTCGTGGTTTACTGTGAAACCCGCTATCGATCACGTGTGAAACAAAGTATGTGTTGATCACAAACGGAAGAGCGGTGGGGAAAAACTCGAATCAGGATTTTGGGAGGGGGGAGGGATTTTTTCTTTTTTTTCGTGTTGCTGTCTTTTCCGTCCTGCGCCTCTTCTTGGTGACGCGCGCACACATCTCCCGGAAATGGACCTCTTGTTTCAAGCAAAGTCCGAACTCTGAGTAAGGTCCGCTATGGAGACAAAGCGGCGGTCTAGAGGCAACTGACAGGCGCCCTAGAGCCTGTTGGTACTAGAGAGATCTGCGCGATCTTGGACGAGCAAACTAACCCTCAGTTTAATGGTTATTGAGTTTATTCAGAAAGACGCCCGGTCCGAACATAGTTTGCTGTGTGTGACTGCCCACAGGTGTTCGTCCTATAAAGCCACGTTGTCGGCGAAATTGAAGGTGTTGAGCGGACCCGTATGCTGACGGAGGCTAGCTGGACGACAGCTAATGATCATTGACCAGTGCATCAGACTAGTTTGCTAGAGTTCGGGCCCAGCTACTAGTGCATCCCTAAGTACTTTGTACAGAATAGTCTGTTTCTTTGGTCCTAAGGAACCTCTGTTGTTGGACGGTTTTGTCGCCGTTAGCGATAGGAACATGGCCAAGGCCTTGATGTTGAACAGGAAAGACCAGGGAAAGGATAGACAAGAGGAGAGGAAAGACAACAGGAACAGACGTCGACATAATACACAGAGGGAGCGGGCCACACGCACATACACAGGGAAGGCGCAGGGTGTGAGTGGAGAACACCATCGCTCCTGCCATCTGAGCAGTAGAATCAAGCTGTTGCCGCCTCCCATCCGATCGGTTGATCCGTAGATCTGGTGGAGCGCAAAAGAGCCCCCTCATTGGTCTAACCCAACCCACTATGCTCCCGCACGTCTGGAGTCTTGCGGGAAAGCCGCGCGCTAGGGGAAGGCTAAACCCTATGTTCTCAACCTCTGATTGGTGCGCACTGTGTCAACTAGTGTATCTATCTGCTTGGAGAGCGACTCGACAGGCAAGCCTGCTGAAGATGGAGAAGACAGGCGGGCCGTGCAGACTCCACAGTATATTGACTATCGAGCTGTGGCCAGCTGAGGCTGGCTGGAGTCGGTTCCCCATATGGCCGGGGGGAAGGAGGCTGAGTTTATGACTCACGGATCTACTCTGTACTCCGTATAGAAGCACAGGCAGGCAACAGCAGCAGTTTGTAGTTTTGTTTTGTAGGTTATATTTTCCCCGCCTTTACTCTCTTTTCTATCTTTTCCCCGACGCCTCCGAACGATGAATTTGTAATATATCCCAGCCTCTACCGGATGCGGGAAGCAAGTCAGCGCCAAGTTTACGCAAATGTCTAAAAGCCTTGATTATGAAGGGTTTGCTTGGAGTACTCTTGAACTACTCCGTACATTTCCAATAAAAGCAGGGCCTGCACATGTATGATGATAACGATCTGCTTTAACATGCATAAGTAGGCGAAGAATTCCTTGGATAGCTGTAGCCATACACCCAACGCATCGTCTTATGAAGAATGTCATCCTTCAGCTACCGAGTATAGCATGCCCTTTGCCTTTAATCGTCAAGGTCTCAAGGTTCAGGCATACCTCCCGAAACTAGCAATCCTGGATGCTTACCAGTTCACGATAGATCGTCCTTGTCACATCCATCCGTCTAATCACGTTCCGATATTTGCTTATCAAGCCTCCGGTCTGACAATATGCATACAGCAGTATGCATATATGATGTCTGCTGAGTATCCTGTATAATATGAATAAAGTCTGACTGTCGCCGGGATACATTAGGCTGTGGTAGTCGCCTGCCGTCAATTGTCGGTGTTAGTTAGCTAGGCATAGACTGGCCAACAGTAAAGCGGTAACTACGTCACTAGAGACTGTTGCTATCATAGTCCCGCATTGTTTTCTGGGCTAAAACGAAGTTCCGAGTTATCAGTGTGTCTACTTTGATTGACATGTCAGTCGCCTCTGCACAGGTCATATTTTCGCTCTTCGCCTACATTGATCCAAGTGGTTCGCTTGCTCCCATGCAACAATTCTTTATAGCATGGATATGTACCTCCAGCCTCAAGAGCCTGCAATGTAACATGAAACCGGTTGCTCATTAGGTATTGGCGGTTTTAATTCCTCGAAAGGCATGCATATATCGAGTTGGTGGGACGAGAGGTAAACTCCCTTACATATCGGCCACATTTTCTACTGCCTGCACCATCGTCGGGCATAGGTTAGCACATGTACTCTAGGTCGCGTGCTGAACTCATAGCGGTCAGGAAGAACGGTGAGCATGGTGTACACAACTGCAGCGAAACACGGGTAGAATGCAGTCTCTTATTCGTCAGCACTACATGGGGAGTTTTTAGTCAGGCACTGGACAAGCGAATTCAAATTGATTGGTCAAAGAAAGAGAAATAAGGAAAGACAGGTGATAGTTTGTGAAGGACTCGTGAGTGGATAGGGAAGAAAACGGGAGTAAAAAAAAAAGCAAGGAAAAAAAAAAAAAAAAAAAAAAAAAAAAAAAAAAAAAAAAAAAACATCCCACTTTACGTGGCGCATCCTTTGTGAATGGCCTAATTAATGAGCAATTGACTCCAATACATTCGTCGCTCTGCGGTTTAGCTCTTATAGTGATAACTAGTGACCTTCTTGTCGACCATATTGAAATTGTGTGTTTACAGGCTATGAGCCATACCCTGTGGCATGGTTATAAGCTTTGCAGTGACAGTGTAACAATAGCACAATTAAATGGATCATACTTGAGTTGCCATTTCAGTGACTCTCTATGAAGAAGCATCGGTAATACGGACAAGTGGGTATCTTCGCTCTTCTTCTCCTATTAGCCTTGGTCCACACAGCATAGTTAATCACATTTTGACTCGGTCGGAAAATTGGCTGCACGACGCGAAGTTTGGTCTCTTCAGTGGGTTCTTCACCCCCTTTTCCACGCTCCCCCCCTCTTTTGTATTTTATTTTCTTTTTTTCTTTTTTGCCTTTCACTCCCCCTCCCTTCTTGTTCTGTTCTACAATTAGACTCTGAACGAAGAATCTAGACACATGGTCACAGGGAAACTATTCATGACGATCCCTATAGCGCGTGCCTACAAGCTTTCCCCCCGAAAGGTTCAGCTGGCTATCTCTAGAGTGGTGATGTTCGTATTCCTCAAAAGGCCCAGATAAGCCTGCACCACCAACTGGAGAACCCCTGCAGGAATCCACCTAGGTTGCTTTACCATTGGCATCTTATCTTCTTTTATTATCTTTTTCTTTTTGTCTCCTCTAGTTCCCTTGACTTGGAAGGATGCACAAGACCAGTTCCCTACTAAACCTGACTGCTGAAGCTGACACTGACTAAACTAGAGGTAGCCGAGATTTTCTTAGGAATGAAAAACGTTTACTGTTGAAAAGTAGGTGAGTGGGAAAGGGAGAGCAAAGAGGCGTGATGTCCGAATTGGGTTACTGGGCTGGACCAGAGATGTCTCCTACCGCGTGATGGTAGGACGAACTGAATTGACTCTCGAGTATGAATTATTTGTTCTGTTGTTGTTGTTGTTGTGTATCTGTTAATTTTATTTTATTTTTTTCTTTCCGGTTTCTCTCCTGTGCTTTTTGGTATAATGATGCTGCGCTTTATACTGTACCCCGGCTGGCATTGCGTCTTTCTGTTCATTAAGTCAAGGAACAAGTTCTATAGTTGCTCTTACAGATTGAAGATAGATCCCAAACTTGCAGATATCTCCACGCAACATAGATTCAGACTATGCGTGTCAAGGATCTGGTCGATAGGTAAAGGTTGCAAGACTGCCCCTAGTTCAATACCGATGCGCCCCAGCGAGATTTTAGCCTCATTAGTCTCTATCTAGGAATTCGCAAGACAAAGGAAAAGGAAAGCTAATCATACATGCGACAACGTGCAACATGGAACATAAAAAAGCGGGGTCTAGGAAAAGGGGGTATCAAGTCGTGAGCCAATTCAGTAAACTAAAGGAAAAGTTACGCTCAAAAAGGGTAACAGCAAGACAGCTTGCCACGATTTCAGTTAGTATCCCTTCTTCGACAAAGCCGCCTTCTTCGAAAATGGTCAGATTGCCCATCGATTGCGTACCGTCGTCGCTCTTCCAGATCGCCACAACCTTGGCAGGATAATCTGCCGTTACAAGTTTCAGCTCACTGCCCGGAGGTAGTTTGGTTCCTAATATAGCTCGGGGTGATGTTGGCCCTCTCCAGTAAAAGACCTGTGTCATTGGCGCGAGTCCGTCGTCTCGATATCGAGCAATGTCAACCCGGTATTTGCGTTTCCAGCCTTCTCTGAGGATCATCATCGAGCCCTTGGCCGGATATTGTTGTGGGTAGTTGTTGTTATATGGTAGCTGATAGTGGGGATCGTAGAACTGCGGTGGCGGCGATGGAGCGGTGGGCATGACTCTGGGTGGCCCGAAGATGTTTGCTTGTGCAATCATGGTGTTGATCGAAAGGCTGGTGTGGTCTCTTTGGAGCTGGACGTTTGATACAAGATCTGGTGGCGTTGGCATAGCCGAGAAGCGGTGGTTCATATGGTTTGATGATCGGTCGGAGAACAGCTGGAACGACTCGATCGTGTGGCCCGGACAGCCGCCAGTCGGCATCAGGGGGCGGCTGTAGAAAGTTGGAGTTGGAGCTGTGGCGTCTGACGAGGAACCCGACTGACGTATCGTGAATGCATCGATAGTCGCCGAAATCTATAATCGAAACAGACTGCCCTTAGCCTTCCCATTCACAATGACAAGACAGAAGCGGGTATGAGCACTCACATCTCTGTGTATATCAAATGATCGATATTGTTGTGGCCTCTGTTCGTCTCCATAGTATTCGGCACCGACGTCGTTGGGGTCCAGATCAGAAGCAATCAGAGAGCTTGGTCGATAGCTGGAATTCCCATTGCCATTATTCCCAAGCAGACTGCCACCTCCACCTCCGCTACCAGACCCGTGTCCTCCCCCGGAGACGAACTCGAAGATATCACTGAGCATATCCATCGTGCCGAGCCAAATAGGGAACGAGGGCCGTACTGATAATGAGAAGGGTCTTAGGTGTCATCAGAATAAGGGCAGTGTGCAAGAATTTATTCACAATACCGAGAGCCATGGTTTTCCTGCTAATGCAGCGACTTTAGGGTTTATTAATGTGTAGTAACAGATTGGAAATCACTTCCACAATCAAACTAAAAATATGTTTGTGTGTAGTTGTGTTATGTACAGACATACCTGACCACACTTGGCACGATGTGCATAAATTAAAATGAAATACAGAACAAAAAGAACCTGGTTGCATGTGCTTGATGAGCTGGGTTCACCCTCTCCCAATCCCTTTACGGTAATATTTGATCGACAACGTTGCCTTTTAAGCGCTGTGTTCAGCTGGTGTCTGCCCTATGCTAGTAGACAATTAGGCCTAAAAATAAACTTAAGTCTCGTAATTCCTTCCCGATTAGGCGATATAGTTCGCTAGACGAATACGAGCTTGCATACTAAATGAGGGGCTCCCGTATTGAATATTGACATGGTGAAATAGACGCTGTCTGGACTGAACATCATGCAACCTGATAAACATCAGATCAGCCAGGAGAAGGAAGCAAAAAGAGAGAGAAAGAAAAAAAGATCTCCTCTCCATGGGTAGCTAAGGGGCAAGCAAAGTACCGTAGAGCTCTAGTGTAATAATGATTGGCTGCGCTGGGTCGCTGCAGGCAGAACGCTCACCGCCCTGGATGGTGACGGGGCCCTTCCCAACGGGAAAAGGATCAGATCGGAATGATGACCTCGAGGCAACAATCAGAAAAAAGCTTTAGACCGTCGAAGCTGAGGTTGTTGGTTCTTTTTTTGGCACAAGGATCAATTGGCTAGGGAAGCTGCAGAAAGCCTCTCATTCTGCGCCTTGTTGGCAGTTCGAAGGGTCATGACAGCTTGATCGTTCACTTCTTTCTCCACTGGGCTGGCCATCGTTACGGAAGATCAACTGACAGCGCACAAACCTTGATCTTCGAAAGTCGTCTGTCCAAAAAAGCAATATAAGCAATTGAACGGAAATGGCGGCACGAGCTGCCCTTCGACCCCTGCGGTTGACCCCCGTGCAACGACCTCAGCTGTTGCGAGGCAAGGGCAATTGGAACGCACGACTCGCATCTACTACGCCGCCGACAGCTGCTCCCCCACGGCCGTCGAAAAGCTCGTTCCGGAAGTATGCTTTCCGCACGTCGCTAGTGGTGGTACTCGTAGGCGGATACTTCTACGTTACGGACACGCGGGCCAGTATTCATAGATACGTGGTGGTGCCGTTGGTGCGGTGGCTCTATCCGGATGCAGAGGATGCCCACCATGCAGGTGTGGCAGCCCTTAAGGAATTGTACAGGTTTGGACTACACCCGCGTGAGCGTGATTCACCCGACCAAGACGGTAAACTAGCGACGCAGGTTAGCGGAGGCCCTAGACATAGTGTCGGCAAAATTCACCGTCAAACCCGCGGTTGCTGATACGGAACATAGGTTTTTGGCTACACGCTTTCCAACCCTATCGGCATATCAGGAGGTCTAGACAAACACGCGGACATCCCCGATCCCCTCTTTGAGCTGGGCCCGGCGGTTGTGGAAGTAGGAGGCACGACGCCTTTACCCCAGGATGGGAACCCCAAGCCTCGCGTGTTCAGATTGGTGTCTCAATCGGCTATGATCAATCGCTACGGCCTAAACTCCAAAGGTGCAGATCACATGGCTAAAGTCCTGCAAGAGCGCGTCCGTGCTTTTGCGTATGCTCACGGCTTCGGCGACCATGATGCTGCTGAACAGCGCGTGCTGAACGGCGACGCGGGCGTTCCCCCTGGGAGCCTAATCGATGGGAAGTTGCTTGCTGTGCAAGTTGCCAAGAATAAGCTTACCCCGGAGTCCGACATCGCGGCTGTGGCGGCGGACTATGTGTACTGTGTCGACCGGCTGGCGCCATATGCCGACATTGTCGTGGTCAACGTGTCCAGTCCGAACACGCCTGGCCTGCGTGGTCTGCAAGCCGCGGGACCGCTGACCGAGATCTTAAAGGGTGTTGTTGGCGCCGCGAAGAAAATCGAACGCAAGACCAAACCGTTTGTCATGGTCAAAGTGAGCCCAGACGAAGACTCGGAGGAGCAAGTCGACGGCATCTGTCATGCGGTGCGCGAGTCCGGTGTTGACGGCGTGATTGTTGGCAACACAACGAATCGTCGGCCAAAGCCGTATCCTCAGGGATACGTGCTTTCCGCGCAGGAAGAGCAGACGATTGCCGAAACCGGAGGCTATTCCGGGCCGCAACTGTTTGAGAGAACGGTGGCCTTGGTGTCGCGGTATCGCGAAAAGTTCTCCGGAGAGGGCGCTCCCAAGACCATCTTTGCTTCTGGCGGCATTACCACGGGCCGACAGGCTCAGGCTGCGCTCGACGCGGGGGCTTCCGTGGCCATGATGTACACCGCCATCACATATGGCGGAACGGGCACCGTCACCCGAGTGAAAAATGAGCTTCGTCAAGAACGAGAGAAACAATAGACGTCACTAAAAGGGAAAGAGGAAGATATAGATGTAAATTAGGCATTATGTATTTGTCATTATCATCATCTGTCCGTCCATGTCTATGTGTGTTCTTTTCTTTCTGTTGCAATTGAAAGCATTATAATGTTTCTTCCACCTCTCTCACGACCTTCCTCACGCCGTCGACTTGATGAGCGAACCGACCCAGGAACATCCCATCAACCGCTTTACCCAAACCACCCTGGCCCCAGAGGCCGGGCCCGGCACTACCGCCATACAGAACCCGAACGTCACCGTCGCGCTTTCCAACGACAGCACGGATGCCCGCAACGACGGCGGAGACATGGTCGACACCAGCCGGCTGCGGTTTGCCGATGGCCCAGACAGGCTCGTACGCGAAGATGACAGGCGCACTAGGCGGGATGGCATTGAGGACAGCCCGAATCTGCACCTCGCATTCGCCGACGGCGCGGTCCACGGCCTGCGATGCAACTTGACTGGAATCGGGGGCGCTGACCTCGCCAATGCACACCAGAGGAATTAGACCTTGGGCCGAGGCGGCCGCAGCCTTCTTCGCGGTGATGTCGTCGGTCTCGCCAAAGATGGCTCGGCGCTCGGCGTGGCCCAGCTCGACGATGGACGCGCCGATCTCGCGAAGGGACTGCGGCGACACTTCGCCCGTGTACGCGCCCTGGGCTTGCCAGAAGGCATCTTGACCGCCGAGCAAGAATGGCGGGGGCAGGCCAGTCTCGTCGGTCTTGTTGCTGGGCAAGCTGGCCGTCCAGTCGCGGATGATCTGGGCAGACGGGTAGATGGTAAGAAAGTCCGGGATCAAGGCCAGGAGGAGCTTGGAGCGGTTCTTGGCTACAACAATCTCGTTCTTTGGGTCAAGCAGGTCGCGGAGATACTGTAGCGTGCGCGCCGGTGTAAAGTACATCTTGAGCGAGATGATCAGAAGCTTTTCCGGCAACGCGGGATACGACACTGCAGCGGCGGCCATTTTGGGAATAGTCTCCTTTTTTTTTCTTTCTTTCTCCTCTATCTGGATCCTTTCTTCTGCTTTTGATCCAGTCCTTCCTGTCAACACGCAGGATCAATTGATCAATCAACTCAGATCAATAGGATTGAACACTTCTTGCTCAATCGGGGAAATTCGGTGGTGGAGTTTCCGCAATGATGTCACCGGCAAGACGGGTCGGAGGGGACTGCGCCGTGAAAGTCGAGCTTAAGCAAGAAGGTGGTAGTGAAAGAAGCCCAAGGTTTCCAATCAGCTCGCATAGATTTGACCTAAAAAAAAAAAAAAAAAATAAAACCGAATAAATGACTCCCTCGATGAGAAGTCTAGGTTTTTGTACACTGCAGCAATAAACAAAATCCTTTCCCCCTCCAAGGCGGGGTCCTGACTGTCACGGCCCGCTTTTTTGGATGTTCGGGGAACCACTTTTTCCCACCTGAAATGTAAGTAATGGCCGGGGTAAAGAAGATGGGGTAGCGTGGTCGGTCGGGGAATTTTGTCGATCTCGAGCTGACCTAAGGAAGAAGATTTCAAGTGCAGTAGAGCTGTCGTAGAGTTTGTTCTCACGAGAAAATGGGGGACAGGCATGCGTTATAAGTTCTGGTCAACCAGAACGTTATTGAACCAACATCAGCCATGGGTATCAATCGGCGCGGCGCCGTGTCTATCCGAAACAGGAATAGCCGGGGAGCTGTTCGGCCGGAGCAACGCCGACCTACACGCAATCTTTCTTTTGCGAGGNAAAAAAAAAAAAAAAAAAAAAAAAAAAAAAAAAAAAAAAAAAAAAAAAAAAAAAAAAAGGGAATTGCAGAAGAAGATGCACATAGGAGATTATTGGATAACACACATAGCGGATGTAACTCGGCCGAGTTTCATAAGGAAAAAGGGGGAACAGAAAATCGCACGATTGGAGCTCGCTGGTCCACACTGTGATACTGCAGTCCCAGAGCGGGGTTCGATGTTTGTTTGACAAAGCCGGAAGGCCCGCAATAGGCAATGCCGCAGCAGTCTTCGGTTGTGCTGGTAAATTCTAGATCTCTACTTGTTTCTGCTGTTCCTGGCCTTTTTACGCGAGTTACCAGCGAGAGCAGGGTTGTTGTTCAGAGCATCTGATCTGGAGATTGTGTATAGAGGGGCACATGGAGGGGTATTCTCCTTAGTCATGTTAGGATTCACATGCTTTCATCTCGTTTCCTGAATAGTTGCATTATCATCCACACCTTCAAGTTGGCCGTGCCTTAGGGACCAAGGGGCTCGGACACGCGAATCTTCAACGGGTGGAACTTAGTCTTGCCCAGGGCGCATAGTGAAACCGAGACTTATTGGCCGGAGTTGCAACTAACAATGCTTGATGACGCCAGCCGACAGCCCTGCAAGTAGACTTGGTAGATTACAGTTATGATTACAGCGTATCGAGGATTGTTAGGGCATCTGTTTGGCATTGTCAATTTTCGCGCAGTGGAGACCACCAGGGGATGGCCCTATGGATGAGATCCAATCCCGGTGTGAGACTGCTAACATGGAGGTGGGGGTTGACTGCTTGCCTCCCCCGCAGCCCAGGAGGACATCGAACCGAGACCGAGACGGGAATCCGTTTTGGGGAATCTCGAGCCTCGATCGCTCGGTATATATATGGGCAGCGAGGCGCCCCCCTCCCCTCGTCGGCCGCAAAGATCAGTCAGTACAGTAATTTGTTTTATCACCAGAATACCCATCTCCTTTTCCGGGTGCTCTAGCCTTCTCCAGAACAGTACATCATGTCGGACCTCAAGCCTCTCCGCATCGTCATGGCCGGCGACGACGCCGGCGTCGAATACAAGCAGACCATCAAGGCACTGCTCGAGAAGAGCCCGCTGGTCGAGTCGGTGGTCGACATTGGCGTGCAGAGCAAAGACGACAAGACGGCCTACCCTCACCCGGCCGTCGAGGCTGCCAAACAGATTGCCGAGGGCAAGGCCGACCGCGGCCTGTTCATCTGCGGCACGGGCTTGGGCGTCGCCATCGCCGCTAACAAGGTGCCCGGCATTCGCGCCGTGACCGCCCACGACCCGTTCTCGGTCGAGCGCTCCGTGCTCAGCAACGACGCCCAGGTGCTCTGCTTCGGCCAGCGCGTCGTCGGCATCGAGCTGGCCAAGAAGCTCGCCCTCGACTGGCTCACCTACCGCTTCGACCCCAAAAGCGCGTCGGCCGCCAAGGTTCAGGCCATCAACGACTACGAGAAGAAGCTCAATGCAGCTGCTTAAGCTTCGAAAACCTTAAATTTCGACAAGCCGGTTCCCCGCATGTCCGATGTTCGAAGATTCCCGATTCTGTTTCGAGCCTTTGATACGATATGTCTATATATACCTATTTGCTGTTTTTTTTTTTCTTTTTTCTTTTTTCTTTTTTCTTTCTTTTTTTTTCCCTTCTTCTTTCAATCCCAAGCAGCTCATCCAATCAGTGGGATTTTTGGACCGCTGAGGAGTGTGTCCGGATGCTGTTGTTCCTCTTCTTGTTATACTGTGAAGTCTACTTTATCTTGGACCAGTGTGCTTTGTCTCGCCGGACGCGGTGGTTGCTGGAGAAACAAAAATAGACATAGAACAGACTGCACACAGATACTTCAAAATAAATACTTTTGGAACTGTCGATTTATTCTGTGAATAGCGCTCGCGAATTTGGAGGCATATACTTCTCCGAGTGCGTTGATTGGTCAGCCGCCGGGGGTTCTGCGGAGATCGATGGGCTTCGATCGGGGGGCGCTAGTCCGTTTCGGGACAGGCCCCATTGGGCGACTGCCATGATTTATCGCAGTCGATCTTGTTTTCGTCGCGCATATAATGTATGACTTTCTCCCATCGATCACTTTGTTGGATATAAGCGTTGGCTCTTCTGAGTTGTACCGGGTGTATTGGCATAAGCAATCATATAATCATATACGCGTATATACCATCCTTTGTACCGGAGCTCGAGCGGGTCGCATGTGGACAAACGCATTGTTTTAATATCAGACGCCTAAGCGACCCTAAGCTTCGCCCATTTCTCTGTCAAGCAACCGGTACTGAACCCCTAAAAACAATGTCGTTTGAACTCAAAGAAAAGGGCAATCAGCTCTTCAAGGAGGCCGACTATGCCGGCGCCGAGGAGATGTACTCTCAAGCGTGCGCATTTTCCCCAAACACCCCGCTCACCCCTACATATCGTACTAACCGGTGGTCGCATACAGGATCCAGAAGAACCCCAAGGAACCTAGCTTCTTCACCAATCGCGCCGTCACTCGCTTGCGCCTCGAGAAATGGGCTGGCGCCGAGCAAGATGCTCGCGTCGCCATCCAGCTCCACGGCGGCCCCAAGGCGGCCGCCAGTCTCAAGAGCTCGCTCTACCTAGCCCAGGCTCTGCTCGAACTACAACATCCGCAGGAAGCCTACGATGTCGGCATTGACGCCTATCGTTCCAGCCTGAGCGCAAAGAGTCCGCAGTCTGAGAACCTGTCCAAGATCGTTCTCCGGGCAAAGCAGCAGATCTGGGCGGCCAAAGAGACCGCCCGTTTGCGCGAAATGAACGATACCCTGGCCAGTGTCGAGCTCTTGATCGAGAGGGACCTGAACCAATCGCTCGACGAGTTGAATCAGCAGTTGTCCAACGGTGAGATCGGCGAGATCGGTTTCAACGAAGACCAAAAGGCGCTGCGCGAGGAGGCTGCCAAGAAGATTCAGCACGTGCGCGAGGCATTCAAGAGTGCCACTGGAGGAGAAGTTCAAGAACGGGTATGTTTTCTTTTTTTTTTTTCTTTCTTTTTTCCCCTCTTTTCAGTGTGTTTCTAGACTTGTACTGACGTGGTCGTAGATTGTCCCTGATTATCTGATCGACAACATCACGTTTGAGGTCATGCACGACCCTGTCATGACCGTTTCCGGCCACAGCTACGACCGCATCGGCATCACAAAGTATCTCGAACAGGCCGGGGTCGATCCGGTGACTCGGGTGCCCATGTCGGTCAAGGAACTGCGTCCAAACTACTCGCTCAAGGCGGCCTGCGACGATTTCCTGGACAAGAATGGCTGGGCTGTCGATTACTAAATCGTGTTTCTTTCCCTTTCTTTCCTTTTCTTCCTTTCCTCTTCACTACATTGCTGCATTTTCATGCAAATATTGGTAGCTGCATTCGGAGCAAGCGGGTTTTGGGTGATTTCTTCATGTTGGGCATCTTGGGTTGGGCGTTGAACAGTTTCTATCTCCTGCTCTTTTTTTTTTTTTTTCCTTTTTTGGCCTCTAACTTACAGTATATAATTCACTTTTGGTAAACTGTACTTTTTGAATGAAATTGTAAATATTAGCACTTTGCCGAATACGGACCTTTCGGACAATCGCATTGTTTTTGGTACTAAACTATCAATTGTGCCCGTCCCAACCTTTTTCCCGCTTTATGTTGGGGATCAACCTAAACTCTCTCCCCGCCACTTCCCCGTCACATGCCGATATACGCAAGAACCAGACAGCTGATCCAGCCACGTTGAGAATCGTTCCTCGATCGTTCTGCTAGCACTTTTGTCCGGGCAAATAGAATCGCATCCGGCCACGCACAGACGAAGAACAGTCGGTCTAGTTGAGGGCGCTACGTAACATTCTAAACTGCTGTAAACTTGCCATGTTGTAAGCCTGACCCAGAAGATAGAGGTAAAATTATGGGCCCACCCACACATTGCTGTCTCTCGTCATTCCTTCCCCCACCGCCGGTTTCTTCAGACGAATTGTTCAGACGAAAAAACAAAGCTTTATTCTGTTCCTTTCTTCCTTTCTTCATCCGTACCCTGACTGGTTACTATATACCTTATCACTATACAACCCCAGGTATGTTTGAGCTATGAAGAGATGGACAAGTCATTCCCAACTCATTCCCAAGAAACCTGGAAAATCCAACCCCTCATTTGGTGCCATTTGAGGGAGACGAGAAGACAATTTCGGCTAAAGTATTCCCGAAGAAAGAATGGAAGGCTGACAAAAGCTGTGAGGAATAGCTCTAAATTATACTCTTCGTCCGATCCATCGATCCTAGTACGACGACCTACGAACGTGTTATACCAGCTGTAACATATCGTCATGTCTCTCGAAGAGAAGTTTCAACAAGCTGTCAAAGATATTTGGCTTGCTCTTGATGGAAAGCCAGTTACAAAAGATGAACAGTTGAAGGTTAGCCACAAGTGATTGGATTGGAGTTCTGTCCGACTTTCCTCTCTCAAGTCTGCTGACAACAGAACTACTTCTATCTCGCATGCAGCTCTATAAACTATATAAGCGAGGCATTGACGATGATTTCTCAAAAGTGAAGGAGCCTGAAGGTTTTTTTGCATTTCAGGTCAGTATACGCTGCTTATAACCTTGGACACTCATTTGCTTGTATCAAGAGCGATCAATTTGACCCAGAACTAACGTGATAGTTGGCGTTATAGGCAAAGGCAAAGTATGCGGCCTGGCGTGACGCTTTGGATATTCCCAGCGAGGATGCGCAAAAGCAATATGTTGAACTATATGATTTTCTTTTTAAAAAATACCTTAAAACAGAAGAGGACATAAAAGCATTTGAAGAGAGGGTGAGAAAGCGTGATGAAGAGGAGAGGAAAAAGCTTGAGGAAGAGAAGAAAAACATCGAAGCATAGGTGAACAACGGTGGAGAAGAGGGGGAAAACAATGAGCACTAGAAATGTCCGGGTCCAGGCAGTTACAAGAGTGGATTTTGAGTGGTGCCTGACCCCTACACCGGAAAATCTTCGTGATGATATATATCCATCGTTGACTCTCAGTTTGTGGTTCTTTCTATAGAAATACAAATCAGAACTTGACCTACGCTGCCCAGGTATGTCCTAGCCAGTCCGGCTCTGAATGACTCATGGTGGCGCACCACGGCACATCGTGTGTCTCATACGGTGTTAGAGGTAGATCGTAGGGCATTCGAAGGCCAACGAGAGGAACCCCCCCCTTGGATGTTGAATCTCGGACTGGATAATCTCTCTTGAAACAGGGCACCATTTCTGCCTGTTCGCTGTTCTCCATACCGTCTGCGATTAGTTCCGGCCAAACAATCACCCCAATTTCCCAGCTGCAGATTCGCACTTCTCTATCCTTGTTGGGCAAAGCCCCCCATGCCTGCGTTGATAAATTAGCAGACGTAATCATTGCCCAATCAATACGGTCCATTTTAGCCTTGTCGGAGAATTGTATGTATGTCTTGATATGCGGAGCAGCTCGGCGGCGACCAGCTTCTCTTCTTCCTTGGCTACTAGGGTTACCTGCAATATGCAGAGTACCGGAGAATCCCTGGTGTTGCGTGGTATCCCCATCTTGGTCACCAGCCCAGCGGCACAAGTATGGCCTTAGGTACTGAAGCTGTTTGTGCTGTGCAGCACTCTGTAGTTTCATATGGATCGATCCTCCTGACGAATAGCCATTGAGAGATCTTCGAATTTCATCGGGGGTGGGGTATATAATTGAGTACTTAGGTCGAATTAACCTTTTGGATGTAGCAGTGGCCGATGATGGCCTTAGAGATTCGAAGAGGGCCTCCTTGAGCCATTTATCTGTTTGGCCGAGAGTGGCGATCGACGAAACCTATGCAAGTCAACCCCCAAACCCCACGTATCAATGCGTAGAGAGCTGACCTGAACAAGTACATGGGGATTTGCAATTTCTGTCCCAGCTTTCGAAGGAATTTGGCGGACTGTATCCTTTAGAGCTGGCCATCCCCACAGCGTTGACTTCTTGGAATCAGTGCTATCAAGTTTCTGTCTTGACGGGACGCTTGCAATCAAAGAAGCTCTGACTGCTCTGAAGTCATACTTCTTCAGCTGTGCAACTAGACTCCCTGTCCTTTTGCTTCCATAGTAGTCGAGATACGTCAGTAGATCCCGTTTGAACCTTTCCCCACTCCCAAACGAATAACCCTCTGCAGCTGGTAAGTTTGTTGCGGCCGTTGATGTCAAGGGGAGCAGGGGCGATTGCCAAACAGCCTGGGTCATATTTGCCCAGTCACCAGGGATCATATTTGCCGTATGTATAACCACCCTGATCAATATGTTAAAGACTCATTGCGTGACGAGGATCAGTTATCATACTGAGCAAAGTCGTCATGGCGAAGAAGAACTATCATTTTGGAATGGTGCGTGCCAAATGGCTCCGGCATGTAAGCTGTAATTGCTTTAACATTGGGATAGCGAGCGCAGGCCTCCTACAGAGCATCAGAAATATGCTCGAAAAGTCCAATGTGTGGCTTACATCCACTCGGATACGAGTAGGCGACTCCTTTTTCCAAGATCCATGCACGATATTTACTTGCACAAGGTCCCTCACATCCTCATCAAAGTTTTCCATGATGAAGTCGACATCGAAACAATAATTGAACTGCCAGCACTCACGGATGAGGGGATTGCCAAGTATATCTCTCAATCGCACGGTGTCCACATTGTTTCCGGAGGATGACGGCAAGTCTCGAATATGAGTGAGCTGTATTGGCGAGCGTATCACAAAAGGCTGCTTTTCTTCAGAACATGCCGAAGCTACTTGCTCTTGCAACTGTGAAAGATGTGCTGTATCACCGTCATTAGCTCTGTGAACTGGAGACATTTTCAAAAGCTGTCTAGTCGGTGGTGGAGTGACATGTCTACTAAGCGAGCAGAGCGATGTTCTATCTATAGGGGCAGCCAGTCCACCCTCTTCACAATCACGACCCCAAACTCGTTGTCTTTTTGCTGGCCGATCCATCATTCAGGTCTCTGTTGTGCACCCTGATCCATCAGTGGATGAAGGAGGATGATCGTGTCGGGAAGGACGAGCAAACACCGACAAAGTACAACAAGACACCCCACTAACGCCTAGCTGCAGCTTCCACGGCGGCACCGCCTTCTCCCGTCTCATCCACCACCAACTATTGGCCCTGCAACGGACGCTTGTTTGAGGCTTCGGCGGCTCCAGATATTTCTGGTCCAATAATAGTATTATCTTTTGCTCTGGGCACAGCCTTGCACAGAGAAATGTTGCTTTTAATCACGCTGATCCCCTTTGGGGACGTCTTGTCCGAGTCCATCATCCCGCACCTGCGTGCTGGGCCTTGTCGCAACCCCTTGAGCGCCCCTTGAGCATCCAGATTCCTTGAAGCGCTTAAGCTGTTATCGACATGAAATTGTTCAAGAAATTTAGAAACAAAAGAAATGAGAAACCTAAAAAGACACAAGAAACAACATCAGCTGAGCTGCCACCAGCCTACAACTCGGACTGGACACCTGAGCAGACTGAGAAGATTATCACAGAAACGACAAATGCTGCATTCCTAGAAGCATGGCGATTACACTGGTCAGACCTGGATGAGAGCGAAAAACTCGAATGGAGTTTCCGGGACGTGAAATCACCGTTGAAGGTGCAAAAGACGATACAGGACATGGACAACCTGCACCGGGAAAACTCCATTTCTCGGAAAATCGCAGCAAAAACACTCACATTTCTCCGCGCGCTTGAGACATTGATGGCTGGGGCTGCTATTGGAATCCAAGCATATCCAGACGTCAGTTCCATAGTGCTCGGCATTGTCAGAGTCGTAATAAACGTGTGTTAGTCATATGATTCGTGAAACAGCAGTTGGCTTATATTGCAAAGGTTGCCGTGAAATATCTCGAGTATTATGAGAAGTTGTCCCAGATGTTAGAACGCCTTGCTGAGCACATTGTGATCTTCGATCTGTACACCAAAAACAGTTCGGATGAACAAATTTTACATCAGGTGGGAAGGCCAGATGGATCTAGCTCGTGGACTGCACGCTAACACACACACGCACACACATGTCAGACTCTGGTAGCACTATATAAGAATGTCCTTGCTTTCTGTCGATATGCACGTCGTGCTTTTACCATCCAAGGCGATGCTATAGGCAAGCCGGCCTGTGCTATTCATTAAGGACGTCTGCTGATTGCATACAGCATCCAATAGCCTCTCAATGTTCGCCAAAGTTCAGTGGGCTCCCTTTGAGCAACAGTTTGGTCAGATACAGTCGAATTTAGAGCACTATATGAAGAGTTTAGGCATGGTTTCCGCGGCAGTAACGCTGAATTCGACTCTAGCTATTCGTGATGATCTGGAAACAAAACGTTTACTTGATATTGGTGTGTTCAGTCCTCTTGTAAATACCAGTCCTTTACTAATGTTTAATTAGAAAAAGAGAGAAAGGAGTTTCTGGATTGGATATGCAAAGAAGATATTGAGGAGATTCACGGGATCGTTCGTCAAAAGCGTCATGCTAATACTGGGCTATGGCTGTTTGAAAACACCTATTATTCAATATGGGCTTTATGTAAAGTTAAACGCCCATTATGGATAAGTGGTCCAGGTATGATATTAATAGCTCGGTGTGGCCGACTAGCTTTTTGATTGCTCACATTCATTGCAGCTGGAATCGGGAAAAGCGTCCTTGCGTAAGTTTCCCAATCTGCTGAGGTTGTCGTTGACTGACGCGCGATGCAGTTCTATGGTGATCGATCATTTCAAAAATAGAGCCGAGTATCCAAATCACACCGTGGCATATGTGTATTTCAAGGGAGAGGAGGTTACCACGGACCGTTGGCCTTCTCGGGTCGTGTCTATGCTCATCAAGCAACTCTGCTGGAATCTCAAAACTCTCCCAGAGAAAACGCTGCAAGAATTCCGCGACTTTAACAAGAACTCACGACAGCCCACATTTGAAAGCCTCAAGTCGATATTGATGGACTGTGCAAGTCCTCTGGAAAATGTGATAATTGTACTTGATGCTTTTGATGAGTGTAAACAAAATTATCGCAAACAACTCTTCGAGCTTATCCACGAATTAGTGACAAGGTATGATAATGTGAAGGTTCTCGTGACAAGCCGATGGGAACGTGATATTGAAGATTCACTCAAGTTCCCCTTTCGTGTGTATTTTTATCCCAAGTCATTAGCAGGTGATATTTCTCATGTCATCCGAGATAGGGTCACACGAGAGTTCGGACATATTTCACCAGATCTTCGGAAAAAGATAATAAGTCAACTGACTGAACGATCTGCAGGGAGGTAAATCGGCCCGCATCTATTTAATGTCACAAAATTCATAGCTAACGGGACGAAGCTTCCTGTGGGTTGACTTGCAGTTGAATGATCTGGCTCAGACTCCACAGTCTGACATTGAGACCCAACTGACCATGCTTCCTACCGGGCTGTCAAATACCTATTTAGAAATTCTTCGAAGGATACACGCGCAGCCGCAGACAACTAGAAACCTGGCGAAAAATTGTTTCCTCTGGGTGCTCCACGGCTATCAAATCATGTCTCGTGATACATTCGTGGATGCTATATCTCTCGAAGCTAAGCTATCTGGTGATAGAAATGAGGGCTATGGCTGGATGGAAGTCGAAGGCGCGACTAAAGAATTGATTATTGGTCCGGGACTCTGGGGCCGCGTTCGGCCGCTGCACTTTTCTTTCAAAGAGTTTGCCTCAAACCCGGACTGTCATTTACCACCAGAATTACAGGATTATCTGCCTGACTCAGAGACTGCCCACGCAAGATTGGCCATCAAGTGTCTGCAGCATTTGTTGTTGGACATACATGCAGAATTACTGAGTTCGGCTGAATTCTACAGCGCATCGCACTTTGATCGACATATCCGTGAACTAACTAATATACCCGAGGAGCTGATGATGTTACTTGACCGACTATTTACTACAGAATTAAATAGGCTTAAGCGAATCTTGGGGTTACGGTGGCCATTTGGTTATGACAATTGGCCCGATGTTACTTGTTTAGGAGATCCGACTTCAGTGGATCCTGTGTTTTTCATGCAATGCACACACCTCGATGAAGTGCCAGCGATTCGTACAAGGTTCTCGCATCTGAAACCTCTCAAACCTTACCCGGAAAGCTACTTCCACCTCGCGGTGACTGCTGGCTTAGAAGGCCCTACAAGTGAATTGATCGCACAAGGTGTTGATGTGAACCGCTTCGACAGCCACAAATACGCACCCATACACTGCGCAGTCTTCGAATGGGTTCCTACCAGCATTTTCAAGATGCTCATCGAAAGCGGTGCAGACATCCATCTGCAGGGACTCGATGGCGATGTGCGCAAGTTAGTTAAAAATCCTCAAGACAAAAACCCCGAAGTCGTTGAATATTTGAAACATATTGGAATAATAGAATAAGGGCGGGATTACACGACTTCTTGGTACCTCTCATGAAGAACTGAGAGTTCTGAAATCTGACTGCTGATGTGTAAGTGGCTGGGGCTTTTTGTGCTTGAAAAGGCATTTCAACGATTGATGGACTCATTCATTTTGGTATAGTACGTCTGGATGTCACTTCATATGCTATCAGAACAAAACCTCAACTTCTTAAACTTCATTGTTGGCAACCTTTGTCAAACTTGTTGTTATAAGATGTGTCTATATGAGCTATACTTTTATTGTTGCTTTTGAGCGTATACACTTCTGAATTACTTGTGATAGCCTTTGATCTTAGCAGATATGTATCTTTAAAGACCAGATATTCGAAATATAAGCAACATTGGTACGAGGAGCATGGAGATCTGGTCGTATCCCTGATTGCTCAAATGGTCCATGCTTGTTAGTCTGGGAATATTGTCACTTGCGTCAAGTTCTCTAAAAAAAAAAACGTGCATGGTATGAAACAGGAGAAGCCTAACTAACCATGCACGAGTTGACCTTTACGGGAAAAACAGCGCCAACTGCACTCCCATGCAACTTCGGAGGCGACAATTGGTCGACGGCCGCTGCACGATACCATCGTCGGCGCCTATCTCGACCCAATCGTTTTCTAAGTGCTATGCGCCCATGTACAAACAGCCTAGGTCGTACAAGTGCACAGCCTCGCCAAACATGATTCTGTGTTCGCTGCTATTTAACTCTCGCGATGTGAACATTTATTTATCTGTTTTGACTCCTTCCTTCCATGCTGCCATGTTGTGAAGATTTATATAAACCTATATACACGCGCCTATACAGCCGCACCACTTACTATATCGATGCAAATCTTATACACCATTGACGGAAGATTCCTAAGTGCACCCTGGATTTCCTTCACAGGATACTTGTGGCTATAGCCGGTTACGGCCACTATCATGTCTCTATGGAAGAAAATCAAAACGAAGCGAACCAAACAGGAAGAGACTTTGCGAGCTCAGGATTCACCTCCAACATACTCAAAGCTGGGTCCACACCAAACAGAGCAAATTATAGCAACCTCCACCAACGCCGCTTTTCAAGAAGCATGGGATCTGCACTGGAACGAGCTTGATGAAAGCGAAAAGCTGGCTTGGAGCTTCCAAGATGTCAAAACCCCACTGAAGGTTCATGGAACGATCGATGATCTGAACAAATGTCACCGAGATCAATCCATCACTAGAAAATATGCTGAAGGAACATTACGGTTTCTTCGAGCTCTCGAAACACTGATGGATGGGGTAACAATTGGCTTGCAGGCCAATCCAGACGTCAGTTCTATAATCATTGGAGTTGTTCGGGTTGTGATGAATGTAATTGCTCTGCTCCGGGCTCGAGAAGGCAATATCTGAGTGCTTACTATGGTAAAGGTTGCTTTGAAGTACTTTGAGTACTACGAAAAGCTGACAGAGATGATGGCACGCCTCTCTGATCACCTTCAAGTTCTGAATCTTTTTGCGCACAACAGCTCCAAGGAACCATTACTGCATTCGGTAAGTATCTAACCACGGAAGAGTCAGACCAAAAACTGACTTGCGATGACCCTGGTCGCAATCTATGGAAATATCCTCGCCTTTTGTCGGTACGCCCGCCGTGCTTTCGTCGGTCGAGGAAATTCAAAACGTTCGTGTTGATATCCTTCCGTGGCTTGGTAGGACACAACGGCTTATTTTCCACCAGGTTTAAACAGTGTCACCATGTTGACAAAAGTCCAATGGGCTCCATTTGAAGAGCAGTTTGGCCGAATTCAAGCGAATTTGAAGCACTATACGGAAAATTTGGACCGGATATCCGCAGCGATGACTTTGAATTCGACACTAGACATCCGGGAGGATGTGANAAAAAAAAAAAAAAAAAAAAAAAAAAAAAAAAAAAGCTCCATCCACCCTGGGAATATGTGCTAAATTGGCAGTAGGAACTGAACGAACCCAGTTCTTGCAATGGCTTTTCGAAAGAGAAGTGGAGGATGTTCATGGCATTATTCGTCAGAAGAGACTTGCAAATACTGTTGAATGGCTTTTCGAGCACAAGTCGTTTCAGCGGTGGATGTCAGAAGAGCAAGTCAAGCTATTATGGATTTATGGACCAGGTAAGCGGTCATCATCTTTCCTGCTTAACATACATGACATTGACATTCTCATAGCGGGAACTGGAAAAAGTGTTTTAGCGTAAGCTTTCTAAGAGTTTTTTTTTCATTTCGCTAAAAGCTGGTCAATAATTAACTCGCATATTAGTTCTAAGGTCATTGACTACCTGAATGCAAATGCAGACGGACCGAAAGTGCTTCATCTATACTTCAAAGGAGAGGATACCACCATACAAGGTTCTTTGGCTGTTGTTTTGTCTATGATTCTGAAACAGCTTTGCCAGCATATCGAGGTCCTTCCAGAAACTATTTTGAAACTCTATCGCAAGTGCCAGGAGAATGCGCGTCAGCCTACCTATGACGATCTTAACGCGATGTTTACCGAAGGCCTTAAACGTCTTGGCAGAGCATTTCTAGTTTTTGACGGATTAGACGAATATAACGAAAAACAGCGGAAGTACTTCCTGGACTTTGTCAAGCGGGTAGTTGCGCAACCATTGGCTGCGAAAATTCTTATCACGAGCCGAGACGAGATTGATATAAGGCATGCGCTAGATCAGTGCGGAAGTTTAGGTATTAGGATTCATGACCAGACGCAGAGTGACGTAGTCAAAGTTGTGAGACGACGGGTCTCGAATGACCTCGGGCATCTTGACGCGACGTTTCAGGAAGAAATTAGACAGATTTTGACCGAGAAGTCTGGAGGACTGTAAGTCAGACTACATTGGCTTATTTCCCCTGGAAAAATGACTTATTGTTGACAGCTTCCTCTGGATTGACTTTCAATTAAAGGAATTGGCACTTGTCCCGGAACCAGTTATAAAGGACCAGTTGAATGTACTTCCGTCTGGCTTGGAAGACACCTATATTGCATACTTCAGAAAGATAAATGCACAGCCTCAGACAAACAGGAAACTAGCGCAACTCTGCTTTCTCTGGTGTTTCCATAGTACTATCCGGCTCGAATATTGGGATATTAGGACCGCAGTATCCATGGACCTCAGGGTAGCCGAAAGCGAGGAGATAGTGCACAGCCCCAAGACTCTCAACCAAGTTACCAAAGATCTTCTAGGCTTCACAGGTTGCTTCTTTAGGCGTTTTCGGCCAGTTCATTTTTCTCTGAAGGAGTTTGTCATGACTTCAAAGAATATTCCTACTGACCTGCGGGAATTCCTTCTTCCCGACATAGACTCTGCCAACGAGCAATTGGCCATTCAATGTCTCGAACATTTGATACTCGGTCCCCACCCATTAGGCAATGGTGGGGGGATTCTTTATTACGCTGGGTTTGCGTTCAGCACTCATATTCAGCACATGAAATCCATTCCGGACGCGATGTTTGATTTACTCGACCGCATATTTATCAAGGAGCAACATCATCTCTTGAAAATACTGGCGTATCGATGGACCCTCTCCTTCGAAAATTTTCCTGATATTTGCTGTATAGGTAGTCCAAGTTCTATGGATCCTGTGTTTTTCATGAGATGTACGGGGCTTGATAAAGTAGAATCCATTTGGACACGTTACTCAAACCTTGAACAGCCGACAACCTACCCTGATGGCTATCTGCATTTGGCGGTACTTGGTCTCTTGACCGATGTCGTCAAAGAGATTATAGCTCAGGGAGCCGATTTAGATCGACTTGATGCCGAGGGGTCTACAGCGTTGCACTATGCTTGTCAGGCGGAGAACCCTTATCCTAATGTTTATGAACTGGTGAAATTACTTGTTGAAGGGGGCGCAAATTACAACCTTGTGAATGGTGAAGGACAAACACCGCTACAGGTTGCTAAAGAATTTCGGTGTAGCAGGACTGCCGAATATCTGGAGAGTGTTGGGGCAGTGGGGTGACACGAAACAGCTAAGCAACAACCATTGCCTACTGCTCTTGTGGATCTGATATGAAGTTTACAAAGAATCATAAGTTAGAGATGATGTCAGGATATGCGAGAACTTTGATGTTTCTTATGCATAGGTCTTCCTCTGCTTACTAGCTGCGTTGGGTCATCCCTCTGTCCAATAATTCCAAGAAAGTATGCATTGAGTTGAAACAGACATGTATCCTGAAGGGTGTCACGGTTGCCTCTAATGTCCAGACGCTGCGACGAGAACCGTTTCCCGGACTTTATCGTTATGATTAATGCTCCAAGTTTTGCTGCAACCCTTGACCCGCCTGCTAAGATAGATATATATGAGAGGGGACCGCTTTACAAGAATGAACCAATAAAAAACGTTCCTGCATGTTCATGCTTCCAATCTTTGCTTCCTACGCGCCGAAGCCTCTGACGCTCGAGTCTAAATCCCAAAGTAATCAAAACGAAGAGAAAGAGGCAAAGATAAGCCTGAGGAAAGCCGCTACCAAACTCGGGGTCGACTGGTAGGGAGCCTGGATACAAGGCAGCGCTTATCTGTGCTATCCAGTTTAAACTCGGCAGCCAAGTGGCTGTCCAGAGTGAGTCGGCTTTCATAGACGGTGAGTCGCACGTTCGGAAAAGATAATAGAAACCTGATAGGCCCAGCAAGAGCCCGGTGGACATGGTTTGGCCATTGTGGAACTTGGCATGTGGTGGCCAGCGCTCGTTGAAGACATGAGTATGATTCCAGTCGACAATGAAACCTCCAGTAGCTGTGAAAAGGGCGACAAAAGAGAGTACAAGGCGGCCGATGGTGAAAGTCATACTCTCTCGGCGATCAATTCAATAAATTAATGCTGTAAAACTTTTTCAGCTAGCAAACCCAGGCAGTGGTACAATCAAGGACTGAGAGAACGGAGTAAGTCGTCGTTCTAATAGAGATGAAGGGGAAATTGAAGGTGAAAAGTGGCAAAACAGAGATGAGAAGAAGGTGTTACACGATCCACCAGCCTCTAGACCTGCTGGTTGGGCAGCTATCAGTGATCTGTGATTGTGTAACCTCAGCGACCATCGGACGTTCAATGGCTGATCACCGCGTCTACAAACTCCGGAATATAGCAGTTCTTCTACAAGTAAAAAAAAATCTCGGGAATCACTACTGACTGCAGCTTTCTGAAACAGCATTATTGCCTCTAAATTGTTACTTGAGGGACAAGGGGAAACATCGTTTCACTGATTCAAATAATCTCTCGTGAACCCACCAGATACATCCCCAGCAGAGATTAGGGGATGATACTTCGACTATTAGCTTCGCCACAAGACCAAGAAACTGACCAGCACCTCTAATGGCCCAGAGAGGATTACGGTGTGCTTGCAATGACAAGCTACTTTGTGTGAACTTCAAGTTGGCTAGGAAGACTTCGCAAAATGTAGTGAAGCAAATCAAATGCATAAATCTGGAGAATACAGCACTTCCCGAGAAAGTTTTTAAAGCTTTTGATTAAGTCTATTCACTTCTAGTAATGCATATATCCAAAAAATCAAAATAAATGACATATCTATCGATTCACCACATGAATCTCTGTATCTTCCCGGGCTCCTGCGGCCATTCAAAACCTTTATACAAGAACACGTATCCCGTGACAGCGTTGATCATCAGGAACCAAATCGTCTCCATGACCTGTGGCAAAGCCGTAGCAAAATGGGCTCTGAACAAGCCGGAATCACTGCTGCCGCCTGCCTTTTGCTGCTGCTGCTGCTGCTGCTGTCGGAACACTCCCGGAGTCGGGAGGCGTGGAAGATGCAAACGCCACATCACCCACGGGATAATAAAATACCTGGGCTCAACTAGAGGTGCTGTGATAAGCGAAAGAGCCGTAGCGATGAGCCAGATAAGGACGAAGCTGACGCGGATTTGCTGCTGTTCGAGCTGTTGTTGCCGTCGCTGCATGTGAGCTTGAATTCTGGCTATGATTTCTGGGGTGATGACTTGAGTGTTTCGAGGTTCTGCAGTGGTGGATTTTGCTGGCTTCTTCTTGGAAGATTGTTTCTTCTGTTGCTTTTGCTGCTTCTTGCTTTCTACTTCTATCGATTGCGTGGTCTCTGCTGGTTTTTCCTGGCTTGCAGCAGCATCGAGCATCGCTGTGGGTACTGACCGACTTGTCTGGCTTGAAGGGGGGTAAAATCCAATTGCGGTGAAAACGGCCCATGCGCACAAGAAGTAGACTGGTGCGGCGGCGTATTTCACGGCGGAATGGTACCTTGTCAAAAGCCGAAAGACGTAGAAAACATAGTGTCTGTTGTCGGCTAGTGTGAAAGGATGCACAATGGTATTGAAGTGAATTGCTATGAGCATCAAAGGAATGACACCAAGAGCCGTGAGGACCCGGGGAACTCTGTTGGTGTTGTTGAATCGATAATCGAAAAATTCGGGAAGATACCTATTCGGGACAATAACATTGGCGATGCCAATGATTATCAGGGGCCAGGAGAAGAAAATAAAGTAGGGCCAGATGTACAACATCTGAGGAATATGGATGCTGGCACTGTGAAACTCCTTGTGCCCTAGAACGACACTACCGTTCCAAAGTACGAACCCGCCAAATGCTGCTAGAATGAGCAGATGCGGAACAATGGAGGCAATCACAAGCGGCAGCTGGCTCAAGGCGGCACAGCCAAGTGACATGCCAGTTCTGAAATAATCTATACTCGGACGTTGTGTTAATGGGCTGTCAAGCGATCATGTGGAAAAAGAATGTGGCTTACCAATGAAACTCGCCTCTGCCACAAGCGGATCGTAAATTTCTCCCTGGAAGCTTTGGGATAGCATTGTAGCAAAATTTTTATATGATTGAGGCTTTGAATTCTGGCGAATTGTCCGGACAACCTGAAGACCGCCCATAAACACAGACACCCAGAAAATATTCGTCTGCCTGAAAACAAGAGCGACAAGACCCAATGCGATAAAAACCAGGCTTTGCAACGAAGCGTGACCAAGCAGAGCGCTTGCAGCTGTCTTCTTGGTGCCATTTGCGTCCGCTCTTTTGATGTCCCAAATATACGCTTCCACCACAACAAGGAGTGCTAGAACATCGGTATAGTACAGTCCGGAGAAGAAAAACAACGGCGGGAAGAGGCAGATGTTCAACACGGTATGACTGACCCAAGCCCCGGACTGCCGGATATTCTGCTCTCTTCGCAGTAGATCTAACAAAGTTTGGAGACGCCATGGCAGAAACAACCCGGAGGCAGCAAGATTCGTTGCCCGCAGCTCATCCACTCCAAGATCTCTTGGAGAACCTCGGAGCAATAAAACGGCTCCGCAAAGCACATACGACCACACGTAAAGGCCCGGCGGAGTTGTGATTTTGGGGTCCCAATGGGTCCAGTTATTGGCCCAGTAAGCCTGCGCCTGGCCGACATGGAAGACTTCATCGAGGTACGGCTCCTGGACAGTCTTGCTGACCAGGTTTCTCCAGAATAGGAGCGAAAGCAGCACAAAGGGCACCAGGTAGCGGCCAGCCAACGTAAGGCCGGTCTCAAACTGGGGAGAGCTCATGGCCGGGCTATGCCCGGGTCAGTCCAGTCCGTAAACAAGCACTGGAAAATGTCTAAACGGATACGTACTCGTCAGACGCTTTGGCCGCCTGAGTGTTATTTTCTTTCCTTTGCCTTCCCTTGTTTCCCCCGCCTGGGAATCTTGGTGGAAGGTGTTAAAACCAAGTAGAAAAAGAATGTGACCAGTTTGTTGATGCCGCGCCGGAGCTCCCGTTGCTTTGGCGTGGATGCAAACCGCCCAAACATTCCGCCCGCAACGAGAATAATCGTCATGCCTGCGATTGGCATACTCGACGCCCGCAACAGCCCGTGGTCAGGTTTGTTGTTTTGGCCGGGGCACAGAGATGGCGACGATTTATTAAGATTGCATGGACTCTTCTTCCTCAATTGGCCGCAGGGCGCTGCATCCTCTTCGTGTCTTGACTTCCACTCTTCGTGACTAGGAATTTTCTCCAACGCGCGTTTTTCTGCTCCGAAACACCAACGAGAAAGAAGCTGCCAAAACCGCCACAATGGCCTTTCCACTACCACGAGGAATTACGCCCTCAGAAATTGAATTTATCTCAGAGATGGAAATGGTGACTGTTGTCCCTCGACAACGTCTAGATGGCCTTGAGTTGTTATCAGTGAGCGCGATCTGTACCCCGCAGTCCGACGACACCCCGCAGAGATATGCGGTTTGCATTCCGCAAGATCTCCGGGGATACGCATGTGTTTCTTTTGTTTACGCTGGTTTAAAAGGGGCTATCACTGATCTGGATGGTTATCTATAAATTAGGGCCCTACAGAAAGACTATTACCACCGCAACGTGCGACAATCCCTCTCTGGCTGGCCATTTTACTGAAACGACAACGGCGCGTCAATATCGTTCCGCCATACTGGCTTCACCCGGAGTCACTACAGATCATCCTCCAATTCGAAACAGAAACCCGAGAATACATAGACTCCTTCTCCCCACCACCACGACTACCAGGTCAACGAAGACCGGGTGACGAGAATAGACGACAACAAACCACCTCCATGGCGCGACCAAAACACACTCTCGACGGACAACGATACTATCCCACACCACCATTTCTACCCCAAAACACAGCGCTGACCCCAGCCGAGGAATCCGAACTGGACAAGGAAATCGCGCTGCCGTACCACTGGCTAGAAGTAGGCAACATGCTGCTTGACGCAGCAAGCGACGACCTCATTGAGCCCGACCAGGTGCGGCGACTCCTCAAAGACCTTCGGGAAGTGCGCATGTCCAAGATGCGCAAGGGCGTTGAAGTCTTGGACACAGCAGCCATGGCCGGCGGCGGCGTCGCACTCACCGGGGTCGGGGCCATGGAGATTGGGGAGATGCGAGGCTTTGTTGCTGGTGTCGTCGAGGGACTCCGGAAAATCGGCGCATCTCGTGAACAAGCCCGACGAGAGCAGCTGGCTGAAGAAGGGCCGACCCAAGGATACACCCAGGATGACGACGATGACATGGAGTTCTAAGCGATGCCACTCCTTTTATATAAAACATCTTCTATATAATGTCTCTCGCACTTTTGGTTTCTTTTGGAGTTGTTTGACACCAACGTGGGCGGCGCATTGGGCGGACTAGGTGTGGTTTATGTTGAATTAGCGAAAGATACACTGCGCAATATATACCCAAGAAGTGGATCTTACTGCAAATGTTTGCGGGGAAGCTATTTGTTTATACTGTAGACCACGTACATAATTTCAATCGCCCGAAAAGTAAGAAAGAGGGCGAAGAAAGATTACAGACCACGCACATCTGGCCTAGATAACAATCCCCAAACAATCTTTCATTCTGTGGAATTATTTTAGTGGAAAGATGATATTTCTAAACAATAAAAGGCTTGCGAAATAACAGGTCAGACCGTTGTCCTCACAACGCCGGCCCTGTAGCATGAGACGTCTCCATTTCTTTCTGTTGGAGCTTTCTCCGGGCAGCCAGAATCATGTCGTCTCGGCGCTTTTGCAGTAGACGCTGTCGCTCGGTTTTGTTTTGTGACCAGGCACTTTCTGTCTTTGTGTTTACTTCTGTCTCTTCGGAGAGCCGGTTGCCGAGGTTATAGCGAGAGATGAGGTCTTGAGCACCGGATTTGGCGGCGGGAGTAGGATTGGGGTTGACCGCGGGAGTCTGTGGCCGTGGAATCTGTGGCTGATACGATGGAGGAGGCTACACGAATCAGATCAGTACAACGAATCTCGAAAGTAAATGCGGGATTTCGTAGCAATGCGCGTCCCTGTAGAAAGAAAACGAAGGGACAGGGGAAAAGAGATTCCACTCACAGTGTCCAAACCACGCCCCGTCAAAATGCGCTCTGTAGTCGCCGCAACACTACCACCATTTCTCTGAAGATCCCACATGATATCCCGACGATTTAGCTGAGGAAACATTTGTGAAATCTGTTCGACCTGCGCCGGGTCAATGGCGCGGCCGCGTGCTTGGCCGGCGGCGCCTGCGTTGGCGGCGCCATCGGCGCCATCACGATTCAGAAACCATCGGATCACGAAGAATGAAATCACAGCTAACGTGAGCAGTGAGGGAATATTGACCGTGGGTTCTTCGTCGGCCATTTTATGTGGGATTGGGTGGAACTCAGTCCTGGGTAACTGGGTCGGCGGTTGATCGCAACTAAAGTGCTCGCGCGTGAACGCCGTCGAGGGGCTTCCAAAGGCGGGGAAAGGAGGACAGAAGCGCAAGTAGCGTACGGATTGAAAAAGCGTTCTTCTAGGGGCTGGAGCTTTCAAATCCACACAGCTTGTTATAAGGTGAAGCCCAGTGGAAGATCGCACTGCATCTGATATGATGAAGGCGAGCGTTTGCGGTGTGATGACAGGGTGGCGCTGCTTTGTCACGGGAGACCCAACTGCTTAAATGGAGAACACGACTGGTGGGGCGGAAGTGGTCTGAAGCAACGAAAGGCAGCTATTCCGACCTTCAATAGGGAATATCAGCGAAATGAAGGATACAACTGTCGTCGGCTTTCCCGACGGTCGGAACACTTTGTGTTTTGTGCAGACTGGAACAGGGTAAAAGGGGATGAGCGATGCAGCGACGGAGGCGGCGCATTAACCCGAATGCCCAACTCCGCCGCTTTTGGTCTCGGTTCCGCCAAGACTCTGATCGACTGATGCTACGACAGTACTGAGAGCAGTGGTAAAGAGAGATACAAGGAGATGAAGAGAGCAAATATTGCAGCGTTGAGAAATCCCCGTATCGACATCTAGACTCATGTACAGACATTACCTCGCCCAACACCAGTCGCCTACCCAAAACCCAGCATGATCGGTAACAGTAACAGCAAAACAACCATACAAAAAGTTTCCTCACTATTGAAGACGACTACTTTGTCTCTGCGGGCGTCAGTGCTTGAACCACACTTGTACCTTCACTGAAGCGCGTCTTAAAGATACGGTTCGCATTCTGGAACATGCCGTCTTTGAGCGAGACAACAATAAACTGAGATCCCTTGAATCGAGTCTTGATCAAACGACCAATGTTTTGTGTGTGCGACAAGTCAAGAGCAGCATCGACCTCGTCAAGAATATACATTGGTGCTGGCTTGAACTGCAAGAGCGCCATGATCAGTGAGAGGGCGATAAGTGACCTATGACGTTTGATTAGTAAAAGACAACTCGACACAGCAATTCTTGCATATAGAACGTACCGTTGCCCACCACTCAACTCGGTAAGACTCTGCTTCCAGACTTTACCGAGTGATACCTTGACCTCCAAGCCATCCGTGATCTCTTTACCCTCCGGGGGATCTAGCTTGGCAAAGCTTCCGGGTAAAAGCTCTGCAAAAATTTGACCAAAGTCACCGTTGACTTTGGTCCACGTCTTGTGCAGCGCCTCTTTCTTGTACTCGTTGAGGTTGATAATAGTTTCTTCAATCTTTCCCTTGTCGCGAATAACGGTCCTCATCATGTTCTTCAGAGCGACTTCTTTCTTCTCCACACTGTCGATCATATTCATGACCTTAGGATTGATCTTCTTCTTCATTCCCTGAAAACGCTCCGTCAGGTTACGCAGTGTGGACCTGCACTCGGCAATATTCTGTCCTCTGAAATCGTATGGTGTGTTCGGCCGGCCGAAGTTGTCTTTTTCCTCATCGATCCATTCATGCTCGCCTTCCATGTTGGCGACCATCTGTGCAGCAGCCTGCTGGTCTTTATGAAGCTTCTCAAGCTGATGACCGAGCTTCTGTATCTCAAGACCTTCTTCGGTGATGCGCGCGTTCTTTGAGCGGATTGCCTCCTCGAGATCGCTAAGCTCGTCATCGAAACCAGTCAATTTAGCTTGCTCTTCTTCAAGCTGGGCTTGGGCGATATCATGGGCGTCCTGAAAAAAGTCAGTTTCCTGTCTGAACTCCGTGTCTTGTAGTGGGAACCAACCTTGATATTCGCCTGTTCCTTCTTCAAACCGGCCATTTCCTCCTCCTGAGCCTTCATGGCCACATCGGCTTCGGCCAGTTGCTCCTCTGCAGCAGACAGGTCGCTTGCGGCTTGCTCCGCTTCAAGCCTTGAGGCTTGCAACTCCTTTTGCAACGTCTTGACTGCAATGGAGTTTTTGCTTAGACCCTTTTTCAAGCCATCAAGAGAGGACTGTAACTCGGCAAGTTTGCTGTCTTTATTGTTGTCGAATTCTTTCATGTCCTTCTCGATCCTTTTGATGTCTTTAAGTGCCTCAGCGTGCCGGTCTTTGGCGTCTGCGATATCGTTCTTCAGCTGTTCGATATTCTCTTTCATCTCTTCTACGGCATGAATGATCTACTTTGGGTTAGTATAAATAAACCGCAGCGATTGAACCATACTCACCGATGACGAACTGTTACTGTTGATCTGATCCTCAGTGAGCTTGATCTCGTGGTTCTTCAAATCCAGCTCGTGCTTGAATGCCCGCATCGCATCCAGTTTCTTCTTTTCTTTTGCCATGGTGTCTTGCAAGTGCGCGAGCTGACGCTCCTTGCTCTTCATTTCCCTTGTGATTTCGTGTAACTTTTGGAGGACGACAAGGACGCCGCTCGAATTCGGCGAGCTTCCTCCAGAAAGTGTACCAGATGGATCGTAAACGTCACCATCCAGAGTTACACTCTTCAGGCGAACACTGGGATCGAAAGTAACCGTCTTCGCGCTCTGAGCATCCTGCGAGATCAGTGTCGAGCCAAAGACATAGTCCATTGCTGCGGACACTTCCTCATCATATCCGATCAATGATAACGCCAGGTCAACCTTCCCAGGCGCCAGTCTTTGCGCAGCAGCTATCTTTTCAGCGGATGCCTTGAAAGCCGAAATCTTGTTAAGCGGGATGATTGTTACCCGTTTGCGTAGTTTTCCATTTTGAAGCAGTTGCGAGCCAGTTTCTGCGCTATCAACGACAACGTTGTAGAGTCGCCCACCGGCGCAAATCTCAAGAGCAGTGCCTGCTTGAGTCTTGCCTTTATCGAGGGTGAACAGTTGAGCCACTAGACCTTTCACCTTTGATCGATCGAAGCCAGGATAAGGATCAGAGTAGGAGAAGTCGATGTTTGCTACCCTTCTATTCAGGCCATCTGCTTTTTCACGTAGTTCGCGAATGTCGCGTTGCAGACTCGTTTGTTCCTGATACATCTGCTCTTCCTTGCCTGGTTCATATCCTTGTTTCGCCATCTCGTTCTCCAGTTTCTGCGCCCGTGCTCTCAGAGACTCTAAATCCTTCAAAAGGCCAGAATTTTGCTCCTTGGCTTTCCTCGCACGAGGTTCCTCCTCTTTGATCCGTTTTTCAAGATGACTGATCTTAAGTTTAGCTTGTTCTTGTTCTGTCGCAGAAGCGCTAACACGGTTTCGAGCATCCTGGAGCTGCCCCTGATAACCACTCTCCTGGCCCTCCTTGGATGCAACACCAGTTTGCAGAGTCTGGAGCAATTCTTCTTTCTTTTCCACCTCTGCAGTTTGAGCGTCGAGTTCTGATTTTGCGGTATCGTATTGTTCTTGGAGTTTATCGTAGACCTTCTTCTTCTCTCGGAGCAGCTTTTCCAGATCGGCAACGTTTTTCTGGCTAGCCTTTCGCCGTTCCTTCTCCTCAGTCATGCTAGACGCTTTCAAGTCGATGACAGTAGCCAGCCGGACCATCTCGTGCGAGTGTTCCTTGACTTCTCTCTCTAATGCTTGGAATTTACCGCCCTTCCGAAGCTCCTTTTCGCGTACAGCCTTGACACGCTTGACATCGTCTTCTAAATGCGCGATTTCACTCTTGAGTCGAGTGATGTTATCTTCAAGGTTCTGCATTTTGGCCTTTTTGGCATCGTAATCGTCTCCAGCAGCGCGTAGGCGGTCTTTGCCCTTAAGATAATCGTGGGCTACCACCAAGCGTGTGAGACGCTCAACGTCATTTTGTGTCTGTTGGAAATCAAGAAACGCGCGCTTTTCGCCTCGTAATTTCTCCAGCTTTGGCTCAATTTCTTCCCTCAGAAGCCCTTCGATTTCACGAACTTTCATTTCCTTTTTGGCCATTGTCTTTGCCGCCTTCTCCTTTCTGTCTTCGAACATTCGCGTACCAGCGGCTTCTTCAATCATGGATAAGATCTCGACCGCCTTCATATTCAGCACCTTTGTGATTCGGCCTTGCATAATCAGAAAGTTTGGGTTGTTGATGTTCAGACCAACACTCTGAAAGAGATTCTGCACCGTCTGTTGCTGCGCGCGGTGGCCATTGATGAGATATTTGCTGGTGCCGCCCAGCACAATCTGCCGCGTAACAGAGATACTTCCATACTCTTCGAATCCAATGGGAGACTTGGAGGTATCGCGATTATCGAATACTATCGTCACACTCGCCTTCGTGACACCGGCTTGTCCGCGTTTGTAGATGAGGTCCTGCAAGTTCTGCGCTCGAACTGTGCTCATATTGGTAATACCGAGAACGAAGCAAATGGCATCGAGAATGTTGGATTTTCCGCTACCGTTCAAGCCGGTAATTGAGTTGAAGGATTCGTCCCTGTGCGACGAATTTGTTGTCAGCTTTGTCTATCATCTTTGCGGCTCATCTTCGCAGGAGCATAATGCGAGCTATCATTGAGAAGACGTGAATTTTTGTCGCATACCATCCTGAGATTACCGTTCGCACGGCGTACGACTTGAAGCCCTGTAAGCCATCCAAAAGAGAGTCAGCGATCAGACGAACAATCCGCAAGTTGCCGAAAAGACGGGGACCCACGTCAATGATGATTTCGACTATCCTCATCGTTTCGCAACACCCATATACTGTCTTCTCAATCCCTTTCCACGGCTGTACGTAACTACGCCGCTCCTTGTGGGAGGACGTGTCTTGTTGAACCCTTTTTTGGGGGGATGATGCGTGGATCGGCCGTGTATGTTGTTCGGTGGTGCGGTGTGGTGGATGAGATTGTTTTGCTTTGTTTGGTCCGGTGGGAAGCTGTTTATGGTTTGCCTAATCCGGGTTAGAGGTCACGTGCAGATTAGCTAATGGCATCGCCCCCCGCACGAGGTGTGGTGGTTAATTATAGTATGCCGTTTGCAAACCTGCTGCCCATTGGGTATTATTAAAGGTTCGGTGTTAATAGAATGCTCTTGTAACGGATATAGGATCTGTATACAATCAGATCACGGACAGGTACATAGCGATTATCGTGGACATATTTTGCTACTCACATTGGGTCAATTGATATCCCCGCGTAGTTATATTTCCGGCTTGAAGAACATTCAGCATTATATATACATATACGACAATCAACTCTACATGAAGCCGGTAGGTATCAAATTACGGGGCAAATCAATATGCGAATCGAAATGCGGGCTATTGCCTCAATAATCCGCACTCTTCGTATTCATAACTATGTCGTTCATACATTGATGTCCAATGTTAGACCATTGTCTAGTGTAACGTCCCCGAACATTAACTGTTTCTTCTTCCATCCGCCAGACAAACGAACCGTGAACTTATGCTACATAAGATAGTAACTATGAAGCGTGCGGCGGAAAGCCGACACGCTGCATGCCCCGTGCAGGATCCAGCCTGTTGTCAAGGTCTTCATAGCGAAGAATGAATTCACGCTACATAGATCGTCAGACTCGCATGAAACAAGATACATATATATAGATTGTACTTACCCGAATCTTCTTCCATGTTGCAGGATCCCACCACAGATAGACACCGCGTTCGCTGACACCACGCTCAACATCCACGGGACCAGGATACGTTTCGTCTCTTGTTAGCCAGCAGCGCTCAACTTTGTGGTATCTCCATTTGCGGCCCATAAGCTCTTCGGCCACCAGCTCTTGCAGGATATCCCGGGGCATGCTATAAAAAATATAGAAAAGCGTCTCGTCACTGAAGCTTGTGATGCGGGTTTGCAACGGCTGCACATTTCCGACGCTATAGCAGCTGGGAATGGAAAAGTCCTGTTCGAGCGGCAGCGCGGACATGGATGAAACAAAAGGCGAGGCAAAAGAATGATGTAGCGGCCTGTTGACCTTGTATCAGCCACCAGCAAAGTGCATATTTGATGTGCAGTCTTACTCAGGTTGGTTGAGATCTAACCCCAGTGTCATGAGGTCCTGCCCAACAGCCAGGCTGGCGACGTCCGGACTCTCGCTATGAATCATTCGGAGTAAGCCTGCGAGGCCAAACCTATCGAGTTCACTCATTTGTGATAACGGCGGCTGCTCCGCACTCTGGCCAGAACCCGAGTTCTCTTGTGTTTCTCCCTGCGATTGACGTTGCTACAATAATGGTGGAAAACCGTCGTTAGTCGATATACACCTGAACAATAGAGACTAGAAAATACACGTACCTCTTTATCCTGAGCTCCGATGCCGTTTGGCGCTTGAGGAGATCTCGAGAGACCGGGAGCTAAAAACACACAAGAGTCAGCACCAGGAGAGCAACAAATCAAAGACTGGCCCACGCACCACCGGATCCAGCAGTGCCAGGAGACATGACACGGCCAGCTTCGCGTCCTTGTCCATTTAGCGTTGCCGCGAGGATGTTGCGGGCTTGGGCGGACTGAGTCTGCGCGGAGAAAGCCAAGCCAGGCCCGTAGTTGCCAAAGCCAGCATTCTGCAGCACTGAGCTCCGTCGCTCCTGCCCGATGTCGTTGATGCGAGCGGGCATTGCGCCCGGAGGCAGATCACCCGTATTGCGCCCCAACGGCGGAAACTCGTCAATGTTTCCTGTCTGCGGTTGTCCCAACTGCCCACTGATCCCTTGCCCATTGTTCCGGAAATCGTCCAGCCGGTTTGCGAATTGTTGCCCCGAGGGGAAAAGATCATCTTGTTGCTGCTGTTGCTGTTGTTGCTGTTGCTGTTGCTGCTGCTGCTGCTGCTGGTGTTGTTGTTGTTGTTGTTGCTGCTGCTGCTGCTGCTGCTGCTGCTGCTGTTGTGCATAGTGACTTTGCGTTTGCGAAGCTCGCGAGGGCGGTTGGCTCGAAGGAGGCTGTTGTCGTTGCACAGGGGTTTGCTGTGTAGCACGCTGTCCCGCATTCGCCCAAACTGCTTGCGCTGAGTTCTGAGACTGATTTTGTTGTGGTGTGCCAGATAATGAAGGGAATTCCCTAAAGCGTTAAACGATCAGCAAGCCGCCATGCTTATAGCTGGTCTCTCTGTGATCGAGAATTTCACTCACGACAAATCCAACGGTGTTGCCGGCTGAGATCCGCTGAGGCTCTGAGCAAAGGTTCCCATCGACCCAATGTTTCGTTGCTGGTGATTTTGTAGTCCTGGGGCTGCTCCCATGGGAAGTCCGAAGTTCCAGTTGCCACCTGCCCCTGTTCGGCGCGAATCCACAGGAGTCAGACACAGACATCATACCAATTGCATATCGCGTCACGCACCAATCTTACCATTTGGAAGTCTGTTCGAAGCCAAGGTCGCGTTTCGAGCCTGTGCCTGTTGGGCTGGAAACCCAGGCATGCCTCTTAAAGCTTGCGGGCCTGGTCCTAAACGCAGTCCAACACGTCAGCGTGTATTTGATAAATATGTCGACTGTTTTCCTAGAAGTGAATTCATGCGACTCGTTCACTACCGCAGTGCAAGATAGCATTCCGCGACCGGGCTCTCCAACCATGTGACAAAACTGCATTTCCTTAAGCACTGCCATGAGTGTGCTGAATTATTTATGTCTGTTTCCCAGAAACACCAAAAAGGAAAACAAATCGCCAGGACAATTGTAACAGCTATGCAATCGGGGCAGCACGAAACAGCGGCTAGACAGAGGTTGCCAGGTCGCATGCATAGTGGCGGGGGTGAAGGTAACAAACCTGGCCTATTCATCGTGAAATTGACTTCAAAACTCTCGAATATTCGGGTTCGAGGGATATATAACTTGAAAGAAGGAGGCTGCCCTGTTAATTACTGGGGTAATCGCAATGCTGGTGAGTTCTTCGCCGAAGGAGAATGCAAAACTGTATATGAAGCAGTGCTCTTTAGGACTGGGGCCAACCGATCACGGGCGGAGAGATGATTAGCCGCGCGCTTCAATCGGTGCACAGACCAAGGCAACGTTACTTGGCTGAAAGCAATTCTCGGTAGAGTTTGGCTTCATGCATTGTTTACGGGCTTTTTTGATCATATTATGACAGTTTAGACTATGTAAATGTGTCTTCAATTAGCTTTTATGGGTTCTCGGTGATAGTGCGAGGCGCGGTGCGCCACTGCCACACCGTCTTGGAGATGAGAACCCAATATCAGCCATCAAATGTAATTAACAAGCAGTAAGCATTGCATTGAAACAGCTCTACCTAGCCATCGCCATCCAACCTAGGCTTATAGGCCGACTATACGAACGCCCTATGAGGTGTGACGCTAGTTAATTGAGTCTAAGTTGACTAACGAATTATGAAAATATATCACGTGACCTAACCGCGTCGGGCGGACAGCGAGACTTTTCCTGGTGTTGCCGGCCAGACGTTGATCAGCCTGTCGACATTCATTGGCACTGAATCAACCAACTGCCAGGTTGGCCAATTTGCTTGCGATGAACAGGCAACTCATAGGACGACTGGCCAACCAGTCTAAATCGTCCTTATTTGCGGGACTGCCTCCGCCTTACCTTGCTCCTGCATGGCACAGCATTGTCAGCTCATCAACAACACAACATGCGACATTCTCTTCGACAGCGGTCAACGCCGCTCGCCGCGGCCCCGATCGAAGCAAAAATCGCGGTGTGTCGGCAATTCATATGACCGGCCCAAGACACAAATTGAGCGCCTCCAAATATCCATTGCCGGAGCCGGTCCCTGAATCCGAGCTTCCTGCGCGCAAACCTACTCCGAATCATGGCCTTTGGGCATTTTTCCCCCCTAACCGGCTACCATTGAGCACTCCGGAATATGATGCTAACCACGGTATGTCAACACGCTACTTGTGGCTGGATCGGAGAATTGTGGTATTCCAGCAGATACTAATGGTGACACAGGGCGCTCGTGGTCGATTCAAGAACTCCGTGGCAAGTCTTGGGACGACCTTCACTGTTTATGGTGGGTTTGCGTCAAGGAGCGCAATCGTTTGGCAACTTCGGATCTGGAGAGAGATCGACTCAAGGCTGGTTACGGAGAAGCAGAGTCTGTTGAGCGCGCCCGCACGGTGAGTTCACAGTCCAAGTGGAGTCTCACTGTGACCACAAGCACTGATTCAGGTCAACACCATCACAGATTACAGCTACCCAGAGAAATATCAAGCACGTCCTCCGCGAAAGATGGTATGCTTGGGAGGATGCGCGAGAAATGTTTGAGAACGACCGACACACCATTTTGAAACAAAGGGATGAGAGAGAGAATCCCCGGAGATATCTGCACTATGCCTATATGAAGGTGAAGACTAAGTAAAATAAGGGCTCTTTCGACCGCCTGATTTGTACCATTACTACCACCAAGCTTGTATGTTATCAAAAGGAAAAGGGAGATTGGTTTCGCTTGGCTGCATGCTTGGAGTCGACCCGTGTGGAACTATAGCTATTCATCTGTTTTATTTCCTGTATTTTCTCTTCAGTCTTTTATTTTCATTGCATAACTACCATCTATCAACAGTCGCATATCTATGCAAATCACAACAAATAGACTAACTAGAAACTAACGAACTACGTATCAGGGGTTGTTTTAAGGGGTGTCGGGCCCGTGACACCGCCGTTTGGGCTCCGCCGCGGGGATCGCAACCAACTTAGGTTGAGAGGACTAGGTTAACTAGTCGTGTGTTAGCACCAAAGCTCAACATTCCCCCCCTCTCCTCTCTCTCTCTCTCTCTCTGTCCCAACTTCCCCTTACATCGATCAGTCTGAGAACCCCCAACCATCCATCTAGCCATTTTACTGATATCTGTCTTCAATACTGCTTCCGACCCAATTCGTCATGGATGAGATTGCGCCGGAGTATGATGTCGTCGTGCTGGGCACCGGTAAGGTGTTTTACCCCGCAGACTCGAAAATCCAAGCTAACCAAACATACCAGGCTTGACCGAATGTGTGCTTTCTGGGTGAGCCTGTTGTCCTATCGATATAAGAGTAAATCCCGTACTTTTGAACGGTTTGCTGATTTTGATCCTCGGAAAGCGTCCTGAGCGTCAAGGGCAAGAAGGTCCTTCACATTGATCGCAACGATCACTACGGCGGGTAAGCTCTACGTCAACCCCTCCCCGCATGAAGAAGTTGTCTACTGACGACAATAACAAAAAAACAGCGAAGCAGCATCTGTCAATATTGAAACAGTAATTTCTACATAAATTCAAGTTGGGCGAAGGGATCGGCTGCTGACATATAAAGTATAGCTCTTCAAGAAATACGGAAACGTGCGCCCTGGCGAGGAGCCATGGAAGAAATATGGCCGCGTCAACGACTGGAACGTCGATCTGATTCCCAAGCTGCTCATGTCGAACGGAGAGCTGACCAACATCCTCGTGTCAACTGATGTGACGAGATATCTTGAATTCCGACAGATTGCTGGAAGCTACGTGCAGCAGGGCGAGGGCCCCAAGGCAACCGTCGCCAAGGTCCCTTCGGATTCCGGTGAAGCATTGCGTTCGTCCTTGATGGGTCTATTTGAAAAGAGGCGCGCAAAGAAGTTTTTGGAGTGGGTTGGAGAGTTCAAGGATGACGATCCAAGCACTCACCAAGGTAAGACGATGAACGTGGACAGTTTGAGGATATGTAGCCGTCGCTAATCGGTGCCGCGCAGGGATCAACCTTTCTACTGCTACCATGAAGGACGTTTATGACAAGTTCGGCCTCGAGGACACAACTCGTGACTTTGTCGGTCACTCGATGGCACTGTACCAGTCGGACGACTACATCGTGGCCCCCGGCGGAGTGAAGGAGACAATCGACCGTATCCGGCTATATGTTAACTCGATGGCACGATATGGCAAATCTCCCTACATCTACCCCCTATATGGACTGGGTGAACTTCCTCAGGGATTCGCTCGTCTCTCGGCTATCTATGGTGGTACCTATATGCTCAACACGGATATCGATGAGGTATTGTACGACGATAGCGGCAAGGTGTCTGGTATCAAGGCGACCATGAAGGAGCGCGACGAACCCGGTGAGGGCATGAAGTTCTCGACAAAAACAACCAAGATCATTGCCGACCCTTCCTACTTCCCGGGGAAGACTAAGATTACCGGATATGTTATTCGCGCGATCTGCATCCTGAACCATCCCATCGACAAGACTGATGGCAGCGACTCTCTGCAACTTATTATCCCTCAGTCGCAAGTAGGCCGCAAGCACGGTATGTCTCGTTGTCCGAGGATGAATTGAAAATGTGTCTAACCACGTATAGATATTTACATTGCCATGGTTTCTTCTGCTCACAATGTTTGCCCCAAGGGCTACTATGTGGCCATTGTCTCCACGATTGCTGAGACCGACGCAAACCACCACGTTGAGCTGCAGCCCGGTTTCCAGAGACTCGGTCACATTGAAGAGACGTTTATGGGCTCGCCGATCCCGTTGTACGAGCCTCTCGAGGATGGTACCAACGATCATGTGTACATCTCGAAGAGCTACGATGCCACTTCGCACTTTGAAACCACCACCGGTGAGTCCTTTTTTATGTGTAGTCGATGTACGTATGCTGACATGCCGTAGATGACGTTCGTGACATTTACCGACGTGTTGAGGGCCATGAGTTGGTGGTTGAAGGCCTACGCGAGGGACAGAACCTTGTCAGCGAAGAATAAGCGCTGATTCTGTGTTGTCGGCTCACTGCAATTTTATACTCGAGAAAAGACAAAAAGGAAGAAGAATTGCAAGCACTGTTTAATTAAAGCAAAACCAGCAAATGCCCTCTTTTGAGTAGTCTGCGACCAAAAGGTTCCTTGGTATCCTTGGCGGATGATGGCCCATGGATCTCCGTCTATCTCTATACTCCTCTATCTGTCAATATACGCCTTTCTGTTAGAACTAATACACCGTTCGCTAAACACTGGTCTTCCATGTAGTCACAGTCGGACTGTCAACTAATACAGATGGCTTATACATTCTATCATATCGGATCATATATAACAAATACACGAGGTTCTCTATAGTTTCTGTGTTGATGCGGGATCCGTATTCGCCTTCTGGTGATCCGACACCACGCAGAGCAGATCATCATCAGCCCTGCGCAACTCTGTCTTGACCAGACCCAGCCTCTTCCCCATCTGCACCAGCTCACAAACGACACGAACGTCTGTCCCCAACGGCAAAGGTCGCAGATATGTCACATTCAAATTCCGACTCACGCCTCCATACTGGAACACCCCCGGCTGCGACATGGCGATCAGAATGGTTGAGGACAGGTTATCAATTATCGTTGCTGCACAGCCGCCGTGTAGGTTGCCCATGGCATTCTGCATCTGCGGTGTCACGGTAAGACGGTACACGACTCGTGCTGGCGGGCCCTTGGTGGCCGACTCGAGCCGGACATTGGCTTGGACGTGATCGAAGTCCCAGCAGCCCTGTCGGTTTGCCTTTCAGTAAACTGAGAAACAAAACAAGAACCCAAGGAGGAAATGAATGGATCCTACCGAATTCTTCTCTTTAGGCGCCAGGTGCTTGAAGCTCTCGTATATGTTCAACACTCCAAGCTCGAACTCGTCGAATTCTCTGTTGTCGCCGGCCATTCTTCTTGTTGATCCTGTGGGGTGTCGGGTGACTGGTGTTGTGTGTCTGTGTGTCGCTTTCAGCTGGCGCGCAGACCCGGACAAAATTTCTTGTAAAATAAGGAGGCGATATGGAAGTCTGGCTGGGCAGAGCGCATTATTACCAGGTATTGAGGAACTAGGTTATCGGCGTCTTGGAGAGAGGGAGCAATTCTTTGTTTCCACTGTTGTCGGCTCGGGGCCGAGACTGAGCCTCGGCCCGTTTTGTTTGAGCTGATTATGTACGTCTCAACAAGCCCGTGGGAGCCGGGCAGGCTTTATAGTACACATGGAGACAGGCTTTTAGGAACCTTCTGGAGGCGACAGAAAGATCTACTCGGGACAGTAGTACTTAGAGCTCAGTGCAGAATCTTCATGCTAGTTAATTAAAGCTCTTCAGTAGTCATCAAAACCAAGAGACTCACTAAGCGAATCTTGATAAGTCACTGAAATAGCTACAAGCAATCCGATTTTCTTGAAATGACAATATCGCTTATAGAGCCAAGTATATACTTCTGTCACTCGGCTATGTATCTTACAGGTTATTTAATAGTAGGCACCTTTGAGGAACATCGTCGTACTCAAGTACATAGTAAACCTCAACATCGACGCTGACAGTATGCGATGTGGGGCTTTGATGGGTGGGCCCAGCCTTCCTGATTCGATAGCTCGAGCCAGGCACGCTTTCTCTTCTCATCTCGAGAATCAACAAACTGTCAATAGACTGACTCTCCTGCGGCCTTGTGCCAGCAACACCCCCCTTCGTTTGCTCTGCAGCTGTCGAGGCACTTAGTATTAGATTTGCTGTGTGATTGTTTGTTGGGAAAGCTCGCCAACTCGAATGTTGGCTCGAACTGGCAGTTACTGGGTTGCTATGTTTGTATCTGGTATCCACGGTTTACGAAGCCTTTGCTAACGCAAACCTAGCAGTATCGACATTGACGAATTTTTTTTACACACCAATATACGTTCTGACTACCTTACATAAAGATTTTGTCTACCGAAAGACCACAAAACAAGCAAGGATGGTTGAGTCGCGAGCGGTCAAACGGAGGCGGCTCTCCGACACGCTAGAAGCTCATGGCAATGGGAACACTATTGAGTCCGGCGAAGTCCCGGAGACCCCTCCAGACGTCGGCGATCATGGTGACCCCATGGAAATGGACATTGATGACCCCGAAGCCGACGAAGCCCTTGATGCCACCCCTTCCAAATCCTCACGACGACGATCCACGGTCAACGGCACTGGCAATCAGCAAGACTCAGAGAGCCCCTCAAGGAGCGTTCGACAGAGCGGCAGACAGCGAAGAGCACCACAAAGATACGAAGAGGATGCGATAGCTTTTACAACCATGAGAAAGCCGAGGGAAACAACTGAAACTCCCTCGACGACGCCGCGCTCGACAAGGAGGACGCGTAGTGTTCGGAAAGCAGATCGCTCGGATATTGCAGATACAGCAGATGAGGGTTTCCCTGAGCCCAAGCCTCCTGTCTCGCGGAGACGATCAACGAGATCAACGAGAAAAACGTACAGTGAGGATTCGGAGGAGCCAACAACGAATACACCCAACGAGCCTGCTGATTCGCCGCTCATAAATGGGGGAATGGACGATAGCTACGACCCAGTGGCAGCGCAGCTGCAGCAAGACTTGATACAGGATATTGACGTGCACGATGAACAGCTACCAGACACTCCTCTGCCGGATTATGCAGAGCACTTTGGCAGTACATGCGACCCTCGTTATCGTCAAGAAGTTGGCGTGTTGAGCAAGTTAGTTCTTCAAAAGCTGACTGGGAGAAAACTGGTTCCGTTAAAAGGCCTACAGGCCGAGTTCCAAAAAGTATATCAGCTTGTGGAGCAAACTGTTACTGCGGGAGAAGGAAACTCCATGCTTCTCATGGGCTCTCGGGGAAGCGGCAAAACCGCAATGGTCGAGTCAGTCATCTCAGCCTTGTCAAAGGATCACAAGGATGACTTTCATGTTGTTCGTCTGAACGGATTTTTCCATACAGATGACCGCCTCGCTCTTCGAGAGATCTGGAGGCAACTAGGTCGCGAGACGAACACCGAAGACGAAGCTGCCAAAATCAACAGCTATGCCGACACAATGGCAACGTTGCTTGCTCTCCTTTCACATCCAGAGGAGCTATTTGATGGCTCAAATAGAACGGATGGCATCCAGACTGCCAAGTCTGTTGTGATCGTGCTTGAGGAATTTGATCTTTTTGCGACTCACCCGCGTCAAACCCTTTTGTACAACCTATTTGATATAGCCCAGGCTCGGAAGGCGCCGCTAGCTGTGCTCGGATTGACTACCAAGGTCGATGTGACGGAAGCTTTGGAGAAGCGAGTGAAAAGTCGATTCAGTCATCGTTACGTCTTCTTACCTTTGGCAAGGACCTTTGAGGGCTTCTCAGAAGCCTGTCACTCAGGTTTGAATATTGGGGACGAAGAGCTACAGGATACAGAGCTCTCACAAATAGATTCAAGTTCTCGCTCGCAAGTTATCGACGCCTGGAGGGCTTTCCTAAAAGTAAACTCCACAATCAGACAGTTCTCATTGTCCCTTATTAACGTATGTATAGGGCTTATGGGCGGACCAAGAATTTGAAACCCATCTACGACGAATTTACAACCAAACAAAGTCCGTCAAGGACTTTTTCTCGAGCGCTGCACTGCCAATATCAAATCTACACCACAGCACATCCGGGATACTTGACGGCGAGCCGACGCCGCTCGCAATACCGACTCCGCAAAGCTTTGTATCGCACAGTCTGATCTGTCCCGATCCAGCTCCTCTCCCATTTGCGCCGTCCATGACAGGATCAGCCAGTTCAACATCTTTGCCGCTATCTCTCCTATTAGCGGCCACCCGACTAACTGCGCTCCATGACCCTGGGCTGGACATGGGAAACCCTCAAGACGTGGCACCACTTGCGCTGTCGTTCCCAGCTGCCTACGCGGAATACGTCCGTCTTTTGACATCGGCAAAAGCCAATGCGGCCGCACAAGGCGCCGCGGTCACTGGCGGCCGGGTATGGGGCCGTGATGTCTCGCGCGAAGCCTGGGAAAAGCTTGTCGGCTGGGGAGTCGTCGTACCTCTGGGATCAGGCAACGGTACGACCGACGGTAAGATGTTCCGGGTGGAGGTCAGCTTTGAAGAAGTGGCCGACATGGTTGGCGGTGGAGGAGCGCTGGGACGATGGTGGCGAGACTGACCGTCCATCCGTGTTGATGGAGACAGGCTAGCTACGACTACGACAACAGAGGTGTAGCTGGGAACGCGTGGCCCGGAATCATCACCAGGCATCGAGGATGTCGATCAAGCCCAGCCCAGTCCTTATTACCAATCTCTGCCAAATCGGATCATCGTTCAGTAGTATTGGCCTACGATTAAACGCAGCCAACGTGCCTTGCTTGTGCTTAGTGTCATGCAAGATTAACAGCCAGCTTGCTGTATTATGTGTATTATGCTGTATAGAAATACATACTATGATGAAGATGTCATCTATCGGAATCGTATTTAATAACACCACTCCAGTGTATACTTGGTGACTAGCGCATACGCAATGAGTGACAAGTAGAACTGCAATCCACTGTACCTTTCGCTACACAAAAGTGATGACTGTAAGGTTTATAGCAAGCAGCAAACACTATGTATAGACTCCCTATTTATAAGCTGCACATCATATATATATCTTGAACCTACAAATACTCAAGTCCATGCTTGCACCACCCTGCTTCCCAGACTAAAATTAAGATCAATAGATATTCAATCTACTAGTCAACCCAAGTTAGCTTATCAAAACACATCCGCAGGGTGACCATACATGGACAGTAGTGGTATTATCTCAAATAGTCCCCAGATAAAGACTGACGAACTCGGTCATTGTGCATGGCTTGCGTGTGATTGCTGCCCAATCATGCAACTCTGTGAGAGTCTAGGCAGCTTTGGACCATTTAATTTCGTGTTTTAAATACCACTTGACTATTGTTCTTGATGTCCCCTATTATTGGGTACATATACTGCTAATTGCATAGTAAGTTTCATGCCTATACTGAATTAAGCATACATAACATTATCAATTGTCTCTATAAATTTATACACTCAGACATAGATCACACACACGACACTCACATGTGTATATGTATATGTACATATTTATGTTATACTCTGCTTTTATCCATCTCGCTATGCATACGTTACGTGGCATTGAACTTGGCCAACGCCACAAGGATGAGTTATACAGGGATATCGCAAATAGTAAAAGAGCATCTTGGCAAAATCGATAACACAAGATCCTACAATTGTTTTGTTGAGGAGGCTTTGCGTAACTGCATGGCCGGTTATTTTTCTTTTGCCCCCTCCTTTCCCCACCGATTTTCTCTTAGGTACAAGGGAGCTAAGGTACAAGTGCTGGGCATACCCTGGTTCTCTTATGTCTCTGCGCGGAAAAATTTTTTTCTGGAGGGGTGGTGTGGAGGTGGGATGAATTCAGCTGAATGCCAGGGGTCTGCAGGACTCCATCTTCAGCCATTGCATACATATATACGCACGCCACCTGACAAGCATCATAAAGAGAGATTGAAAAAAAAAGAGCTCACATAGCCAAGATTAACAACTTAGGGGAGTTGCTTCTATATATTTATAGGTAATACATGGGTCATATTGTTGATGGTGGTAATTGATATACATGTAATTCCAGAACTCCAAAGGTTTAATCTGTTGTATAATACATTACAGTTTCTAGATGTGTCAAGTGTCGCCGCTTTTGCTTGGTTTTGTGCTTGTATTTGTAGCAGCTGTCAGTTATTCGTTATTGTGACACAAATGAGTATTGCTATGTAAAGTTGATCAATACAGAACACAGTTATGTTATGAGACATTACAGATCAGACAAATTCTCAATATGAATATTACGGTGGAGGCATAATTAATCGACCACCATTCACTTACTGCAACATCAAGCAAATCAGAGAACCATGTACAACAGGCTGCAAGGTAAGCATATATTATCATTCAAGTACACACTGAGAAGAGATATATACACAACCAATTCGAGCACATGTACTTACGTACCCCGCACTAATCTCGGCCATGTATGATCGACTAAGTTAGTTAGCCAGGAATGAGTAAACTACTGCACTTATATACGCGGTGATGGCGCATCCACCGGAAACAGGCCGAATCAAAATATCGAAACGGATAAAATTATAATACCACTAAGGAATAGAAAGAACATGTGGTCGAACTCGGCAGACAGGGGCATTCTACTAGGGCTTATGCGCATGGGAATTACGGATACACAAGAAAAGGTTTTACCTGCAGGGTACACTGTACATGTACTCTGTCTGTACCGTGGTACTCTTCGTACTTCTTACAGGGATTTGCGGTCGATCGCAACCTTGAAGAAAAGTACCCGATGTGACTTGACTAGCCCTAAAACAAAAGAAAGAAAAACACAAAGGGAGCTACAGTTCAAGTTACTAAAAAAAGACAGGAAAAACTTACTTTATACATCTGTACATGGCATTGGTCTGGTAAGTCAACACCTCAAGAAAAATAGAATTGGTCAGGTCGTAAATATTCAAAGTTAAAATAACGATGATGAAGAAGATCCTTCTGATCAAAACCTAAAACCTAAAACCTAAAACTCGAAACCAGTTCATGTATGTAGACTCCACCGGCCGAACAACAGTCACCAGCCACCTTTTTCCATTTTGGAAGTGCTTAGCCACCTCGGATACTTGAACGATGTCTCCATCTGACTCTTCACATTAGATTGCGCGAATCCTTTGGGATGGGTATTGTTACAGTAAGTGAGGGACTCATTTGCCTTGCCCACGGCTGGTTTGATGATGGAGAGGCTGCTGGATTTGGGTGCAACTAACACCTACGGTAATGTCACAAACACTTATACACAGTAGATGTAAAAGAACATGAAAGTTGTCGCCGCCATTGGCCATCATTACGAAAGGAAGAAAAGAAAACACGGCTATCTCAGACATACTCGACTCGGTCAGCACGATATGCAACGATTTGCACTGGAGAGATCAGCCCGTAATCTGCCTCCGCAGGCGGCGGAATAATATCCGACGCAAACACGCCACTTGTCGCCAGCTGGTCCCAGTAGGTGCGCAGTCCATTGCCAAGCGGTGTGCTGACAACTACCTGAACGGTATTCTTTCCATCCTGAAGCAGCGGTCCGATATCGTATCTGGCCCAGGTAATGTCGAGCGGAGGCAATGCCTGCCCATTCACCGTGACGCGACCTGTGTGGGTGATCTGGCCTAGGTCGATTATCGCGCCAGACACATTTTGGCTGGCTGATGAGGCCAAGGACAGTGTGCTCTGCGGTGGCCAATTGAATGTTGTAGTGTAGTACCCGATTCCAGAGATGTTGGCTAACGACGACGAGATCTGGTTCCAAGGAAGTAGAGCCGGGACTTGAAATGTGGAATTCCTGCGCGTCGGACCGAGTTCGACATTGTAGATGTCAGAAGGCGGTTCCCACGATTCAACTGTCAGATTCCATGGTCCAAGCGTAAAACTTGGAATCAGCATGGGAGCAAGAGTCACGGAATGGCCGTTTGAGAGGGAGACAGTACGAGATTCTCGATCATAGATTCTCCGAATGGTTAAAGATTCCGTATCTTCCGTGACACTTGTAAACCCACCTGTACCTTCGTGAATATGGACTTGCTGTTCAGAAGTGTGGTGAAAGCCAATTATAACAGACTGATTACCGGCCAGCTGAAGCGGAATTTCAATGTGTGTTTCTGACTGCTGATATGAGGAAATGGCGGTCACCTCTCCTGACCAGGCACTGTACAAGAAGGGCTTTCCGGTCGTCTCAAATAATATACTTCCGTTTGTCAAGCCCTGTCCAGAAGGAACCCCAGCTGCATCGTTGTAAACGAAGACATAGTCTATTGAAGCATTCCTATCGCGTCTCCAGTACGTGAACCATGTCCCATTTGCTGTAATAGAAGCCCTAGGCAGGATTTTGAGTGACTGAAGTGTCACCGCCAAACTGTCATACGGAACGACATGGACATTGGGCAGAGATGTGAGATTCTTGATTGAGTCGACAGCTGTTGCTTTAGCCGCAGGATTGTACCCGCTGAAATTTGACGGTAGCCCCCCACTGAAGATAATTGGAAGACCGTTATGAGCGTAGTCGACAAGTTTGGCCGTCCCACTGCTAGTGAGAGTCTCGTTTGCCCAGATGATGAGAGCCTTGAAAGCCTGCCTGTTTGGCGCGAAGATGCCTTTGGAGACATAAGCTTCGGCAAGATCGAAATTATCGGGGCTTAGATATTCGAATGAATAGCCTATCAACAAGATGAAACATTAGGATTAAACACAGGAACATATCGGACGACAGCTTACCTGCTTCCTGCAAATCGTTTGAATTGTAAATTGTGGGTACTGTCCTATACGAGGTGGATTTGGACCAAAAGGCAATGTCTACTTTGGGAATACCGGATTGAGAGATGAATTGATTGCGGGCAAGCCAATTGATAAAGTCCGAATAAAAAGAAAATGCTGGCTGCTGGGGCCCGTACATTTCGGAGAACTGATACTCGAAAGTCGTGAAACCAGGCCACGTTGTATTTCCGTAATTTCCGGAGTTTGGATATCCATGAAGTATAAATTGATTGACAGATGTGGCCAGGGCACGGTTCAGGGACCACACAACCTCAGAGACAGGCTGCTCATATACTCTGTGAAACTCTGCACCAGCCTCATTAGAGATAATACGTTTCCCTGCGAGGTGAGCAGGGCCTGCAAACTGTCTGTAGCTGTCCATGTTGTCACCAAAACCTAGGGTTTCGCATTCGGGGCCGTTGACGTGAGGAATGTTTGCTAGCATGTCCATGGCCAGGTTGTAAACAACCTGCGATGAAAATTGGATGTCCAGACTCTGACTCCATTCCGTCAAAGCATCAAGATACTCAGAGTTCAACTCAGTAAGCTTCACATACAGTTAGCATGGACCTTGTACTGATTGCTCCACATGGTGACGAAAGCACGTACAGTTTGCTGATAGTCGGTGATATGACTGATGCCCGCATCGGCTTCGTCAGTGACGTAGGTTACGTCCGAAGTGGCCACAATGGGTAGATACTTGTTGATGCTGTAGCCACGGTTTTTGTTAAAGACCTGCTGAAACCGAGGAGTCCACCAGGTAGAGACGCTGAACTCCTGGCTGTCCTCCCACAGATAGTTCCCTACTTCGCGGATAAGCTGGCTAATCTCTCCATCGAGCAGCGACTGACTCCAAAAGTCTATAACCACTTGTGCGCCTTTGGCAGAGTAATGATCCACTACCCATGATCCGTTCTGAGCGTACGTTGTGACCGGAGATTGTGGGACAGCGGCTGGCACATCATTGGGACTTTGAACCTCGCGATATTCAGAGTGAATTAAATAATAAGCAAAAATGATGTTTTCAACCCCATCTGTGTTATTAAATCGCACTTGAAGTTCCCCGGTATCACTTACGCGGTCCGTAACATCGACCAAAAAGCTCTCAGCTAAAGTCTTATGTGTGCTATCGGTGGAGTTGGCAACAACACCGGCGACAGCTGCAACAAGAGGGCCAGAGCCCCATCCAGGGACAGTGTCCTTGAAGCTGCTACCAATTGCGACTGTTTGGTTGTATGCAGCAAGGTCCCAGAGTAAGCCGTCAGCATCATAAGGCGCGGGGACACCAGCACCTTGATTAGGGCCCATAGAAAGGTCTATGATCAAGCCATATTCCTTTGCTGTCGCAAGAACCGTATGAAGTAAATCCCCTTTCAAGTGATAATTAGGGTTTTCACATTCAAGTATTCGCCGGAAAGCTGGATTAACTTACTCCACGCCTGACCACCGAAACCGTACTTAGTCCAGTCTGTCTGGAGAGATGGCTGCACCGGATTAGAGTATGAAGCCTCTCCGTAAAAGTAATACCCTAGCAGTTCAAGCCCTCCTGCGCCCAGAAGACCCATCTGCTTTACATCTTCTCCAACAGTACTGAGATTCATTGACGCATCGTTCACCCAGTAGCGGAAGCGTGGTCTAACGTTTGCTGATGGGTTCTGGAAGGTCCCATAGTCGATGTCAGCTTCGACCTGATCGTTGGTGCCGACACCGAGCACGCCATGGGCTGCTATGGCCACCGTTGTGAGGATACGAAGATTCATGGCCAACATGGCGTTGCTTTGATCGCTGGTCGGGCTCTTGCGAGGTGCCTGTGTCTCAACTTCGCCTTTAAATAGGCAGTATCCAGAGCCACGGCGGATTTCCCCTCTCTGTGGTGTTGCGAATGTACGAATTCGTTCGGCATATTGTCCACCGAAAGGACTGGACTGGTTCGGACGCGGGCATGTTACGAACAAGTCTTCAACGCGATCACATCTGGAGAGATATCTGATCGCTGCCTGGTGGCTTCGAGTGCACTGAGGTATCTGACAGTCGTTGATCGTAGTAGTTTGTTTGGAAGGCGTTTTCTGGATAGTAAGGGATGTGTCTCTATACATTCATCTTGAATGGTTATTCTTGGGGACATAGTCATCACCCTGGTGTGAGATACCCCGAGGCGAACCTCCGGCACAAACAGACTGAAGATCTCTCGACGTCATGGACAGAACCGGCGCAAGTCAATGGGTCAATGACAACAGACAAGTTGCAGGGATAGGGTCGCATCTCCAGTCAGGATGCGAAAGATGCGAGTTGATCCCTAGACATGCAGCAACGGGAAATCAAGTAACTTAACTTGGTCGCCTTAAGCAACCGTACAGCACCCCCGCATTATTCAATGCGGAGGAAGGTGCCATCCTCCCCCGCCTGCGGTACCTTCCCCCCTCAGATTAAAGATACACCAATGTCGGTGTAACCTTGCAATCAGTGAGGATTTTATTATGTCTGCTGCTCGAATATTATATATAGCAAAGTAGTGGTGTGATTCTAATGATTCATATTGCATGTTTATTCATCGCAATGTCGTTATCATTACCGACGTTAGCGGATATATACATTGACGCAAAACTGGTAGTTCTGTTACTAAGTGTTGCAGACACCAAGATACATAATTTGTGATGGATGAAACAGAATTGTCCTTTTGACAGGCAGTGAATTAGATTAAATTATAATAGCATCTAGAAATATCTATTCAATTTGCACACGCCTATCTAATGGGTTGTCGAGCCCATGTGGACTGATACAGCTCCTGGGCATCTTGTCCACGGTGGCGGAGACCACGTGACATGACTCACTGTATTCTGTTCAATTCGGGCGAGTGGAGGTTTCGTCATGCCAGCGCGCTGTGCCGAGACGAATATGATTGGCGGGATGGACTTACTACCAAAAATGGTAAAAAGGCGGACCCGAAAGCGGGTAAGGCAAATAAAAAAAAAAAAAAAAAAGGAAAAAGGAAAAGGAAAAGAGCGGATCGCCAAGCAAAACACATGGTTTCAAACTTTGCCAAAACACAAACTGGATTTTCGTCAGGACAATTGGTCAAGACAAGGGGAAGGTGGAGCCGATATGCACTGCCACATGTTGGAGAGAACTTTGGAGACGAACTGCCGTGGACCAGGTCTGAGAGATGCTGTGTCTCATGTTGTGGCAACAATGTTAGTGTGCTTTGTTCTAGAAGACTCTGTATTCAATATATTCGCTTAGTTTAACCTTGACTGGCTTGTCGCCCGGGTTTGGGGCAGTTACAATACAATGGACAAATAAAAGTAACAATGCAAGCGAGTATGGCCGCACGCAGAACGACCAGTCAGGACTAAACTCCTTCCAAAACGGGTACCCCTTGCCTAAAAGCGGCTAGACCCACCCAAGTGGACCGGCCGGCAGGAAACGAGAAAAGCCAAAAATCGGGACTCGATAAAGCATTAACAATAATCAGATTAAGGAAAATAACGGAATATTAATAATATCTGTTGTATGGAAAAAGTCGGGCTGTTGTTGGCTCTATCCTTGTTCGAGTCTCTTGTCGCTACGATATTTTTTCATGGCATGATCCATATTGGGATCAACGGATCGCGCCAACTTGTCTCACGTGGCAGAAGAGGATCATGACGATTGTTAGTGTCCTTCCGTACTCTAGAGCTGGAGCCGCAGAGTACGAGAAAGTACGCATCAGCGTTGGTCACTGCGCGTCGGAATATTGACGATACGAGAAGCGATTTCTTTCGCCACGAATTGGCGTCGGAGATGCTCGCCTCGGAATTTCCCCTTAGCCTAGGTTTCTCCCAAAATTTAAACAATCAAAGAGTCATCGACTGTCTTGGGCTCTAAAGACTGGGGCCCGGAGGATCCTCTCGGCCATAGGGCTGTATTGGGAATCAACTTGTCGCTGCTTTTACCATTACGGAGATGCGAGCGGGTCTAGGTTTATTGTACGGCTGTTACGCATTGTGAATGGTCTGTAACTTACGAAACCTTTCCCGTTTCGTTCTGTCTCCCCCTAGTGTTGCCCACGTGTTTTCGTCTGTTGCAGATTGTGCTAGCGAGAAAGCGGAGACCCTCGTGGCGCCGATTAGCTTTTCTCTTTACCGCTATTACGTAATAAGATACCATACCCGTACGGTGTAGGCGGTTCACACATGATAACTGTACAGTAATAGACTCTGCTGGTTATGCTTTTTCGCTCTCCTTTCGATGACGACGCATAATTGGTTGGCCCTATCGCTTAACTAATATTCAATTATCTCCCCGTGGACTTTCGAATCAACGGCGTCCACTGAGACGAAATTCCATCTGGTACCCGCCAAAGTTCGGAGATTTTCTGTACTTCTCCCTGTTTCTAGTACGCTTGGCGTCGGGCCTGATATTCACGTCTTTGTTTTTCTTTACACGGGTTACGCCGTGAAGATCCACCTCTTGTAATCACGGAGAATGATCTTGAGCGTCGAGAAAGGGGGAAGAAGAAAAAATATTCCTACTAGCTGACTGATGTGGCTTCGGCTCTGCAAGGTTGGAACCATTCATCATGTCAGCAACGCTTTTTAGGGAGATACCAACCTCAAAGGCAAAGACGTCATTGGTTTCCGGGCTGTTGGGTCTGTCAGCTTTAAGCCCTTCTTCTTTTCTATTTTTCCTTCCTTGTCAGCTTGTTTTTGGACCCTTTCTGCTGCTCGTATAGGGTGTGACATCTTTGTAATCGGAATGACTCGGCTAGTCTTGCTTTCTCCCCGCCCGTATTATTATTCTTTTGTTCTTTTTTTCCTTCCTGTTCTATAATTTCCCCTTTCTTTTCTTAAAAGGCTAATACTTGCCATGTGGCATGTGTCAAAATTAGCCACTCGCTGAATACTGTATGGCGTTTTAGACTCGAACTAGCATGGCTGTCGGAGATAGTAGGCAGGCTATTGGGTCGAAGCCCCGATGGAGGACCAGGGGAAAATGGGGTCGACCGTTTCGGGTGCCCATAGCTTTTTTATGGGCTGTTTTCCCGAGGTCGCCCTGTATTGCCCTGAATTGTCTGGAATGCCCTCAAAACGTTGGGAAGGAGACCGTGCGGCCCCAGCTGCTGCAGAAATTCCGCCGGTATTACAGAATTAACAGAAACAACAGAAACTAGTTTCATTATATGTAGTGTTTGGCATTGTCATTTGTCGTTAATGATTCCGCGGAGAAAGTGGTCGGATTGAGATATCATCTGACGTCTATTGTCGTTTCCCTGTACTTGGGACTCTGTAGAGGTGTAAGGCTATACTGTAAGTCGTGTTGGTTTAGCACTAGTGCCATCTTCCACGTGGCAGAGCCGATGAAGATAAGGTACGACTACCCCTCCCCCTTATGACGCGGCACCCTGTATGTGATGTGAAAACATACATACGCTAAACTGAGGCTGGAAGCCAAGTCCCGTGATGCTGCTTATCCTCGGCCTCTTGGCGGTGGAACTTAGACTCTTTTGGGAACTATCCTGGTGGGGACGAGCCTAGCAATTGCCATTGGCACCAAGAATCACACATAAACTTGGCCGCGGCGGTCGGTAACTCGTTAGCCAAGTGTTAGCAATCTGGCAGTCAAGACTATCGCGTAGATCGAGGCGGTTGCGCTCGAGAGCGTCCTATCACAAAGTCCAAAGAAAAAACAAGGGAATTAAAAAAAAAAGAAAAAAAAAAAAGCAAAAAAAAAACACCGTTGCAATGGAAATACGTATCGTTTTGTTTCCCTTCGTGCTCTGGGCAGGTACGGAATCATTCTCTAGATCCGTATGGAGGACTCTGCAACCAAGACCTTTACAACATACAACTATGGTCCTTTATGATATTAAGATCTGCCTGAGGACTGACTCCGAGTCTTCTGCTTCGGAGCCGCCGCCGCATGGCGGTGCCGCGTGGCAGCCCACCGGGGTGCGTTTACGCAGCTGGAAGCATAAATGCCACCGGCTCGTAGTATGTATAATGATGCTGCTGAAGGATACTCTATCTAGAATCCTTTGCCCAGAGAATCTGAAGCGAACACAAACACTAAGGTTGGACGTATAAATTCTGTGATTAAGCGTCCATCGTACGAGGGCTCTTCTCTTGTCGTTGCAAGCGACCGTTCACCGCCAGTTTTAGACTTTCCGGATAAGCCGACTACACTACCCCAGCGTCGGGGGGGCATCACCACAAGGAAACACGAAGCGCTGGTCTTGTAGATCTGATCTCAAGGATGTTGATGGAAACTGAGCCATCAGACTTGTTTCTTTTTCCGTGTTCCTCGACGAGACTCTTCCAATTCTCAGCTCAGCTGTAGCCAAACATCTTAGTGCGGGATAGACCAACGTCTTCTTTAGCAGCTCATTCGTCGGATTAAAGTGAGACAAGCCATGACCAGAGACTAATCTATTTTGTGCGACGATAGTTCATGTGACCTGTNTTTTTTTTTTTTTTTTTTTTTTTTTTTTTTTTTTTTTTTTTTTTTTTTTTTTTTTTTTTTGCTTTTCCCTGCGCGCGCGCCCCAAAACTGTTGGGATTTGTTTTTCCATACCGCCAGTTTGGGAAGTGATGATGATGATGATGAGTCATGGGATACGGCGGCGCGCGGACGTATCATGCCACTTGTTGCTCCTCCGTACTCGTGTTCTCTCTTCCACCAACAAGAGGGAAAAAAAAATCAACTCGATTGGAACTAGTTAATCGAGTAATCCTTCTCGCTTAAAAGATAATAAAGAGAAAATGGTCCAAAAAAGGCCAGAAAAACCTCCAGTTTGAGGAATTTGGGTACGAGATGAGGCTTGGCTAGACTCTACAGCTGAACTCCACGTGTGCCCACGTGGAATTAGGGGTTCCATTTCTCTGCTAATCCATGATACTTGGCACTTGGCCTGTTAGAAGAAAAAGAAACAGGCAGTGCAGTCCGAGCACATCTTGGATCATGTACGCATACGGAATTGGCGCCTAGTGCATACGAAAAGTATAGTTACTAGACGTTGGAAAAATACCGGTAGAAGTGGTTCGTCAGTCATGGTCCCAAAGGATAATTTAAACCTTCTTTGACCTGTCAAAACCTAAACCAGCGGCGTGCTGCCGGTTAAGCAAAAACAAGCTGGGCTGCCGGACGAATGGTCGCCACTCGTCGGTGGCGAGGTGTCCTTGTCCTGTAGGCTTTGAAGAGGTTGCCGGAATATTCTCGTTCTCTTTTCCCTCGACGGCAAGCTATTCTGTTTTTTTGCCTTCATAATTCTAAGGAAGAAAAGAGATTAGCCTTTTTCACCGCCTCTGATCGTTATCCTGAAGCCCGCGCTTTACCCCACTTCACGTGATGGTCAGATTGCAGGCGAGAAACTTACTGTACGGATGCGAACAACATGTGTTATTATCAATATACATTCGCATATCACTATTAATTATTTTATATCAGAATTACCCATCACTTAGAATTGCCGCAAGGCAGCGCAGTGTTAAATCCATCTGTGACCTTGGAGGAAGAGTTTAGCCATGACAATACATACTCGGTATAAACGACGGAAAATAATGTGTGCCCAACACTCCCAGACTATTTTCCACGTGCGCTTTGGACCGAAGCTGAAACAAGTTGGCTGGACGCTATTGTTCTTAATCTTATCATTATCTATTGTACTTGATTGTAGCGAGTTATCAACATTTAGTCATACATGCCAGCGGTATTGTCGTCGCCGTTACATGTTTCATGTGGGGCTTTATTGACCAGCATTATTATTACCGTATTTTGAGAACTCTGTGCTCTCAAAGTCACGACAGTATCGTACTCCGGCAACAGCAACAGTCGATTCCCCCCCCCCTTTTTCTTGGAAAGACTTGCCGCTGGCAACTGCCGAACTTTGGAGTTGACCAAGAAATGAACGAGGACAGAGCACTATTATCTCTTTATCCGTGGGCATCATAGAGAGGTAAATATACCAAAAAGCGTCTCAAGTGGATTGACAACAAAGATGTAATTGGAATCAGTCATTAGGACGCCCTGTGAAACACTAATGAGATTACTCTGTCAGACATGTCAGCCATTGATGTGCAGCAAAACACGGCACAAAACTTTGTTGTGGCGTGGCTCCGAAGCCCTAATCCAGCCGGGATATCCGGATAACCACCAAAGGAACATGGGTTAATCAATATGTATCCCAATTAGGATAAAGACACTCAAGTTGTCATACTTTTATTTCTCCAGGGTATCTTCGGGACTGACACATCCACAAGGCGTAACAGGAAAAACGGGCAATGTTGCAGAGATCGATTTTGATAGGGCATCGCGGATTTCTGGTCGTACTGCCGCAAACAGCAGTAGGGCTAACTTATGTGATATGCTCATCATGGTTACCTAATCCGGGCGTTACGTGATGATTAATGCGTTGCTGCTAAGAGGGCTTAGGTCTGCCGATCATCCGGCAGGGTGTGGCGCCTGCAGAGGACAGAGGACTCCGGAATCCTTGTGCTCTGGATCGAAGTCCTCTGTCCGAGGACGATCCCTGGACTGTTCATACCATCACCAGAATTATCGGGTAGAGGTAAAGTATGCTTGCTTGATCGTCAAAGGAAGGTGGCGGACTGGGGTCCCGGCATGGGTTGATTCCTCAGTAAAGAGTCATGGTAGCGTTAGAGTACAGAGCACACGGTACACGGTAGTGGGGTGGGAAGAGAGGCAATACAGATAATCTCCTCCGTACAGAGTACCGAGTACTTAGAATACGGAAATACAAAGTATCCGTACCGTATCGGCATAGCTGCAGATCGGCAGGCGGCTGCATTTTCGGGCTGCATGCGGCGTGGCGATTGGCCATGGGACAGCGCACGTTGTGCGTGGTGCCCGCCACTAGCGTGGTATGGGCAGCGTATCGGTAAGGAACTAGCGGCGCCGGGAGGAGGGCTTGCTGCTTTATGCAAAACTTACGGCTAGCGGCGCTGCAGGACAGGAGGCTAGCATATGGGCTAACACCACATGCGGCCGACGGATGGCTCCATCTGGTTGCGACTGGGTCCCCCCGCTGCACGTCTGGTCGCACTCGTGGCCCTCCCCGTCGCTCCCGTTTTGTTCCATCATCCCGCCCAGTCCACTTTCCTCCGTAATTTTACCTCATCATCATCACTTTTTGCGTCTCTTTTTCTCTTGTCTGGCGGGTTGAGTGTTTTGACGCTGCTGCTGCTAAGTTAGTAGTTAGTTGCCCTCGGGTTATTTTTTATTTTTTTTTTTATTTTTTTTTTTTACCCTTACCCTTGCTATACTCAATCCTCCCTCTCCGTCTTCTCCTCGTCCTCCACACCCCCCCGTGCCTGGCTTGGTCACTTTTTTTTGGGCCTTTCTTTAATTCCCCGTCGATCATCACACCCACCCCCCTCTTACTCTCTCGCTTGTTCGAGAGTCTCCCCTCCCCTAGTCCTCCTGACCTGGGTTTTCAATGACCACAACATCTGCTGGCAATCAGCTTCCAGATTCGTCCGCTTCGTCCTCGCCATATCTACTCACCAAGACACCGTCGACCACCACCACTCCGGCCGCCGCCACCACTACTACTTCTTCCTCGCCGCCGGCCGACCAGCCCGCTGCTGCGTCCTCCCTGTCGAGAGCAAGTCGCCGGTCTATTGCCCTGGTTGCCATTGAGAAAACCTCCAACGCGCTTGCCAATCTCGCCTCGCGAGGATCTGCTGCTCCCGCCACCTCGCTGCGCTCCAGCACCACCTCCGTGAGCCTGCCCAAAAACAAGCCCGTCGCCACCCGTCTTGCCGGAGACGCGCGCTTCAGCAGCGACGAGACCCCTCTCGCCGACGAGGAGTCCTTTCAGACAAACTACCGCGCTACCAGCACTACGCCTTCGCGCCGGAATACCGTGCGACTGCTGCCTCGCGACTTTACTCCCCACGCCCCAGCCGCCGACTCCGATCACGCCAGCAAGATGCATCAGACCTCGTCGCGGTTGCTCCGTATGACGGAGGATGACCGTCCCTTCACCAAGGTAAACTTTGCTCTCTTTGCGCGGTCTCCGTTTTCTGTGCTTACCAGGTCGCTAAAATCTTGTTCTGCTAGGACTTCAACGATCTGTTCTCGACGTTGATGGTCAGTCTGAAGCTGGACACCCACCGGGTCCGCTTCACCAAATTCGAACACACCTTTACGTCGGATGAGGCGATCAACAATCTCGGCTCCCTCAAGTTCTCCCAGTCTAACCGGATGCCCGACCCGAAAGACCCGTCTCGCATTGTCACGACAACCACCACAACCACGTTTTCCATGGCCAAGGAGATGGCGCGATCCGTCTGCCAGCGTTTCGTCGACGCTCGCTTCATCGAGGCCATTGACAGCCGCAATACCGGCTTCTTCCCCATGAAGGGCGGCCTGTACCAGTTGACGCCCAAGGGAATCAATATCCTCCATCGCTTCTGCCAAAGAAACGGGATCACTGCGCGCCACGTCATGGATGTCATGGATTCGCCACGAAATACTATGCAGTTGGTCAACCTGGAGCGGGATACCGAGACCGACAAACTCTCCACCGACCGTTCCACCATCGAAGTCATTTTTCGCCGCTTTGCCGGACAAGACGGACCCAATCTAAAGTCATCCATCTCCAACTCTGACTCGGATTCCCTGAGCGACTACACAAATGGCATGGTTGGCGTGAAGATGGCCAAGGAGCGGAAGATTGGCGACAAGATCCACACAAACACGTTTACCGGCAAGGCTGCTGTCGATTGGTTGATGGACTGCTCGACGACGAACGATCGCCGTGAGACGTGTCTTATTGCTGCCTTGTTCATCAAGCACGGTTTGATCAAGGCGGTCCAGGAGGACCGGCAATTCGCCCAGCAGGAACCCACTGCGGTCGATTTCCAGCCCACCAAGTACGCCATCTACACCATCACCGAGCATGGCCAGCAAGTCTGCGGGTGGATTGCCCGCGAGCGTTCGGCTGTGTCACAATATGACAGTCGGGGTGCACGAGACTCCAACAATGCGCGTCTTAACCATATTTTGCGTGACGCTGCCCTGCGCCTGCTGTTCCGCGAATTCCTGCGCTACTCCCTTTGCGAGGAGAATTTGTCCTTTTATGTCGATGTCTCCGAGTTCACGACCAACTACCACCGGCTCGAAAAGTCGGGCGCTCTCAACAAGATGGACACCGTACGCGAAACCTTGGCCGCCGCCTACGGCCTCTACAATGCTTTCTTGGCCCCGGGATCGCCCTGCGAGCTCAACATCGAGCATGGCCTCCGTAACAGTCTTGCCAGCCGGATGACCAAAGCAGTCGGCAACGACGAGTCAATGCTCAAGAGCCTCCAAGAAGTTGTCAACCTGTTTGAGCTCGCTCAAACGTCGGTATTCAAATTGATGTCTAGCGTAAGTTTCCAACCTTCAGCTTCGCCATGTTTTTCCATTTGCTAACAGGTCCTACGCTTTATTCAGGACTCGGTTCCCAAATTTGTTCGTGATCCAAAATACTCCCTTGTCTTGCAGGAGCATGACTTTGACCTGGGATCGAATGGCCGTGCGTACTCTCCCACGCCCGCCCCGGTTCCCGAACGTTCGCTAAGCCGTTCAGTGAGGACGTGAGAGTACTTTTGATTAATGCAGCGTTTCCGTCTTCTTCGTTCCCCTAAAAAAACCTTGTCGACTTTGAACACCCGCTTTTCTAGAACGTTTTCGATTCCAGAACGACCGACCAAAACTTCTCATTATTTTTACGATTTTCCTTGCATTCTACGGGTCGCTCGATAGAACATGGAAGGGCTTTGACTCTCATACGTGCCATTTCATTTGCGACGGATTTACACCTTTTCGTTTGACTTCTCCTTTTTGCTTTTTCGTTCCTTTCACCGACATACCTGGAGATTACAGCATAAGGGAGCAATCTCTGAAGCATTGAGCAGGCGTTGTTGTTCCGACTGTTTGGGTCTAATTTTTTTTTCTTTTTTCGGAACGCTTTTTTTCTTTTTACTTTGTTTTAATTGAATTGCATTTTCTCGCACTTGAGCAGTCTCCTTTTTCTCCCGCTTTCCCCCTACGGAAGCTCATACCTCTTTACCGTTTCCTTATGCATTCAGCGTGTCCTGGGAGGCTGGGCATCAATTTCTTCGACTTGACAGTGTTGTTTTCACTTTTTCTGTTGTCCAGAACATGTCCTGTATATAAACGATCATGTATACAGTAGGGAACTTAGATTTATAAAGACGATGGTTCAACATCTCACTGCATTGCAAGGGCAATAGGGTAGTTAATAGCTGATATTCTGTTGGTGTACGAGTGTAAACATGGCATACTTTAACCGCGCCTCTCTTCTTAATCTGATATCACGTGACTGGCCCACATCGGCCAACAGCCGCAGCTTTCCATCCCCAGCATCTGGAAAGACCAAAGACAGCAGGCAGGCAGGCGTTTGCAAAAGGCTCAAATCACAACACGTTGCTCTCGCTCCCACGCCACCGGAGGAGCATTCTGCCATCACAATGGCGACCACAGAGGTGATCTCTTCAGACCCTCTACTCTCGTTGCGACGGGCGATTGCCGCGCAAGCGCTGCCATCTCCAACAACCTCGTCAGACGCCTCGAAAGCCAACGAGGGCGTGACCGACGACCTTGCGAAGGCGAGCCACTTGTTCTTCACCCATCCAACGCCGCATACAATTCCACTAAACACCGCGACTCGCTTTGTCTCAGCAGCCAGTAACGACACCGCCGTTGACCTGCGCAGTATCTTCTTCGCGTGGCAGAAAAAAGACGTCGCAATTCCGGAGTACATTGCCTCTGCACAGGAAGTCAATGAAGTGCTGAAACATCAGAGTCGAGGTGGCGGGGAGCCGGAGCAAATTCTAAATCTGGTGTTCGTGGAACGCCTGGATTTGATCACCTGGCTCGAGGGTGCCTCGGATGACAGCGAATATATCAAGCCGCTGGAAGGCGATGCAGCAGCAGCAGCAGCGGCAGCGGCGGCGGTAGCTGCTCCGTCTGCTGCAGCGCTACAAGAAACTGCTGTGCCGGCGCCGACTGCAGCTCCTGCTGTCTCTGGAGCGCGTCCGGCCAAAGTGATTGATCCTCGATTGCAAGAGATCTACAACGGGGAGCGGAAGCTGGGTGATCGGAATACTGTGCTGCATGGCATCAAGCCGACGGTATGTCTACATCTTTTCGAAAAATACAGAAGAAGTTTGAATCTAATATCGTTCTAGGACTTCTCCCATGTGCGCAAAAAGGCAAGCGTCTTCCTCGACCGGAATCGCAACGCTCGCCCCGGTACAACTGCACCAACGTCTGGCAAAGACGCCATCATCCCGGCGCCGTCAGCTGGACTTTCTCTGCCCAAGAAACCGGGCATGCCTTCACCGTCTTCCTCATCACGCCGCGTCGACCCCATCATACTCCTCTCTCCCTCTGCCTCGTCGCCCATCCGGCTCTCGAACATTGTCCGTTTCCTTCAAGACGGCGAGTTCGTGCCACCGGACCACCCTACGCTTGCCAGCCAGACAACCTCAAACATCAAATATATCACCCGCCATCTCCGTCTAAACAACGACCCGGCCACGGGCGGACCAGGGAAAGCCGCCGGCGGCGCCATGGGCAGCAGCGGCGGCAGCAACCCGTCCAGCCGGCGCCCAACACGATTCATCCTCGCCGACAGCACCGCCAACTTCAAACCAGACTACTGGCAACGCCTTGTCGCTGTATTCACAACGGGCCAAGCATGGCAATTCAAGTCGTACAAATGGAGCAATCCACCCGAGCTTTTCCGGCACGCAGCAGGCATCTACGTCAACATGACGGGCGACCCGGTCCCTACGCAAGTCAAGGACTGGGGCCGCGGCGTCAGTACCTTCTCGCTTTCACGGTGGGATGAGCGAAAGGGCAGCGAGGGCGCTGGCCGATGGTTAGATCGGGAGATTGTCGAGCGGATATGGGGCATTATCGAGCAGAACATGAAAGCCAAGGGAATGGTGAATCGATGATCCTCTGTCCGCCGCCCCTAGTATTTCTTCCCTTTTTATGTTTTTGGATCATCATCTTCGTTGACTTGTGTTGGTGCATGAATGTGGGTTTGTTCGGTTTGACCTTGATTTATCTATTCTTTTTTCCATATTCCTCGAGCGTGTTGTTGTTGGGACGATTGGACTACTTTGCTTCTAATACATAGCATAATATACACAATTATATATCATTTTTGGCTCTATCTGTTCAGAGAAGAAATTGGAGCTATCAATAGACTCCAACAGTCTAGAACGAGAGACTCGCTCGACACATACGATTTGAGTCGTCCGACCATTTCCATTCGCCCCATAACGCTCATGACAGTACTACCTCTACATTGAAACCAGTCAGCATGGCATTGAATAAGTTCTGGTTGGAGAAATGAAAAGAGAAACGATTATGTACAATGATGCGCGGAAGAAAGAGAGAAAACAAAACCATACACCGTAAAAAACATAAAGACCAATTACTCTCAATATGAGATTTTAGAAAAGAAGCACACGAGCCCGTCACGATTACCAGTAACAAGCATGGGAAAACAATATTTGGGAAAGGGGAAAAAGAGTTGGATAATTCTACCGAATGAATAGCTAAAAGAGGCAAAAAGGAAAGAAAAGAAAACAGAAGAATGCATCCCTTAAGTACCCAAACCGAACCCGTTTCCGAAAATGTTTGCTTTTTGCTTAATTGGATTCCCCGAATTTTTCCAATCCGTCAGCAAACGATTAATTCAATCAAAACCCTCCCCCTTCACGCCTGTGAAAAACGCCGAGACCCGAAAAAGTACACACAAACATACATGATATTTCCCCAAACACACCCATATCCCTAGGCTGACTAGGACAACAGGAAAGTTTAATAATAGAAAATTCAACGCCGTAATTCGAAGAGGGGAAAAGAAAAATAATCATGGTAACAGCATCAAAAGAAACACATAATCTAGGGTATCATGTTGTCGACGAGACTTTGTTCTCATCCGGTATCCCGAGTGAAGAAGGCACAGCAGCATAAGGAGGAGAGATCGGGGGTTTGGTGGGAACATCCTTCGCCAGGGCGTCCGCGCCATTCCGGGCCTCGTTAGTCGTAGTGGCCTGGATCGTCGGGGGCTCTCCGTCGGTTGACAGGGGCGGCGTAGTGGATTGAAGGTGTGGGCCAGGCTTGGTCGGAGGTGCAAGAGTGGAAGAACCCTGTGCTTGCGCTTGTGTCTTCTCCGTGGTCGGAGTCGTCATGTTCCCGCGGCGACCGAGATAGTCGCCTAGACTCATCTTTTTCTTCACAGGACTGGGAGCGGTGATGCTCCCGCCGGGAGTCTGAAGGGGAGGAAGCAACTGCGATTCCGAGGGGGATTGGACGGAAGAAGGGGTGGTGACGGAACTCGGTGGGTTTGGGGCAGGCAAAGCAAATTCGTTCTTCGGGAGCTGGACATGGAGGCTGCCCACTCGCGGAGTTTTGAGGATAGGAGTGTTGTGAGCAGCCATAGAAGGAAGAGGGGAAGGCAGAGGCGGTTTGCTCATCACATCAGGAGAAGAGTATTGATCCGACAGGCGGGATTTTGGCGGTGTCACATCATTTCCGGCATCAGTCATTTCCACGTCCTCGCTATCCTTTGGCGAATGCGCGGCGGGAGGTACGTTGCTGACTTCCGTAGTCGTAGGAGAGCCAACAGAGCCCACAGCGCTCGCGGTTGTGGTTTGTAGCTTCAATGGCGACTGGTATTTCACGCTATCCTCATGGCATCGTTTCAACAGTCGTCGACCGAGCGGAGAAAAGTCCACGAAAGCGACTTTTGTAGGCGTTTGTTGAGATCCATCGACATATGACGAACGCGGAAGTGCAGGGCGCACAGGCGTCTGCTTGGAGCCTGATGCTGGGGTCTGATAGAAATTGGGTGAGTTTGACCGTCGTTCGGATTTGGATCTGGCTTGCTTCTAAGGAGACAATGTCAGTGAGAATTTACCGTCAAGAACGTGCAAGGCGCACAGCTGGAAGAACACATAAAAGGAAAAAGAAAAAAAAAACATACCGAATGGTTGGCCAACGGCGTCGGCTGACCGGACTGAGCCGAGGCCGCACTGCTGCGCTTTTTCTTCCGTGGTCCGCCTTGCTGGTCATGCTCCAACTGTTCGAATTTCTTTTCGACTGCTGCCAGTTTGCGCTTGTCACGCGCCGATAGTTCGGAATCAGGCAAGGCCCAATCTGGGGGCGGATTTGTCGGTGTCAGATCCCGACTATGGGCTTGGCCACGGACAGATCCTGAGGTTGATCGGTTATCGCCAGTTTCGTCATCAACGGCAACCTCGCTACCTGCTCGGCTGGTGTTGGATCGAGCACCACTGGTGGGTGACACTGTGGGTTTGACCGACTTTGGCTTCTTGCGCTTCCCATTCACCTGTTTGGAGCTCGGGTGGCGGCGGCGATCTACAGCGGCCAGCAGACACTGTTGGGGCGGATTGCAGGCACAGCCACCAAAATGAGCGAGCACATTGCTCATGGCGATGGCCCGGGCCTCCTCCTGATCATTGTCTCCAGATTCTTGCTTGCCTAGATTGTTCGAGCCAAACAGTTGCGGATCGAGGTACCACATGGCAGTGATCTCTGAACCGGCGGCGATCTCTTGATTGGCAACCAGACAGAAATGGTATTCCACCCCATTCGTTATCACGGTTTTCATGGTCACGTTGGGGCGACAGGAACGGCGAACGTAGCGCAGAATGGTGCCCTCTTCGCGGGTGTCGATGTAGATCGGAAGCTGAGGATGGAAAAAGACAAACGGTTGGGGATGTCGAAGCTCGGGCCACTGGTTACTGGTATCCAGGCAGTAGTCGCGCAATTGCCCAACCTTGCCTTTGATTTCGCCGACGATCTGGTCCTTGTGGACAGCGCCTGCGATCTTGACACCTTTCCACTTGGGCCGAATCCCGTCGACTTCCAAGTCGTCCTCAACCATGGTCTTGATGGAGAGTTCGGGCCACTGTGACGAGTCGAGCGAATCGGCCCGGATAAAGGTATCCTGTGCCGAACGCCCGGCAGTTGCGCGAGGGACCGAAGAGGGATCCTTGGCCCACGACGCCATGTCGGCGATCAATTGCAGGCTATGGACGAGGTTGCTGTTCATATTGACATAGCCCTGGTCGTGGTCGTATAGGTGGAGGAATTCGGTCGAGTAGAGGGGGATGTGCGGGCCAGTTGACTTGGTCGGGCTCAGTGCGGTGACTGCCGAACCGGATCGCTTCCGGGGCTCTGCAGCCAGTTTGGGCGGATTCGAGACCGACGTCATCGACGCGGACGACTTGTGGTTTGATTTGGAGCGTTTTGCAACGCTCGGTTGGTCCCGAGAGCTGGAGTCGCTCCGGACGTGGTGGTGGCCGTTGGCCTGGTCCAGCGACTCTTTGGTGGATTTCTTCTTGGGCGCCTTGGTCGACGGTCGCTTCGGCTTCCGGTCACCGCCCTCAGTCTGCTCCCGCAAACGCCGCTGTCGCTCCGTGGCGCGTTTGCCGTCCATGTAGCGAGGTGACGGGGCGCAGTCGGTGCAGAAATGCTCGTCTGGCACCTCCTTGCCATGGTAGTAGCACTCGATGTGCTGCCATGTCTCGCACTTCTCGCAGAAGACAGTGTTCCCGTCGTCATCCTCAAAGGCACAGATGCATTTGATGGTGTAGGGTTCCTCGTCTTCGTCGACTGGGACGGCATCGGAAACGGCGCTGTTGGGCACGGGGGAGTGAGGAGGGGCGGCGACCGGGAACGGGTCTCCGGCCGACGGCGTTGTTGCGAGCAAGGAGGTATCTGTCATAATCCGACAGATAGCCCCCTTTCCCTCAGCCGGTGGTGACAAACGTTCCTCAACACCCAGTTTGATGGCTGGTCCCCCCAAGGCGCATATCAACAGATGCGGCGGATGGAAGGGGACACACGACCCGCGTTGTTCGGCAATGATCACGGGCGATGCCGGGTTTAATCCTGGAAGAGCCTGGGTGGTGCGACCGCGGAGACGATCACGACCTGACGGTACAAAGGCGGCAAACGTTGACAACGAGCGGTGATCATGCACGAGCGGGGAGGACCGGGATCGACAGGATTCGCGAGTGCGAGCCAGAAGGCGAGTCGCACGATGCGGTCAGGTGGGATCGAAGGAATTACGCGGTGGTGTGGACAGAAATCGGTGGTGAGTCTTCTTCCACCGATTTTCGACGGTCGCAACGGTCGGCCAAGACGGTATCGCGTTCGACGAGAAGCAGGGTAGGATAGTCGCTTGATTGGTCGACGCGCATGAGGCGACAATAGGAGGACGGGCACTGTAGTCTAGAGCGACGTTCGATGGTCGGAACCAGGGAGAAGTGAAAAAAAAACAAAAACCCTAGACGTGGCGGACCAAAAGGGGGAAAGGGCGTCTAGAGATCCCGTGGCGAAGACGAAGGCGAAGAATTAGGAGAAAAGACGGTTATCGGATTCGTGAAGTAGAGGAAGAGGGGAAAAAGAATGAGAGGAAAAAGGTTGAAAGGCGAACCCAGAAGGGGGGCAAATATTTGGGGGTTCAGGTAGGAAGGGCAAAGAAGAAAGAGAAAGAGAAGAGGGAGGGCGAGGCGAGCGAGCGAGACCGAGAGGAAGAGAGCGAGAGAGAGCGAGAGCGGACTGGCCTGAAGGTCGCGCAGGACCCAGGCGACGCAAGCGAAACAGGAAAAGCGCGGTTCCCGAGAGGGTTTGGCGGCCGGCCGCGAGTTGGGACTTTTTTGGGGGAGAATAATTTGGTTAGGGACTGTGATCAACCGGGCCCTCGGGCGCACAACATGAGAAGAGAGGGGAAGCAGGGACAGAGCAGCGCAGGGCGTGACCGAACCGGGTTGGCCAGGCCGTCGCAGGGAGAGCGATCAGGACTTGGACGCGGCGCATCCGAGCAGAGAGCAAACACGCAGACAACACGAGACACAGGCCTGAGTCCAGAGTCTCGAGTTGCGATCGCTCGCAGGATTAGTCAGCCCTGCAACAAACTGTTGCGCTTTCTCTAAGCCGCTCGTGGGGCACAGCCCGGGCGGGGGTGCTGCGAATCCGGTTAGCATGCCCCCACTGGTCCAGCCAGTTAGAGACGCTGCGGTAAGGGCCCGCTCGCAAGGAGCCAGTCACCGCGCTGCCTCACAATCCGGACCCTTGGAATCTGCCGCAGGATTTCCTGAACAGGCTAGGGCAATGGGTCGACGGCCAGAGGCGCCATGGATGCACCAGTCAGCAGCGGCACAGCAGCCCCACCCGGATGCTCTCGTCCAGGGTCCTGCAGGGCTAGCCGGCTGCGGTATAGCGTTCTGGCTGGCGAGGGCAGCGGCACGTGTCGCGGTGGTCCCAGGGTGGTGGTTCACCGGTCGACGAGGGGTGCGGTGATATTGGGCATGTATAGAGCATGAGGACGGAATGGAATCGAGGATGCAAGGGTGCAGGAGAGAGGGAAAAGGAAGGCAGCAAGAGCATGAGCATAATCATGACGACCACCGCAGCAGGGCGAGTTCAGGGGAAGAATGCTTGACGAGAGAGGAGGCCAAAAGGAGAATGCCAGTCCGAGGCCGAGCCCGCAGAGAGCCAATGCAATCCGAAGCAGAGGCCAGCAGTCAAACAGCCGCTGGCCGACAGAGCGTGTCTAGAAACTATTAGCATCTGTTCGCAGAGGATGAAGCATCGTAGCAAACAAAGTGACAAAACCGCAGATGGTCCATATGGAGGCGGTCTTACCTGGCCAAGACATTCATTATGCCCGGGCTTGTTTGGTCAAAGCTGGATCCGAAACTGGCGTGGAATGTCAGTGACTGGACCGTTCATCTCACAGAGAAAAAGAGAAAATTAAACAGGCGCAAGGAAATGGTTAGAACGGAATAATCAAAGCATAAACATATATGATATAAAGAGTGGAAACAAACATTGGCGAGGGCTGGCACAGCCTCGATAGAAGATATGGGGAGACGGAGAAGAAGGGGTGAGAGCGACACTGATGATTGATGCACGGCGGGCGAGGGGAACGATACGGTTGGCTCAGCAGCCGCCGCAGCACACGACACCGCCCACAGCACGACGAAACACGCCTTCTCCTAGCAGTGACACCAGAGAGCTTTGCTTCTCGTTCTCCCTTCTCGGTTTTTGGCTTTCCCTTTTCTTTTCTTGTCTTTTCTTTTCTTTTCTTTTTCTTTTCTTTCTTTACTCCGGGAGGAAATTGAAACAGTGAGCTTCGACAACATCGGTCATGCATGTTGGATAGGCGAGGGCATTTCCAGGAAACAGAACGGATGAAAGAAAACGGATCAAAAAGAGGCTGGAAAACAAAAGTAAAAAAAAGCCCATGTAGCAGCGACCTGGAGCCTGAACTAGCGCCGTAAGTACACATGTAGCATGTCGTACGTACCATCGTTGGTTTGCTGGATAGACGTCTTTTTGGCTCATCGAGAGAGCGCCTGTTTTGGGCCATCCATCCCGAGAAGGCTAATTCAGCCTGGGAGAAAGCACGGCCAGCCACGGCGCAAGCCGGCCGTGTGTTTTTTGTGCATCCCCAAAGATGGATGGATGGGCGATCAGAGAGCAAAAGACACAAGCCGGTGGACGCACAAACGCCGCGAGGAGCCTGGCGAGCGTCCGATGGGGCAAGTTGAACGAGTCAGTTAATCAGTCCGTTGGGCCCTTCTGTTGCTGGTACACAGTGTGTTGGCACGTTTGCGGAGAACCCGCAAACAGAGTTCACAACCAACAAACCCCCCCCCCAAAAAAGGGGGAGATAGACGAGGAGGGGATAGGATGAGTAAGACAGAAAGGGAAAATGTAAAGTCGTAAATGGAATGGGATTATAAAGAAGCGAGTAGCGAGTAACAGAGCAGTTGATTCCAGGCAGGAGGCAAAAGCAGGAGAGTAGTAACTAGTCAGGTAAGAAACCGACAAAAAGGGCGGGCGCCAGCGGGATTGCCGTTTGCCGGGCCGGAGGCTACACCTTAATTCTCGCCTAGAAATCAATAGCAATCCAAACAGAGGACAGTGGAAAAAGATGCAAATGTTCAGCCCATTCGCCAGACGAATCGGTTTCTTGTTGGAGCACTGCGACTGCTGCCTGCCAATCGTCTCCGGCTTTGCACCCCGTGGCTTCGCCGTCAAGCGATTTGTGTACGTACTCTGTAAGGATCAGCGCCATTAAGCTCCTGCAATAATGTTCATGATTGGGATGCGCGCGCCGTCGATCGATCGCCCGGTCCCCACTTTGTATGTGGCTCATAACGCGACAGCGTCAACGTTGGTTACATGGGAAGATGATTACGGGCATAACGTAAGAGCAGTTCTGCCGTCTTGGATGAAAAATGTGAATGGAACAAGCAACTTATATTACAGAGCTACTCGAGGGAACAAGACGAGCGTCGCCCTTTCCGGACCTCCCACCACGAGTACAGTAAACTGAGCCATATAGAGAGGGGTATCATAGCGGTCAAGACAACAACATGCGGGATCAATCCCATATTAAAGAACACTAAAACTCCGCCTGGCGAATGCCGGAACCATCAAATCCTTGTTCCCAATTTCCAATGCTAAATTAACCGACAACTTCGTCGGTCATGTCGGTTTCCGCGAATTCCAGCCACTCGCCCGAGATCGCCTTCTTCCAGAATCGCACCGTCCCGTCATCCCCGGACGAAATCAAGCAGTCCCCTAGGGAAACCCATTAGTACGTGACAAGACTGAGAGTCGGGGATTATTCTTGTTTCTCAGAGCATACCGGCAAATGAAAACTGCACGTGCCAGACGTCCAAATGCCCGCTATCAATGCAGGCAACTTCCTTGTACTCATGCTTGAAAGGGCTGTCCCCGTTGGCAGGCCGATGCGCCGATGGTGTGGGAGCCCGGTTCGCCAGCGCAGTGCCGATGCCCGACTGCACCGTTGCTCGCTGTGACGGTGACGGTGCATGAGCGTGCGTGGAGCGATGGTGGTTTGCATGCGATCCCGAGTTGTTCAGCGCGGTATAAACTTCGAAGATACGGACGAATCCGTCCTTGCAGCCACTCGCAATCAGATCAAAGCCCCGGATCGACCCATTGGCCCACGAGACGTCGCGCACCAGACCGCCGTGCCCGCTCAGCTCGATGGCATGGTAGAATCGTCGACTCGCATCCGTGCGGTATACCTTGACCGAGTCCATAGCCGCCACCACCAACGAGAGCCCCTTCCCATCACCCTCTGGCATCAGCGAGTGCGTCACATCAAATGTATCGTGATAGAACTGGACCCGGAAGCTGCTCTCTTCACCGCGTGGCGGCGCCGGGCAGACACGGAACTGGTCCAGTGCCTGCCACTCGCCCAGACCGTCGGGCATGACCGGCTCCATCACCATCAGGTAGCCGTCCCTGGTGATGAGCGCGAGCCATGTTTCCAAGTCCACGTTGCGGAAATCCAACGAGACAAAGGGGACCCGATGCGGCGCGGTCAGCCGGTAAATGGACTTGAATCGACGCCCCGAGTTCGGAGGTTGGGTCACGTCTTCTTGCCAGATCTTGAGCCGCATATCCTCTCCCACACTGCCAATATGTTGCCCAGCAAACGGCCCGTTCCATGTGGCCTAAGTACAAAAAAGAATCAGCCTGCAATATTCTCATCCGAGCTCGTCTCGCTTGCAACTGTCACTCACGTCCCGGATCTCCGCATCGTGCGCGCGCCAGGTGTCAGTCAACTGCCATTCGCCATCCTTCTGGTCCCAGACCTTCAGCCGGTGATCTGATGACGCCGTAACAATGCGATTGCCATAAAAATTGAATTTGGTGACCGTGACCAAGTCGCGGTGGCCGGCATCAAAGTCGCTAAAGCCAGTCCCCATTTCCGCACGGGCCCGTTCACGAGGAGGGGCCAACTGCACTACGCGTTTGTCCTGCGTACGCGTGCTGTACGGGTCCGGCCTTGATGTGTAGAATCAAAGATAGGCTGCAACGATCACGACTTGATCGCAATTCATAGATACGGATTGACCTGACGCTTGAACCTCCGCACAAAACATCCAGTCGCGCACGTCGGCCCGCCCGCTTTGGGGAAGGCGCTGGCCGGGGCTCCTGCGATAATAGGCAATCCGTGCTCTTCTATTGGACAGCCTCCCGGCCGCCTACGTAAGGCGGTCTGTTTTGGCTGGCAGAATACATAAATAGTCGTTGATGCCAGATCGCCGCCTTGACATGTGGTCGTGGCATGAAGCGGAGCTCTTTCGTCCTTCGCTGCCAGCGTTTGCAGATGATGGTGCCATAGGGCCGCCACTGCTGAACCAAGTGAGCATCTTTGGAAAGCTCTTCCATCCATGATGAGCCGCTCCAACAGTCTGTCGCGCACCGAGGCCTGGAGTCTCTTGGCTCTCACCGGCGCCTCCGTCGCCATTGTCGCAAACTCATTTCACGGCGATGGAGAGCCGCTCATGGTTTCAATCGCATTCAGTCTGCTTGCCTTTTCAGCGACTTATAGTCTCATCCGGTGGCTAGGACCCAGCTTCATCAAGGTTGGCTTGAAAGGAAGAGATATGTCCAAAGCTAAGCGGCCCGAGATGTATGGCCCACGCAGTCACAAATGCTCCATACATATTAGAATGCTAATACCTTTTTCCTTTTTAGACCGGAAACAATGGGTGCAGTCTGTGCGGTTGTCTACCTTTTGCTGTTGATTGCTTTTATCCCATTTCCCTTTTACAAGGACATTGTAGCCGCCACTTCCGGCGGTGGTAATCGGGACGTTGTTCAAGTGACCGAGCATGTGGAATTGGGACGATATCTGCATCGGTTCCCACATAGCAAGGTGGGTTCTGCACAGACAGAGAGAGAGAGAGAGAGAGAGAGAGAGATCTACACGTGTTTGCCATGCTTAAGCTAACCCTAATTACTGCAGCTGGCGTCATACCTCTCTGGTGTCCTCTCGCTGCAAGCTATAGTGCTCCTTGGCATTGGGGATGACCTTCTTGATATTAGATGGCGACACAAGGTTCTGATACCGGCATTCGGTGCCTTCCCAATGTTGGTGGTTTACTTTGTCGACTTTGGCGTCACGCAGGTCGTGGTTCCGATGCCATTGCGGCCGTACCTCGGTGAAATCATTGACCTTGGCTGGCTGTACTATGCCTACATGGCCGCTGTCGCCATTTTTTGTCCAAACAGCATCAATATGCTGGCAGGTATCAATGGCGTTGAGGTCGCCCAGTCCCTCGTCATCGCCGTCCTTCTCTTGATCAATGATTCGCTTTACCTAGCTCCGTTCACGCCGTACCCGCATCCTGCCATGGATTCGCATCTCTTCTCGATATACCTCCTGCTGCCATTTGTTGGAGTGTCGCTTGCTCTTCTTTGCCACAACTGGTACCCTTCCAAGGTCTTTGTTGGCGATACATATTGCTACTTTGCGGGCATGGTCTTTGTCGTTGTTGGCATCCTTGGGCATTTCAGCAAAACGCTACTACTACTTTTCATTCCGCAGATGTTCAATTTCCTGTACTCGTGTCCGCAGCTGTTCCATATCATTCCTTGCCCGCGGCACCGTCTCCCAAAGTTCAACGCGGCAACCGGCCTCTTGGAAAACTCTGTCACCGAATGGGCGCAGCCTCCACCGCCGTTGATCAACACTATCCTCAAGGTTCTGTGTCAGCTGCGTCTGGTCGGACTCAAGACTAACGAAAATGGCGAAATTATCGAGTCGACAAATCTCACCCTTCTTAATCTCTGGATCCTCTGGTTTGGTCCAATGAAGGAGAACCGGCTGGCTTTACATATTGTCTTGCTACAGACGGTTTGTGGCTTTTTAGCCCTGTTCGTCCGTCATCGGATGGCTCTGCTCGTCTTTCCAGCAGACAACCGCAACTTTTTCTCGTCTGTGTGATGCGGGCTCTCTCTTCCTCTATGATTGGGATATTCCTATATGGAATCTTTGCATTGTAATTGTCGGAAAAAATACCCCTGTTCGGTCATTTATTTCTTAGATGTATTACGAATTCCTTGTATAGATCAAATTTGCAATACATATTTTTACCCAACAGCCATACAACCGGCTCTGTCACTGTTCCAGATGCCCGAGCCCGGAGTGGTTCCGTAGTTGACACCATCGTACTCCGCGATGGTGCAAGTTGGATAAATTACCCGAATCGGTATGTGACTTACCGTACGTCCCAGCATATCGAACATTATTGATACAGGGTCATGTTATCTGTTTATTTTGTTGTTTTTTGTTTTATCTTATCGAATTATAATACTTCTCGTTATTGGCCGTTATGGTTTGTTTTATGGATTTTGACGCCCAGTTCCACTGAGGGGCTTGCTCTGCGAGTTCTCTGCCATGGCGCCAGCTGGTGAGTATATTGCAAGCTTTGAGTATGCCAAATAAAAGCAGTGGGTTTTGTCTTTCTGCTAATTTCTCTTTCAGTCACTTTTCAGTCAATTCTTTTCTTGTTGACACTGCCATTTCTTCGCGAGACACCGCGTGAAAATGTCTCTCGTACAAGATCCCCCCGTTGTGAATGGGGTTCTCGGCCATCATAGTGAACTGAAAACCGCACAAGTTCAAGAAACTCCTGTGCTAGATTCACCTCCAGCAACAGAAGCAGACAGGATACCTAAAGCGAAGCCCGCATTCGAACTAGAGGAGCACCCTACCGACCAGGTCCGCGACATCAGAGTGGGCATCATTGGCGCTGGACTAGCAGGCATCACAGCAGCAACGCTACTTCCAGCGAAGCTGCCTGGTATCAACATTACGATTTATGACAAGAATGGCGATGTTGTATGCACTCCCACGTCTTTCTCATCTGTGATGTATACGGAAAAGCTGACAAGGTTAATAGGGTGGCACATGGTTTGAGAATACGTATCCCGGCGTCCGCTGCGATGTGCCCGCGCATGTCTATCAATCCAGCTTTGAAGCCAACACGCAATGGACCGAGGAATTTGCCCAGGGCCATGAGATTCGTAGCTATTGGCAAAATCTTGCGCGGAAACATGGTGTCTACGATCGTCTCAAAAGCAAGCAGAAGATCCTCCGCGCGGAATGGCTGAACGATGAGGTGAAATGGAAACTCACCATCCAGGATCTGAATGATAGCAATGGGAGGATATACGAAGAGAAGTTGGACTTTGTGGTGTCTGCCATCGGTCACTTCAATGCCTGGCGGTTGCCTGATTATGAAGGAATCAAGACGTTCAAGAACCCGCTCTTCCATTCTTCGAATTGGAACCACGACGTCGACCTCGAGGGTAAACGAGTCGCCCTAATCGGAAACGGCGCTTCCGGCCTGCAGGTTCTACCGTCCATTCAGCCCATAGCAAGCCGAGTCGACCACTACGCACGCAACAAGACCTGGATTGTTGATTCATTCGGACCGTCGGGCGTCCGGCGCCTCGAACCGAACTATTTCAGCAACGAACAACGAGACTCGTTCAAAGACCCGGAGAAATACCTTGAATACCGCCGCAAAGTCGAGGCCGGTTATTTCCGCCAGTTTGGCAATATCTTCAAGGACACGCCCGGAAACAAAGGCTTGCGCGAGAAATGGACGCAGCTGATGCTTCAGCGCGTTGGACCGGAGTTGGCAGACAAGATCATCCCTGACTTTCCTCCGAATTGCCGTCGACCAACCCCCGGGCCAGGATATCTGGAGGCGCTCTCGAAGCCGAACGTCAACTTCATTCAGACTCATATCCAAAAGTTCACAGAAACGGGCATTGTCACTGTGGACGGGATCGAGAGGGAAGTCGACGTGGTGATTTGCGCCACCGGCGCCAACGTCGACTTTGCGCCGCCGTTCCCCATCGTGGCTAACGGCATCAACCTGCAAGAAGCTTGGAGACCGGGTGGCACGTACGGACACCCTTATATCTATCTGGGTATGGCAGCACCCGGGTTCCCGAACATCAACTGGGTCGGCGGCCCCTTGTCAGCTGGATTCAGCGGAACGGTGCCCAACAGTATCGAAAACCAAGTTACGTATGTTGCCAAAGTGATCCGCAAACTGCGCAGCCAGGGGATCGCCACGCTCTCCCCTTCGTTCGAAGCTACACAGGACTTTATCGACTATGCTGACCGGTTCTTTCCGCGCACCGTGTGGACGGGCAACAACGACGACTCGCCGAACAGCAAGAACTGTTCATCCTGGTACAACGGCGGCGTGCCCGGTGGGCGCGTCGTCGGTATCTTTCCCGGCAGTGCGGCAGCAGCAAACTACGTTCGACGTGATCCGCGTTGGGAAGACTTTGAGTATACGTATACGAACAAGAGTGGGAATCGGTTTGCCTGGCTGGGAGATGGGTGGCGGACGAGGGAGAAAAGGGAGAATATCGAGAGTGACGAAAACGCGCAGGAGTTGACACCACATTTGAAGCTGCCACAGGAAATTGATCTGAAGACGCATTGCGAGGGGTGGTGGGATGTGTAGTTAATTGTCCATTGTTTTGGATCGGCAGGTATTTGTCTATATCAGAGAGAGAGATATACATATATATACATTTTATCTCTTTCACATCTTTTTAGCATCGAAATGGCAGTATATACCTAGATTTGGGACATTTCCCTCACAAGATCAACCAGAGTCTCTCCAATACATGGACAGATTCTCAACCAACAAACTTTACAGCTGAAACAGAGAATGACACCTCGCCCCTCTCTCCGCGATATCGGCCATGGCTTCTCCGGCGTATTGGTACCCCTCGCTCGGACATACCCCGATAAACAAGATCAACTAAATTTGCTACTTTGGACACATTATAAAATTACATGGGGAACGTCTGGTATGGCGTGCTTACGTTGTAGCGTCAAGCGTTAATGGATATAGATGTGGGATCCGTTTTGCAAATTACCGTTTTACAGTGACTTTAGAAGTTTTCCCATTTGGGGATCCACTTCTTCTGCTTGGATTCATTTCCTAAAGATTAGCTGCAGTATGACGTGATTCTATACTTCAACGTGGAAGAAGAATCAGTGAAGATGCTTTTTGTTTTGTATTTTGTTCGAAAAGCTATACATATTGGAAACAAAACAACACGGCAATGTCGTACTCGGAAATGATAAGAAGTTTCCATGTCACTTGTACATGGGCCTTTTCTTCCTGTCTCTATTGTTGACTGGACAAAATAATAACTCTCTATTTGCCGGACTGCTACATGTATCTTGCCAAGTGGTGCCGATAGATTCAGCTTGGTACACATTATGACAGTGCTACATATTTCTCACTTATTTCGTGATAGAACCCCAACAACTTTCTGTCTATATACGCCAACGTGTCTATTCGGAAGATGCAACATCCGGTTATCGTTTCACTGAGCTGTGAGGATTTCACCCTTGTGTGTGTTACTTATATCGCGATTGATACAGCCGACGGCGAGCACAAAAAGGTGACACGCCAAAGTCGCTAAACCTACCCCAAAGGACTGTAAAGCTGTGGCATTCAGCATTCATGCCGCGGTTACGAAGGCATCTCAACACGTCAGGAGAATGGAGCGCTTAACAGCCAATTGAATAGCCAATTTGACAAAGTCAACGTGAGCCTAAGTTATACCAACAGCGGCAATATCCGCTTGTTGGACCATACTTGTTTGCTTCCACAAACCATCCGTCCCTCGTTAGGGCCAATATATGCCCCTACCGCAGCCAGCTGGATAGGCTGACCCACGGCTATTGACACAGGTTTCCCCAACTTTCTCGATACAGATATCAAATCGTCGATCTCCCCAGCCAAACGCGGGGTGTCCCTTTGGCTAACGGCCAGGAATTTCCCAATGGGGCATCGCGCACGCGCAACCATGCAACTGTAGCAGGCGCTATCCCCCGCACGTCTAAAGAATCAAGATACAACCGGATATATCTGACTGTATGCCGCGAATGATCTAAACTGTTGTTGGTGTTGTGTTTGTTGATTAGCCGATAACTATGCACGATGCTGGTTGCTTGTTCATTTTGTCAATAGCCGACGAGTGTACATAGTTGCGGCGAATCACCTATGATTCACCTCCCCAGCGACGAACCGAACCACTCCTGAGCACACGATGAGGTTATCACTTCTTCTACCCTACGTGGCGTCGGCCACAGCAGTCGTAGCCCGCAATGTGCGCAGCTCGTCGGCCATTCCTGTCCAAAAGCAAGCGCCCAGTTCCGCAGGGCCTGCTCTGCTAGAAGCCTATGTGTCCTATTCAATTGAATTCTGCTACTTCCCCGACTATGCAGGTAGGTTGTCTACTCGCATATGAGAAACGACTAGGAAACAAGAAAAGGAACAAAAACGAAAGGCTGACTTTGAAATTCTCAGGAAATAAATCCCACCCCAACAACTTCTCGAACCAATTGCTGGACAATCTCGCGGCCATTCAAGGAACAAAGCCGTACATACGGGTAGGAGGAAACACGCAGTATGCTGAAGCAAATAGCCCTTTATATAGAAAGTGTCATGGCCCACGGCTCTAACATCTCTAGGGACTATGCGCTGTACAATGCCAGTCTGGAGTATGCCCTTAATGGAACGGTGATCCCCAGCAGGTCAAAGGATTATCCCTACATCATCTACATCGGACCGTCCTACTTTGAGTCTTACTCAACCTGGCCAGATACCAAATTCATCCACGGCTTCAACCTGGGCAAGAATGGTAGCGAAGCTCTCGATAGTCTTCTTGATACAGCCCCACTAGCCTGCAAAGCTCTCCAAGACGGCAAGTTGGCGTACTGGGAACTCGGCAATGAACCGGACTTGTTCAAAACCTCGGCACAGGGGATTGTCCGGCCCTCGAACTGGACCGAACAAGACTATGTTGACGAATGGCTGACAAAGTCACGAAAGATACGCGAGGCGCTGGCGGAAGCGTGCCCGGAACTGGCAACCGAGGAGAAATACAAGTATATAGCGCCATCTTTTGCTGGCCTTACAAACAGTTTGGACCCGATCAAGACGTGGAAGGACAATTTGAACGCCGATAACAACATTGTTCTGACATCGCAGCACAAGTTAGTTTGCTTCCTCCCTCCCCTTTACCCTTGTTGAAGCAAGATGCTGACGACATGTCAAGCTATGTTGGCGGAGCTACACAGCCTGGTGTCACTCTTCAAGGAACTCTGATGAACCACACCGTCACTGTGAGGAATGTGGATTCTCTGGCAAACTTTTCTCGGGAGCTGGCAGCGGAGCATCTGACAAAGGACATCCCTTTCATTTTGGGCGAGCACAACTCGCTCTACAATGAAGGCACCCCAGGACTTTCTAATGCTTTCGGTGCTGCTCTCTGGGGAGTCGATTTCAATCTGTATTCAGCTTCCCAGGGTATCCGCCGACAGCACATGCATCAAGGCAGTGACTATCGATATGCAGCCTGGCAGCCGGTTGAGACCAAGAACACAACCCTGGGCACTAAGCCCCCATACTACGGCGATGTATTCGTGGCCGCCATGGTGCACGGAGGACCAGACGTCCAGATCGCCAACCTGCCCCTGGCCAGTGAACAAGAAGCCGCGTATGCCGCCTACGTAAAAGGCAAGCTGGCCCGGGTTGCTGTGGTTAACCTGGTCGAGTACAATTACACCGAATCCAATCCTAATGCCACCCGGCCGTCTGCATCGTACGACTTCCAGCTTCCGTCCGAGTTCAAGTCGGTGTCGGTGCAGCGACTCTTGGCCAATGGAAGCAATGCTCTGTCCGGCATTACGTGGGATGGTTACTCGTACAACTATGAGCTAGAAGGCGGCAAACCTGTTCGCTTGAATAACGTGACGGTTGGTGAAACCGCTCGTGCTGATAAGAATGGTGTTGTTACGATTGATGTGCCGCATTCGAGCGCAGTTCTGCTAACAGTCAACCATGAACACTAATGATTTACATCTTTCCAGTCTATATGACTGTACATTGAGTGTCAAGGTACGCGCTATTTCCGAAGAACCGCTATCTGAAGTCGTACATGATCAGCTTTCAGACAGGGTTCCACACTTGACTAAGAAAAGTTGTATTAATCACATGTACGAAAACAATAAAAGTGTGATTTGGTATCAGGAGTGTTCCCCGTACGAAAAAGGTGTACATGTGTATTTCTGCTCAAGGAGTATATCGGTTACTGTCGTTGGCAGTGCTTCCAAATGCGACATCATGTAAATATACTTCGGAAAGATACTTAGCCTTTCGGAAAGTACTTAGCCCTCCGCAGGCCACCTTGAGAGAATTTTTTTAAGTGCTCATATCGTAGGAATCGTGGAACATGTGTACCAGAAAGCCACTTGAAGCTGCATTGAGCAGAAACTTTATGTACTCAATATCACCAGATAACTTCCGAAACAGGCAATTTGTTGCCAGCAATGGTTCAAGGACAATCCGCAACTCAGCTCGACCATCGTACCAGTAAACTAGCTGATCAAGTCAGAAAGCTTACAGCCCTGTAGTCAATCATAGGGGACCAAGCTTTGAGGCTCCTCGGCAAAACGTGCCATATGCAGGACCAGGTGCATGCGCAACGCGTCGTGATACTGGCATGTGACTCACCTGGTAAGATGAACCAGATTGATGTTGAATCAAGTCCCCGAAGACAGCCTCCGTTTTTCTTATCCTTCTCTTTCTTGTTTTGTTTTGTTTTGCTTTACGTATAGTTATTACCTTAGACGTTTACACTGTCGGCATTTTAGGGCATTCGGATACATGACGTGAGAGAGATGTTTGTCTCTCAACAAATCACGATTAACTACGCGTATCTGTGATTTACACTGAATTTCACTGAATAATGTTTGTTATATTGCCAAAATAGCGTAGACTCCTCTTTCGACCGACCTGTTTCATTGATGCGCAACATAGTGGTCATCCCTGCATTCCACAGTACCCTCCTCGTACAAAAACATTATGTACAGTAATCCAAACTAGAAGCATTAGGATGTGTGTTATTTCTCTGGACAAAGCAAGACCAGGCGCATTGGATTTCTACTGTTGCTTCCAGTTATTTGCAGTGTATCAATACGCAAGGCAAATGACCATAGGATATCCCATGCATATGCGAATGGGTTGCTCATGAGAAAGGGACTATAATTCCAAATTCTTATACATGATGAATTTATATTCATTTCTGCTCTGCGCAGCAGCAGCTCTTGGACAACAACCTCCTACACTAGCGAATCACAATGTGCGCGGTACAGAGTTCTTAGACCACGATACTCCTCTTAGTTCCTATTTCGGTAAAGAATTCTTGAAAAAAAACATCCCTTATATTGACATACCCGACCCAAACATTCAGGAAGTATATTACTACCGCTGGTCGTCTCTGGCGGGCCATTTGCGATATACTACTGCAGGATCTGGTTATATTCTGACAGAATTCCTTCAGCCTGTGGGCTACGCTGAAGCGTACAACACCATTGACGCTGCTGCCGGTCATCAAATTGACGAGGCAAGATGGCTCCGCAGCAGCTCCTACATTAGTGATTACATCCAGATCTATACGCGAGGACCGGGGAATACAACGCAATATACAAACTGGATTACCGACGCGGCATACCGCAGGGCACATGTCGATGGCAATGTGGAGTTTCTGACAAGTCAGCTGGAGGGATTTGTTCGCATGTGGGATGAATGGGATTCTGTGTTCGACTCTGAAGTCAGCTTGTATTACTATACGCCCGTTTCCGATGCTCAGGAATACAGCCTCCCAGGCTACATTGAAGCCGACTTGACGGGTAATCTGAGCATAGAGCTTCCTGGTCCCAACACATACAGACCCAGTCACAATGCTTATATGGTTGCGAATGCACGAGCGGTTGCAGAAACGGCAAGGATAGCTGGCCATAATGAACTCGCAGAAAACTTCACTTTGCTAGCAGAGACAATCGAAAGAGCCATGTACGATTATCTATGGAGCCCAGAGCAGCAGTTCTTCGTCGACGTGATCAGACCCAATAATCCCCAACACACTCAGGTACAAGGACGCGAAGAAGTCGGTTTGTATCCTTTTCGCTTCGGAATCGGCTTGCAGGAAGAATACTGCGCGGCCCCTTCCCAGGAGCTTTTCAACCCCGATGGGTTCTACACTACATACGGGCCAACTACACTGGAAATACGCAACCAGTACTACTATGCCACAAAACCGGGTTCCTACTGCTGCTACTGGAACGGTCAATCATGGCCCTTTTCTACCGCACATGTGCTTAAATCTCTGGCAGCCATGTATCGCTCGGGCAGTTGTGGCGTCACGGCTGAGCAGTACTATCAGTATTTGAGTATATACGCGACAACCCAGCACAGGGACGGATCACCGTACGTGGCAGAGTCTCATCATCCCGAATTGGATTACTGGAGCGCGGACTCTTTCAACCATTCTGAGCACTATGACCATTCGACTAACAACGACGATGTCATTACCGGCCTGCTGGGCCTGATCCCGCGTCTCGATCATACTCTGCAGATTGCTCCTATAATTCCCTCCAACTGGACATTCTTTGCCTTTGAGAATGTCCCGTACCACGGTCATCTCCTAACGGTCCTGTATGATTCCGAGGGGACTCGCTACGGCGAGGGATCGGGGCTTCATATCTTTGTTGACGGAGACAAAATTCACACTGGTTCGAATCTGAATGCCGAAGTTCAGCTGCCAGTTTCTAATCTTGAAAGTGAAAATGGCGTCAGCGACACAGTTCCAATAAACATAGCCGCAAATGTACTGGGGAACGGAGCATATCCTCTGGCCGAAGCGTCTTTCAGCGCCGCACTCGATGACCCTTACAAGGCTATCGATGGCTACCTCTTCTACTACACAGTGCCAGACAATCGCTGGACCAACCAAGGCTCGCCAAACTCCAATGATACCCTTCAAGTCACTTTCGCCCGCGTCCGGAACGTTTCCTCTGTCACGCTTGGAATATACTCTGATGTCGAGAGAGGTGGGGAAGTGGATTGTCCACAAGCCATCGAGATCTATGGGTCTGATCCAACCAACGGCTCTATGTTGCTTGGACGTCTCGATCCCTTCGATACCTGTGTCCCAAACGAACTGAACACAATACCCTTCAACCAAACTGTCGAGAGCAACTTCATCGCTGTCAACATGTACAACAAAGCAGGCTTGTTTGTGGGCCTCTGTGAACTGGAGGTCTGGGTGCCTCCGGATAGGACTTTGGGCATCTACTACGCTGCTGATGCGGTGCTCACATCTGCAAGGGTGGTTTTCGATTTGGCGAGGTCCAAAGCTACGGCAAACGGAGCTGTAGTTGGGTCTTTCGAAGAAGGGAATTCGATTCTATTTTCAGGGGTGTATGATCAGGGCAAAGGAACAGGCAAACGGGAGGTGCAGCTTTCATATGCAAACACGGGGGACATGGATGCTGTGGCCGAAATCGTGGTCAATAGTTCCACAGGGGATGGAACCCATATTACGAGCCTGCAACCTACTGGAGGCAGTTTCACGACCGTGTCATTGCAATTGGATCTGCTGCCAGGGGGGAACTATGTGAACATGATGATACGGACCGGATATGACGGAGTTGAGGTTGAGTTAATACGCGTCATATAAGTGTTGATCGATGGACATACATCCTCTAGGAGTCCTAGGGGCCCTAGTTCGCGACTCATACTTTTTTGATTTTAGCGTTACAAATGAAGTCGGTATGAAGGCATGCGTACAATTACTGATTTGATCATCCCTATTCACATCTAAATTCGTAATAACTGCGTTTTTTCACTCGTCAGTCTCTCACACACGGCCCCAGATGTCCATATATGCAATTATAGTAAGTCTACTTACAGCAACAGTATTATCAATAACAAGATCTAAGCTCGACAAAGAAAACATGAAAAGTCTATATGTATGCGAGGTATATTATCAAACATCCCTCCGTAGATCGACAACGATTCGCTTGCCGCTCGCAGCGCCACTCTTGAGCACATCCAGTGCGTCGTTTATTCCTGCGAGGCCACCCTCGCTTTTGATAATAACGTCAGGCGGGCTCAGAGCCCGAGTCTCCAGTAATTTTTCCAGCCACGTCACCAGTGCCTCGCCCACCGCTGACGACGAATGGAAGATCTTGATAGGCACAGTGTGAGACTTGATTCGCGGGTCTTTTTCTTTCGGCAGGCCCGTAAGTCCCAATAAATGTGCCTGCGGCCCATCATGTTCACTAGTGAAAAGCGCCTGTTGAAGAATGGTAGCGGTGTCGCGGCCAACGATATCGATACCGAAACGCAGGCGGCCGTTGGTCACCCCCTTGATGATTTCCACTGCACGGCTTGTGTCATATCGGTCCACGAGAATGTCGGCTCCAGCAGCATGCAGTTTGGCGCCGTGGTGGGCAATATCGGCAATGCAGATGACCTTGAGACCACAGAGTTTGGCGAGTTGTAGGGTGATGTACCCAGTAGTGGTGGATGCTACATATTCAGTTAGTTGGCACAGGTTCTCGAAACGTCGATAGGGAGGAAAAGTGCATACCTCCCCAAATAGCCAACCAGTCTCCTTTTTGCACTATCTCGGAATCTGTTTCGGAAGGTAGACATTCTTCCCGAACATCTTGTGGAATCTCTTGCGTGTCGACTTCTCTCAATATCTGTCTTAAATCTGGTCCGGGAACTTTTTCTGCTAGTCCAAAATCGAGTCCGAATGACACCCCTAGTGCTAGGGCGGCGGCTACATATGCAACACCTATCGACGCGCCACGATGAACCGGCACAGTGGATGGAATCTTGGCGGCGTTGTAGTGCGTCGTGATGGCGTACTCCTGAAATGCGGCCTTGCGGATATCTCGGTAGTCTGTTGATGGCACGAGCACGAGGTCGCCGACTTGAAGACGTGGGTTTGCCGAGGAGGCTTTGACGACAGTACCGGCCAAATCACGGCCAAAGACCCAAGGAAGGCTAGGTATGCCAAAGTTGAACGCCCTTACTGAAGTGTCAGCAAGAAGTATGTTGATTGTAGACAAACCGGCAAGACATACGGTGCTTTCCAATCAATGGGATTCAACCCAATGGCCGAGACTTTTATCAATAGCTCATCTTGGTGTCGTATCGACGGCACTGCATAATCAGAGACAAGGGCATATCTCTCTTTGACTGCATGAAGGACAAGCGCGCTCTGTATTGCCACTGGTGCGCTGATTGATGTTAACACCTGCTTTTGTCTCTGTTCTTGCGGCGGGTTCTGCCTTGTACTGGTTGTGAGCTCTGTTGTTCTGGGTTCAATTAGGTATTTGATAGGGCTCGACTCTCTGGGAACTTGATTCTGTTGTTGTTGTTGTTGCTGCTGCTGCTGCTGCTGCTCACTGACCACAGGCTGGGTGGACACCCATGTTGTTGTCGTTGCCATTGTCGTGTGAAAACCGGTCAGACTTGTGAAATAATACACCAAGCAAGTAAAGATTCTTCTAGACCAAGACAACCAAAAGGAAGGGAATTGTATTGTTGTAGTAGTAAGTAGGAGAAAATAAAAACGGCTCTGGCTGCAGCAATTGATGTGCATGGGACCCCGCTTGATGGGCTTTGATCAACTATTCGAGTGGCAGGACCAGGATAGGTTGGATTACTCCAATCGATTTAGTCGAATACATATGCTGCCTCCGATAACAGGAGTCTAACTAGGCCCAAGCAAAGAAGTGTGGAGGAGTACCCACAATGGCCAAAACTTTGATATACTTGAAATAGAGCTACTGCGGATGTTCAGCCATATATGCTGTGTGAAGACTTGATGACGAATGGTACGGCTTCCTAAGGCGGCGAGCACGCAGGAAATAGTCAATGTTATAATGAAGAAACAGCAAAAGCAGCAATCCGGAAATCTTTGCTGTGACTGTTATTTAGGGGGATTTGCTTGGTAATACATCAACATGCTGAAAAAGCACATGCGGACAGAAGGCCGGATTCGCCATCGAAGCCTGAAAAACGTGCAACTCCATATCCCACTGACTGGCCACTCGCAGCCGTGATCTGCCTTTGGAGCGTCGGTACTTCTAGTAATCGATATTACACAGTCGCGTCTCATCCAAGTAACGAGAAAACCGCAGTATTGCGTCTCGCCCGGGGGAGATGGCGTGATATTTCCTATTCGGGTAATGTTGTTTGCTCGTATTATTACGGGTCACAATACCTGGTATTATTTCACGATAGACGTATTTGCAATCATACCATTGTATGACCACACGCAGTTTTTGCGATTTAGTGAAGTTGCTATGTATCAGGCTGGTCATTAATAGCTAAGTAGTTACCTAACTACTTGTTAATAAAGACGATTAATGACAATTTACCTAGTCGATTGACAAATAGGCAGCGGCGCCGTTGAAGCAAAGGTCCGAAACACCGCGCGACGTGACAAACACGCCCGGGGACAACATGCTAGACATGCGCTGATAAGCTAAATCGTGCTGTAGCAGTCGCAATAACTAGCACGGCATGCCTCATCCAGGGCCGGTGGGCTGTAGCATAAACGGTCCGTATTTCCAGAGTGTTGTGTGTGCATGTGTTGTTCATTATTAATGTTGCGCGTCGCATCAACCGTGCTGAGAATGACGTGCCGGCCCCTTGCTAAGACGAGGCAACCACGCTCTTCCGGCTGATAACATCACTTGACAGCGACATGGAGGTTTACAGCTGCTAAAGTGTACGACAAACGTTCTCGCAGCCTCGAAAACGCTTCGCTTATCTTCGTGTCGCGACTTTGGGAGAACGTGGATGTGCCCGGAGTTGACAGAGCGGATTGTTGTGTATGACATGAGGGTGGTCGTTGATAAACGAAATCGAAGGGGAAAATATCAGCTAATGAACTATAACCGATCATCAAGTATTTGAGAGGGAACGACAGCAGCATCATGCCGGATATCGAGGCTTCAGAAACCAACCCTCTCCTGTCCCCAGCTTCTACGCTTTTGCCCAACAACATCTCCTCCGAGCACCCAGATCGCTCTGTCGAACATGATACACTTCCGGAGACTGCCACATACGGCCGAAATCTGTCCTGGTCGAGCGCGTATATATTGGTGATATCGCGTGTAATCGGAAGTGGCATCTTTGCTACTCCAGGAGCTATAGTGAAGTCGGTCGGGAGCATAGGGCTTGCATTATCGCTATGGGTCGCTGGAACGATCCTCTCAGCCTGTGGAATGGCTGTGTCGTTGGAATACGGGTGCATGCTTCCTCGGTCGGGAGGCGACAAAGTGTACTTGGAGTTTACGTATCGATATCCGAGGTTCCTTGCGTCGACGTTGATCGCCGTGCAAGCGGTGCTGTTGGGATTCACAGCTAGCAACTGCATCATCTTCTCAAAGTACACTTTGTTTGCATTCAATATTGAGCCGTCAGAGTTTCTGAGCAAGATTTTGGCGGTGGGACTTCTAACAATCATCACCATCATCCATGGTCGTTTTATGAAGGCGGGCATTGCGATCCAGGATGCGCTTGGATGGGTCAAGATATTCCTGATCGTGCTCATGGCGTTGAGCGTGATCTACGTCATCCTGTTCCACGAGCGAGGTGATACCGTTACGACATTGGCGTCGAGCAATGTGGACCTTTGGGAAGAGCTGTGGAAGGATTCAGACTGGAGCTGGAACAACCTATCGACATCGTTGTTCAAGATCTTTTATTCTTACGCCGGCCTGAACAACATGAACTATGTGCTGAACGAAGTCAAGAACCCGGTCCGAACACTTAAAACCGTCTGTCCGGCGGCATTGATTACGGCATGTCTCTTGTATCTGCTGGCCAATGTGTCTTACTTTCTGGTCGTTCCCATCGACGAGATCAAGCAGAGCGGAGAACTGGTTGCGGCCCTCTTCTTTGAGCGCGCATTTGGTCCGCGCCTCGGCCGGACAATCCTCCCCTTAATGATTGCTATATCGGCTGTTGGAAACGTTATGGTAGTCACCTTCGCTTTGGTAAGTCGTGTATACCCTTCTTCCTTTACGCATATCGCCGCCTAACGGATAGACCAGGCCCGAGTCAACCAAGAGGTGGCCCGCCAGGGCTTCCTTCCATTCTCTCGAATAATCTCCTCGTCGAAGCCATGGAACTCTCCCTTCTGGGGCCTCGTAGTCCACTACATTCCGTCATTCCTGGTCATCACTATTCCTCCACAGGGCGGAGCCTACAACTTCATTTTAGACGTCGAAGGATACCCGGGACAAGCGTTCGCCCTTGCCATTACTGCTGGTTTGATCATTCTTCGCTATAAACGACCCGAGCTCCGACGACCATACAAGGCCTGGCTGCCGGCCGTATGGTTGCGAGTGTTCGTGTGTGTCGCGTTGCTGGTAGCACCAATATTCCCCCCGGAGGATGGGAAAAGCGATGTCGACTTTTTCTACGCGACGTATGCTATTGTTGGCATTGGGATGTGAGTTTGATACTTTGAAGCCTTCTGTGCGATGTGTGAGCCAGCCTCTGACAGTGACTCTAATAGTATTCTCTTCGGTGTTCTGTACTGGTACATCTGGACGGTGCTTCTTCCTAAATGGGGCGGGTATACCCTAGAAGAAGAAGTGGAAGTCTTGGACGACGGGACCAGCATAACTAAATTGGTTCATTCGCGCAAGGTATAATAGCTGCATTCCAGCTCCCTGAACGAGCTGGAGATGAGGATAGCATCATAAATTCTTCAGAAGGATGCACTGAATTGGAGTTTAAGGGATCTACTGGAGCTTTTGTCACTTTTGGCATTGTGTGGTTGTTTGTTTGTTCGTTTTTTTAGCATCCATAGAGTCCGGCATGTTATATAGAGCGAATGCCCCCTTTCTTTTCCCATTTTCTTCTGCTCGCCTTATTCCATTCCAATTTTACTTTTCCCTTTACCGCCTATCGATTGTCTCGAGTACACATATTCTGCCATCACCCCGGCCCAAGAACCTCGGCTTGCCGGGAGCCTCCTATTGGCTGCCGGGCAGCAGGGGAAACCGCAACTCCAAAAACCTAAAACACAGTAAACCTTATAACCTCCAACGCATCTCAAGCGTAAATCCACCTCCTCCTTTTCTTTCCCATCTACCTACCTCGTGGCGGAATAGTCACACTGCTGAAGAAACTGCGTGTCAGACGCCATGGATTCACCGCAGTACGCCACACAAGCCGTAATAGACTGTAGCTATTCCCGTTTATCATCTCGCAATGTCCGCCCCCCCGCAGCATCGCCTATCGATAACGGGCGAGTGGACCTGGAACCAGCGCTTAGTTGGCAGGTTAGTCCACAAGCTGTCTAGGACGACATGCTAGCAGGGGCGTGAGGCGCATATCAGAAACTTCGGTGTAGCATTTCGCAGTCATAGCGGTGGGTCGCTGATTTGTTGATGGGTTGCGATGCGCAAGAATTTCTGGGGGTCATTCCCCCTCTCTTTGTCCGTGCCGGTTGATGCTCCGGAGTAACTATTTCTCGCTCTCTTTCTGTCTCGGTTCTGTGTCCGTCTTTTCGCATCGTTCGTTTTCTGACGACAGGATCAGGCAACTACCCATTTACTGACACCATGAGGGGTGGCAAGACCCTGGCGATCATCGGCTGCGGTCAGATCGGGACGGCAATCCTCGAAGTGTTGCTGGCCTCCTTGTCGCAGCCATGCCCCAACTCTCACCACCATGCACTGCCTATCCTGTCGATGAAGCTCAAACCGACCCGGTTCATTGCTTGCGTTAACACGCAGGAATCCGTGCTGCGACTACGCAGCCAGTTCGGCCATTTTTCTCGCTCTTCGTTTCCCAATGTTCAGATCCTACAAGGCGGCGTCGCCCAAGCTGTACAGCAAGCCGATGTGATCCTACTCGCCTGCAAGACAACAGACCAGGCAGCCGAGATTCTGGGAGACCCCGCCCTGGTCGAATTTCTGGCGGGAAAATTACTCCTCAGTACGTGCGCCAATCTTTCGCCGCACCAGATCGAACGGCTGATCTACCACCGGAATGCGACGGACGTTCATGATTCCGAGGTCGAAAAATGCTTTATTGTACAAGCCAGCCCCAACTCCGCTGCGATCGTGCGGCAGTCAGCCACGGTGGTCAGCAAGACGATTGCCGGCGCAGATACCAAGTTGTCGCCCGATTTTGAAAGCTTGACTACATGGATCTTCTCTAGCATCGGTACGGTCACCTATGTGCCGGATTCCCTGATGAGCGAAGCCTCGATCACAAGCGGAATAGCCCCCGTGCTCCTCACCGCTGCGTTGGAAGGAATAATCAAAGAAGCAATGGCGCGAGGGTTGAGTGAAAATGATGCATTACACCTCACCGCGCAGGCTATGAAAGGGGGCGCCGAGCTCCTAATGTCGAAGAGAGGCGAGAACAAGGGTTTATTCGCCATCGATCAGGTCCGAGATGAGGCTATTTCGTCGTCCAACGGAAGCGGTGTCATGGGCTTGACCGTGCTGAAACAGGCTGCCACGAAGGATACCTTTGCCGAAGCGATGCGACAAGGCATGGTAAAAAAGGACCCGAACGGATACCTCTATGCTAATTGGTAGACACCCTGAACGAGAAGGAGATCTTCTCCTGCCTGTTTGAGTAAACTAGACCCAGACCATCACGGCCACACCTTATTAGAGCCCGAGGGGACACGATGAAAACGATCTATGACAACAGTGGGTAATCACCGGTTGATGATGCAAAATAGCAAGACCGGCTTGCCGGCTGTATCGACACAACGTGGCTGACCGACTGCATGAAATTATGGAAGCTTTTTTTGCTGATAAATCCAGAGGCATCGGATATGTACGCAGCCGATAACCAACCAACACGAATGACTTGTAATAGGACGTTGTGTGTTCTACAAGGGCGATGAAGTGTAACAGAAATTATCGGTTGTGCCCAATGAGGTCGCTCGGAACCCTAAGTCCTGATTTCTCATCAACTCCGTGCTTTTTAACCGGTTAGATTCCGTGTCCATGTCGATGCAGCCAGTTCGGATTGCGTGCTTCCATAACATTATTCCTTCGTGTCGACTGACCAGGCGATTAATAATTGAACAAGATCTCCTACCCCACCCCTGCCAGTTAAAGTATAAATGTATCTTTAATTCGAATCCGAATCCCTGGAGTTTTTGTCATTGATGTCATCAGATCCAAATTGAACAAAAAGAAAAAGAAGATTATAGCTTCGGAGGCATTTCAATATTCCCAACGTCCTACTACGTCAAAATGGCTTCTGCGGCAGTCTCCTCTATCCCGAACGAACAACCGAATCTCAAAATCGCTGAATTCCCTGTGCCTCCAGCAGACAAAAGGAAGCATCATGTCTCGACAACGTTGAATTACTACAAGACTCCAGCAGATGGCTCCCCGCCAGCGCCGAGCTACGTTGGTCGACCGGAGACGTATTACTACGAGCACGAGACTCTCGACGTCACCGTCCACGATATCTCCGGGAATGAGTTGGATTATACCCTCGATAAACATGGGTTCCAGATCTACTATCACGAGAGCAAGGAAAAGGATTTTGTCGATGACGAGAAGATTGCACGAGAATACTATCCTGAAACGGAGCAGTTGCTGAAAGATGCGTAAGCTGGGGCCAGGCCCATGATGGGTCTCCAACATTATCGCAAATAGGACTAGTTGTATGCTGACGCCACGTATCATAACAGTACCGGTGCATCCAAAGTCCTCATTTTCGACCACACCATCCGACGGACTCCTAAAAGCGCAAATACTGATACTGCCTCGCTCCGCAGCCCCGTCCAGCGTGTGCATATCGATCAAAGCTACGATGCATCCAAAAACCGCGTGATCTATCACCTGCCCGACGAGGCGCCCACTCTGCTCAAGGGTCGATATCAGATCATCAATGTGTGGCGGCCCATTAAGCCCATATACAAAGACCCTCTTGCCGTCGCAGATGCGCATTCAGTGCCGGATAGTGACTTGGTCCCTACCAAGCTCATCTACCCGAACCGGGAGGGCGAGACGTACTCGGTCAAACCGAACAAGGCACACCGGTGGTACTATCGCTACGGACAAACACCGGACCTTGTGACGCTGATCAAATGCTTTGATTCCAAGACGGATGGCCGTGCCCGGCGCGTGCCGCATACGGCTTTCGTCAATAAGGAGACCGAGACTGACGAGTACCCCTCTCGCGAGAGTATCGAGATTCGGGCTCTGGTGTTCCACCCGGATGACACAGAGTAGAGGGAGACTGCGAGTAATTTAGTTAGCATGTATGTGGTGTACAACCAACTTATCAACAGTATCTGCCATTCAATTGTGTTTGATCTACTTATCCAAACTCCTTTCGAACTTGTCCTGTAGATGTATATTTCCAAAATTGGCCAAGTGCAAGCGATTGATAACTTTAATCCTTATCGATAACGGGCAAAATTTTCGGCGTTGCGCGCCCCGCCTTGACCGCCCGCAATTAATCCATCTCAACCTTTTTCTCGTCTTGCCCTGTGCCTGGAATCAAATCTAATTTTTGTATTGTTCCTCTCAATTGTTAAGAACAGGGTGATTCTGATACTCTCAAAATGGCCGACCCTGAGAACCCCTCGGTCACGTTCGACACCATTCTGACCCTTGACTTCGGGTCCCAATACGTGAGTCATACCCTTCGTTCGACAGAGAACACTACAAGACAATAAGCTGACGTTGACATAGACGCATTTGATCACACGACGACTGCGAGAGATCAATTGCTACAGTGAGATGCTTCCATGCACCCAGAAGCTTGCCGATCTGCCCTTCAAACCGAAAGGAATTGTGAGTGCCATAAGACACACGGAAAGTTCGATATGAGAACAAGAAGAAAACTGACTTCTTCGATTTAACTGAAAAGATCCTCTCCGGCGGTCCCGCCAGCGTGTACGAAGAAGGGGCGCCTCACTGTGACCCGGCGTTTTTCGATCTCGGCGTGCCTATTCTCGGAATTTGCTACGGTCTGCAGGAAATCGCATACCGACTCGACAAGAGCAATGTTGTCGCCGGCACCGCTCGCGAATATGGCCATGCCGATTTGACTGCTAAGAGACTTGATAGTCAGGGACATGTTGATAAGCTCTTTGCTGGTCTGGAAGACCATGTCAAGGTCTGGATGAGCCACGGCGACAAGCTGGTCAAACTTCCGGAGGGATTCCACACCATTGCTACTTCGGCAAACTCCGAGTATGCCGGCATTGCTCATGCAACGAAACATATTTACGGTGAGTGTATATACGTGATCATTCCGATATGCTATCTCCTAATTATCGTAACCAGGAATTCAATTTCACCCAGAAGTCACGGTACGCAACGAAGACGAGTTAAGACCCGCTCCTACTCTCTGAAGCTAACAACACTGTAGCACACACCCGATGGAGGAAAGCTCCTGAAGAACTTTGCCGTTGATATCTGTGGCGCCCAACCCAACTGGACAATGTCCAAGTTTGTCGATCAAGAGATTGCACGAATTCGCAAGCTAGTGGGCGACAAGGACCATGTTCTCGGCGCGGTCAGTGGCGGCGTTGATTCCACCGTTGCAGCCAAATTGATGAAAGAAGCTATTGGAGATCGTTTTCATGCTGTCCTTGTCAACAACGGATGCATGCGATTGAACGAGTGCGATATCGTCGCAGAGAGGCTGAACAAGCATCTTGGCATTAACCTGACTGTTGTCGATGCGTCGAAGCGGTTCTTGGATGGCCTCAAGGGCGTTACGGAACCTGAGAAGAAGCGTAAATTTATTGGTAACACCTTTATCGAAGTGTTTGAAGAGGAAGTGCCGAAAATTGAAGCTGCTGCTGAGAACGCTGGTGCCAAGGTGAAGTGGTTCCTCCAGGGTACCCTTTACCCCGATGTCATTGAGAGTATTTCCTTTAAAGGACCTTCTGCTACCATTAAGGTGAGAATTCTCAAATTTGTTTTAGACTTCAACGTAAAACTGACCAAATAAATAGACTCATCATAACGTCGGCGGTTTGCCTCGTAAGCTGAATCGGTAGTTATCCTGTGTATAACCCGATACTGACATTCTCTAGAGCGTATGATTGACGGCCAAGGCATGAAGCTCATTGAGCCTCTCCGCGAACTATTCAAAGACGAAGTCCGTCAACTTGGACGAGAACTAGGAATTGCCCATGAGCTTGTCATGAGGGTATGTCATGACTCTTTGTGTCCAGATCTTGATACTGACGAACTTGCAGCATCCTTTCCCCGGCCCTGGAATTGCTATTCGGTAAGAAAGCCTACTATTTTTCATATTTCACCGTAACTGACCGGAAAATAGGGTCTTGGGTGAGGTAACCCCAGAACGCGTCGAAATTGCACGCCGAGCCGACCACATCTTCATTTCCATGATCCGGGAGGCTGGTCTCTACGACAAGATCTCTCAGGCTTATGCTGCGTTGGACCCAAGCAAAGCCGTCGGTGTCATGGTGAGAGTGTTTACCAAAACCAATTTGTTCAGACCGCTGATCGTATCTGTTTAGGGCGACAAACGCGTGTACGCTGAAATCATCATCTTGCGTGCCGTAGAAACGACAGACTTCATGACTGCACGAGCATTCCCATTCGATAACGAGTTTTTGTCGAGATGTTCTACAAGAATCATCAACGAAGTACATGGAGGTAAGTTGTGAATATCCTGGACGGCCAAAGTCAAATCATTAATACTAATATTATACTAGTATCTCGGGTTCTTTACGACATTTCGAGCAAGCCGCCTGCCACCATTGAGATGGAGTAAATTAAAACCTTTGCATTTGGCTCGATAGATACGCTGAAATCATTTGTTGGTTATTACGGTAGATATGCGGATAAATATTGTTCTCTATAAAATGAAAACACGTTCAGATCTTTCAATTTACCACTCACATTAGGGTTTTGGCAACACGAAGCTGAATAACCAATTAAAGTTACGGTGGCCATACTACCAATTTCGACGGCTCTTTCTCAAAAGGGTAGTCACATTGTTTACCGAAAAGAGCACTCCTTACTCTTTGTAATGAAAATAACTGGCCTACAAGAATAATACAGTCAATGTTACAAAAATACAACGAATTGAGAAAAAACATTGTTACGCGTATTATGGATTCGAAACCTTAAAAAGTTTAACCCGTTAACTTTGAGGTGTTCTCACCCCTGACCAAAATGCCGTGCTAGCACGTAATCCGCGTGGTAAACAACATCATCAACAGCCGAGCCAGTAAATAAACTGCCCGAAATACTGATACGTTACAATGCACCTGACTAGTGTCTTAGAATCAATTACAGGATTACCATCCAATTGCTTGCATCACAGACGGCCAGAAAGCCGACCGCCCTTGTTTCTGTGCACTTCTCCTTGACAGATGTGGGATACGCTTCTTTTTTCCAGCTCTGATACTTGTACAGCTGCTGTCAGACGCTTGTTTTAGTCCAAGAGCTTATATTCTTTTAAGGTAAAGAACCGCGAGACGACTGAGTGGCCCAAGCTCTCATTTGCATATGCCGAGCCTGACGCCATGTGTAAAACCCACCTCTAGAAACTGTCGAAATTCGAAACTCTTTAGTACTTATTGTTCAGACTTGTTCCTCAATCTTTCATGATAACTACACGCTGTTGCACCTGAGTCGATAATTCACAGCAATACGAGTTGTGAAAGGGTATCAAGTGTGGAAGCTCTTAAGAGACGCTTTTGACTTGAAGAACCACCAAGATGACGGAGATAGTCAAAGATCAAGCAGGCGTCCAAAGCGAGGAAGACCGCAATGGAACAGAGCCAAGTTACTCGAGTTCGGGATATGAGGGTGCCGCAGTTTTAAATGACGAAAAGCACCCAGGTAAGAATATGAGACGCATGTTAGAAGTTTTGTCGCAGACCAGCTGACAGGACTCTGATATGAACAAGTGAAATGGTACCGATCCACCTTTTACAATGCCCTCATACTAGGCTTGTGTAACTTTCTCGCGCCTGGTATTTGGGGCGCGATGAACTCCTTGGGCGGTGGTGGTGATGAGTCGCCGTACTTAGTCAACACGGCCAATGCACTCACGTTCTGTCTAATGGTGTTGTCCTGCTTCGTGGGAAGTGTGATTGTGAAGTATATCGGCATCAAATGGACATTCATCTTGGGGACAATTGGTTATGCCCCGTACGCAGCAGGGTTATATACGCACAATCGGTATGGATTCGACTGGCTTGTCATCCTTGGCGCTGCGCTCTGCGGTTTGTCAGCGGGAATCTTCTGGATGGCTGAAGCAGCAATTGCACTTGCATATCCCGAACCCCATAATCAAGGCCGATTTCTGGGATTCTGGTTGAGTTTCCGGGTCGGTGGCCAGATAATTGGAGGAGCGATCAACCTGGGGGTCAATGCAAATAATCATCAAGCTGGCAAAGTCTCGTACCACGTTTTTGAAGCATTTATCGCGCTCCAGGCGTTGGCTCCTTTCGTTGGCCTGCTATTGTCACAGCCAAACCAAGTGCAGAGAACCGACGGACTTCCAGTTCGTTTGAAGATTCTGAATCACAAATGGAGCGCGGAGTTGCTCGCGGTAACAAAGCTGTTTTTCAGCCGCGACTTTTTATTGATTGTCCCACTTATTTCGCAGGCAGTCTTCAGCGAAGCTGTGATGTTCACCTTTCAAGATCTGTGGTTCTCTGTCAGAGCACGAGCTCTAGGCTCGTTTTTGTCCGGAGTGGTTGCATTGATTGCCGGCAACATCCTAGGAGCATTTCTTGACTCGAAGAGGATATCTCTCAAGTCACGAGCAAGGGGTGCCTTTATTGTTGTCCTGGCACTCCAAGGCGCATGGTGGATTTGGGGTACTGTGTTGGTTACCGACTTCCACAAGACAAATCCTGTGTACGACTGGACAACTCCAGGGTTCAGTAAAGGCTTTGCGCTGTTTTTGTTTTGGGTTATCGGATTTCAACTGAATTACCTCTATCTGTAAGCTGACACCCACCCCCAGTCCCAGGTTGTTGGTGTTTGAAGGGCTGTACTGATGTCTCCTAGTTATTTTGTGGTTGGTAACTTGGCAAAAGATGAGGAGGAAGTAATTCGTATTGCAGGTCTACTGCGTGGTACCGAGTCTGCGGCACAAGCAGTCAGTGTGAGTGTGAACGTTCTGCGCTTGCAGGCGACTGATCAAAGATTGCTAATAAGATGGAGAATTTAGTACGGATTGTCCAGTGTCAAAACCATGGCTACTGTTGGCGATGTATATTTGAACTTTGGCCTCTGGGCTCTTGCTCTGTTCCCTGCTTGGTTGGTTGTTAAAGAGATTGGTGTTAGCAAAGGGGATCTAAAAGTGGAACGAGAGAGAGCTCTGGCTAATGCTGCATAAGAGAGGATGTAGAATATAAGAGATGGGCCTGAGAGCGGGCAAACAATATAAAAGGTAGCATGGAACTGGTTTGGCATTCAAGTATCTGTCAGAATAGTTAGATCTTTATTACGCTGATTTAGTTCATGATACTTGCATCTATGAGTATCATTTTTATACCGCCCTCTTGGCGACATAGCCTTTTAAACCCTAGTCGTTTAAACCCAGGACAATGTTCTGATCTCCTTTCCTCGACCCCAGGGAACAATTTCCACGTCCCCATTCGCTGACTTGATAATATCTGGTATCTTCTCTCCTTTCTTTTCCAGCCTGATTTTCTTGGTCGAAGTCGAAGCGGGAAGTTTGTAAAACTTTCGTCCGAAACCTGACAAGAAACCCTCGAGAGCTTCTTGGGTGACCTCGTCCGCATGAATCCACCCTTGCTCAATAGCTTCCTCCAAAGCGCCAAGAACGATCTGAGAAACGTACGGCTGAGTAAAGCATCCAGCAGCGGTGGCCCCTGGTCCCTTTTTCGACTGAACGGGATGGGGTGCCGAGTCGCTTCCTTTGGTGTGAGCGTTAGAAAAGTGGCTAGATATCTGGAGAATCAGGGAGATTACCAAAAAAGAATTTGCCAGAGCCATCAATGACTGCTTTGATAAGGGCCAGACGGTCTTCAGGGGTCTGAAAGCAAGTTAATACTCAATCAGTCAAGCTTAACATCTGGAAAAAGAAAAATACCTTAGCGACTGGCTTGCAGAAGTTGAAAACGTCACCAACCGCGTCGTCAATGGTGATTTGAAGATGGTGAGCTAAACAAGTCAGATCTTATGTATCTGAGAACGGATTACAACCTCTCACCCGTAATAGTGCCAGCAACCTACAAATCATTAGTAAGACTCTGTAGCGGATAGTCTATTGTACATACATTTGGGCCACAGGCACGAACGGCGTCTAGTCCCTGTCGCGTACTAACATGCTCCAGAATTATTCGGAGCTTGGGAAAGGCTTTGTGTAGTTTGGCAAGTTGAGGGACGAAGAGCGGCTCGGCATTCAGAACAGTAACGACGGGCTCTGTCTGTTTTCCTACAGCACGGGAGGGTGTGCTGATCATCTCACCGTGAAGGTTGAGAACAAGGTCGAACTTCTCCATGGCGGCAAAAACGGGGTATAGTTGCTCGATATCGAGCACACCTTCTTGAGAATTTGTTGTGACCTTGTTAACCCGAAAGTTGTTAGATCCGAACATGCGCTCTACGTCTGGGAACATACACCAGCAGGATAGAACTTGACCTATTGGATGATCAGCAATTGCACATACGCAACTTATCGACTGGCCAGAAAATTACCCCATAAATAATACCGGACTCGGCAGCCTTTTCGATCTCTTCCTCCGTCAAACCGTTATGCAAATATAATGACATAAGGAATTTGACATTCGGGGCAAGCTGGCTTAGTTGTTCGTGATATTCCACTGCCTGGGATACACTCCCAATCTTTGGGGTCAGATTGGGCATGACAAACACCGTATCACATCCTCCTTTCTCTACCAGTGGAGTGCAAAGTTTCATCATAGCATCTTGTCGAAGATGGACATGCATGTCCGCCTGCTGTAATCAGCATATTGGTAGGCACAAAAGCAACGAAAAATAATACCGTGGGCGGCAACTCAATTGCAGCTAAATCCTTCAACTGCATCTTTGAGTGCTTAGGCGACTTGTCTACTCCTGATCAAACCAGACTAATCTCATATACACTCGATAAAAGACCCCTGTAGTCGTACCAAAAAAAAAAAGCCAGTGCTCGATTGTTCAACAATAATGATATTGATAGATACCATAAGTAGTGACTGCGATCTATAATCTCTGCCAATCGCGTGGGGTTTCTTGGCGACGGCCGCGCCCGCACATCACGTGATTACTGACAACTGATGAGCGACATCGGCGCAAGCTCTTCAGCTCCGCGTACGCTGATTGGCTACTGTGAGGTTATATGCTATGACACCTCGACTCTCAGCTCCTGTTCAAAAACAGACAGGATTACTCATTAATACTGCGCTAGAACACATTCAAGCAGCGCTAGATGACTGATATGAAGTAAGATGGAATGCTGCGCGCTCTGCATTGGTACGATGAAAGCCCCCGGATTTCAGATCTGACGATCCTGCACCACGTGACTTCGCATCTGCTCCCGTGCTGCCGATGCCGGGGGGCGATCTGTCGCCACTCAGCCAATAACAGCCCGGGGCTTTCTGATTACCGAGCCGACACCGGCACGCAGCCCCTCAGCTTCGGTTAGACATGGCTCTTGTCAGAGATTATATCAACGTTGCATGTTGCCATGATTTCCAGATTCTTCAATCTCTCATCATTTAGAAGCTCTTGCCTCCCTTAGGCTTTCTTTCGATTTTGATTCAGATCATCGTTGTTGTTCGTTTCAGTCGTTTGACAGTCATACTCCATCATGCCCGGTGCAGATAGAAAGCCAAAGACCTTGTATGACAAGGTCTTTGAAGACCACATTGTCAACGAGCAAGACGACGGCACTATCCTGCTGTATATTGGTATGCTGCTGCTATCGCATTGTTTTCTCGTTGTTAGTTGCTGACATCTTCCACCTAGACCGACATTTGGTCCACGAAGTCACATCTCCTGTACGGTCCCCGCACGTGCATAAAGCCAGCGCATAAACTGATAAGCATACAGCAAGCCTTTGAAGGCCTGTCAAATGCCGGCCGAAAAGTCCGCCGACCGGATTGCACTCTTGCTACTGTCGACCACGTACGTCTCTTGACAACATACCATGCCCCCGTTGTTTGCAGTTGATGTAGATAATTGACTGTCTGTACTAGAACATTCCCACTACCCCCAGAAAAACCTTCAAGAATGTCGAAACCTTCGTCGAAGAGGCGGACTCTCGTCTGCAGTGCATGACTCTCGAAGAGAATGTAAAGAACTTTGGCTTGACATACTTTGGCATGGACGATGACCGTCAAGGTATTGTGCATGTTATTGGACCCGAGCAGGGCTTCACCTTGCCCGGAACCACTGTCGTCTGTGGTGACAGTCACACTTCCACCCATGGTGCCTTCGGCGCTCTTGCATTCGGTATTGGTACCAGTGAAGTCGAACATGTCCTTGCCACCCAGACTCTCTTGACGAAGCGGAGCAAGAACATGCGCGTCCAGGTCGACGGTGAACTACATCCTGGTGTCACGAGCAAAGACGTTGTTCTTCACATTATCGGTGTTATTGGTACTGCCGGCGGTACTGGATGTGTCATTGAATTCTGCGGTTCCGTCATCCGTAGCCTTTCCATGGAAGCCCGTATGTCCATGTGCAACATGTCTATTGAGGGAGGTGCTCGTGCCGGAATGGTGGCGCCAGATGAGATTACTTTTGAATATCTCAAGGGCCGTCCCTTAGCACCCAAGTATGATAGTGCTGAGTGGAAGAAGGCCGTCAAGTACTGGTCTAGCTTGCGCTCCGACGAAGGCGCCAAGTACGACATCGAAGTGTTCCTTGATGGAAAGGACATTCTTCCCACAGTATCCTGGGGTACTTCACCCCAAGATGTTCTTCCGATCACTGGTGTTGTTCCCTCACCGGATGATTTCGAAGATGAAAACCGCAAGCTTAGCTGCAAGCGCGCTCTTGAGTACATGGGTCTTACTTCCGGTACCCCCCTCAAGGATATCGAAGTAGACAAAGTATTTATCGGCTCGTGCACAAACTCTCGGATAGAGGATCTTAGGGCAGCTGCTAAGATTGTCGAGGGTAAGAAGGTGGCCGCAAACGTCAAGCGTGCTATGGTTGTGCCCGGTTCTGGACTCATCAAGAAGCAAGCAGAAGCCGAAGGCCTCGACAAGATATTCACCGATGCCGGCTTCGAATGGCGTGAGGCTGGTTGCTCGATGTGCTTGGGCATGAACCCGGATATTCTGTCGCCACGTGAAAGATGTGCTAGCACATCCAACCGTAACTTCGAGGGCCGCCAGGGAGCTCTTGGTCGAACCCACCTAATGGCTCCCGCGATGGCCGCCGCCGCTGCTATTGTGGGAAAGCTCGCCGATGTTCGGGATTTTGTCCCGGCTACCAGCTCTACTCGAAAAGCTGCCCCTATCTCTATTCAGCCGGAAATGGAGGAGCTTGACACCGAATCCGACCTTGAACGCATCCTTGATGTTCCCGAGGACAACGAGCCACACGCGAACACGCAATCGGGCGGTGCGGGCAGTTCGGGCAGTTCGAGCGCTGGTCTTCCCAAGTTCACCACCCTCAAGGGCATTGCTGCTCCCATGGACCGTGCCAACGTTGACACCGACGCCATCATCCCCAAGCAGTTCCTCAAGACCATTAAGCGAACAGGTCTTGGCACGGCGCTCTTCCATCAATTCCGCTACAATGCCGATGACGGCAGTGAGATCGCCGACTTTGTCTTGAACCAAGAGCCATACCGCAATGCCAAGATTCTTGTTGTAACTGGACCCAACTTTGGATGCGGTAGCTCGCGTGAGCATGCCCCCTGGGCATTGCTTGACTTTGGCATAAAGTGCATCATTGCCCCTTCATTTGCAGATATTTTCTTCAACAATACGTTTAAGAACGGCATGCTCCCTATCCCAATTTCAGACGCCACGGCCCTTCAAAAAATTGCTGCCGAGGCCAAGGCCGGAAAAGAGATTGAAGTTGATCTGATCAACCAAGTCATTCGTGATGCGGATGAAAACACTCTTGCTTCATTCGAGGTTGATGGGTTCCGGAAACACTGTCTCGTCAATGGTCTCGACGACATTGGTCTCACTCTCCAAATGGAAGACAAGATTCGTACCTTCGAGACGAAACGCAGTATTGATACCCCTTGGCTTGACGGCAGCGGATACTTGAAGAAGCACCGACGTGGTGCTACGAAGGTGGAGGCCGCCCCCGTGCCCAAGACCAATCGTGGTGATGTAAAAAACGAGCCTCTTGAGTGGTAAAATTATGCAGTTGTCATGTTAGTGATGTGATTGGATTTATATTAACGTTACTGTTGTTATGGGAGCGTCTTTTTCGGGTCATCTTGAGTTAATAACCAACCTCTCTTGCATGTTACTTTGCGTTCATACTTTTATTTACCCAGTAAGCCCAAGTAGACCGGGGACAGAAAGACAACAGCGGATTATTTGAACGGAAAATTGTTTGAGCCCCGAATTGATATGAATACCTGTTACCCGCTTTCCTGTTTAATACTATCTGGACTTCCAACATTAAATTCGATTTTACACGCTGCAGACAATGCTTCTATTATATAGATCCTAGAAATTCGCAGCAGCATGGTAACGCCCGAGAACATGTTTTTCACACCCTAATATTGACTTACTATTGGACATAAACCAGCTACGGTTGGGAAAAAGAAGAAAGAAAAAGGAAAAAGAAAACCAAGAAACCGAAAGTCATCATGGCAATTCACAAAGTAACTTGCAATTTATACTTTAAACCAGTAGATAAAATTTTGTTGAGTGAAAGAAGTTATTCCAATGCATCTTGAGATGCATCAAGTCTGGGATCAATTATAATGGCAATACCTGTATTCCCTTCTTAAGTAAAAAAAATTCCAAAAGACAAGTAAGAATCGTTGATCAAAAATGGTATCTATCGCTATAGGATCCAAACGAAGGGGTATCGCAAATCTAAAAGGGTTGAGAACCGAAATCAGGGCTTGCTGAGTTGCTCCTTACGAAAGAACAGAAAGAATCCCCCACTGTTACATCAAATAGTCAGCTTCGTGTACACGAGGTAAAACAAGATTATGCTTACCAGATAAGCAGCTGGAAAAAGAGTCCAACCCAAAACCACGCGGCCCATAGACTACTGATGCCGGTGCCTACATCTGGCGAAATATCTCCAGGGCCAACCTTGTTCGGAGCACAGGCACGGGCGACAATCGTCGCAATAGAACCAAGAACCTGTGCCCCAAGAAGGACAAAGCAAATATGTAGTCGAGTAAGCGTTTGCAGGAGTATCATACCAAATCCGACTCCTTGAAGAGAGTCGAGAACGCCAAGCCACAGCCATAGGCTGCGAGACACCAAAGCCCCGGAGAGATAGCTACCTGCCCATGGAACGTACTGGCCCAGATTTGATGTCCCCCACCATATTTGTGCCCATCGCGGAGCACCAAGACCAATGGCAAATACGGGGAGAATCCAGCTGTGGGATTTTGACAAGTGACACATCACACCTAACATAACGCTCCATACAAACACAAAAAACAAAATGACCAGAAGAACTACATGCCATGTCGAAGCGTGGTTGGAGCTCCATAAGAAACTCCAGTTCCGCCCGTAGGGAGCAGACATGAAAAAGTTTTGTATTATCACCGTGACGAAGAACCAGAGAACAATCTTTCGACGGTATATTGATCTGTAAAAGGAGGCCACCTTTCCCGGAGACTGGCGGTAGTAATCAGGCAGACCAAAGGCCAGTAGAAGGCCGACTCCCCACAGGAGAACTGCTATAGGAACTGTGATTGCTGTGATTTTCCAGGTGTTGATGATTCCTTGGATATTCTGCACACCAGCTTGCGATTGTCGAGAGAGCGTGGAGCCCCAGTACCATAAGGCAACAACATATAGTTGTTGAGTTCCCTGAATAACGCAGGCACGAAAGACCCAGTCTTTCACAGGTGCTCCGCTTTCATCACCAAAGTTCAGCGAGAAGAAAATTGAGCCACTGGATGAAGCAGTTGCATAGACTCCACTTGCTACGTTTTGAATCCATCCACGGTTCACTGCATTGTTTTCGAAGTGTGCTATACCGATCAAGATGAAGGCAAGGCCGTAAAAGAACCATGGAGTAGACAGCGCTACCACAGACTTAAAGCTCCGGAAGACTAGCCACCATGCTATAGACGTAATCAAGTATGTGGTAGCAATCGCGTACAGTTTGTCAGGGGTTTGTCCAATCTGTCCGGTGAGCAAAGTGATTTGGTAAGAGTTGGCAGCGATTATTTGGCCCAAGCCAAGGAGTAGTGAGTAAACTGGCCAGTCCCCTACGCGAAGCTGCATCCATTTTTTGAGGCCTCTTGGGGGTTTATAATCTTTCCCAAGCAGGAACTCATCCGGGTCCTTCTGGATTTCGCTGTTGCTGTCACCGTTGGATATAGACCCTGTAGGTGTCTCAGTATGGCTTTTGCCTTTTAGCGATGGAATGGGCGACGAATCTCGACCGAGTCGTGCTGCACGAAACCTTTCAAACCATTTCTTTTCGCTCTTGACCAGGAATTCCTCAATGCATAGCTGAGATTCTGATGTTGACCCATTGAGGTCTTCGAGTTTCTTTTCGAAGCTTCGATAGAATTCTCCAGTGCTGTCTGTGAAAAAGGGATCGACTTTCTGGAGTTTAAAGTTCTTTTTGTCACCAACAACAGTATCAAGAGAAAGCACCGAGGCGTTACTAAAGCGATTCTCAGACTCAACAAACGGACGGCTGGGTGGTACAAGGGTGTCTTCTGTATCTGGTGTGCTGGGGGAAGAAAACATATGTGGATAATATGCACTACTGCGTCGCCTATCTGAAGGTGCTTGCTGGTAGCCTGCTGCCAGAAAATGACTTGAGAAAGATTGACGATTGATCATGTCTAATCGCCTACTGAGCTCGGCTTGCTCAGGAGTCATTGTGTATTCGTCCTCTGTCAAATATGAATTCAGGTTCTCATCGTCACTTTCGTAGTCAGCCTCGCGTTCACTGTCCGTTACATCATCTGTAACGACATGGTGGCTCTTTCTTCGAAGACGGTTCCGCCGTTCGAGAACTGCTATATGGCCCGGTCCAGATCGCACTCCAAGAGATAACAGTCGACTCAGAGCGGACATTGGCTGATCTTCGAACCCTAAGCTAGAGTCACGGCTGTAGACAATGGTATTTCTTTGCTGTGGACCAAACAAGCTATATCGAAGGCTGGGATGGCTGGTGGCCTTCGGTTCAAGTGAAGACTGAGGTAGTGTCCCGAAAGTTGTCGTAGACCCTGATGCTAATATTCCTGAAAGAGACGGGGTGTGATACCACGTTGGGGTAGATATCTGTCCGTTTGACTTGGCAACTTCTTTTGTATGAATTCTGATTGCTGTGCTTTGCAGTATGTCCAGATCTTCTATCCATTGCGCAACGGGGAACCGCTGCTTGGCCGATCTCGCACGCATTTCTGCTCGGATCTTTGTCTTAGAGTTCAAAGCACCGTCAATAGCTAACTTGAACTGATGAAGCAAATGAGATGTCGTAGTCGACTCGACGGTGTACCACCAGCCAGGCATTTGACCCAAGCCACCTACACGAGCACCGATACCTAATGCTCCCTTGCGGCCAAATTCAACAGAGACCAGGCCGAAAGGCTCATCACGAGATGGTATAAGCGCAAACTCAGCTCCTGAGAAAATGTATGGTGGTAGTGCTGTGAATTGAGGCCGCGAAAAGACCCTCCCAGGATATACTTGCATCATGCGATCTAGCTTCAGCGCAGCAAACTTTCCGTATAAGTCAATCACTGGTCCCACGCAGATCAACTGTACGTTTGGACGTGCCTCAAGAACAGCTGGCATCACGTCTGCAATGAGGTCTATGCCCTTCTGCATGGACCACCGTCCAACAAATACCAGCAAATCTGCATCCGGATTAATCTCAAGACCAGCCCATTCTTGTGCTTGGCGCTTGAGCTCGGCTCTTCCAGATTCAAATTCTGGATCTACCGAAATTTCGCTATCCTTTGGAATATTCTTGTCCCATACGGCAGTGTCAGAAGGGTCAGGATTAGGTAAATTGCCAACTCGCTTGAGGCCCCAGAAGATTGGATAGCGAGCGTATGATCGTTTACCGTACTTTTTCGAGACACCAACGGCGCCGAATCCTTGCTGGTGTATACGAAGATAGCTAGCTCCGGCATGAAGGAGGTTGAAGACGTCACCAAACTGGACATAACGTGTCGCTATATCAAGATCAAGATTGAACACCGAGCACACCTCTTCCTTTTCAGTCTGGGTTCGCATCGGCCAAAGCCCTTGAAACTCGGCATTGTGAAGTGATAGACAAGCCGGAATAGTTCGAGGTAGGAGGTAGAGCGGCGCGAGGGATCCGTGGTAGTCATTGATATGATATAGATCGATTGGAAAGCGCTTCATTGCTTCCGCAATACATTGGTTCCAGGCTGAGTAGTAGATAGCACTGTCAAGATCGTCCATACGGGCAGGATATGGCTCCGCCTTTGTTTGCTGGCGAAAAACTGGTGCATCAAGAAGCACAAAGGTGATATTTCGCAAAATGTGATATTGAACTTTGACTTCGTAGGCGTTTCCTAAAACCTTCACGAACATCGGCTCTGCAACTCTGTCTTCTGGGTAATCGACCCCTCCGACGCAGGGGACGACCCAGATAAGGTCTTGGTTGCTGAGACATTTGCCCATTAGCTGGGCCATAACACCAAGACCACCGATCTTGATTTTTATTCCCCAGTCTTCGATATCATATTCCATTGTAGCAATCATGACCACCCTCCGGCGGTCGCCTGAGCCAGAGTTTGCAAATGTAGATGTTTCTTGGAGAAATCCGGATTTGTTGGCTATACGTAACAATGAGTTTTTGAGGTTTCCTTTTTTTAAATTCTGGCGCTTTAGCAACCGTCGTAATGCCAGTGGTAGAATTTGTTTCTTCTCTGTAACGCCAACTTGATTAAGTTTGACACGATAGAAGGATTTCATGAATGTCCATGTACCGAATGATGCAGTCAAAATTGGCACAATCCAAAAGAGGGAAAAGAGCACAATCTGGACTTTCTCAGATCCCACTGGAATAAGCTCAAATCTGTGGGTGGCATCATTGATACGAATTCTCCAGCCGAGAAAAGGGCGTGGTGGAGGGCGTGTGATGTTGATGCTGACAGCCGAAAGAGATGAAGGAGGCAGACGGTCCAATACCGAGTCACCATCTGCATCGCCGAAGACAAATCCCTGGTCAGGCTGGCCATCCGGATTGATCCCCCAAACGTTCACTTGGCCCTGGGCCGGCCACTCTGTCAAGAATTTAATGTTCCATGATCCATCCTCAGGGTCTTGGGACATCTTGTTTTGGAGTCCCGCATCGAATCCATATTGGTTGTATGGACCATTCCAGAAAAGATTTGGGAATCTCCTGGGAGTCGATTGGCCCCAGCCCGTGTCTCCTTCTTGCACATAGTCACTACTGCCAGACAGTTTGCTGAAATACTCGACACGGACATGCTTGCCAGACCACTGCTGTAGTTTTGTTCCCGCCCATGGCTGCTCGGTGATAGTATCGTTTCCGCCTGTATAAGGAATCCAGTCTGAGAAAGAAGAAGCCCAGTTGGTGGAGTACCGCCACAGATCTGCTCCCGCAGCATGGTGCTCCACGAACAGAGTGCCATCTTCGCTTTCATGAAGAAGACTGCTGGAATAATTCGCCGTATGGAACACCATGGGGTTGTCTTGCTGGCCTACTCGAAATAGGAAATGGTCAATGGCGTTCGTAGGTTTGTTTGCCATACTGCTTGCATTGGCGACAGTAATTCGATGAATCCCATTGTAAACATCAATTATCGAGGCTTTCCAGACCCAAATGCTTGGAATTTCTCCGATTAGTCGTGTAGGGCCAGGAATCAACTGTTCGCAATGAACAGTGGCCTGGTCAACCGAGGCCTCAATGCCGAATTCCGTAGTGGAGTTGATTGTGATTGAGTTCGTCACAGACTGACAGCTCATTTCATCCGAGAAGGAAATTTCGATAGAGATTGACTCTGACTTATCTGGGGCGACTTGAGAAAGTATCCGAGCATCATGGCCGGGACTGAATCTTGTAATCATAGGATCAGGCCCTGCCCATGCATTCTCGGGAACATATGCTCGAAAGTCCCAAGGCGCCATAGTCAGATTGTCAAGGCATCCATTATACTGGGTAGATGCCTCTAAGCCAAGTTTAATGGCACTCTTTTTCAATCTCAGTTCGTCGTAGGGGTAGAATAAGTTTTTGACGACCGTACCGGAATCAAAAGGCGCAATGAGAGATAAGTTAGTATTATCACTACTGCAATCAAATGTGTAGTCGACTGTGGTGTTATCATTCTGGTAAATTAACCAGACTGATTGATTGTTCAGCAGATCTTGAATCCCTTCGAAACGACCTCGCAGGACAGACCACACTCCCGTTTCCGTTGGTGTGCCGTTAGACCCAGGTAGATAGATGTTGCGCGTTTGTTTAGAAAGTGCTTGGAGGTAGTAGCCGTCATTCAATACTGGAAACTTCTGCCGCAATTGAAACATGTGTTTAAGTACATTTCGTACCGGATGTGCTGGGTCGCGATGGTCATAAGTGACGGCGATGTCTTTGCAGCCGTCTTTAGCACTTTCCAAAGGAAATTGATAGTATTGCGTAACGTTCACATTGAAGCAGCCATGTGACCACCATGCAGTGGCTGGAGACATCGATTGACGACCATAAATATAATTATCGGCTGTAGCGTCCAATATGTAGAATGCTTGCTCCTCTCCCCATAGTACTAGAGGCGCACCAGGCATATGAATAGTCGTGATAAACATACCCAGCAACATCCTTTCCGTGCCATGTTTGATTGCAGGCCATCTAAAGACATCTTGGTTGGTTGTACCGTATAAATGACGGGGATCAAATTTCCCCGTATTAGGGTTTACCAGATCATTAGACAGCAGCATAAGAGTCCACATCTCTACCCAATCTGGAGGCAGGTCGTATCCAGCGGCAAGGTTTCCGTCAAGGCCCAGAAAGCGAGTCAAGGTTCGGTAGACGGAATAATGGAATGCAGCCCCATCAATAGCTTGCTTTCCATGCTCCCGAATATAGTACTCGTTGGAGGAGGTGTTTGTCATAAGAACAGCATCCCGAATGTTTGATGGCCACATATCGGGCTGTCTTCCGCGTCCGAGATAAACCGAGCCAAATGTGTTTCCGCCGGTTATTTCACCAGACAGAAAGAAATTTTGTTTCCCATGAGAACGAGCGCATTCACGCCAGCCTTCAGACATGTCTCCCAAGGCATCAACCGTTGCTTGTGTAGCCTTGTCGAATCGGAAGCCGTCAACATCCAAAGACGCAATGATGAGACACGCATGTCGGGTTAGCTTTTCTCGCACAGACGGGACCCATTCACGCAGACGGTCTTGAACGGAAGCAAATTTTGCAAGTTCACGCTGGTAATCTGGAAACACGCCGAATGCCTCTATGTCTCCGTATTGGTCAAAGTCGCTATTGTAACAGCCTCGCAACTGGCTATAGACGTAGTCATCTACAGGGTAGCCGGTCTCGTTGTAAAAACGGGGATAGAAGCATGTTTGGTTATAGGTGTTTCCAAATGAAAAATCAACATATTGGCGAGATGACTTCCACTGTACCTGATGCTCACCATACTCAAATGGCGCAGTTGTATTGAGATAACCCTTAAAGCCAATGAGATCACCCATGCTATTTGGTATAATTAGACAGCTGATGGTTTCTATTGGTGGGGAAGGAAAACGCGTACGTTGCAAGTGTGTTGTCAACAATGACATACATTCCTCGCCTATGAATCTCAGTTACAGCTGATCTCCAGGTGGCGAGGTCACCATAGTGCTGATCGAGCAACGTCGTGTCCAAAGCAGAGTATCCGTCAAAACCCCAGGGCTGATTCATAAGTATCGTCCCAGCCAGATAAAGGCCCTGTGGAACAAAATTTAGCGACCATGCACCCGTCACACACGAAGCCGCATACCTTGATTCCCATGCCCTGAAGATAGTCTAACGTATCCAAAAGCCCCGCAATGTCACCCCCATGTCGCATCTGGGTCGAGTGTAAATCATGCTCAAAATGTGTGCCGTTAATGTTGTCATTACTAGGGTCACCGTTGACGAACCGATCCAGAAAGAGCGTGTAAATTGGAAAACGCCAGTTCTCTGGTGACGGATGATATTGGTGGTTGGGCCATTGTCCCCAATAATCTGTAGGCGTCAGGGCAGTCTTGTTCTCGTTTAAGTTATAGTCAATGAGATCCTCATCGTATGGCCAGGCAGCTGAGTTCGAGGCTAGTAGCGAAAGCAACAGGCCAGCAGCCGTCCACATTATGAAGTGTGGCCCAATTATCAGGAGCTCAACGCTATGTATACAACATGTATATACAGTGATGCACGAGCCTGATCACAAATGATTAGCGAAAAGGCGATCTCGTGGTGAGATCTTCAACGAACCACTGGACAATGCACGATTTCCTCCCACAGTATGTAGAATACCAATAGACTCTAAAGTTATCTTATGCGTCCTCTAACACTTCCTTGACCGAGGAAAGTTTGTCTAGTGATAACAGTGATAAGACGAGCAGATACTTTCGGAGGTACAGAATCTAAGATAGACGAGGACAGCGGGGGTTATTAGGAAAGCAAGAAAGGAGATCGGCAAGAAGAAGGGTGATGGGGATACTAGCAGACACAGTTCTTGGGTGAAAGGAGTACACAGTAGTGGAGGAAGGACGTGTTGGCTGTGAGTACTGGCAACAAGGAGAGTCCTCTAACGGTTGGAAGCGCTCAAGGGCTACTATAGTGAGTATGGGTTGTTCATATGATGAGGGCTGCATCCGCCTTCGTTGAAGGAGAAGTATCAACCTTTTCTCCTAGCTACACGGGGGAGGAAAGGAATACTAGGTGTTGGGGTGCTCTCGATTAGATATGCCCCTTTGATAGGGCAGCCCTGACTTTTCTTCATTTGGGTGGGAATCAGACTGAACGCCCTTTCCTTTTGATAGGCGGTCTCTTGAGAGCGTTTTTCATCGGCTAGCAGCTAGCTTTCAATGGACAAAACGATGTATCTCATCGGAAAGTCTAGTGTTGAGACGCGAACTGCATGTTATTAGGCATTGTCCGACTTTCGGTGTAGCTTAGTGGGGCTCCATCATCAGAATTATTAGGGCTAGCCGATCCATCTGATTGCTTCTGGCCTTTTCCAACTTCAAAGCAAAGTAGAGAAATAAGATAGATTGTGTTGGGTCTAGACATAGCTTATTACCTTCGGATACTTGCAATGCCGCCCAATACATGGGCGCTCTTCGGTTGAAGTGATGAAAGTAACCGGCCGCAAGGTATGCGGGTCGTTTATAATCTGCATTCCATGTTCTAAACCCAACGTCCTTGAACAAGTTACCTTTTCGATATTGGGACCACGTATCGGAACTCCGCTCGCGAAAAGATAACGAGTGTGAATTATGTGGTCCAGTATGCATGAACTAAGTACCTTCTACAAGTATAGGAAGTTTTCCATGGTTGAAGGCTGTATAGTTAGTTTAGAAAACCAATGTCGGGAGGTTCCTATATGTCATTGAAGCCCATGGACACTCTCAATGTTAGTCCTTCAATAAGCCTTACGAATTAAAGGAGTTAAGAGCCTAACCCTGGACACGGAGAGAACGGTACTATATTATCCCTGTTGCCCTTTCTTCAGTCAAACCCAGTATCATTTCAAATCCGCGATCCTGACGCTTGCATCATCGTCAAAAAGGCGGTCATTGCCCCTTGCGTATATCCATAACACTTGTGTCCGGGCTCAGCTCCGCAAACACAGCGGTGGTTATGCAGGAATCCATGTGTGTAGATCATCAGACCAGGATTACGAATCCATGCTTTGTAATCTAATCAAGATAACTCCGAATTCAATGTTGATTAGTATCTATTGAGACTATATTCTGAGAAAGACATCATATCGGACGAATGTAACAGACCAACATCCCTACATCATCATTGGCTAAGGCTGACATATACAAGTGGGTGTTGCAACTCGAAAACAATCAAATGGCATGGCTTGCAGTCGGTCAGTACCAAGTAGCCATGTTGAGGGACCGAACAAGAAGGGGAAAAGAAGAGGAAGCAGAAGTAGAAGATCGATGTCGAAAATAACATGGGTCCACAATCTTCAAGGTGGGTCAGCATTCGTTGACAGCAGATCCGTCTAGCCTTTCTGGGCTAATCTTGCTAGATGATTGGATGTGATTGATAGCTGTGGGGATTCCCTGTCACTGAGCACGAACTAGGTTCCGCGCCTGCAGAACCACAGCTCCAACCCTTGATTGGCTACCTGCTTCCCTTACATCTTGATTTGCGCAAGGTGAGTCTCACTAGTTGCCCTTGTCATCAGCCTGGATCGCAAATGCTTGGGCAATACTTGGTCGGTCCTTCCCTGTCTTGCGGCGTCAGGGAGAGAAACGCTAGTTTGGATTATAGGGGTATAGTAATGGAAATCCTAGACCAAGACGATATCGTAGCCAGGATAGTTAACTATTGATATTCGTCATTATAGTCTGGGTCAGATTTGAATTTTTTCGGTCGTAAGTTGCTTATTCAATCAGCTGTGAGACCTGCCCCGGAGTCTCATCTAGTCTTCGGCAAATTAAAAAATATGTAATTTCCGAGAATTCTTTTGAGTCATTTGTTCCGAGAAAAACATGTCCTCAAGGTCAGAATACATTATTACACTTATATCGTCAACATTGATCTAGAATCTATTGATAATATTAAAAATTTCCCGAATGTTTTGAAAGAATGTGCCAGTGGTTGTATAGGGGCAGCAGGCTCCATGCCACTGTTATCTTATCATTGCCGCAGGATTGCAGATTCGACTGCAAGTGCTGGAACAACATGCCATGTAATTGACGTCTACGTTGATGTAGAACACTCGACGACGAATTTGATGTGTTCGGATGAATCTATAATATATACGGTATGCACCTTTACGGAGTGACAACAGAGATTTTTATGCAAGAAACGTTGCATAAAGTGTGATTAATAATTTCATATATATATACACCATACAGAACTATTTACATGAAAAGTTTCTACGGCACACTACATGTGTGTAAATCCCGCCATTATTATAGAATCTCAACTACATGCCCGTCGAAAATCCAGATAGCCTGATAGCCTTGTCTTGTAGCCATATCCTGCGCATGTTGTCTATTCAGCCCCATACCTGGCTCTGTATTCCTCCAGGCGTCGCACTTCCTGCTCCCCAATCTTGTCCCCCAGCTTCTCGATTAGATCCTGGAAGACCAATACTGCGCGGATAGGAATCTTTCCGCCAAGATCTCTCTCGGCGGCTCCGATCGCACTCTTACGCTCTGTGTCACTGACTCGTTCTTGGCGGTCAAAAAGGAGAACCACGCCGGCAACGGTGCCACCTTCTTTCTGAATAATCCCAACAGCTTCGCGCAGCGCCGTGCCGGCTGTGATCACGTCATCGACAATCAACACACGCTTGCCTTTCAGCGGCGCACCGACAATATTCCCTCCTTCTCCATGATCTTTGGCCTCTTTGCGGTTGAACGAGTAGCTGATGTTATCCCACGTTGACGTTCCGGCGAGCGCATCGCGCACGGCGAGCTCATTGACGACACCGACGCATTCTGGAATTCCCTTATAAGCGGGTCTTGACCGCATGTTAGCTTTCTGAACCGTATCCTCTGGTAAACCATATTGAATTACCCGAAAACGATGTCAAAGCCCGGAGTGATGGTGCCGTCATCCCCAACTGTCACAAATGGCGGGGCTGAGATAACATTCGCAAACGAGGCCGAGGTCTGGCGAAGCAGAGGCGCGGTATAAAGACGGCTCGAGGTCAGAAAGTACGGCGACTCACGACCGGATTTCAGCGTATAGGTACCGAATGACAAGGCGTTGTTGGCTACCAGTAAAGAAAGCAGGCTAGACTTATAGTCCTGGTCGACGGCGGGAGCAGGGGACATGGTGGCTCTTTTCTTATAGCCCTGTTGCAAGCGATCCGTTCAGAATCCAATGAGTATCTATGGGTACAAGGCGACAATGGATACCAGATGAGAACCACGACTTGGTGAAGCAACAAGCGCACACGAAAACCGCTTGACGCTGCACAAAAATTGATGGAGGGGCAAACCCACTACCGGGCTGGGGCCGCGCTGATTGGCTGCGAGACATGACCGATCGCTCACCGAGTGCTCAGCGTCTGCTATTGTCGTTCCTTCCCATGTCCACCGTTTCTCTATCGGCTCTCTGTCCCTCACAATCCTCACTTGAAAAAGATCTTCCCTCTGCTGTAAGCTACCACTTCTGCTCCCTACTGCCACAATTGCTCTTGAGCCTCTGATCGTTGCCTTCTCGGAGGGGCACAATACCCTGGTCGTTGGCGGGGATCTCCCAACAAGGCTTAGTGCGCTTTCTCCGGACTCCGATAAAGGCGTCGAGGGCCGTTTTTTGGGCCATAGGTCGGGACCGGGGGACAAGAGCTACTACTGCTCGGCCTATTTTATTTTCTTCTTCTTTTGACTCACTCTTTTAAAAGCACCTCCGACTAGGTCTTCTAACATTGGCCTTTTTCCTTAGCCGAGACATTGTGCTCCTGCTCGCCATTGGATTGCACTGCTTTGGCCTTCCTATACCTTTGTATAACATTGCATTTATTGCAGTTTGAGGCTTGGACACGACTGTAGCAACGGGGTGATCCTCCTGCTATCTTTTATTTTTTAATTCTGTTCCGTCCTGAGTTCTTCCCTCGATTGATTTTTGACACCGACGATCTCGACCTTCTCGCCATAATGCACGTCGGTCTCAAGCTCCAGGAACAGGCGTCCTCCGGACACGCCGGTATCTCCTTCGAGTACTTTCCGCCGAAAACCGCCCAGGGTGTTCAGAACCTGTACGACCGTATGGACCGCATGCATGACCTTGGGCCGGCTTTTGTTGATGTCACATGGGGCGCCGGTGGCAGTCGGTCTCAACTGACATGCGAAATGGTCCGCATTGCACAGACGGTGTTTGGTTTGGAGACTGTCATGCACTTGACTTGCACCGATATGCCGCGCGAGAGTGTCGACGAAGCCTTGGAAGCTGCTTACAATGCCGGATGCACCAATATCCTCGCTCTCCGTGGTGATCCTCCGCGCGAGAAAGAAACATGGGAAGCTGCGGAAGGCGGGTTTCGGTACGCAAAGGATCTGGTCAAGTACATTCGGGACAAATATGGCAATCATTTCGATATTGGTGTGGGCGGATATCCTGAGGGAGCTGATGACAACTCGGACGTCGACCAACTGATTGACCACCTGAAGGAAAAGGTGGATGCCGGAAGTTCATTCATAGTCACACAGATGTTTTACGACGTGGACAACTTTTTGAACTGGGTGCAGAAGTGTCGTGCCAAGGGTATTAATGCCCCGATTGTCCCCGGAATAATGCCAATCTCCACCTATGATGCATTCATCCGCCGGTCAAAATGGACCAAAATCCACATTCCGCCTACTTGGTTGGAGAAGCTTGAACCGGTCAAGAACGATGATGCCAAGGTTCGTGAGATTGGTACCAAGCTGGTTTCAGAGATGTGCCGGAAACTGCTAGAATCTGGCCATATCCATCATCTTCACTTGTAAGATCACATTTTCCCCGTCCGATCACGTACCAGACTGACTTGGAAACAGTTACACGATGAACCTTGCTCAAGCAACTCGCATGATCCTAGAGGAACTCAATCTCTGTCCCTCGAAAGAGGCTCCGCTACAAAAGCCTCTTCCCTGGCGCAAGTCCCTTGGTCTTCGTCGACGTTCCGAAGATGTACGGCCAATCTTTTGGCGAAACAGACATGCATCGTACATCACTCGCACGGCTGACTGGGACGAGTACCCCAATGGTCGTTGGACCGACGCTCGGTCTCCGGCCTTTGGCGAGCTTAACGCTTACGGCGTCCGACTCAAGGGCACAAACGAACAGAACATCAAATTGTTTGGCCGCCCAAAGTCGATCAAAGAACTTTCGGACATCTTCATTCGCTACTTGAACGGACAACTGGAACGACTACCGTGGAGTGACGCCCCAATCACTAGTGAGGCCGACTCAATCAAGCAAGACCTCATCGATCTTAACAAGCGGGGCTTCATCACAGTGAACTCTCAGCCAGCCGTCAACGGAGTAAAGTCTTCTCATCCTGTCCACGGTTGGGGCCCTCGCAACGGCTATGTCTACCAGAAGGCCTATCTTGAGTTGTTTGTTCCTCCATACCTAGTAGATGAACTCTTGGCTAGGATTGAGAAGAACAACGACCTCACATACTACTGTGTGAACAAATCGGGAGAATTGAGGACGCGAACAGATGAGGGCCCTAATGCCGTTACTTGGGGAATATTTGCCTCCAAAGAGATTATTCAACCCACCATTGTCGAAAGTGTAAGCTTCATGGCTTGGAAAGACGAGGCATACCAGCTGGGCGATGACTGGGCCAAATGTCACCCAGCAGAGAGCCCGAGCCGGAAACTCATCAAGCAAATTATGGATGAATGGTATTTGATCAATATTGGTATGGGCGCCCTGTTCTTCCGTAATCTAGCAGCGAATTGTTTACTGATATTATATAGTGAACAACGATTTCCACAAGACACACGACATCTTCCGACTCTTCGATGGCCTTGTCGTCAAGGGCTTGGATAGCGAAGTACCCGGCGTGATTCCCGAGGCTGACGGACAAACTCAACCTGCTGCAGCCTCAAAGCCCGCTACCTCTTAAATCTAATTTGAGTGGGTACAAATCGAAAGACGATATCGTCTTTCATCTTCATTCACATGGCGTTCTGCGTTTGTGTTGCGTTACGACAGGTGGAAAAAGGTAGGGAAGAGAAAGGTGCAGATGACTGGTGATGACCTAACGAAATTCAACATTCAAAATCATTCAACATGCATATAGCTCAGTAATGTGATCTGGAGTCATTTGAGGGTATATGAGGAAAACTCCTATCCTTTTTCTATTTCGGCTGTTCGTTAACATGTGGTTTGCTCTGGGCGTTAATGACGTGATGACTCTCGACTTTGGTTTTTTTCTTCTCTTGATACAAAGATACCTCAACTGCATCTTTTTCTTATACATACTGATCTTGTCTAGAGGAAAGCGTTCAATATCTTAGTTTTTTTTTTATTTTTTGTCTTGCTTTTGAGTTTTGACACAGAAGAAATTTTTTAATTCAACATTCCAGATGTTTGCGGGCTCACATAGCTTGGTGCCGGTATGTTGATGGCATCTTAGGTACCTTTCTATTTCTTGATGAGTATTAATTCCGAAAGTTCCTAGCCGGATTGAATGGTTATTTGATTCAACGAAGAATACACTCTAATGCTTCCTCGGAAACTTTACCATTATGAATGTCTATTCCTTGACTGCAAAGTCGGGGATGTTTTTTGGTGACTTGGGTGAGAGCAACCCAACAGGAAAACATTGTATGAAGCTAAAGTGGAGCTGGAAATGTAGAAGCTTCCGTAATATAGTAGGATTGATTAATGTTGATAAGATTGAAGTAAGAACGAATTCACTGTATTCGATCCAAGTATTCAACACTTTAGCTGTTCCAAAATGACTTCACCGGTTTAGGATCAACAACGACTCCCACATATACCTGACAACAACTCATAGATCACGGAAAGAAAGCAAAAAGAGAGAGAAAGAATGTCACCTCCCAATTAGTTTCCCAAAGAACCACCCAAATGGCCTACAAAACCACACAATCCAACTAGCCACCAGCACAATATAACCGGCAGCTCTTCCAACCACTATAAAGGCCAACCCAAGTATCGCAAAATTGACGAGAGCCTGCCCAATATCCTTTGCAAATTCTCCAAAGTTATCGGTGCAAGAGCGAGGCAGAACCCCAGTCTTCTTGTATTCGATGTAGGCTTCTGCAAGCCGCTTGCACACAAGGAAGCAATGAGCAGCCATTTGAGGAAGTTTCTGGGAGTAGAACAAAACCTCGGAATACATCTGTTGATGGAGAAGGAAATCGTAGATGTTGACTAAAGAGAGGTATATGACTCCAAACGAGAAGTTGACATCCGTCGCAGGCGGGCTTTTAACACAGCTAACAACGGTTTCTTCCGGTTCCTCGAGAATAGTACTGTTCACATTCTGCTTGAGCTCGGTTTGAGGAATAGTCTGACGAGTTGATCCGCTCCTCCGAGGCTTGCGCGAAGGTCTGGGGGCCCCTGAAGGGTTGTGACGCGTTTCAACATTAGAAGAGGAGGTTGAGGAAGAAGAGGTAGGTGCTGACACATTCTTTGGTTTCGTCTCTGTCTTCCGGAGCTTTGACTCGATTTTTTTCTTCTCTTCTAGTCTTCTTTTGTCCTCACTTTGTTTTCTCTCGTCAATTGGTTTTCGTTCTTCCAATTTTTTCTCCATCTCCTCTTTGGCCTTGGCTGCCTTGTACGCCCTCCGTGCCTCGTTTATCCGTTCAGTATTGAGTTTCTGCTCTCGCAGCTCGTCCATTGGTTGCCTGACACCTTTCGCTACACTTTGTTCTTTCACTCGCTCATAGGCAGCACGTGCTTCAGCAAGTCTCTCGGCATGTTGCCTGGCAGCCTTCAGTCGTGAAGATGCTGATTTAGCTTCCTCGGCGCTTTCTCGTGCCTTTTCCGCCTTCATTCTGATCTCCATTCTGATCGTATGGGTGTCTTTCCTATCAGTTGGTTGCTTGATGTCCTTTGACTTTCTCCTTTCAGCCGTAGGAGATGGTGATGTGCTCAGTGGCGGACTTGGCAGTTGATGAGGGACTTGAAACCCGTCAAGCTCGGCGACACTAGGAGTCTTGGGCACCTTTTGTTTCTTAACAAAATATTCGTTGCGCGCTCTTTCCTCTGCCGGAGAATGTATCTCATGAAGAGCCGGCCCTTTCCCCGGTATATTCTTGAATATATCGTCCACACTCAATTTGGGGCTGTCCTTACTAGATGCAGCCGAAATGCTGCTTTTTGATGTAGCAGTGGAATCCTGTCTACTTTGAGCGACCGATGACTCGATAGTAGGCGACACAGAGTCCGACCGCGAGTGCTGGCAGTCTCTGACCGATGGTATACTTGTGGGTGAGTTTTCCGAAGAGGAGCTCCCAAAGAGAGTGTCATTTTCCGGTGTAGTCACATTATGCCTTAATGAAGAGCCCTGGTACGGCCGAGATGAAACTTCAACCACCCGTCTAGTCTGAGAAGATTGAGCAATGCTTCTTGTGAGCGGTTTTGGTGCCACTCGCGCAACGTTGGAAGCACGTATGAAGATATCGCCTTCAGCTTTCCGGGATGGCCCCCCTGGTTGGCTTACTTTTGCTCCAGAAGGCAGGGGAAGTTTCGTGGTGGAGGGTGTAGCCGTCGATATTGAAGGTCCTCTTAGCCCTGTTTGACGTGATGCCGCGGGTATGTTAGTGGAGATTTTGCGTGCAGTATAGACTGGCCGGCTAGTATTGACTTGAGAGCGTCTGGATGCCTGCGACGATAACAATTTGCTGTGCTCTCTGACACTTGTATTGTCATTCAGCCGTTTAGGTGCTAGAGAAGGAGACTGGTACTCCTCCTCATCATCGTCGTCCGAGTTGGGAAACAAAAGCACTTCATCTGGGTTTTTCGCATTGGCTTGGTCCATACCAACACACCCCATGAAGCATTCTGCTCGGAGTTTGTGGTATAACTCCTTCTGCTTCATCTTCGGCTCTTGAGAAAGAGGGCTGGTGCGTGTCTGGCCTACCTCGTCGGGGCTGTAGTAATGTCGTGAAGTATCGCTTTGTACAGGACTAGGCTGTGTAGTTGTTGTTTGTTTAGATTGCAGCTGTGCATCCTTGTGGCGTACCGGTATACCAGTCACCTTCCTGGGGTGTGGTGTATCTCTGTGGTCCGCTGTCGGTTTCGGCCTAGAAGCATCCATCTCATGCGTTTTGACGCCGGTTCCATAGAGCTTCCCTCTCTTTTGCTGGTACCTTCGAATCTCCTCATCCGACATTGAAGGTGGATTGGGCTCACTGGCAGAGGGCATGTTCACAACGAACCTGTCCTCCCAGTTCTCGGATGATGAGGATGCATCGGTTGTACCTGAGCCAGCCGAAGAGAGCGCCTTGTTGATCTTGCAATCCGCCGATGACGAGCTCAAAGACGGGGAAGATCGAGAAATATCGACACTAATCCACTGATTCCCGTTCACCTTCCATTTCTGATTAGCTCGGGGTTGAGGAACAGTGTCCTCCTGAGAACTATCAGTGCGATTACTAGGGCTGACCACCCCAGTCCTTGGATTTGCACCTCGCTTGGTAAGCTTGTCTTCGACCTTGACTTCATACGTTCGAGGGCCTTTGGGCTTTGGAGGGGTCAGGGGCCATCGTGTCCTGCGTATATCACCACCACCACTACCACTGCTGCTCCCTCCACTACCTGTTCGAGCCGAAATTGCCTGTGCAGCAGCAGCAGCAATCTTGCGTTCTAGACGCTGTCTTATTTCTTTCCAGTCCCGCTCAAAGGATCGTTTCGGCTCCAGTGGAATCTTTTGGGTTCTGTCCATGTCGATTTCAGCGCGGCCAGGTCCTGCTATATCAATGACATGACCGCTTCCGCAGACGGCGCCTGACATTAGACAGTCCTCTGCTCTCGTGCGATAGAATCTGATAGCCGTGCAGGTTTCGGCTGCTACGGTTTCTACCTGCATAAGATGGGACAAAGGTTGGTGAAGAAAAACAAAATAATCGTGGCAAGTCCGCGATGGAAGAGACCAATTCTATGTTATTCTACGCTACGGAAACATAGAAAAAGGTCACACAGGCCCTCGGACCTCGTCTCAATCCTACTGAGTGCGACAGTCCTAGATGTGGCTTAGGCTTGATGTCACCATTGTCACGGCGTGTTCCATCCTGCAAAGCACCCATGGTGGGCGTGACGAGGGTAACAGCCAGTGGAGCGAAGCAGTCACAAGGGTTGGCGTGATAGCAAATGAGAAAAAAAGAGAAGGCAGGACATATTTCAGATTAGTTTCAAAGTTTAAAAAAAAAAAAAAAAAAAAACGATAGCAATAACTGTCGTGGAAAATTTTTATTGAAGAACTTGATGGCTATGGTATGCGGATATCAATGGTGGTTGGTGCACTGGGTGAAATGAGGAATGTTGAAAACCACCACGAAACATGTGGACTGCTTATTGCTGTTTCAAGAGAACTAACGCGTGAACTTTCGTCTTTTTAGTCGTGAAGGGTCCACACAGTTATTGTGCTCACTATTCCATCCATTTCTCGGCTTAATTATCTGGCAATGCAGGGGCAGGTCTTCGTCTAATGGAGGCTTTTTTTCTGCCCTGTGTAGTATTGCGAGGAGCGTTCCCATCTTTTACTCCGAACTGTGGACAAGTCCCTTTTTTCTGGTCATGGGCCTTGAAAAAGAGAGACCCACACGTATCAGGCATGCTGTGGGGGTTTTTCTGGTACGTACATGTGTCAAATGTAGGACGATGGACTGGAGTTTAGGGTTTTAGATTTTCTTTCCAGGAATTGCCGAATTCGGTAAGCACGCCTTGGTGCACAACCTAATTCGCTCATTACATTTTATGCTCGTACGGTTGGTAGTGTATTGACATCCAGACGCAAGGAATTTAGATTAGGCTCCATTAAATCAATCAAGATATTTCCGTAGTGATTAATCTGGTTCAGTAAAGATACAATGTACATATAGATGGCGTTAACGTCCTCGGTCACCGGCAAGCACCGAGACTACATAGAGGCAAAGAGGGAATCCAAAGCCTGGATTTGAATCCAAAATTAAAAGTAACCAGTGTCCCTTCGATTTACACTGCTGGTAGTATGCCCCCATTGGTTCGGGGTGGATTTAGTAGTACTAAGTCCGCCAGGAGAGCTGATGCGTTTTAACGGACTCGAGGCTCGTTTTGCAGGGCTTAGAGCGGCCAGTCTTTCTTTGAAATTGAGATCCGATCCCACTCGCTCTCCAGCAAGATTTGTCGACGCGGATTTTCTCAGCGGCGAATTGGCATGAGAGTAGACACCAAGACTACCACCGTCACTTGTCCCGGTGGATGCACCTGGCTGTCTGAAATAAGGCTGGCGCATAGCCGCCAAGTTGTTCTGAACAATCGGGGAGGAGTCTCTTTGATGGCTAGGGGTATGGATTCCGGCGTTGGTGGGCATAAATGACATCCGTCGAGAAGACGACCCTGGTTTATCCGCCGAGTCCGGGTCAACATGACGAAGGTAATTCGGATTAGGACTCGTAGTGAATCCCCGGTTGATAACATGTGTCGGGGTCCAAAGCTCAACTTGGTTGTAATGATCGTCTGCCTCAGTCATGGTAGCATGTTCCTGTGAGAACTGGACGCCCACATCGCGCATAAGCGGATGGGTGCGAGGATGGACGAATTTTGTATCATATTCATTGAGAACTTCCTTGTGAACCAGCGTTGAGTCCTTTGCTTGCTGAGAGAAAGACGACGAAAGAAACGACATTTGTACAGACAGCAAAAGGGCGAGAACAATGGTGGTGAAAATCGTAACACTTGGTCGGGGATCGGATGGTAGGGTCGGTAGGAAGAGCCAGTACACGAGGATATGGCCGGGGCTGAAGGAACAAAACAGACGAAGTGAGAGAGGAAAAGGATCCCAGACGGCAATTTCCCATACGTCGCGCTTCGGGTCGGGGTGGCGCCTTGACTCTGCGGTCTCGCCGGCCAAGAGATTTGACAAGAAGCGGAGCGGGGTTGTTGACATTGGGGACGACGACACTTGCACTCGCTGCGCCGACGGCGTCGCAGGGACCTTGTCAATCGATGCTTCAAAAAGGCGGTATCGACGCTTTCGCCAGAACGTGTAAATGGCATTTATTGTGGAGAACAAAGTAAGGAGATGGACAACGAACGAAGCCTAGCAGAGCCGGTGCATGTCAGCCAGTTGCTATAACCAGCCAAACCTCATCGCGAAGGAAAAGGCAAGGCACAGTGAGAGAACACGGAAGAGAAAAAAAAAAATTTACCATCCAACTAAACCAAGATACATGATCACTGCTATCACCGAAAATGTCGTCATGCGCACGACTTGTCTTGGTGGCACTATTTGCTCTTGCGACCATGAAGACGAAGTTCAAGACGAAACCAAGCGGCACAGCCCAGTCCTTCTCCAGCTTGTCCCAGTCACTTGAGTCCACCTCTTCCGATATCCATAGAAGAAAATCCCACGGGTTGAGATAGCTCGTGATGCGCTCAAGGAGCGGGCGACGACGGACTAGTCGGGGCATGGTGATACAATCAATCAATGGGTTGCGATGTTCAACCACGCCAAGACTCAACTGGACAACCTCATTCAGCCAGCATTGACAACACCCATGAGAATGAAAGAAAGCAACAAGAGCCCGGAGCTCCTGTGACAGAACGATAGGTGGCCGGGAGAAGTCGAAGGGAGGAGCAACAGCAAATATTTATCGGAACGGATAAGACGAGCTCCCAAAAAAGTAAACAGAGCGCCCACCTGCAGCGGTCGGATGCGGTTTAGCGTAGTAGCCACCTTGGTGCCGGACCCTTCGCAGAGTAACGGACCAGGTCTCCGAGCTCGAAGCTGGATGTGACTTGCCAGCTACAACTACTGTCGGACCTCCTCCACCACGATATAGTCAGTCACAGCCGGTAGGTTTGGCGAGTGACGAAATAGAGGTATATCAGTTCGGTCTTCAAATCTTTTTGCTGCAACCATGGCCGGAACTGCCGCCTTCAAGGTAACCATCTCCGCAATCGACTCGAGTCTTTCCCCGCATTGCGACCGCGAGCACTGTTGGTAACATGTTAGGAATTAGGACCGTCAATTCCTCGCGGTGATCGGTGATGAAGAGTACGCGGCTCATCTCTCAAAGGACGTATATTGGGTCCGTACTGACTGTTTTCATGTAGCTCTGTGACCGGCCTTTTACTCGCAGGCATCGGCGTACGTCTCCCACATCTCTCAGCCTGCCACCTCGAACAATCACTAATGCGAAATGGTCTTCAGCATGTGACGGAAGCGCCAGAATTGCAGCGCAATTTCTTAGTCGTCGATTCGAAGACAGAAACATCGGCTATCGAACAGGCGTTCCATACTTTCACACGAGACCGGAAAGATATCGGAATTCTGTTGATCAACCAACACGTACGGAACAAACCCATTTTCTCAACATCCCAATCCCCCTTTTACTCCTGAGACACTCGGTCTAAGTGATTTCTGTTTTACAGGTCGCGGAACGCATTAGGTCAACGGTCGAGTCCTTCACGGAGGCTTTCCCTGCAGTCCTCGAGATTCCAAGCAAGGATCATCCATATGACCCAGAAAAGGACAGTGTGCTCAAGCGAGTGCGCCGACTGTTCGGAGAATGATTTTCCGCGTGTTTAGGTCATGAAATACGTTTTGTTTTGCTTTGTTCTATTCTTATTTTGTTTACATGTTTATACGTGATTATGACTTGACAGGCGTTGTTGCATAGGGATGTTTTGTCCTCATACTAGATAAACCCATGCTATCTTTTAAGTCACGGAGAGGGATATCATCAATCTAAACAGATTATGTCTTATATTACGGTTTCGAATACTGTGCGTGCCCGGTTATGGACATGGGAATTGATGCAGCGGCTTGACTAGCTATATACAAACCGATAAGCATGATTGGGTGTTTCACCAAAACAAGTCCACTCTTTAGGTGGGCTAACAGTAGAGGGAATTGCCCCAATGTTGGAAGAGAAAGGAAAGGAAAACCTAAAAATCGGACTTCAAGGACTTTGGCAAGATAATGCATACACAGTAAACAACGATAAAAGCAGGTATAAGCAGGGTCGGTCGATTCTGATGCTGGGGCTATGCGAAGCACTAGCAATAATGGTCGTAAACGGACGAGGCGACTTGATCGTCATCAGCGGCACAACGAGTGAACACAAAACAGAACAAACAAACGCAGTCGTGACAAGAAGTATAATGTATAGGCAGGAATTTCAAACGTGGGCGCATTAAGCATTAGAAGACAATATCATGGGCCTGGAGGCAGGTAACCCGTCTATTATCTGGGGTGTAGACGTCGGCCAGAACGGAGTATTTGCCCTACAAGAATCAAGTCAGAGAACCGACACTTGCGGCAAACGGATACAAAAAGCCAGCTTACTGGAGGCACCTGGCTCGGGATCTCAACTTCCTTGACAAACTTCTGTTTTCCTTGTAGAGGACACTTGAGATCGGTATTGGCCTCGATCTCGTCACAGAGGTCGGCATCGGTTTTCAGTAGTTTGATGAGTCCATATTTGACTTCGAGGTGGATCTTGGATCCTTTCTCGACAGGCTCATGGAACGTCCCTTCGGCCTCGATTACAAGAGTTGTACCACTGCCAAATTCGAAATCAAAGTCAGTAACCCAATTATACAATTGAGATTGGGATAAACCCGAACAGATTCTTTCAGATGGATAACGTACGGTTCCGGCGGGTTCGGAGATAGATTCACGGTCGTGATCTCAAGAATATCATCCTTAGGATCGCTACAGTAGCCCAGTGGGTTATCGCCATCGACCGGGAACTTCTCTGCCAGGCTGTTCAAAGGAGCCTGGTTGAGGAAAGGGATCGATGCAGCCCAGGCCTGCAGAGGAGCAGCGAGAAGGAAAGCGTACTCGAGCTTCATGGCTGTGAAGCTCCGGTTCCTTTTTGATGGACAAGACAGTATGCGAGAGTGAGCGAGCTCTGAGCTAAACCTTCAAGCTGACGGAACTGCAAGTATCGGTATACAGCACAGGCTGGACGTCGACGTGAGTGGTTGATCCGGCTGAGATAGCAGTCGTCGAGGCTGGGGAATGACGAAGCCGCCAAGACGCCACCCAATGACAGGCCACGTGATGGGTCACACGCCCGGTTTGAATTGGTCCGCCCCCTCACCGCCCAGAGCCCGCGGCTGCTGACTGGCTACCCCAACTGTTCCTTGCTCTGTCTGTATAAACACACACCGACAGCAGAAGCCCTAACTCACAGTTCGATTTACGCTGCTTTATTGACCGGAATATGTGTACAAATACTGCCGGGGGACCACCCTAGGAGGTGGCAGATAAGCTCACGGTGGTCATGTAGCTGCGATGCGGTGTCAATTCCGCTCGTGCCCTATCGCCCCATGTGTACCAATCATTTGCCCCGCTCGACATATCTAACGGATTGGACGTGACCACATGATCTAATGCACCGTTGTGCCCAGCTCAAAACACTGCATCGATGAAGCTTTTTCAGGATATGCTTATTTTCTTTTTTTGTGACTTATGTGACTTATACACGGTGAAGCTGACGCATAACTGCCGAGTATAGACTCTTCTAGCCATATCATAAAACGGTGCTAGTATGCAGCATGCTAGGGTAGCACAGCCCGCGCCTTGCGGCTGTCAAGGTATACTTATCAGTCCAGTCCGCGACGGTTTACAGACCACCACTCTCGCGTGGAGGTGTACCTATGAAGTCTCTAGGAACAAACCTTGTCTAGAGTTCGCAGGGAGCTACGGGAACCAACTGTCTCTGTCACAGCTGCCAGCGCCCTATATGTAGGCTTTCCGTGCTTGCGGTACTGGAGCTAGAGAACCGACTGCTATTTGTCGGCGGGGCTGCATGAAGCACTCTGCATCTGCATGTATATACAAGCATTCACACGTATATGTCATGGGGAAATTGAATGACATGTGGCCAGAAAGGTTCCAGCGTTGGCTCTTCATGCAGATGCACAAGCCAATCAGGATTTTTCCTTCTCTTATAAATTCTCACTCGCATATGGAAAAATCAAGATTTGTCCCGCTCTTATAGGCTAGCTCCTATTCATTAGCTATTTATGCATGTTTCACCCGCCTCGAATAATGCTGCGGGAACATGAATGGTTCTGCCAGGCCACATACGAGAACTCTGTCGTGGCAAGTATGCGTGATCTACATACATACGTCGATCTGTATGCATGTCATTTCTGATATTTCACACGCACGCCAGTGTAAATTTGACCATAGCTACAGCTAGCCAAACACAGAGGGTTATCCACGTTAGGAAGTGTCGTGCAAGTAGTGTCCCGAAACAACAGACATCTGGCAGGCGGATAGCCTGCATTGACCGGCACATCAGTAGGCTGTGGGGTTCAAATAGCGCTTCTGAGCGATCATGTTGAACATTAGGAAAAGACTTAACGGTTATTGGGTAGATGGTCCCCATACCGGCATCTTCAATGCTTCAGTTGCAGTAGGAAGGCTTGTCAAGGGCCTCACTGGTCCTCTTTCTTCCGTGGAACAACAGCAGCCAAGGGTCTGGATAACGTTGCCACCCCTCTACATTTCCTATCAGGGAGCGTGCCTGTATAGCTGGGAAAAGTAGAATGCGAGCACCATCTGAAGCAGATACTGAACAGCTGCTCGCATTACGTACTACGGAGGACACGCTTCGAGAGTCGGACTCGCTCCAAGCACACCCCTTCCGTGAATACCACGACTACCAGGCCGGCGGAGAAAAGCCCGGCTCGTTCACGTTTATGAAGATCATGATGCTTGATGAGTACTGAATCCGGCTACGTGCATGACTCGGAATACACCCCAAGTGGGAACCCTACGTCGCTCCAAGCCTGCGCGGTGTTGCGACTTGTAAGCTTTCCCCAATCCCATGATCTAAAAACTTTTTTCTTTGCTCTTCTTCTCGGAGCCTTACCCGATGTATCCCGCATCTGTCAGTCCTGTGGAAACTGAAAGGTCGGTCTCGGCAGCTGCGGGTTATACGGCTGCCTTCCCGCCCGGCTAGGGCGAGGCCGCGTGTTTCAGCGAATAAATCGCCGGATGCACTGGGAGCATTTAACCACAAGGCTTCATCAGGGAGCGAGGAACCTTCATGTTCTTCTCACCGACCCCTTTCAGCCGATTCCTAATGATACTTTGGCTGAAAACTAGCCAAATTTACCGAACGAACGTGGTAAGAAAACGGTTCTCCGCAGGAAGATACGCAGTGGATCCTGCGAGGGTAGTGGAACCCAGGCTGGTTCCACGTTCTCCGGCAACCTGCAAAGGCTTTGGAGCTCTCGATTTTCAGCCTGCATCCTCCATCCTAAGGGATGAATGTGAGCAGTGAGGACTGAGTTCTTTCCGACGCTTCGGCCATCAATAGTCATGGTCGGCGCCGTTTCTGACGCTAAAATCGGTCTCCATAACTATAGTGCAAACAGCCGTACCAAAACTTGACCAAACGGCCCGCCGTATGAGTGGAGTGCTCCCGTTCTCCCCGTCTCCTAATCTGCGGAAGTCGTAACTGTGAACCATGGCGCTGGGTAACATTGGCCAACAAATCAGGGAAGACGAGCCTCGGATTAACATTCTGTTGTATGCCATGAACAATGTCCGACCCGACAGTCTGGATGCCACGGTCGAACTCGTGTCCGCTCCCGCTCCTTTCGTGCATGAGTCCTCTTACGTGCGTCGGACCGCGCTGAGATCATGTTCGGGAAGACGGGAACTATCGCAATGGTGTGCCATCCCAGCGGGACAAGTAAATGGTAAAAAGGCTAAGGCGAGACAGTCCAGAAAAACGGGCAAGCCATGCCTCGGGGGATGTGGATTGAGATCGCCACTGGAGTTGACTGTCCACAGTATTGTTGCAGAAAGGTTGCTTGGCGAACGACCAATACAACTATCCAGCAATAATGAAAAAAGATTAAAAAGAAAAAAAAAAGCCTAAAATGTGATCGGGATATTGAGAATTAGCAAGACCCATCAACCTGCATAGCTTCAGGAGGACGTATATCACAATCTTGTCCTAATTGCCTGTTCATTTCGTCAAATCCACGTTTCAATGGACCATGTCAGGCATCAATCCCGACCGGTCTCATGCCATCGGCGAGCACTGGGAAGTTTGTTCCCGAGACAGCGGCTGGTAAACATGACTCGAGGCGGCACTTGGTCGAGTTTAGGAGACGCTTTTTCCCTTTTTTAGTCACGCCCACACACACACAAAAAAAAAAAAAAAAAAAAAAAAATTCAAAGAGGCGGTGAGATTTCATTGGAGGTCACTAGAATGGGTAACGGAGACCTGCATCTGCACAGATATATTTCTTAGTAGCTTTGGCTCAGCGCCATCTCAGCCGGTTCCTTCTCGCGAGCTGTGACGAAAACCACGCCATGTGGACTACTACAAGGGACTGTCAGCCTCGAACATATATTGACCACCGAAAGTCCACTTTGTATAGGAGATAAACGATCGATCTATAAAAGCCGTCCCATGGACAGGAACTATGTCGACGCACAATGTCTGTTTTCATGTGTTTGCCAGCTTTCAGGACCAGCATACCCATCCATGATGGGGACTCCCCCAATCCCTGTGCACGCGCCAAGGCGGATGCATCAGGCTCTTTCGGCGTAGAACACTGCTCATATTAGTGAATAAGAGGCCGCCATAGTAAGGGATGCAAGTATCTCCTAAAATAAGTAGACAATGATCATGTCACGAGCAGCAGGGACTGCCATATGGCTCCATTAAAGTGGATACCATTTGGTATTGCCAGCTTACCACTTTGTAATATTGATCTCCTTGGTGCAGATGTCGCACGAGTTAGGCGTGGGCCCTCCATTGCATCGAAGCCACTTCTCCATCTGGATCCACAGAGCAAAGGCCGTCACTCGCCTGCAGAATTCCTCCTAGTCACTCACGACAAAGAAATGGTGTGGCTGCAAACCACATATGGAGACGCATATTCTAGTTCATGTCCCTCGAGAGATCAGAGGCGTTCCCACTTTCGGTGCACATATTGCGACATGATAACACATAGTCCCATCACAGGGAGGTACTTGCTCTTTCCCATTAGATAGTAGCAATTTCTGGTTGGTCAGAGGAACCCTTTTTTTCCCATCTTCCTCTTCCATTTCCCAAGCGATTTTCTCCAGGTGTGAATATGATAGGTCCCTTGGAAAAACGCCTTCCATAACAAGGCTGGGAATGAACTCGAGCAGTATTTAGAACCAGGCTAAGCCGTTAATTTCGCTCCCACGCCGCCGCTTGGAGGGGTCAGCAGTCCGGCAGGACAAAGACCAGGCAGACTTCAGGGTAAGGACGCCTTGCCACTAAATCGCTAATAGATTTCGGTGTTGTAGACGGCCGGTTGCTGTGCCTTGCCCCATTTCGGAAACCAGAAAACCGTTTGCATGCCTCTTCGACAGTACCATTGCCAACAAAGCATACACTGACCTCGTCTGGTTGCCGCCCCAGTGATTTTACAGCGGGATTCCGCTTCTCATCCCTCGTTCAAGCGTTCACAGTTCGTGTTCGGTCCCTAGACGATCAAACCCTAGATTGCTGTCGCCACTTGGAAAAAGAAAAGTTCCGCAGTTTGCCGAGATTTGTTCTTTCTGCTTGAGTGAAGTCTGGGAAAGATGAAGTATTAAGCATCCAATTTTACCTCACACCCACAACGAAACATCATCTCTAATCCATTGCAGCAATCCTGATGTCGGAACGACGGCTCTGGATGAAGCATTTCAAGAGGTTGTCATTATTCACGGGCGTGAATTTCAGAAGTACTCGATCAACAACCGCATTTACTTCTGCCCTGTCGACGATGTACGGTGCGCGGAAGACCAGTACAAAGTACAACAGCTGACCTTTCCCTAGGACGAGATAGATCGGCTCGAACTCCAACAACAGGTCTTCAACCTCGTGTTCGACAATCGTCTTATATTCCCACCGATCAATCATCCGAGACGCGTGCTAGACTGTGGTTGTGGCTCTGGCAACTGGGCTGTCGAGGTGGCAGAGCAATATCCGAACACTCAGGTAAACAGAACATGTTCTATATCCCACATAGCTGCCGTCGCTTATTCCGAATTAGATCATTGCAGTTGACATTTCACCACATATGCAGCCGCTCGATGTACCGGACAACTTATGGTTGCAAGTAAGCACCCCCTTTTTCTTTTTGGTGGAAGACCTCATGTCCGGTTATTGTCTCGTTAGGCAAGCATCATACTTGGGGAAAGAAGAAGTCATGTACACAGACTGACGGTCCCTGCTGAAATAATGTCTGAGACGACATAGGAGGCTAACCAGTTAACATATTTAGATAGACGACTTGAATCGATCCTTTACTTTTCCGTCCCAATACTTCGACCTCGTACACTCAAGGCTTGTCGCTCCAGGAATCAATAGGACCCGGTGGACCTCTTATATTCATGACCTGGTGCGGTAAGACACAACTTTCCCGTATGATGTATTTCAATGTGGTTAACCACATATGCGCAGGGTGACAAAGCGTGGCGGATGGGTGCAAATGGTCGAGCTGAATTACAACGTTCAGTCTGATAACGGGTCCATAACTGAACAGCACGCCCTTCGAGAGTGGAGCAGGCGATATTTGAGGGCTTTAGAAGACTTGAAGGACTTGCGAATCGGAGCGAGACTTGGAAGTTTGCTGACATCGGCTGGCTTGGTAGAGGTCGACACAACTATGATACAGCTGCCGTTGTCTGCTTGGCCAAGTGGTACGTCGCATCAGCTATCGCATTAGCCTCGTCTCTATACTGATAGACAGAAAAGACGGCCGCATGCAACGGATCGGTGCCTCAAACCGGACTAATGTTCATCAACTTTTGGAGTCTCTTGCATTGTACCCATTTACGCAGCGTCTGCATATGCCCGAAGACGAATTTCGCGATCTGATATCTCGAGCTCGAGCAGAGGTAGACGATATGAGACTGAAGGCTTACTTTCCACTGTAGGTTCCCTGCGACTGCTTCGTATCACTTTTGCTAATGTCAGCAGATATATTGCTATAGGTCGAAAGCCATAACCATGTTTCCCCCAGTTACCTTTAGTCAAATGTGAAACAATGAGAATAGCGAAGCTCTTTTCAAATCAAATTGCTGATTCCTCAAAGACATAACTTTCTTAGCCTACAAGAGAGGCGGCAATTAGGCTCAGGACTGCGGCATGCTCATTTCGATGATGTCTTGCCACAAGGAATGAAAGTTGAGGTTTGACGGTCATCGCTGTGGACGTGCAAGAGTTGATATCACCTGACTTACCTTGAGGGCGGCAGGTGCGATTTGCCAGCGACTGTCACGAGATTTCCGGACATGGAGCCTCGGAAGTAAACATCATCATGAGAAACTGACCGAAACCATGAAGTTTGAGAAGCGAAATCGATATCTGAGCGAGCAAATGGAAGCTAACGCGTTGCAAACCGCCCAGCATTGCGTTCAAATCCCATCGGCGCGGCACTTATCTCTCCGATAGTGGCGTTGACAAGGTAAATTGACGGCACCGGTGGAGCGCGAATAGGAACTGGTGAGTTGCAAAGGAACAACTTGGCGAAACCCGGTCAGTAATGGGTGAATGCTCATAATACCTGTCGCCGACAATACTCCCATTCAGGATGTCCTCTGAGCATATAGGGATGATCATAATTGGTTTCGCTAGTGGATCCTTTTTGAGAGCCCAGATTTCTCGGGCGCCGGTGCGTCATCTGTCGCCGAAGCCCTTTGCAGTTGCGTTACTCAGCGTCAAAACGATTTGTTAACAACAGACAAAGTCGAGACTATAGAATCGAAACCTCGAGGGGACGGTCCAGATATGGAGTCTGCGAATGTGGACGACTCTCGGCCAAATAATCGTTGATTGACACCAAAGAAGCTGGAATGATCTGCTACTTATGATGGAGAGTTCAATCCCTAATCCACAACTCGATTCACGATTACGCAATTAGCCTTTTCTCGTGAAGGACCACCTATCAGGACATGGATGCCAGGTATTTCCAGGCCCCTCAGAACCGACGTAGATACGCCGCACACTTGCACCCGCGGTACAAATCCATATGAGACTACCGCACTAACTTGAGTTACGTTCAGGATATGGTTCCGGTCTTCGTTAAAAAGAATCTTATACTCGAGATAACTAGCTGCATAATGCGTGGGCGTGCTGTACGACTACTGTGTCCCGTCTGGGCAAGTTTGACGTGGCACAGCCACCCCTTTTTTCGAAGAGAGACAAAGTCAAAGCGTAGGCAGGGATATCCGAGATACCTGTGGAGCTAAACCATGTAACATTGCTACTTATCTGAAGTTAGCACGACATGGTACCGCACTAGATGTATGCTTTATACATGTCGAATGCCAACAAGTAGCTTCTGCTAGCCGTCACTTGGATGCTCCCAATGAATCCTTGGTACACATGCTGCTAAATAACGATATGGACAGCGTAACTGGCTATAGTTATAAAGGAGATTAAACCAGTTTTAACTCGGGAGACTTCATGACTGTTTCGGTTTAAAGAGTGTCGTAGATTTGTAATCTGGGGTACTCTTGCTGATTCGCTGGACTGACACAGGCGAGGTCCTTGGAGTTATTGCTCATGTAATCAACAACGGGGTTGCAATAAGTATCGTCCGCAAATTCAGCTCGTAGGACGAGGTCATTTCCCCAGAAAGTTGTGAGGTCAATACTCAGAAAAAAGAAAAATGGATATACAAGACTGATAGCGAACATGCATAGTAAGCAACAGGCTACTAAACCAATCGACTCCGAAGAAATATACCACAACTGATAATACATGCGATGTTACCATAGCTGCAGGTTTGTGCGTGGCTGGCGCGAGTCTAGATACATTTTCACCCGGCGATGCCGAGGGGCAAAGTAAGATTATCGCAGGAAGGATACCAAATCCGCAAAGATTGTTCTTCAAAACAATACTAGTCATGGTTTGGATATCCTCTAGATAATCCGGTACCAGGTCTAGGACGTAACTAATAGACACTCAACGTGACTTTGTGTTGGTCCCATCGCTTAGCAATTCCTTGACTACTTCATATGAATTTGGAAAATTCAGTACAATAGTATACTGAGTGCAACAAAGCAATGGTAAAGACTCGCCGAGGGTATTTTAGCAATGTGGTTTGTGACGTTTTTATGGATGGTTGTTTTAAAGTCATCATTAAGCTACTTATCACAGAGCGATGTAGATTGCTGGGCTGAACCGCGATTCAAATCCGTCGCTATTACTACAAGCTATTCGCTGGTCTCCTCTAAGAGTGACATGCTGTCTGCTGATCGTCGAAAACCGCCAGATGAGGTTGATCGTAATAAAGAACGTAAGTCAAAGACAGCTCGGCATACGTCCAGTACTTAGATACACCCTCGTCTCCCAGTTAGCAGACTTTCAGCGCAACTGGTTAGTCACTAGACGCTTGGTTGTTTTCATGGAAGCTTCGTATAGAGTTCCGATGTGCGTGAAACATACGATGCTCATACAAAAAATTGGTCCATTTTGAATTCTCTGGCTTTAATATTTACAGGTATGAGATGGCAGGTATATCGGGATAAAACATGGACTCAGGTTCTCGTTCAGATGTGATTTTGAAACATATTCAGTGCCGGCAGTGGCCTCTTCATGGCTCTGTAGCATAAGTACCGTTAACATCGGATCATTTCTTTTGCTGGACGTCGAATAGTAAGTATAACGACACATTGATTTCCTTGCACTTTTTGGATATACCTAGAGCCGCTGTACAGTCATATATTAGATCAAACTGTGCGCGGTTAGTGTCGATTTTGCTAATGTCGTCACCCTATTTAGTAGTCCGCGCCCATAGCATTAATAAAGTAAAGTCACTTTTCCATTGACAATGGACTCAGATCAAAGCTATTCCAGATGAATTCTAGTAATTTAAGCACACCGAGAGCGGTTGAAGCGTGAATATTTCCAAGCACCCACAACCTATGTGTATCTTCAAACGATATTAGCTACAATTACCAGCAGTCCCGGAAGACGAGAAAGGTTGAAGCGCATGCAGGATCTTTTAGAATCTCTGAAACGAGACATCTAGTGTGTCTCGACTCGGGAGAGATACTCCAACAGAGTACCGCGATATTTTGTAAGGAAGAATTTACATTCTTAGATCCTCGTCAGCGCCATCACGCCCTCCCATAAGCCCGTATGTTCTCTTCAGAACGGCTGAAACTTGCTGTGTAGGCTTAAACAGCGGGGTGGTTTTTTTTTTTTCTCGGACTGAATTGACTGATCAGATTTTTTTAAAAACTTGGGAAATATTGATGTATAATGGGTTTTTATTCACGAAGAGACGGCATAGTGTTGTGTGAGTACTACCCACTGTTGTACTTCAGTTGTGTGGAACCAAATTGATTTCATTTCAGTTCATGATAAAAGCTAGCTTTTCTTGGCTTCTTTGCTCATAAAAGTGGTTAACGTAGCAACCATGGTCTTGAGTTGTGCTAGAAAATCATTCGGCTGAAATCAGCCGTACGCTGAATTGATGATAGTGTGGAGAGCCATGGCTGAAGAAGTGAGTTCGCATAGAGACTTGACGACGTCTTGGTCAGTCATTTTGTAGCCTTACTATGGGACGACCTCAAAAGCTTTGTCTAATTTTTCCTTTTCGTGGTTATGTACGTGTTCGATGGTGTTACAAAGTTTCGAGCTCAAAATGGTGTGCTTTCCATTAGCGCAGGAGAAATTTTGAGTCTCGGGATGAACCAGCAGCAATGCGTACGCAAAATAATCAAGATCTGCATATCAATCGTCCTTTGTTCAATGTCTAGTTTTTTTATTGATATCGGTGACACTGACACTAAGCAGCAAGGAAATAGAAAAAACGCCGTTACAAAGATTATAGCCCACTTGTTCGGTATTACTAAGTTTAAATTATCAAGGGCACCTATTACCTTCGCTATGTGTTAACTCACTGTGACCAGATACGGAGGTATAAGTGAGTAGTTACATTCTTTTATTGGACTTCTAAGTTCAAGACAGCCAGCAGTTTCTTGCACGATACGATTATGGCCATACTTCGCACAACCACAATGCACCAGGTACGGCACTACATATAACCGTTATAGCCTCCAAAACGCCATCGTAGTCTAGGTTGGCATGATAACACTAATGAAAAGAGGTTAAGAATGCATCGTAACCTACAATTTTGTGTTCGGATTACTCGTATGCTTAGTTTAAAGTATTAAGTAAGGTTTTCTTTTGGCTCTATGTTCATGGCAAAGAATATTAGCAATTTATGCCTCAGGCAGTTAAAGACCCACCCTTAACCGCGTTCGGTCTGGCGCATAAAAAGTTCCCGCCTTCCCCAAAGAAATTCTTATCGTCAGTCTTCCCATCTTTGCGCCAGCTTCTTTTCGCACCTCACACATTGCGCAGCCAACATGCCGTCGACTTACAAGAGAGACAAGCCGTGGGACACGGATGACATTGATAAATGGAAGGTGGGCTTCGTAGCGGCATCGCTCCGGTTCAAAAAAGCATCCGGCTAACTAGGTGGTTTACTTTTTCCCTGCAGGTCGAAGAATTCAAGCCCGAGCACAATACCGGAGGATCGTTTGCTGAAGAATCTTCTTTTGTGACTTTGTTCCCAAAGTATCGTGAGGTATATTTGAAAGAAGCATGGCCAATGATTACGAGGACGTTGGAAAAGCATGGCATCGCGTGCACTTTGGATTTGGTTGAGGGAAGCATGACGGTCAAGACTACGAGGAAAACGTTTGATCCGGCGATTATCCTGAAAGCGCGCGATCTCATCAAACTACTTGCACGGAGTGTCCCGGCACAACAGGTAGGTATCCGTACCTTTCTACCTACTTTTGGAGGTTTTGGATTAACGTGGTGTTATAGGCGATCAAGATCCTCAATGATGACGTTGCATGCGATATCATCAAGATCCGCAACTTGGTGAACAATAAGGAACGTTTTGTCAAGCGCCGACAGCGGATTCTGGGTCCTTCAGGTTCTACACTGAAGGCTCTTGAGCTTCTGACAGGCACCTACATCCTAGTTCAAGGAAATACCGTCTCGGCCATGGGGCCCTACAAGGGACTTAAGGAGTTGCGCCGGGTCGTGGAAGACTGCATGGCCAACATTCACCCGATCTATCACGTCAAAGAACTCATGATCAAGCGAGAGCTGGCTAAGGACCCCACACTCGCCAATGAGTCATGGGACAGATTCCTTCCCAACTTCAAGAAACGCACCCTTTCGAAGCGCCGTGTGCCCCACAAGGTCACCGACAAGTCAAAGAAGACATACACGCCTTTCCCACCTCCACAAGAAAAGAGCAAGATCGACAAGGAACTGGAGTCTGGCGAGTACTTTTTGTCCAAACAGGCAAAGGAACGTATCCGCAAGGAAGAAATACAGGAGAAGCAACGCGAGAAGAGAGAGGAAAAGATGAAGGAGCGAGAAAAGGACTTTGTACCTCCAGTCGAAGAGGTCGACCGGAAGGAGAAGAAGGAAAAGAAAGAGAAAAAGAAGAAGAGGAAGCACGACGAAGACGGCGAGGATGCCTCGGAGAAGAAGAAAAAGAAGAAGAGAAAAAGCAAAGGCGAAGCAGAGGAGGGCTCGGATTAGTCTCTTTGACTTTTGTTTCCCTATAATGGCATGGCTGGGCGTTTTCTATTCGTGTAAAAAACTGCTTTTTTGGTGGATACCATAGTTAGTGATCAGGATCAATGCTACCGTAATAGCGGGCGACCTATCCGCAGTTCAAATAATTATCGTAAGCAACATCGGCGAGGTTGAAACCTCGATATTCTCAAATGTACGTAAAACATCAAGCATCACATAGAACGTTTATAGAAGGATATGAAGCAGCATGGATCGTCCGCACACAGCACAGACCATCACGTTGATTGAAAGCTTAGCACATGTGGTTCCATCAATGCAGTTTCTGGATTTCTAATATTGAGCTTACGCTGACAAACTGCTTAGAAAATGTGCCTTGCGGGTGACATTGCCGCCAAGCCCTAAATAAACTTTTCCCGCCCTAGTTCAGAAACTGTACTAGCAGGAACCTTAGTTTCCCACTATAGGTGAGGTGATTGGTTGATCTATACCTCCGAAACAGAGTATTATCACCAGGGCTCTTGGTACGAGGTAGTTTATTGGTTCTGTATACCAGGGCTTTTTAATTTCTAATCGATTCCAAAGCTTCTACAATAATCGGTGCCGCTGTCAATCTTGTAACATTGCAAGTGGCATTACGATATTGTAAGCCGATATGTTGCACGAATAACTGGTCCACATGTATAACATATAACATATAAAGCGTCAGATCTTGCCGTTGGCTCACTACTTTCTCAAGGTATTACGAATAACAATACTCCAACCGCGATAGAAAGTCACTTGCTATCATTAACAAAGTCGAAGAGCCCAATCAAACTTGAAATAATGGCTTCGGATCCCTTCTTTGCCGCTGTCGAGTCTCGTCGCACCCTCTACGCGCTTTCAGACTCGTCGCCCATCCCCGACACACGCATAATCGAGATTGTGCAAAAGGCTATTCGCCATGTTCCCAGCTCGTACAACGTCCAGTCTGCGCGTGCCGTGGTCATTTTGAAAGACGAGCACAAGAAACTCTGGGATCTCGCCGACTCTGCCATCAAGGCCAGCCTGCCCGAAGCTGTTTACACAATGCTGGCACCCCGGTTTGTTGGCTTTAGGAATGCTTACGGAACGGTATAATATCCCTATCGTCTTCACAGTCTACCTCTTGCCCTTTCTTTTTTCATTCTGCCGTTTCGCTTGCTTTGCTGACGTGCTTGGCGTAGGTCCTCTTTTTCGAAGATGACGCTGATCTGGAGAATTTGAAGACGACACATCCCAGTGTCGCTGGACTGGCGGATGAGTTCTCTGATGTCTCTAACGGCATGCACCAGTTTACCGGTAGGTTATCACAATCATATAGATTTACATATATGCCATGCACATGTAAACTAACTAGTTCTTAATCAGTCTGGACCGCGCTTAAGACCGAAGGCCTTGGTGGCAGTCTGCAGCACTTCCAGTTCTCGCCTGTCTTTGTGGAGAAGGTGCTCGAGGAATGGAACCTTCCCAAGACATGGAAGCTCAAGGCCCAGCTCGTCTTTGGAACTCCCGTCGGCGAGCCGGCTGAAAAGACCTTCAAGCCGGTTGAGGAGCGGGTCAAGGTGTTTGGACAGTAGAGGAAATAAGGAGATCGGGATACAATTGCCTAGATACTGTTACACATAGACTCTTTGAATAGAACGCCATCAGACGTGATGTCATTAAGAGCGACGGGCTATAGCACGATGCCAGATTTTAAGGTCTTCTTTCCTTTATTCTGATATTCTTGAACCAAATTAAACTATATGACAAGTGACGCCGTTGGCGGTCTAGTAGTTATCACGACGAGAACTGCCGTATGAATCATTGCCCCCAGAACCATAGCTATCGTTTCCCCCCCGTGAAGTGCCATAGGAATCGTTTCCAGAAGAGCCGTACGAATCGTTCTGAGAAGATCCGTAGCCACCCTTTTCCCCTCGTGAAGTACTGTAAGAGTCGTTTCCTGAAGAACCATAGCTGTCATTTCCACGACTGCCACGGTCGTTGGAAGAGCCGTATGACTCGTTCTTGGACGAACCATAGCTGCTGTCACGGCCACCGTGAGAGCTTACGTTTGAGTCATTGTTGGAGGAACCGTAGCTGTCATCGCCACGCCGGCCAGTGGAGCCGTAGGAGTCGTTGTTAGGCGCCCCATAGCTATCGTTGTCTCGAGTGCTGCGGTTGTTGGAGTACGAGTCGTTTCCAGATGAGCCATAGGAGTCCTTTTTGGATGAGCCATACGAATCATTGTTTGATGATCCATAGGAGTCCTTGTTGGAGGAGCCGTAGGAGTCATTCTTGGATGTTCCATAGCTGTCGTTGTCTCGAGAGCTGCGATTGCCGGAAGAGTACGAGTCGTTTCCAGATGAGCCGTAGGAATCCTTGTTGGAGGAGCCATACGAATCATTGTTGGATGAGCCGTAGGAGCTCTTGTTAGATGAGCCATACGAATCCTTGTTGGAGGAGCCAAAGCTATCATTTCCAGAAGACCCGTAATTGTCGTTTCCCCTCGAGCCATGCGACGCATTGGAGGAGCCGTAAGAGTCCTTTTTTGACGTGCCATAACTATCATCCTCGCGGGACCCACGAGAAGCATTCGACGACCCATAAGAGTCACCACCATACTTTCCGTGGCCATTATCCCCACCACGAGTGCTGCCATACGAGTCATTATTGTTCGAAGAGCCATAGCTATCTCCGCCGCGACCGCTGCCATATGCGTCGTCGCCGGTCTTGCTGCGGCCAGAGCTTCCATACGAGTCATTGTTGGATGATGCGTAAGAGTTCTCTCGGGTGCTCGAGCCGTAGCTGTCAGAGCCACGGCCAAAGGAGGAGTCATTGTAACCGCCAGAGCGATTACCGGAGCCGTAACTGTCACTGTTGTCGTTGTAGCTCATGTTGACAATGGTTCTCTTCGTCACTTTAGAGGAGAAATGATTTGGAATGAAAGGGCCAATATGATTCAGAGGAAGGTTTTCTTTGATTATAGAATTTCACTACGTCCGAGGGAACAACGCAGCTGTATTTATACCTCAACAGTGGCCAGAATTCACCAGACAGGCAAAGGAGGGGTAAAAATACGCCAACCCTCGAGCCCATCACCAACACAGACGACTTCAGAGGGGCAAAGGCACCATCATTCCAATTGCCTAGCTCCCTTCAACAGAGTTCCAAGCTAACAGCACGCAAAGGTCAATGGCGTGCTGAGACTAACTAGGAGTAGAAGAAAGCAATAAGAAACAATCCAAACCCAGGCAAGACCCTTGACATGAGCTATAATGGTTCGTTCAGGTGGAGAAGAGACTAGGGAAGGTCTCGAATTAGGTCGCTTGGCCGGCGATCTCACTAGAGATCGCTGATCGATCTCGATTGAACCGATATTGCAGCATGTGATCAATGGTAAGATATGCTGCCTGCCTTGATCAACCCCAAGGGTTGTCGACGTGTCCAACCACCGAGGGCCACGGCGGCACGGCTCGACTCCTCTCCTCTTCCGGTTCTCAATGCAACATCCGTCGCCTGAGACAGGGTGTCAAGGCTAAAAGAGGACGAACTTTGCCACAGCGGGGAAATGCAAATAAAAACTAGACCGAAGAGGACGTCGGGCCATTCAGTGGCTGCGAACTATCGAAGCCGTCAGCCACACTCAGCCAACAGCTTGGTGGGGGTCGATCAGGCTATGTGGCTGTGCGGACCCTTTTTTATGAATAGTTCTCCAAGCGAGAAAGCTTTCGGAAACTCCGATAATGCAGGGTGTTCGCATTCGTGCATTTTGCTGCTGTCTGAATAAACTGATTTGTGGGTGTTTGTTGTATGGGGAATGCAGAAACAGTCCCGAGAAAGCCGGGTTCCGAGCAAATCCCGGATCGTGATACGGAACCCACTTCAGCTCGTTGGGTCGAGGGAGATATTCTATACGATGAGACAAAATTGTTCACGTTGCATGTATGCGCACTGGCGATTGTTGTTCACGCCATCAGGTAGATATCTTGCGTCAATCACCAGGGTTTATATAGGCCACTCGACGTTGTGGTAAACAGCATTGTGCAACATTGCCTCTGGAATTGTCGACAATGGGTTACGAAATAACAAACTGAACTTCTGATAGCGTATGAAGACGGACCCATGAGAATTGTCATCACAGGTGCTCGAAGTGACAAAATCATTATAAACAAGTGTGGTGTAATGCCTTCCAAAAAGTAACCATTCATTGAAATACGCCTTGAAGAAATTATACAAGAACCAAAATCAGCGGCGACACAGTCTACCTGTCACACCAATCGTCCCGTGGCAGAACCTTCGAGTTGATCTATTCAGGTACTCTCCCCGGACGTATATCGCCTCTCTTCGGCGCAATCAGAGGGTGCCATTGTGCTAGAAATGTGATTGCTAGGTAATCAAATTAGAACAGGCCTTGACCAATGATATCTTTCAAGAGAGATGGAACACGCACCCCACATAAGATAGCAAGCCGAAAACGCAAGGATGAGGCTGCTTCGCCAAACACTGTCCGCCACTTCTGTCAGTTCCGAACGTAGTATAATCGTATCCTCAGAGGAAGGAGCAGCGAGGAAGGTGTGGAGGATTGCAATAAAGATACATACGTCTGGTTTTCCCCCTTGGGCGAAAAGAACCATGCGCAAAGACTGGCAAGGACAACAAAAATCAAGCCGATAATGACACTCGCGCTAGGTGTATGTATTAGTTTCAAGTATGAACCGGCATTTCAGCAAGAAATGGGCAGTGAAGACAAGACATGCAATGGGTGTACGCACCCGTTAGCCATTGCGGTATTATTTATGGAGCCCCTTCAAGCTTCTTCAATGATATGCTGTAATGCAACCCAGAAACGACCAAGCGCGTGCGGCAATAGCAGAGCACAGGAAACGAGCAATATTTGCAGGCTCAATCAGTTTGTCCGTCGTTATATTCCAGAATCAAAACCGACAGCCGTTGGATATGCCGTTGTCCCACATATAGCCAGCTATTGCAGGCAGACCTCCTGTATCGACCGCTGCTTGTCGCTTGTCGTTGAGCTTCGGAAATCCGCAAAAGGAGATTCTAACCGCTGTTCGGGCGTTGCAGCACGTTTTGTTGATTAGTCCAGAGGGTCGTATTCCGAAGACGGATGTCGCTAAACCGGTAGTGATTTTGTTTTTGGAACTGGCTTGCAGTGGTTTGTATACGTTGACGTCTGGTGCTCCCCGACGGCCCAGGGCGGGCGGTAAGGTGGTGGTTGGCAGATGCAGCTTTCTGTTTATGTAAGCAGAGTCTATGTTCTGAAATAGAAGGCGGTCAGACACGTGCCGCAGCTACATGCGGGCTACAATAATATACAGTAAGCAATGTTTAGTATGGGCCCAACACGGTCTATCATCACAGTGGAAATGATACTAGAGACTGCAAGATCTGATCGCTTACGGTGGCATGGATATATGTAGAGGCTCTGCAGATCCGTACTGTAGTAGTATTGTCTACATACAACCAAAAGAGATCTCACGTCAAGCCACACGGAATCATCTGCTTTACGGTACTCATACGATCCGGGAATCACAAACATAGACAGGGAGAACAGACAGATACGTGAAGAACAAGTAAGAGAATCAAAAACACAATGCCGGCACCGACTCAGTCTGGGTTCGCAATATCTAGGCGCCTTCACGGCTCTTGCGGTAGCTAGCCTAGAATTCATCTATTAGTGCGAGAACGAAAAGTCAGGAAGACGCGCCACCCACCTCTTGCTCAACCTGCAATCCGTCCACGACAGGAGCCAGTTCAGATAGGATCTCATAGGCCCGTTTGTGGTACTCGAGCTGGGCGGCAATCAGATCCGCCAGGTTCCGCAGGGGCTCGGGGGTGTCCAGGACCTGGGGCACGTCAGTTGGATACAGGCAATCAATAATTGGGGTGTAATCAACGTACATTCTTCATCACGCTGACAGCCTCTTCGGTCTGTCCGACAAACTCATCTTCAGCCTGCTCAATCTCGGCGCGAGCGTCTTCGGACAAGTTGTCCAAGTCGCCGCCAGCAGCAGCCTTCTTGTTGGCCTTGATCGAGTCAAGCGTCAGACGCGAGTTCTCGACGTTGCGACGAGCCTTGGTGGCAAAGGTCAGGTTGGTGTTGAGGGTGGTGTTCCAGCCGGCCAAGAAGCGAGACTGGATCTGGGCGTCCTGTGCCAAACGAGCGTCGCCAACCTTCTCGAGGGCGAGCGCGTACTTCTCCAGCGCGGTTGCCAGCGGGTCCTCCTCGCTGTGCGTGCTCTGCACGATCAACTGCGATCCGGCAAGCGAGGCACGAGCAATCGCATGGTTGAAGGTCTTGGGTTGCGGCTTCGCAGACGGCGGGGCGGTCAGGGCAGCCTGGGCTTCGGCCGGGGACGAAGCATGCGACAGCAGCTGCACTTTCTCGCTGATGGTGCGGCCGAGGTCGTTGAACGATTCCCGGATGTTGGGTGGGTAGTCGTAGGCTTCGTTCGAATATTGAGAGCTGTAACGGAGGCGTTGAGGAAAACGATCACCATGGATCACGGGGTGAGAGCGACATACGTTACCGACAGAAGCTTCTGATGGACCTGCTTCAGGGCATCGACGCGCTTCTCGAGCTCAATGTACTCGTCCGGGAGCTGTGTTTTCTCCTCGGCGGTGCCGAGTTGCTCCTTAACAAACTGCGACGTACGGGCCGCGAAAGGCGTGAACTGGGCGCTGCAAGAATAACGACAGTAAGCACCAGATCATAGTTAACATCACTCCTAGGCTGCCATGCGAGAGCAGCGGGCCTGACAGTAGTAGCAGCCATTCGACATTCCGACAATCTGCCGAGACCAGCTGGCAACGGGTGGGTATGTGTTTTGGGGCATGCGTACTTGAAGTTCTTTCCGAAAGCCTGGAGCTTATCCATGGTTGCAAGGAACAGTGGCAGGTAAGAGTCCGGTAGAGGACTGATGAAGTAGGGATCAGGCTGTGGTGAAGTGGTGAAACCTGCAAAGTGAAAGTAGACAAAAAGTCTCCTTGTCCGTCAAAGTCGCGCTGTCAGTCCGTCAGCTCGGGAAATCAGGCTAGTTCGCTGGAGCCCGCGCGGGCCAGACTGGCCACTTGCCGCGGGCCCTTTGTTGCCTGAGGCAACAAAGGCTGTGCGCACGGTGGCTTTGCTTATCCTGTCCGGTCCTTGAGCGATCAAGTCTAGGTTAAGAAGGAGATGTTGCTTCATATAGAGAGGGATTTGAAAGCTACAAAGCCCAAATTATAATACCACGTGGCTTTATGCCTTGATACAACAGTCTGCCAAAAGAACATGTGCGATCAACCAAGTAGGATAACGAGTATCCGTCAACCCTCCTGTCACAGCGTTCATACATCCGTCACCGCATCTGGCTAAGAATCACTACTAACTTGCGGTCGTGTCAAACTCTCTCCACGATGCTCTGCCCGATTATTCACTCGCGAACACTGTGACAAGTACTGGAAGACTTCGCGTTGTTTGAGTGCCAGTTATTGGCCCGCACTTCCAACCCGAGAACATCCTGCACTCTCTCAGAGACACCTTGTGGCGATGGGCCGGGGGAGAGTTTGAGCCCATTGTACCGTAAAAGGGTTCGAAATTGTACTGTGATTTAACACCGGAGAGTAAAGTAAACAAAAGGACTCGTCTGGTAATCAGACTTTTGAGCCAAAGAAACGGTTTCGCTGTAAGTTGGGATGCATATTGAAGGCCAGCATGAAACATGTACATCCCAATATGACCTGGAGCCATAAAATCCTACCAGTACACAATTTTGAATGTGGACGACTAATTTACCGAATTAGCGGCGTCGTCGACTTGGGTCTTGGATAGCTTCGATGAGAGAACGGGCCCAAGGCGTCTTCAACTCGCCAACAACCAGAGCGCCTGTACCATTGACATGCGATATGATTATGTCCGGAATCCCTCCACGGTCGGTCGCTGTGGAATGACCAGAGTTGAACTGGCATCGAATCCCTCTTTCCTGGTTGATTGCTTTTAGAATATTGCTAATGTTTTGGTTGAATCATCTCTGGACGTCGGTCTCGTTTGAGCATGGCCAATTCTCTTCGCTAGTGCGAGGGCCACTCGTAGCACCAGGCAGCCCAGCCAGCTCGTAGTGGACAAGTCTTGGGCTGAGATTTGTGTTTGCTACACCCATTCGTACTTTCAATTCATAAACCTGCCAGAGGTGGATGGGAGCAACGATATTAATTGCACGAATGCTGAGGAGTTGTTTTTTGGGACTGCAAGTTTTGAGTCTGGCAAAGAAGTAGACATCATCTGCTTTACATCCTTTAAATATTGTTCGTATTTTTGGTGATGCCATATTGTCGAATATGTGAGGCTCAGTATGGCATAATGTCCTGTTATTTGGCAATTTCTGACTGACTTAGTAGATACTGGAGAAAGATTCTTCTTTCCAAGCGAGAGATCTTTGTGCGTTTTGGCGGTGTCTATACAGGTAACTGCTCATCATGTGACCACCTGCCAACAGTCACGACTTGACTGCGGGAAAGAGTTGGTTATGGACCGTATACAGAACAGAAAGGAAGGGCATGGTCAAGAGAAATCAGTAATCATGCGGGAGAAACCGGGGATGCTTACAGTTCTTCAACACCCCAGGTTGAAAAGATGTCTGAAGAGCTTTTTGTTCAGTTTCCGAGCTCAAACCTGAAAGTACTATCTATCCCACAGGCTACTCTCGTTTTCAATGCATTCGGATCTATTCTATATTGATTAAAAGACATCTTTCATATGAAAACCAGGTTACTGGTTATCTGCGGTGTGTTTCCATTGGTTTCCTGGCAGGTGCCTCTCTACACACACACACACACACACACACACACACACACACACACACTCTCTCTCTCTCTCTCTCTCTCTCTCTCTCTCTCTCTCTCTCTCTCTCTCTCTCTTCCCTTTTTACGAATAAACAATGATTTCCTCTATATCTTTCTCCACAGGTACTGGCCAAGTGTTGTTATATTAAGCGCCGTATAAAATTCGTATCTCATCCTAGTTAGACGTTACTGGGACCTTGTGAGTGGTGGGGACACCTTACAGAACTATCACATAGTTATCATAAGACTGTGTTCATTGAGTTTAGTCACGTGCAGAATGTTTTGATGTCCAAAGGTCTTTCAAAATTAGCTGATGCTGCGTCTGAAAGAAACCAAGCTCCTCTATTTGAAAACGAACCCTACCAGAAACATTACCTCGACCTCGTCTTTCTATAGAAAGCTCCCTTTGGAAGATCTATAACAAGGCCTAGAAAATATTACGGATCTCAGAGCTTCCAGATACAAAGATGAAAATTTTCGAACCTAACATCTGGCAAGGAAACGAGATCGTTTTCCCTAGTGATCCAGATGTCGTTTGGGTGCTCGACCAAAAACTTAGTGAGAGCTTAAAGCAGGAAACCAGAGAACTATGCATTGATTTTCAGTCACCTTCTCTCACACGCGCGGTATGCAAGCGAAAAGATGGCCTGGGAGAAAAGCACGCCATGGAAATCTATATGCAGTAGGCTGTATAATCTCCTCAGTGTCATCTTAGTCTTGGTTTTCTAATCTGCTGAATCACCTAGGGTTCCGTGGACCGATACTGAGTTTATGAGCGCTGCTGCCAGGAAAGCACAAGCTGATACCAACAGGTCAGCGGGCATGGCATCTGAGATCGAGGCTCTGCGTATATTTGCAAATTGCTCAGCCCAGCATGCTCCCCACTTGGTTGCTGAATTGCATACACAACAAGGTGATGATGGCATTGTACCCAGTGGTTTCATCTCTTATCTTCTTATAACCTGGTGTCCTGGGGTCCCAATTGCTGCAGGCTACCAGCTCATGCCTCAGAGTGAAAAATATAAGGGTTTTCAAGGCTTTCAAAGAAGCACTCGAGTAAGTCCTGGATTTTGGGGGGGCAAGAGCGAGTGATATTGCCAATTAACATACTAACCGACTTGCGCACAGGGATACCAAACGATGTGGAGTAGTGAGTAAGGGTGACAATCCAGCTCTCTTATGGGATTCCAAGATTGAAAAATGGTAAACGGAGATTACAGTGTGTGGAAATGTCTACTGACATCTTTCAAAGCTATATGGTCGACTTCAAATGGTCCGGACCGCCAGGACCTACCGATGTTGCCGAACGAGCTTGGCGGCGGTGGGGATTACAGCCTGTTCCTACTGAATGAGCGCGTGCCCAGAATGACCGAAAGGGTGTTTCAATTGTCATATACGACAAAGGGAACTCAAACCAGCTCTCTCTTCGGTTTACTTCAATTCAAGTTAACACGATCATTAACTATCGCCGTGGCCCGAAACCTGACAAAATAGCGAAGCAAACGGGCGTGGTGAGAAAGGGCGGGAGTGTGACAGGGAGGAAAGGGCACCGGGTGGCGATCTTCAACTCTGATATCGATCTGATCAAGTATTCTCGTAAAAGGTGACTAATAAAGTGAGAAAATGTCTCTGTATGCATTCCTCGAATACGACGATGATCCATTGAGGCTCTGCGACTACTTGCTGGGACAACTAATTAGATCGCATTATTTACCGTTGCACTAACCTTCAAAAGGAAAGGTGCTCTACGGTACTAGACCCTAGGAGGAAACTCCAATGGCACAAGACTAACTGGAAAGAAGCTAGCGGAGTCAAAGACTATACTGTAATAGGCTCTCATACCCCACAGATATTTAGCTAAATGTGGGCTCACTATCTCTCTCTGCTAAGTAGGGGTATCGGTAGACATCAATTAGCACCTGCAATGTATGTCTATTTATTTTGTACATAACAAGTGTCTCTTCAGTTGAACATGAAACCTGGAAATAGCTGACATTGATTATGTATATAAAGGTTAACCTCAAAAGAGTAATGCATCTTTCTCTGAGGGCAGTGTTGATATATCCATTACCGTATCTGGCTATTCTGCCAGCATAATTCCCTATATAATTAACTCGCCTGTAATAGCACTGCTATGCGCATGCTTCCTCTCTTTGCCCGCGGGCCAATCAGGAGATAGCTTCGCTATTATCAAATTGTGATCTACCAGCTGCCTCACACCTTCCTTCACCGAAATTAATGATACACTGACTACGAGAAAACCTAGCGCCAAACTCCCATCCTTCATCGAGCATCATACCTCAGAGAGTACTTCCCACTCATAAACCGACGCTAGCAACCCACACTTCTTACGTCAAGGTTGCCATCATCGCCCGCATCAGCCGGGAATCGGGGCCTGTTGGGGGTTAGCATTTTCAATTCAGAGAAAAGAAACAGCCCAATGTCCTCACCTTTGCGGTCTCGCTTGATTTCGACCGTCTCGTCCGTTTCCCCGTTGCTCCGGTGGACGATCTTGTCGTTGATGATATCCATAGAGCCGACGTGTTCCGGGCGACGTTCAATCTGAAGAATCCTCTTTTCTTCCTCCAGCGCTCGGATCTCATCCCGAATGTCGTGCTCGGTGAGATGGGGTCGCTCAAGGAGGACCACATCACCCCGGCTTTCTCTCGACTCTCCACGGCGCTGGACCACTGCGGGAGACACAGGGCGTCGGTATGTCACCGATACAGAGCGTGGTCGCGCCTCAATGATGTCTGGTGCTTCCAAGTAACGTCCGATCCGGACTCGGGAGGGGCTCCGTTGTCGACGAGTCGATGGGGACCGCTCCACGACATATGCCCCCGAGATTCTTGGGGGCGAGGCGACGACGACACGTTCTACATACTCACGTTCCCGCCTGGGTGGAGGGGACGGAGACCCATAGGTTCGGTACATGACCGCTATTACCCCGTCAGTAGTGCCGTATAAATACCAACGCTATCGCAAGGCTGAAGGCTTACATTCGGACCGACGCTTGATATCGCGGCTCAAGGTCACCACTTCATCGATCAGCTCCTTCGAGAGCGCCTTCTGGATGATAATGAATTTGTCCTACCAGCACATTAGCGATGAACTACTTGTCAATCTCGCAAGCTAAAAGACAAAAGTACCTCCTCAATATACGGATACCCGAGCTGCTGGATGGCTAGCGCGTGCACCAGGCGCTTCGGCATCTTTGTCTTGCCCTTACGAGGATAGGTGCGCTCTTTCTCAATGATCCTCTCCTGCACCACTTCCTCTCTGACTGGGCGCCGCATCTCGCGTTCTTGCAGGTGACGAAACTCCTCGTCTCCGTAAAACTCGGGTTCGGCAATGTCGATATCCTCGTAGTCGTCCCGCTCGGGGCGTCGCACCGACGACGCTCTTCGGCGGCGGCTCTGGCGAACACCTACGATTGGGGGCGCCCTTTCAATTCGGCGTGCCGGCTGTCTGTCAAAAGTATCCAGGGATGACTGGCGTCTGATCAGACGCGGCCGGGTCGGCGGCGATTCGTCACGGCGAGGACGGTGCACCAGAGGGCCGGCACCGCGGGTGGCATAGAAATCGTCTTCTTCAACGAAACGGCTGTTTCGGCGGCGGCGAGCAGGGCCAGGGGGGCGCTCTTCTTCGACGAAGCGCTGCTCAAATCGCTCCTCGAAGCGTTCATCGTCACCACCGCCGCGGCGGCGCCGGCGGTGGTCCGGCTCTTCAAATGGCGGACGAGAAGGAGGCGGTCGCGAGCGCTCCCTGACTATAGCAGGCGCCGGGCCCCGGTAGCCGCTGCGCTCATCACGCTCTCGCGCAAAACGCTCAGCATCCCAGCGGCCACCACCACTCTCGTAGCTGACGGCTGAGGAGCGCGAGTCTTCGTCGTATGAAGGCATCAGGGGAGCACCGAGTAGCTTTCTCTCTTTCGTGGGTTTGAACTTTCTTTCTTGTTGTTTGTTTTTGCTGATATTGCGGAATCACGAGATTGTTCGAAGAGATCAGCTCAACCGTGGGTGTGACACGGGCGAGTCCCGTGGATGACCGGCTCCGCCGACAGCTGCTGAGTGGGCAGCGGGGTAAACGATGATGACGAGGATAAGGGGAAAGGCCGTTTGTGTCTTTTCGACGATATTTGTCCGCTCTGCGAGAAAAATATCGACCGCAAACGACGGTGCTGCAGACAGAGAGTTGTTATTTAAGTTTATGGGCCAACTTTGCCTGTTTACATGCAAAGGAAAGATTAAGAGGGGCAAAAACGTCTTGTTCTGCTCAGCTGCGGGTCGAGGGCTGATCAAGTGACGGCGATGACGCTTGGCTTGGCCAGTGGACGCAGTGGGGCAGCCGCGCTGATATATCTCTGTCCGCCTCGCTTCTAGATGCAGGAACAGCATTGTGCACTACAAGAAACAGTATAAAGTCGCACGGATTTAAATAGAACGTGGCTGAGTTGTTCGAAATTGACGTACAAGAAGGGGGTCGACGACTGGCTTGGATCAACGGGCCAGCCTCGACAGTGCCGCCAACTCGCGGCCGTGGTGAGGGATCCAGAGCCTATCAAACAGACGCCACGACGTGCATCTGAGAGAAGAGATCGTGGTAGATGATGCAGCCAATAGCTTGTTTCAATTGCTTTTTCTCGATCCTTGAGATCTACGATGCTGTTAACCAGTCAGCAATGGAGCGTTCTCATCCTCGGTCGGCAGGCTAAACCAAAACAACCCGGCCGGCGCTTAGCTACATAGTTTCAATTTACAATAGCACATTCTATTTTTACATGGGACTGGAAACACAAAATCAATCAACCAATTGATAGGGGTATCACTCGTTTTGGTTTGTACATGTACACACAAAAAGGACAAACGTCGTCCAGGCAGATCACCGAACCTAGCGAATCCCAAACAGCCCTAGCACAGTCTTCTCCACGATCCACCGCGCCAGCTGTCCTGCAACAGCGAGTGCGACAGCGCGCAAGTATCCACAGTTGAGGAGAATGTAGAGCGCTTCGATGTTGTTCAACAGTACCCAGTGGGTGTTGGCCGCGCCCAATGAGAAGAAGGACAGGAGGGAATGGAGATCAAGGCTCGATATCTGTGTAGCCAACGACGCAAGCTGCTCCCAAAATGGCAAAGAGTCGGCCGGGTTTGAAATCCCGGCACCCTGACCACCTGACACCAGCGACGATGCCCCCTGCAACGAGCTTGACGGCGTTGAGAAGACCGATGATGTGGCCGTTTGGATAGCCTGCCGGACCATCGCAGTAACAGGGTTGACCGTGGCAGCACTGGTCCCCTCGTTGGGGGACACCGCAGTCTCCTTCGAGCCCCATATGACTAAGAGTATTGGAAACAGTTTTGGACAACTGCTGACAAACAATGCAGTGCTGACCGCATTCGCACTCGGCGGCGGTGGTGGCGAGAGAAGCGGCTGCGTCTGTAGAAACGCGGTTGATACACGTCGCGACGGTGCTTGCTGGCCAAAAGGCGGTGCAGCATCAGGCGACCAGTACGACGGAGGCAAGCCACTGTTACCAGCAATCGGAGACGGTGGTCGTTGGAGAAAGTCGTGGCTAGACGTTGACCGAGTCAAAGTATTTCCTCCAGGCGCTGCTGCAGCCGGCGTTGTCGGAGTATCATTTGTCGCATCGCCGGGGACGACAGATGGATCCAGTCTCCTTGGCATCAGCGAGGCTCCCAGTCGGACAACCAAATGATGAGACAGTGTGGCGAGCGCGTTGAGAGTGAGGAAGAAGAGGTATTGGATGATAATCGGCGTATTCGAAAGCGCAGTCGACGAGAGAGTCGACGATTTTTCGATTCGCGCCCATGTCAGATACACATCGAAAAGCAACAGCAAGACGCCTAACCGAATGATTGAGCGCTAGATCAACAACCTGGTCAGCCACGTATCCAGCATTATCCAAGAAACCACCACACTCACATCGAACTTGTTATCATCTCTTCCCAGCCGATTGAACAGGAGATGGCGGTAGACCTTGGTCTGCGTCAGTAGATGAACAACATAGAGCATTAGCATGCTTCGGGAAGATCTCGTACCTGAGGTTTAATCAGGACCAAATCAATGAACAGCACGACATTGTCGTGTTCGACGTATTTGTCGGCAAATCGCTTGCAACGAGGACATTGTGTGAGACGTACGCCCTTGCCGAGCGCCCGATCGTCCGCTTTGCTGTATGATGCGTAAAGGTGCGACACAGGGTATGAGCATTCAATGCAAATTGGCATTTTCCCCAGTCATGTTCAAGTGTTGCAGTGATATCGACAGCGATTGACATTGAGAAGTCAATGGCAACACCGATAAGGGCGGAGCTTGGCGGTTCTCCAGAAACAAGAATTGAGCTATCCCTTTCCAGGTTAGCGCTGTTCCTCTATGTCGTCAAACTTCTTACTACCAAGCACATATGATTGAACAAAATGAAATGAATCATCAATAAATAGTAGGTGCTCTGCCAAAACATTTTGTACCCTGATAGTAGCTAATATACGAATTGATCTACGAAATCAAAAGGAAGCAAGTCAGCTATGAAGTGCTGCATGGGTCGGGTGTTGTACATACAAGATTATATATATTATGCACATCTCCAATTTATGTACTTGTAGATATACGAGGGAAAGGACAATGAACAATGTCAGTGATTCGATTTGTTGTTCTACACTCGGTACCGTGCTACGATTGAAATTGCATCAGTCTTTAGATTCATTTCAACACTTTATATTCAACATGAAGAATCCTGATCAGATTCTCATTGAGAAGCGGTCTCTTTGCGGCGGCGCCGATGAAACCCGGTCTTCCAGCCAAAGATACCATTTTCCCGCCGACTAACCGACAATCCTGTCATTATCGACTTTAACATGCAACTGTGTAAGTCATTATGCAAAAAGCTCATGCTCGGGTTGGTGTCGGTTGCTTCCGGCCCTGTCAGCGGCCATCTTTCTCGCAACAGCCATGGTCGATCAACTCGAGTAGCCGGAGTACTATTAATACATGGGTCTTCCGACAAAATTTCTTTGAGTCTTGTGTCCGCCCCTTTGATGCTTTTACCATTAATCCGCACCAAGGTACTTCGGCTCGTCCACTGTCTTATTTTTTGCTAGAAACCCACTTTGTTGCATTAGAGTTATCAAGAGCTGTCTGTTCAGTGCCTAGCCAGGTCTCATTAACTGCATCTATGGCGGGTTACCAAGATTGAGATTGACGAGATCGCTTTCTAGCGACAATAACCCCATCGCCCATTGGCTTCGCTTGGGCACTTTCACGACTCGCCTATCGTTATTTGACTTTGCCGCTTGTTCAATCAAATCCTTGGCATGCTCTTTAGCCTGTGATTTCGCATTAGAAACACATCCTTTTCAAGTCGAGTCCTAATGATGCTACTTACAACTAGTTCATTCCTGCTGCTGAGGCTGAATGAAGTGTAAGGAGGCCCTTGTCCTGCCTGGGCGATGAAATACCAGGCAGACTCACAGCCAGCCGCGATGGTATCGGCCGACTGCCAGCCGGTAAGCCGAGCAATATTGCGCAGTGTGGCCACAGTCCAACCTCGCTGAGCAGCATCAGTGTACTGAACGCCTGCGAAAAAGATTGGTACGGTGATCTGGATTAATGCCGCTCCGAGTGTTGGGTTTAGACTTCCTGCCTCAGAATTATACAGCTGAGGGTAATAGATCCCCGAAACGATCTTTCCAATGAGTTGCGCGTACTGAGCTGTTGTCCTAGCTGCCGTGACCGCAGATTTCATTGTAGCTGGGGGCATGCTTGGATGAAGTCGGAAATGCATTAATCTCCCAGTGTAATAGAATGCCCAAAGCACAGCAATGAGGTAGGAGCGATACTGTAACGCGGGTCCAAAAGGTGTACTGATGGGCGGAGCACTTCCAGCAGGTAGTGGTGCAAATGCTTCTCCGAGTTGACTTTCATAGAAATCATAAGAAGCCAGAATGTCTCCCCACTCCTCCTCCGCTTCAAGGAGAGTTAATTCCGAGTCAGTTTCGGGAAGCTTCGAATATGGGGTGGACTCGGCTGAATTTATGAAAGCGGCAGGCGCAGAGCCGGGGCCGTTCGACGGTGCCATACCATACATTGGCCTTCGGTTGGGATCCTCCCTTGACGAACGGGCCGTTGATGAAGACAACCTTGATTGGCTGGCCGTATTATATGTACCAGGACCCCCTTCCCCGGAAGGAGGACGTGGTTCATTTGCAGATCCACCGGCAGGCGGTTTGCCTGCAAAGCGGCCCATAAACTTGAAATATCCCGGATGTGGGCGCCATCCCCCCCCGGTAGCTTCGAGACTCTTGATCTTCCTTTTGCGATCCCGATATCCAAAGTCCACCATACGACCCTTGAGAAGGACTAAGTGGTCGAAACTACCATATACAGCATCGGGTCTACCGAGTGCCGCACGAGGTGGGCATTGAGTCCAGCGATCGTATGGAGTACTAAGATGTGCCTCTTGTTAGTATATGAACCCTGACTGCCGTCTGATGGCATAGGATTGTCTCTTACTAGAGTTTGTTGCCACTGATCATGCTCTGGGTGAGGTCATGCTTGCAATACCACCAATACAAGTCACATTGAATGCGAAACGTTTCAATATCTTTTCGAGAAAACTGCTTCTTTCGCGCCGAGGGGAAGGAGTTTTCATTCTCGACGTATCCCATAAAATCATAGTCAACGGCCTTGCCGGTGAGCTTTGAGAGAACATGTATGTCTATTTCCGACTCTTTCTCAGCAAACGGATCGTCTTCCGAATAGTTGTCAAAAGGTTGATAAGGAGGAATGCTATTGTATTGACTCCTTCCCGCCCTTTGCTGTTGGACACTTCGGCGCTGAGCTCGAAGATCCCTCGTCAACCTTGGGAAATCAATTTCCTTAAGAAGCTGGGCGGCGCCGGCGACATGACTATCCCATTTGGTATGCTCGGCCGCAATAACCTCGTAAAAGCAGAGCAACAGGGTAGCAGCAAGCGTGGCAGGCTGCTTCCGTCTATGTGTCAAGCCAACAGCCCTTGAAACCTTTCGTAAAGCGTATTGGTAATGCTTATACGCAATGGTCAAATGCGTTTGCTGTAGCTTTGCAATGTGCAGACTGCTGATAGCCAGGATGCCTTGCAGTAGTGCTGGATGTTCGAGGGATTTCAAGGGCATCGTATAGTTCCACAATCCCTGCTGCGACGGAGGCACAGGGCCCGAAAACAGGGCTGACGAATTGATAGTATGTCGCTCCCATATTGACAGAGACGGACCGGTAGCGTGTACAAAATGAACCCATATCCGTGCAGTTTTGGGATTGTTGAGAGTGGACGATCCCATAGAGGGCCGGTAGGACGCGAGAATGTTAGGTTCGTTAAGGTAAGTATTGTACGAGCGGACTGCGGTGTCATCATGCCTCGCAGATGCTATAATAAGGCTCATCTGGTTGAAACCCTCCTCTTCTGTAGCTTCGAACATCTCATCGTCGGAGTCGATGTCGTAGTACTCATTCTCGTCTTCCTCATAATACACCACCTGCGAGGATGTCCGGGGGGCAGGGTAAGGGCCAGCTGCTGCTCACGTCAAACCACAGTGACCACTGATCAGCCAGGTCACTTGCTAAGCCATCTAAAAGGTGACTACTCAGCCAGAGCTTACCTTCCACTCCGGCATCCCACGAAGAGACTCCGTCCTGTTGTGACAAATCATCAGTCCGATACTCTGTCTGGTCTGCGCATTTTTCTGTTACCTGGAAGGGTTGGTTCGTCAGTGCCGACTCTAACCGATTGCCCTCGACGGAATATGCCGGGAATCCAACGTCTTCAAAGGTCTCTCGTGAAACGCTGTGAGGCGCGAAGGACTGCTGCTGAGACTCAGCAAGTCCCGATTGAAAGTAGATGCTGTGGTCATTTGTTGCTGAGTGAACGGTTTGAACGCCGTGGGTAGATTGTGCTGCATGATGTTGTGGGTACTGAAAGTTGGAGAGCTGGGGCTCTTGAAGTGCCACAGCGGACGGTAGCAGTCCTGATGTGGATGATGATGATGATGTCTGGGGGAGTCTTGGGGCAAGCAGTCGATGCTGAGAGTTACCGGTCGGACCCGGTGCTGGTTGCCCTAGCTGGTTCTGGAATTGCTGATGGTGATGCCGCGGCGTGGGAAGGAGCGATTGGGTGTCTGAAGGCAGCCCGGCGTGGAAGGCGCTCCCAAAGGGCAGCGCGTGCTTGAAAATCACCCGCTGTGTGTACCCCTCGCATTCTCGCTTTGCTTTGATACAGTTGTTGCATCGCGGTTTTTCTTCGCCGCATTTGATCCGGCGTTTGCGACAGGCTGGTCACCGTTAGCGGTGCGCTCGGTATCGGGGCGAAATATAGGAACTTAGCACCTACTCAAACATCCAGTTTTCGTCCTGCGCTTGGGTCCGCGGGGTGCCGCAGTGGTCTTTTTGCCCTTCTCTGGCATCGGGTCAGACCACCCCGCAGGATCGCTTTGCGAGCTTTGGACTGAAGGCCTGTCAATATGGGATTGGGTGCGTTCATTCTTCTCCATGACTCGGAGGTGGTGCGTGCCAGTGGCATGCACAGGAACTGCTGAAGAAAGCTTCAAGCGCGGGAGTTAATTGTTGAAAGTATCGTTAGCTACTCGAAGCCCGGATCTACACAGATACTTATTGACTAATCTCAGTTGCTCATGGTCAAAGCCTCCCATGCTCTCCCACGAGGAGTTCCGGGGGACGAATTATACTTTACCAGACTATGCTCAGCAGCCAATCACAACGGCGCTGGCGGCGAACATGGAATGGGAGGAACACCGCCCCGAGCGCCATTCGTCTACTGCCATGCTGCATCGGTTTCTGGCAATTTTAGAAAGAACATCTCGTCCTGATCGAGACGTGTTGACGAAAATGCGCGCTTGGCTTATCTAGGAAGTTCCAATGTCGTTCCTGATAGGCCAAAGGTATATCGGGGAAAATTGCCAGCTCCTTGGGGGTCACACAGCTGTTCTCCAACCAATCCCGCCTGCATATGGCTTTTCGCCATGTGTCGATATCCGCGTTTCCCATGTGCAGGGATCGACGAGAGATAATTGGTGCCGGCTTGTCGATCGGCACTCGAGATTGGCTACGGAGGATGACAACCTGACAGATGTAAGCGGGTTGCTCGCACCGGCACCCTGGCCACCACGCAGCGCAACACTAGATTCTAAGGGGTCTTGCAACTAATCTTTGGGTGCTGTCGAACTAGGTTATAGGGGGTCTAGGGCCCGCATCGGGTCGGGTTTGGGGGCTAAGCATGGACCTTAGAACCTTGTTCGCCGGGGCGCGGCACCCGCCGACCGAGGTCGGCTCGGCCAGCATCGCGGTAAGAAACAGGGCGAGCTTGTTTTCATTTTGTCAATTGTTTGGACACACCTAGAACTTGGCAGCCAGGCGATCTCTTCGTATGAAACACAATTTAGAAGCTAGTCAAGGCTATCTGGATTAAAGATCGCGATCCTCGTCTTCTGGGCTATACTGCATAGCGCGGGCTGTGCTGACAGCCAAGCTCTCGGTTCAGGATCAACCTCGCAGGGCAAGTAAATTACAGAAGAGCTCCAACTGGATTCTCGTCTCTTGCCAAAAAGAAAAATCATTTGTCTCACCCCATCCCAACATGGAGGAGGGGGTTTCCTTGGCAAAACATGAGCCATCAGTTCTAAGTATCACGGTAGATGATGCGAAACACCGAAGGAGAATCTAGACTGGAGAATAACAGGCGTTGCCTGTTTGAGTCCCATGCTACGAGGCAAGTGGCTAGCCCGGTCGTCTCGGAATCAAGATTGGCAAGGCAACTTCCTCGAGTCAAAGAACAAAAGCCATGTTACACATGCGCAGTCTGCTTGAGGTTGCACAGAATCGACTATCGTGGGAAGAGGACTCCAGCTTTTGGCCCGGTCGGCAACTAACTGGCTATTCTAGTAGATGCAGGGGCGGCGAACATTACCACTATAGGACATGTGAGTCTCCGCCAAGAATGATGAGTCTTGCTGGATTGATCAGAGGCAAAAACCAGTCTGCTATACAGGGGTTGGTAGAGGCTAAATTGTTGGCCACGAGGGCGTTTCCTGTCATCCCTGCAAGGCGCAATCCTTTTGTTCTTCAGCAGAAACAGAGCCAACCATTGCGGCTGGAGATGCCTGTACTACGTGTGCATAACTCACGATCTACCAAGTTGGTTTAGCATACCTGCATGATGCAGGCGCACTTGGTTCTAGAGGAATTCTAGCACTGGGTGGTGAACAAAAAAGGAAAGGAGGGCATATCCCCTAATTTCAGGCCAATAATCCTAACTAATCAAAACTATTTGGTGGCCAAAAGTGAAATAATGTTAATACCAAGTCATTATTGCCACTAAGGAGACACATCGCAATGCTCAAATCATCTAGAGAAGGACAAGATCTACGGCACTCTCTACTGAGCATACGAAGCAGGAGGAGCAAGAACAAGGTATGCTTTGCGTGGGCCACATGGACTATCCATCGGATCATATCCGAGTCCGACTTTGCTGACTTTACCGAGATTCAATGGCTAGACGGAGTTCCTCCGCGAGATCAGCGAATTCTAACGATGATGCTATGGTCTAGTAGACTAATACGGAGTATATTATGGTCCGGTGGGCCAAGCTTGAACCTTTGAAAGCGAACCAGCATTCTCGGCCAAGTCCAAGAAAGAGAATCCAGGATCATCATCGCCTGCAAGCATTGACCATGTGGGCGTGGCTTTAAACTCGGTTGAAGGGAGTGATAGCGTAAACATGTTTGCAATACGAGGTCCAACGACGATAGCATGCGCATTATTGTTGCTGCTAAGAGGGCAATGTCACAATGGCGAGAAAGCACAATTGTTTTATGCGCATTTCACAATGACTAGAATGCTCTTGGTATTTGGCCTGGGACGGCAGAGTATGGTATGCAATGTATGAACGGTGCCGGCTAAGCTTCGACAACGAAGATTTGGTTCGGTTCGAGCGCCAAGCCGTACCAAAGCTCAAGCTGACCGCCTTGTTTAGCCAGCTTCTCTATTGGTTCAACCTAAATCGTGACCAACGCAATATCATTGGCTCAATGGACCCTAGCTCGGTTGATGGGTTCGACAATAACGGCAGAAAAAAAGAAAAAAGAAAATACCACCAGCACGAAAAGAGTCATCCTAACGCGACCTTTAATCTCAAATAGACACTTGTTTTTGTGATACAATTGGCCGACTTCCGAAAAGAAATTGAATCATTTTCGCAGCAATGTTTGCTGTTCCGGGCTGGTCGATTTCGACCGCTGATCTGAAGCCGCAGGGAGAGGCTTCGGTAGCCACTCCAGTGCCAGACGTTACAGCGGACGGTTCAAAGAAGAGAAAGCGAGAGCAGGGAAAGAACAATGGCATCGTCACAAAGTCCAACGTTGATGAGATGTATCGTCATCACATCGAGGGCCATGCTAAACGCAAAGATGGCAGTAAGAAGAATAAGAAAAACAACAGCAAGGAAATCAAGGGAAAAGAGAACAATGATAGAGACGTCGCTGAGGTAACGAATGGGACTAAGAGCAACCTCGAAGCCATTGATAACGGTCCTGAGAATGTTGGAGAGAAATCCCGTCCGAGTAAAAGGCAGAAGAAGGGAAACGACAAGAAGAAGAAGCATGAGAAGAAAGACACCGCAGAAGTTCTTCCAGCTGCTGATACAACCGAAACCCTTCCTCCACCGCCGCCCCCGCTTCCTGCTCCAGCTGTCGGCGCGAAGCTCACTCCACTGCAGCAAAAGATGCGTGATAAGCTCATGTCAGCTCGATTCCGTCACTTGAACGAGACCCTTTATACGACACCTTCAAAACAAGCATATGAGATGTTTACCGCAAACCCGGAACTTTTTGCGGAATACCATGCCGGGTTTTCGAGACAAGTCAAGGAGTCATGGCCCTCGAATCCTGTGGATGGCTATATATCGTCTATACAAAAACGTGGTGCCGTGCCGCCCAGTTTCAATAACAGGAAAGGCTCCCACAAATCTGCCAACGGATCAAACCAACCCGTGGCTCTTCCGCGCAGACCCAATGGAATATGCACTATTGCTGACATGGGCTGTGGCGATGCCCGACTGGCTCGTGTCCTTACGCCATCTGAAAAGAGACTGCAATTGAAGCTTCTCAGCTTCGACCTCCATGCCCCGGATCCGCTCATCACCAAGGCTGATGTTGCTAATTTGCCCCTAGCCGATGGAACTGTCGATGTTGCTGTGTTTTGTCTCAGCTTGATGGGAACAAACTGGGTTTCCTTCGTTGAAGAGGCATATCGCGTGCTCCGGGGGGACGGCAAAGGTGAATGCTGGGTGAGCGAAGTCAAGAGTCGATTCGGGCGCGTGAACCGTAAAAAGGCTCAGATTGGACTGAAGAAGGGACAAGAAATGAACAACGCAGAGAAGAAAAAGAACAAGAAGAATAAGAAAGGCGGAAAAGGTGGCGCGGAAGATGATGACGAAGGGTTTGACGATGATGATATCTACGCTGAAGACGCACACCAGTCGCAGTCGTACGGCTCGGATGAAACAGATATTTCTGCCTTTGTCGAAGTTTTCAAGTCGAGAGGATTTATCTTGAAGCAAGAATCGGTGGATAAGTCGAACAAGATGTTCATCAAGATGGAGTTCTTAAAGGCTGGTGGTCCACCAACGAAGGGCAAATATGCCGGAGCGACATCGTCGGGCAAACCGGCGCCCATGCAGACAAAGAAGAAATTCATTGAGCACGACAGGGAGGACAACGGACTGACGGCCGAAGATGAGGCGAGAGTTCTCAAACCGTGTGTTTATAAGATCAGATAGCCTACCCTGCTGATTGTATAGATACCAAGCGAGCCTTCCAAGCCTGACTACAGTGGAAGACTCAAGAATCTAAATGGTGATATAAAATATTTATTCATACTTCCTTATACTCGTAGAAGGATCAAAGGGAATATTATCGGAAAAGATAACATCAATACTGTAGATATCTCAAAGGTTAGGTTTTCGTCACTACATCTTCCATTTGAGTACTCTAATTCCCATTCAGCTGGCTAACAGCGCGACCCATCTCCTCTTCATCATAGATCCGGAAGCCCTTCTCCTTAGTGACACTGGCCAACTGGACGTTCTTGGCGTCTAGCTTCTCCTCCATAACCTGCTTCAGTGTCTTCAGGACAAGCGTCTCGGCTTCGGCGAGGGAGAGCGACCGATGATATTCGTTTTGCAACTCGGCCTGGGCTCCTTCGCTGCCGGAGCCGATAGCCTTGGCGTCATATCGATAGAACGTGCCGGATGGCTCGGCATGGTATCTGCAAAAGTTCTCTTGTCAGTATGAAAATATAGGGTAAGGAGCATAGAGAATAAATAAAGATGAAAGGCTCACAACTGTGGTCCATCCTCATCGTAGCCTGCAATGAGCAGGGCAACACCAAAAGGCCGACTCATCACACTTTCTTCACCATCCGCACCCTCACCAAATCGCAGAGCAAGGTCGCAAATAGCCTGCGTGCAGCTCTCGACACGGAGTGACTCGGCATAGTGAAAAGCGTGGTTCTGGCACTCGACCCGAGCGTGTTCGATCATTGATCTCGCATCTGCCTGCAGACCCGACATGGCACAGCCAATGTGTTGGTCAATCTCTACAATCTTTTCGACAGATGACGTTTCTAGCAGCGTAGAAGTGACGCGCTTTTCGACTCCAAGAACAACGCCCTCATTTGTTGCTACCTATCCACGACCACTTGTTAGCCCGGTATGACTGAGGTACAGAAAGCTAGCAGAACCCATGTCGACCGTGACGTACTCCGATTGCCGTGGAACCGAGCTTGATAGCTTCGAGCGAGTATTCAACCTGGAACAGACGCCCCTCCGGAGAGAAAGTGCTGTGACGTAGCGTTAGCAAGAAGGGAACAAAACAACACGACGGTCCACCGAAAGTTCATACTTGATTCCTCGGTCTGGAATATAGCTGTTAGCTTGAGGTCTTTGAGTTCGATCGAGCTGGCTGAGAGCTTACCATATTCTGATCGCGCAATGAACATGATGAATTATGAGTTGTAAAGAAACCCCTCGAATAAACAGTAAGGCCGGTATTAAGAACAGGCAAGAAGAGAGTGACGAGACCGGGGCGGATGTTGTGGGATGAGAAGGGTTTGATAGATGATGAAGCTCAAGCTGTCGGCCAGTTCGTCCGCCTACGCAAACCAGTCGTGCCTGGCCAGAGGACGCGCTAAGCCGGAACGGGCATCCCCATACACAACTCCGCTGCTCGAAGTGAATGACGATCGTTATGCTTGACAGGTGAATCATTTGATTGTTAAGCCGCTACGAACCACAGGGATTTATCTTAACGGACCTTATCCCAAGACACCCATCTGGGAGACTACGAACAAGGTTATGTCCTCCAATGATCGTCGCTCTACCAGTCACAAAGTAAGCGGCGGTACACGACCCCGCGTCGTCTCCTCCAGTCGCGAACCCGAGAAGTTATCTCGAACGAGCATTGAGCACAGCAGATCACCTCGACTATCTGGCGACATGGACCATATGCGCGGTAGCACATCGGGTGGAAGGGGCCTGCACAGGGAAGCCAGCAACACGACAGAGCGTCGGACGGAGCGAAACACTGCGACGACTCGCGATCGCGTACATGTGAAGACGCGAAACACGGTTAAAGAGTCCCCCAATGCTGGAAACCGTGGCGATTTTGAGAAGTCTCGTTCTAGAAAAACAGACATAGGCACTCTTCCAGCCAAAAAGAAAGAGGACGGCGCAGGGGAATGTAAGCATTCGTCAAAATTCTGAAGGAGCAGGTATATCTACGGAAGGTGCAAAAAGCTGACTGTCATGAGATACAGCACCATGGAATCCCCAAGTCACCTTGATCCCACCCTCTGCAGCTCCGCTTGCAAGCCGTGTATCAGTTCCCCCTTTGGCATCAATTGCGCCGAAAAGCCTCGAACCTCCCTTGCTGAAGGAAATGACACTGGACGATCAGGAAGATGCCATCTTGCAGGATATACTGTTTGTTTTCATGGGCTACGAAGGACAGTATATACGCTATAACAATACATACGACCCGGCAACGGAAACGGATCAGCTGGTTGGACCATCGTTTCAAATTGCGTCTGGTCTGGACCCGAGTCTCAGAGATCTCACAATGTCAATGCTCAAAATGGCAACTCATTACAGCGCCTTGGAAGCATTCGTCAACGTTCAAAGCCGTCCAGAATATGGTGCTGTCAGCCACGCTCTGTGTGCAGCAATCAGGAAGCTTCTCAAGGATTACCTGATACTCATCGCGCAACTCGAAAACCAGCTGATCAACAATCCCAATTTCACACTTCATGTGCTTCATCTTCAGACTATGCCTACCAGCCAAAGCTTAGCACAGCTCTATTCGCTCGGTCAAGAGCTATTGAAGCGGAATAAGCTGCTCGACCAGGATGCGGATGAGTCGATACTGGATGATTTTGACGATGTCGACAATATCCTAGAACAACTCAAGGAAGGTGGTGACCTAGTCCCTGGCAGCATGACTAGCAAGAAAATATGCAAAGGGGGCAATGTTCTTGGACTCCTGACAGAACGGCTGGCTACGTTTTCTGGTGACCCGGCGACGAAAGCTCTGCTTCAGACATTACTTCGGGAAGCGAGCCGACCGTACATGGCGATGTTGAATGAATGGTTGCATCATGGCGGAATCAAAGATCCTCATGGCGAATTTCTGGTCAAAGAACAAAAGGGCATCAAAAGGGAAAGGCTGGAAGAGGATTATACAGACGAATATTGGGAGAAGCGATACACTATCCGCGAGAACGAAGTTCCTCCGCAACTAGAAAGCGTGCGAGACAAGGTATTGTTGGCTGGAAAATACCTAAACGTCGTCCGAGAGTGCGGTGGTGTCGATGTTAGCAAAGCAGTCAAAGATGCGCCCAGGACATTTGACGATCCACGTTTTCTAGAGAATGTCAATAGCGCCTATGCCTATGCAAATGCATCACTTCTTAATCTGCTCCTAACCGAGAATTCCCTGACCACCCGATTCCGGTCTTTGAAGCACTACTTTTTCCTCGATAGATCCGATTTCTTCTCATACTTTCTCGAGCTGAGTTCGTCGGAACTTCGCAAACCTGCTAAGAATGTGAACGAAAGCAAGCTCCAATCTCTACTTGATATTGTGCTTCGACAGCCTGCAAGTATTGCCGCGCAAGACCCGTACAAAGAAGATGTGAAGGTCAAGATGAATAAGATCGGACTCACGAAATGGCTTATGCAAGTCGTTAGTGTATCTGGCATTGACCAAGATAATCCAGACGGTGGTATAGAAAAGTACCAAGCGCCGACCATCCAGCCAGCGGAGGAAGAAAAAGACATCATCGGCTTTGACGCTCTAGAACTGGACTACATGGTACCTTTTCCGCTGTCTTTGGTCATCAGCCGAAAGACCGTTTTGCGTTATCAACTCATGTTCCGGTACCTTCTGTCATTAAGGCATCTCGAGGGTCTCCTGGTTACTTCATGGCAGGATCAACAAAAAGTGTTGGGTTGGCGCCACAAGTCATCCGATCGGCGCTTAGAGTTGTGGAAGAGGCGAGCATGGACGCTTCGAGCCAAGATGCTGGTGTTTGTCCAACAATTGTTATACTTTTGCACGGCGGAAGTAATCGAGCCGAATTGGCAAAGTTTAATGGAACGAGTGAACGGAACCGCTGCTGGCAGTGATACCGTATCTGCAGATGGACCAAGACAAGTCAACCGAACTGTGGACGAACTAATGCAGGATCACGTTGACTTTCTAGATACGTGTCTGAAAGAGTGCATGCTCACTCAGGCAAAACTATTGAAGGTTCGTTATCTCTTTGAATTGTGGGAGTGTGCCCGGACTTACAGACTGTACAGATCCACTCAAAACTCATGACTTGTTGCACGATGTTTGCTTCATGGACGGCGTCATCGCTCGCCCGAAGCATTGCCTCTGCAGACCCTGATCTATCAGCCGGTGCATCTGGAGCTCCTCCAGACGCTCGGCCTTTCGATCCGTCGCGCCTGGCGAAGCTAGAAGACACGCTAAAACGATACGAAGACCACTTCAATCGACATTTGCGGATCTTGATGGACAGGTGAGTTCCGCTTATACATACACATTGTCAGCCTTCTGACTGACAAACTAGTCTGAACTACTTTGCGGCAACCGAAAGTGTCGTTCTGCTGAAGCTGGCGCATTCTCTAAGCTCGATTGGCAAAGATGAATAAATGTAACTCTTTCCGACACTATCGGCTTGATAGAGCATAACCCGAGACGCTTTTGTAATTCTTTCATCCAATATTTTCGGTTAGTAGGGAGCGGGAGAAAGTTGTTTGCGGACTCATATAATGACCATTAGCAAGCGAGTTGTGGTTTTGAATTGCATAAACAGAAGCTGTGTAAGTTGATCTACTGGATTGGGAGAATATGATACCCGTATTTGGCTAAAGAACATTCAACACAATTATACACGCATACCATAATATCAGTCCAAGACTATCAGTAGATGTGAGAGTAAACTGTGGGAAGTGTTAGAAATCTGTAATCTGATAAAAGCTGAACATTTTACGTATATGTAAACAGTGTGACAGTGGCAGTTAGAGCCACGTGATGTCAACTGCCCTAAACGACTCCCACGACCTGTTCTACTTTGTACTCCATGGTGTTCTTCTTAGTAGCCCAGCTAAGGTAGCAGTCCCCCATAAGCTCGTCATGCAGAATTAGATCGATTATAATACAATCATCCCAGAAGTCTAACATGCAAGAACTGTAGCTGCACGATCCGTCAGGTAGAAACGTGCCAGACAGCTTTTATGTCGCAAGTATCAACCAGACTGTGTAGCCAACAAGATCCAAATAGTTAATTGAAAGTCAATTCCTCCGTCAACTCCTCTCCCCAGCGGGATCATAATTTTGCACGGCCACTTTCAATCGTGGACCAGCTGTCTACGTCCAGTTTGTCGTACTTTGGCGAACGACCTTTGCCTCTAGGATTCAGCCAATACAGAGTATCGCCTTTCCAGTCTGTGTCAGGGTTCCAGCCGCGCTTGGATAGATCGCCCTTGGCTTGCTTGAAGGTAACGCCGGTGGCGACCCTAAGACAATTAGTGATGATTAGTTTCTTGCTTTTTGGCTTCGACGCAAAAACCGAACATAGAGCGAGTAAAACTTGAGACTTACTCGGGGGTGATTCTGACAAGTCGAGGCATGGCATAGGAAGGGACACCTTTGGCTTTCAGTGCTGAGTATAGATGTTTGATGAGCTGTGCTTCTGTTTCAGGCGTGCGGTTACTAAGCGTGATAGCTGCAGCGCCTGCTTTGCCATCGTAACTGTGAACAAACGTATTAGCTTCACTCTTCTTAAAACGAACAAGAAGAGGAAGTACGCACTGGTCTAATTTGACGCCGTACACAATTGCATCCTGAACATTGTCGATCTGGCAGATATGGTCGCGGACCTCTCCCGCCGACACGTTCTCACCTTTCCAGCGGAATGTCTCGCCAACTCGGTCTCCGAAACGGATCCAACCGTCGCTATCACGAACAAGTAAATCGCCCATACGCTGAAACAAGTCCCCCTTTTCAAAAACATCGCGGATGAGTTTCTTTTCAGTGGCATCGTTGTCATTGAGGTACTCGCTGAGTGTCTGGCGGTTGCGTACACGGCCAATAGCTTCACCTTCTTCACCAGCCTGGGCCTTTACGCAGAACCCTGTTTTGGGATCCCGATAGGGCATCTCTCTTTCGGTGTCATATTTCACGAGAAACGTATCTTCCTCATAATACCGCCTCAAGGGCCCCGAGAACCCGACTGCGCCAGCGCCCCAGATGCCACCATAGAAATTGTCGAACCGTGCCACGCCTTCAGTTGACCGGTAGATCTCACGGACTTCCGGAACATTGAAGCGTTCCTGGAATTTCTCCCAGATATCGGCCCGCAAGCCGTTTCCGTATGCAACCTGACATTGGTGATTTTTGTCATAAGGTGACGGAGGCGTTGCCAGAAGATACCTGCACAGTTCGCCGATATAAAGCATTCGATTTGCCTTGGAGTCATGGACGTCTTTCCAGAATTGAGAAGCGGAGAATTTACGACGGAGACAAAGGGTACCAGCATTGCCAACTGCATAGCAGAAACCTCCGAAGAATGCAGTCCCGTGAAACAAGGGTAAAGAGGAGTATATACGTAAAGGATAGTACTTTTTGGCGTTCCTCAAGTCTTTGTTCAGCGGATTGGACGTGACCATGACCATATTATTCCGAATGTAACAAGCTTTCGGGTTCCCTGTTGTCCCTGACGTGTAGATCAACACTGCAGGATCTGAGATTTTACGTTTTGCTGCTTTAATTTCGGATACGACAGAGGCTGGGATCTGTTGCAGTGTGCTCAGGTCGACAAGTTCTTGCTCGGAGGAGGGTGGCGGAATGATACTGTTGAACGAAGATATGTTGAAGGTAATCTTGGGAAGCTCCGACTTGACATGCTGAGCAAGATCGAGCGTAGAAATAATGGCCTTGGCCGTGGATATCTTGAGACAGTGTTCAAAAGTGTCGTCTAAAGAGGTGTTAGGCAGTTTCTAGAGGCATTGTATCGTGAGAGCTTACCTCTAAGGTTAGTGTTGATCATGGCCGCCACAGCACCCAGCTTGGCCAGCGCGTAAATTGTCACCACCATCTCGGGCGAGTTCGTAGTGAAGATAGCAACAAAATCACCCGGCCGTATACCACGAGCATAGATATGAGCCGCGAAAGAATCGACCGCTGCGACTGTCAGATTCGGTAGTGAAGCGTTCTATAAACATAGTCACTCACAGTCTTTGAGCTGGCTATAAGTCCACGTTTTGTTCTCAAACCACAATGCATCTGCAGCACCTTTCCCATCCACTTCTATCACATTTTCGAGTAGTTTGTACGCTGTACAGGTATCGCCAACTTGGGCAATCCGCTGGCCCATAAGTGCTCCGAATGCCCGCTCATCTCGCAAGCTATCGATGTCGGTCTTAATTCCGAACCTTGCATTTGTATAGGCGGCGGCAGCAAGTGTCAACGCAGCACCACCGAGAGCAGTAGCAGCATTTATACTGCCTGCAGCTTCTGCAAGATAGTCCATTGTGAACTGTTTATCATCAGCAGTTTTTATACTGTGGCTGAGGATGAATTGAGAGCTGAGGTGGGATGGAAAAAAAAAGTGATAAGGAAGTGTCGATGGGAGCTAGTTAGCTAAGTAAGAAAGGACAGGCGTATCGGTTGAAGAGACGCCCGCTCAATTGCCGCGCGGACCGTCTGCAAGCGGTTAGTTAGCAGCCAGTTACCGGTTCCAAAGACACTGGCAAGGCTCTAATATCGTCGGTGCTTCTGTCGACTTTTATTCCCGGCTTTTGGAGAACTGAGTATTTCACCAGGGACCACCAGGGACATACTGTAGTAACCAAACACTGCAGCCTTAGGTTTTAGGACACCAGGAACCGGCCCCACTGAGCTAGCTTTGCTGGGAACCGAACAAAACAGCATACGACAACAACAGCGATATCGATGAGTGAGAAAGACGGATATACTCGCAACTGACGCTACTAGACTAGAGAAATCCTCATAGCTCTAGAAAAGGTTACCGCAATTGTATGCCTCGACTCCTCGACTCTAGAGCGGATTGTCCCCCGCATAGATCGGCTGTGGGGCCGCCCGTAGTATGTACTGGGCATACACAAATACACACTTGATTTCCATATTAAATATGTGCCGAGGCCGATTATAACGCGTATGGTACGGGCAGTGTAAGTTTCCCCGACGGCATGTTGAGTCGGCAATGTTTGTCCCCGGAGCTCGACCCAACAACCATCGACAACCTCCAACAACCGAGGCCATTATACCGTGTCTCGGCTTATCAGTTACAGATAATATATTCTAGCTTTGCCCGGCTTGCCGTCTCTTAGTCCTCCAATCCAGGACCGAACAAAGGAGTTTTCCCGTGGTGGACTAGACGCCAAAACCACAAGGAACATGTCTGCAACGCAACGTCTCTCGGCTATTGCCAACCAGGTTACTGGCGGCGGTGAATCCGTCTCGAGGAAGCGTCTCTTGGAGAAGAAGCCAGACGATGTGGTTATTACATTCGCTGCCCGAACACCACTCACAAAGGCCAGGAAGGGTGGCTTGAAAGACACACACTTAGATGATCTTCTGATCTCCCTTCTAACAGTAAGTCGGAAAGCTACTACATAGCGTGAGCAGACTCTAAGATACAATTTGTAGAATGTCCGCGAGAAGTCCAAGATCGACCCTAACGTCGTCGAAGATGTCTGCGTCGGGAACGTGCTCAACCCATCCGGAGCTTATGTTGCGCGTTCCGCCGTGCTCGCAGCCGGGTTCCCGGTGACAACAGCCGCTTCAACCGCGAACCGATTCTGCTCGTCGGGCCTGCTCGCCGTGCAGCAGATTGCCAACCAGATCATTGCCGGGTCCATCGACGTGGGCATCGCCGTTGGGGCCGAGTCCATGAGCAACAACCCGGACAACGGTGCGCCGGGCTTTTCAGAAAAGATTCTGAACCATCCCGTTGCCTCGCAGAACCTTCAGCCCATGGGGCAAACCTCGGAAAACGTGGCCGGGCAATTCAGCATCTCGCGGGAGGCACACGACGAATTCGCTGCCCGAAGCTTCCAAAAGGCCGAGCACGCGCAAAAGTCGGGCTGGTTCGACGACGAGATCGTCCCGGTGAAGACGACCATTAAGGACCCCAAGTCTGGGGAGACGAAGGAGATTGTTGTTTCAAAGGACGACGGTATCCGCTACGGTACCACGGCCGAGGATCTGGCCAAGATCCGTTCAGCTTTTCCGCAGTGGGCGCCGAGTCACACAACCGGCGGTAACGCCTCACAGATCACCGACGGTGCTGCCGCGCTTATCTTGATGAAGCGCTCTCGGGCACAGGAGCTCGGTCAGCCCATCATTGCCAAGTTTTGCGGTGCTACAGTTGTCGGTCTAGAGCCTAGAATCATGGGTATTGGCCCCAGCCTTGCTATCCCTAAGATCCTGAGCAAGACCGGGTTGAATGTGGATGACGTTGATGTCTTTGAAATAAACGAAGCCTTTGCTTCTATGGTATTTCATTTCCATTCTCATACCGCGATCTGTATATACTGATCAGAAGCAGGGAGTGTACTGTGTTCAAAAGCTGAATCTCCCGCCTGCCAAGGTCAATCCTCGCGGCGGTGCTATGTAAGTGCTTCCTAAGTTTTTTCTGCTATGGAACATCTAGTAGTGCGTATGCTCATCTTTTTACTCCCACAGTGCCATTGGACACCCCCTGGGCGCCACGGGTGCTCGACAGGTTGTGACGGCACTCTCCGAACTGAGAAGAACAGACAAACGCATTGCAGTGACGTCGATGTGTGTAGGAAGTGTAAGTTTCCTTCTTTTTTCTTTTCTTTTTCTCCCCCGGTCATTATTATGGAGTGGATTGTCGACTAACTGATTTAGGGCATGGGGATGGCTGGTGTTTTTGTTTCGGAGCACTGAGCATGATACCCGTATGCTTGTAAACATATACACACATGTGGCTATGATGTAAATGATTACGTGTGTGAGCGCAAGTCAAGTGTCCTTATGTACATTTAAAGATATGAAACTGTCAGATTTGGAGCGGGAAGATAGGTGGATTGTCAACGGGCTGGTCGCCGTCCAGTGTAAAGAGATGCTCGAGAAGAAAATATGAAACGAAATAACATACGCCCCGAAAAGCATATCTCAGTCAAATGCATCTAAAGAGGAACCAACCCATCGGGTTCATATAGATGTTCACGAAGCGGACTCACTCAATCGACCCAATCTTGGCATTTGTGCAGGTCTGGCTGCCTTTGCAGTTATGATAGAGTGACAGAGTCGCTGGTCCACCGCACATTTGCGTCGAGTCACCGCTGCAAGGATCCAGACAGTTGCCAACAACGCCGGGGATCGGGGCCCGGTCGTCGGCGATGCTGTTGCCGCAGTAGCACCTTTCGCACGAGGGTTAGCTGATTGGATAGACAGTTGAAAGAAACAAGAAATGGATAGACTTACTGCTCGGCATATTCCAACCCGGCATACGAGTACCCAGCGTCGTCACAGAACTTGATGCAGTTCTCCACAGTCATATCCCCCTTACTCTCCGAGGTGGCATCCAAAGAGCGTGAGCCGACGTCATCGAATGCACAGCCGACATACTCCCAACCCAAGGAGCCGGTCACATCGGTGTAGTACTTGGACAGCACGTCATCGGTGATAACGGCCGAGTCGTCACAGCTCTGCGGGGAAGCTTCCTCGGGACCCCAGGTCACCTCGTTGCAACCAGGGAGGGAATCGAGTACGCCAGTGACCTGCTCGTCAACAAAGGCTGGCAGCGTGCACATGGCAGACTCTTTGTCGGTGAAGAGCTCAAAGTGTGGAGAGCCGTCCTCGGCCAGGCAGTCGTCGATGTTGCCGCTGTCGTCGAGGCAGTTGTCGATAGCGTACTGAAGGACCTCAACGTCCCAACCGTTGACCTATTCCTTTGTTAAAAGTGGAGTCAACATCGAGAAGCACAGCCGAGGACTTACAAAGTCGCCGTGGAATCCATATCCAGTCGGATCGCCCATGGCAAACACAAAAGGTTGCTTGTCATCCCACCACACATCAGCAAAGAGGTTGGTCTGGAAAATGATTTCGTAGAAAATGGACACGAGGTGCACAGGGTGACTCGCAGGGCAAGGGCCGTCGTTGTAGTTTCCAGACTCGGGATAGGCCACATGCGATCTATGGTCTGCCGAGTCCAGGTTCTTGCCATCCCAGCACGAGGGAAAGAACACTTGGGCACGGAGGCCGTCTGGGCAGTTGCGGTCAGGGAATTCGTTCGTTTCCGCCGTGGCCGGGCCGTTGTAGTCTAGGCATGCATAGCTGATGCCCTGAGAAGCAAAGTCATCGGTGTAATTTCGCTTGAACGGATTACCTGCGAGCATTCGGAAGCCCTCCGGGAAGGCCTTGAGCTCATCATTGTTCGGACCAGGGCGTTGACTGGGACCGTTAGACACTTGAAATCTTGCTGTATGTCTGCTGGAGATGGAGCACTCACAGGTAATAGACAGTAATACCACCCATGGAACCGGATCCGTCCCCAGAAACAGGCACGCTAATAAAACTACCGTTCTGAGCACGATAGTACAGATGCGGCACCCAGTAGTTGGAAAGGTCTGCCTTGATAGGGCAAGAAGAGCAAGACGAAGACCGAGCGTCCTCGTAGGTCATATTGAAGCCGAAGCCACTACCACCAACGATGGAGTGGACATGGCCGGAGACCTTACCAGGACTTACAATCGGATCAGCACGCTCGTCAACGAGACGACCGGGACAAGGCATGCGGAAGAACGCGGCTGCTGGAGCAGCGAGAAGAGCCAGCGGCCCAAAAGCGAGAGCCGACTTCATTCTGGCTAGTCGCAATTTTTCGGTGATAATTTGTTTATCTTTTTTGCCCACTCCAGATTCAGAGAGCGTGGTGTATTGAGAATGAAATCTCAGATGTCGGATCAACCGACAAAAAGTAAAGAACGAAAGTCACAGACTTGAATAGAGAATGAAAGGCAATGACCAGACCGAACTGAGAGGTAAAAGGAATGGGGTTTAGGGTTAGCAGTCCACTTTATACATCTTAAGGTGTTCCATGCGACCTGTGGCGTCCAGGCGGCCAGTCCCTATTTGGACCAAGAGCCTAGATGCCAAATCTCCAGGCTTAAGCCTTGACTAAAGTGGCGCCGGCGTTGGGGCTGGAGTCACACCATTCGAAACATTTGAATTCTGTAGTATCCACCAAAAACAAGGTGGGATCGACATTGTCATGGTCGGTTATTGACGAGTTCGAAACGCACGTCAACAACGTGGAATCTACAGGTCCATGCTCAGGCTTGCCAATGAAATCAAATATAAGAAAAATGTACATGTCTACCAGCAGTCCCGGTCATCAAATGTGGCGAGCAGAACTATCGGGTGCGTATACAAAAGTGACTGGGAAGCAGTGGATTAGAGCAAAACGCCGTGTTGAAATGAGCACTGGGCAGGTTCGAAGTTGCAATGACACCACAGGGTAACCGCACCATTAACTGATTGTAGCGAAAAGACTGATTGTAGCGAAAAACAATCACCACCGAACTCATGGTCCATCCCTTTTTCGGGCTTCGAACCAGCCAGAGGACTCTAGCCCGCAAGCTTTGAGTGGTCCACCGAGCAGTAAACGACCGGAAATGCAATTAGACTGGGCGCTAACACACATGAGAGCCAGGTGGAGACGTGATATCCAGGGGCACATGGAGTGCTGACACGCCGGACCAGAATGGGGGTGAAACGCTAGCTTGTCAGAACGGCCAAGAAAGCTTGAGCCGGCCTGGTTGCCATTCGTTGCCCGAGCCTAGTCTCGGTGCTTGGCCGGGCTTGACTGCCTGTATGCAACGTTGTAAGAGACAAGAGCTTTAGCCAAGAACCATAGTGATCACTGATCACCGACTATGGGCTTACTTGACGCTCAAAATACGCACTGTGAATTGTCGGTGCTGATAATGATCAAGATAAGCAACACGTCGAAAGCATCGCCAAGGAAAAAATGGCTCCGATTAAGGTCCTTCTAGCGTTACAGATGAATTATGCCGAAACGATGGCAGAAATTGGGAAAAGTGCTCCCAAGTAGAAAAAAAAAAGTGGACTACAATTCGTATCGTACGAGGTCGTATGGGTCTCCCTTCCTGCGGGCGTTCTGGTAAGCGGGCCGTTCGTGAACCTTCTTCAACCAGCCGACTACCTTGGGATACTTCTTTTCGTCAATCAGCTTTTTCTGAGACGCGCCGTCCAAGGGCCAGATCATGTTGAGATCGGCCAGTCCCAAGGAAGCTCCCGAAAACCAGGGCTTTTCGTCAGACAGAGCGCGCTCCATCAGAGCCAACGGTCCGTCAACGTCCTTGCGGAAAATGGCCTCGATCGGATGAAAAATGGCACTCATGAGCGGTCGCACGAACCAGGGAGAGCCGATCGGGATGACCTGGAAGTAAGTGACACTAGCGACAACCGTACTGAGGGTGCTGTTGGCGAACTCTTGGAAGAAACTGTCGCGCTGTCGGTCCTCTTCTGTCGACGGCACCCATTCCCCCTTGGAGTATTTGTCCGATAAGAACTGAATGATCAGGCGAGATTCCGTCACTATTGATTTCTTGGCCTCGGAGCCTTTGTTGATGAAATCAAGAGGGCGATACAGCTCCACGCCAGGAACCTCGAGAATAGGTGCCTTGCCCAAGGGGAACACCTTTTGCAGCTCGGGCGGAGCTCGTCCTCGTTGGCGTTTGTAGGTTTTCAGTTCAAATCCCAGTCCGTGAGAAAGAGCCAATTCTTCAAGGGCCCATAGCACGCGCATCGACTGCGCGGAGCTCAGGTGATGGAGAATAGGCGCTGGAAGAGACTCCATGACTGATTGAGCATTTCCCAAGGTCGACGATTGATGGTTGATGGCAGGGTTGGGGAAACAACAGAGAGGAGAAGCTCTTGGCAATGGCAGCTACCACCCACGACACGTGATCTCCTTTTGCAACTCATATATTTTGACTACTATTTTGTGATAATGGACGTATTAATCGATTATACATACCTACAAGGTGAGTTTTCAGATATACGGACGAAGATATATGTCGTAAGGCAAGATAGTATTTTTAACCGGTGCAGACTGTTGATGTTGTGGCTGTTGCGTAGAAAAGAAGGGTAATTTATACTCAACGGTTCAGGCCGTTTGCTATCAAATCTCACTGTAGACACTATCCACATGCTGTGTCGTGTCAGACTAAGAACAACCCTAGACCTGGGAAGAGACAAACACCTTTTCCTTTTGTCGTCGAGAATAGCTTCAGATCCCACTAAACAACAATTCGGGTTCGGACGAAAAGTATATTAGCGTGAACGACGAACCAAATCACACTAGAAAACCAACAATAGAGTACCAACGAGAGAGTCTGGTAACGTGCCCGGGTTTGGAAAAGTGCCAAGCAAGTCAGCTAGTGTTGCGTATACCTGTGGTGCCTGGTTAGCGAATCAGCCCTGATAGCCTTATGATTGATATTAGCTCACTTATAAAGTCGCCTGTGATTTCGATTTCTTCAGAGCTGACCGGCTCTAATATTTTACTGTTTGATGCACACTCTAAACTTTATCTACACTTCATAGTTTCTAATGGTGTCCTACAAAGACATACAAACTTCCAACGCGCTCATCAACGACGCGACAGCGCCACGCGTGGCCGTCTTCGTCGGTGGTACGTCAGGCATAGGGCGGCTTACAATCAAAGCTCTAGTCGGCACAGGCGCAAGCACGCGAATCTACCTCGTTGGACGCCAGAGCTCTGCAGAACGTATGCAGACTTTTATCCATGAGCTATCTGGCATCAACCCAAACGCAGAAATCGTATGGGTCGAGGCGGAGATCTCGCTGCTCGCGGAAACCAAGAGGGTATGCGAATTTATCAGAAGCAAAGAGTCCCGAGTTGATTTACTGTGTCTTACCGCGGGATATGCGCCATTCGGTCAGCGCCAGGAGACTGCAGAGGGCATTGAAATCGCCCAGAGTTTGGAGTACTACTCACGGATGCTGTTCATCTTTCATTTACTTCCACCTTTAAGCCGGGCCGAAGCCCCAAGGGTTGTCAGCGTTCTCGGCGGCGGCTTGGAAAGAACTACATCTCTCAACCTGGACGATTTGGATCTGAAGAAACCCGGTAGTTTCAGCGGGGTCAAGGCTCAGGGGCACTATTTGACCTTGAACACAATAACATTGGACAAGCTAGCCTCCGACCACCCTGACATCACATTCATCCACTCCTGGCCAGGATGGGTCAGCACCGGAAATGTGCGCAGAAGCTTTGCCCCGAATTCCTTCATGGGATGGATTGTTCGGCTCATCTTAGAGCCCCTTCTTACTTTGTTCAGCTTCAGCCATGAGGAATCTGGGCAGAAACACCTGTTTCAATGCACCAGTGCTGCCTTTGGCGGCCGTGGTGTGCCATGGACGGGCAAGTCCGGTGTGAACACACATCAGAAGCAGGAGGCTGGGCTGTTTCTTGTCAACTACAAGTGTGAATGTACCCCGAATACCAAAGTCATATCCATACTTCGCGACGCGGCGCAAGCAAAAGTTTGGGATCATATCCAGGAAGTTCTCCGACCTTATTTGTGATAGGCAGCGTTTCCGTTATCGGTTTTTCTGTTACTGTGATTCTTGTCAGATAAAGGACGATTAGCTCTACTCAACAAAATGAAAAGTTAGGACCTGCAAATGTATGTCTCTATCATTGATGCTCACTGACCTCCAAGCAATGCTCAAGCGGAGCCCTGCTTCGCACAGATTATATACGCGGGGCCAACTTTAGCCGGATCCGGTAAATTAGAAAGCTTGGCTCCAGGCGTCGTTGCTTGGGAGTGGCAGAGAGCTAGCTGAATCAAGTTGGTCGCATCCCACCAGCTTCTTCAAATCGAACTGCGACCTCCAACCGGCGATGTGGGATCGGCCAATTCCGAGTCCTGGATAGGTGCGATTTGCAGTGTGGAGAGTGCGCAATGGCTTCCTGGGGGTGGAGATTTGTGGAAAACTCCGCGCCGCCTCATCATAGCAGCAATTAAATTCCAAGTATTTAAATTACCAAACACCGCACCAGTGCTTTTTTTCTTTGCTCTTTTTCTTCTCGCGGTCTTCTTTTGTTTCTTTTGTTTCTCGTCTTTGCAATCGCCCCTCAAGCAGCAGTCATGTCGGCAAACTACGAACCGGGCCTCCGGGAGGTGGCGGCCACCGGCGATGATGTCGAAGCGAAAGGCAGCATCGACCGCGACAGGAAGGACACACCGGGCGTGTCGCAAGCAGTCGATAATCTCGAGGACGGTTCCGTCACTGCGCCTGACCAGTTCGACGAGAAATACCAGACGACCAGAAGGGAGGTCTGGGCCTATTATGCGTGGGTTTCAGTGCTCGATCAATGGGCCGAACTAAACGTGTATTCGTAGTTATTATATTGGCAACAACGGCTTGTCCTTGTTCAGTGCGGCTTTCCCCTCTTGCTCATATACGGCTGGTCGTGTATCGCTGACATGGCTTGTGTCTAGATTTTGCTCCGACAGCCTTCCAAAACCTGCTGTCGCAAGCTGCTGATTCGGATGGCCTGCTGATGTTCGCCGGCAAAATGCGCTCCATAAACAGTATCGTACTTCTGAGCAACGGAATTTCCTTTGCCATCCAGATCGTGGTGTTTCTGATCATCGGGTCCTTTGCGGATTTCGGCCAATGGCGGCCCAACATCCTGATTGTTCTCTCCATTGTCGCGTGGGCGATCGGCTTTGGCTGGCTCGGTGTGCATGAACCGAGCAAGTGGGAGGCGGCGACTGGATTGTATATCGTCGGTTTAATCGCATACCAGACGACTCTGACCTTCTGGACCGCAGCCTTTCCCGGCCTTGCACGCAACACGGCCGAAATGAAGCAAAAGGCCGAGGAACTGGTGGCTGGCACGATCACTCGTGATGAATACGACTTTGCCGATACTATGAAGCGCAGTCAACTGGCCAACATTGCCTTCTGCGTTCAGTCCGTGGGCGAAATTTTCATCCTTGCCGTCATCGTCGGCATCATGTTCGGAGTCAATGTCAATGCGAGCACAGAAAACAACAACTCGGGCTTGAGCGTGCTCATTGCCTTCGTTTCCGGTGTCTGGCTATTGGTGGCCATGCCATGGTTTTTCCTTGAAAAGAGAAGACCAGGACAAGACCCGGCGCCGCGCAATATAGTCACGGCCGGATTATGGCAGTTATATCATGCAGCCACTCAAATCTTCCGTCTTCGGCAGAGTTTCATCTACCTGATCGGTAAGTCGGGTTATGTCGTTTTTGCACTGGGAAGCACCATACTGACCCATCTCCATCTCTGTAGGATACTTTCTTTTGGGTGATTCTCTCAATACAACGGTGACAGTCATTGCCACACTGCAAAACAGCATTGTCGCATATAATACCCTGCAGTTAACGTATCTCTTGATTGTCGGCATCGCCGCCCAGGTAACACGCGTCATCCAATGGTGATTGAGGAAGCCTTGTACTGACCAAAGCTGGATATAGGCTGTGGGCATTTACGCCTTCTGGTTCATCCAAAAGCGGTTCAACCTCGGGACCAAAACCATGTTCAACGCGATCGCCGTTGCCATCATCCTGCTCGACGGCTGGGGGATGATCGGCATCTGGACGCAGCGCTTCGGCTTCCACAACGAGTGGGAGGTATGGGTCTACCAAACCTTCTATGGCCTGTTCGTCTGTCCCTGGTATTCATACAGCCAAATCATGATCTCTGAGGTGACCCCACGCGGTAAGGAGTTTCTGTTCTTCTCGCTGTTCAGTATCATTGGAAAGACCTCGTCTTTCATCGGTCCAATCGTGTCGAGTGCTATTATCGATGCGAGTCCGTCAGGGAACAACTCGATGCCCTTCTATTTCTTGTTCGCGCTCAGTTTGGCCAGTTTTGCGCTATTGTTGTTTTTCGTCGACTTGAAGCAGAGTAGGATAGAGCAAGCACTGTTTTTGGAAGATGAGAAGAGAAAGCTGAAAAAATAGCTCTCCTCACCTGTTTTTTCTAGAAATGATGGGATACCCCTCACTTGCACATCAATTTGTCGCTTCGGCTCGCCTCGAATTGAATCATTCTCACGGGTCAATGTTCATATTCTGAGATACACTACTAGTATATGATCAAAAAGAAACGAAAACATGTTATTCAAAAATCCTGAAATCCAAAATTGGTGTCATCCTGGCTAACAATCACAACCGATTCACTACACTCCACTCCAGACATGTCACCTCCAAAAGAACTGGCAATATCCATGTTGACGTTCACATCTACGTTTCCCGTGAATAAATCGCTGGTAGAAAATTGATTATGACTGTCATCAATCGAGGCACTGAAGTTGATTGCTGCCAATTGGTTGTTTAATTGCTGTAGTTCCAAGTTCGTCTGTATATCGTCGTTGGCCATTTGCTGCATGGCGAGATAATTGCCCGATTGCTCGATATTGTTGATGGCTGCGAGTTGCGCGTTGAGACTGTTCTGTAGGTCGACCAGGTCTAGACCGCTGACTTGGTTATTGTTACCGTAGACATTTGACAAAAATTGGTTGTTGTCATTGTTTCCGTTCTGGCCAACTGCGCTGTAGATAGAATTGAGAATGGAAAGACCCATGTCGATTGTCTGCTGTTGTTGTTGTTGCTCCTGCTGCTGAAGTTGATTCGACAGTAACTCCATCTGCAAATTATCAATTGTTTGCTGGGTTGCAGGGTGGGCATTGTGTTGCTGCTGCTGCTGCTGCTGCTGCATTGCCATCATATTGATCTGTTGTTGAAGTTGCTGGATTTGTTGGCTTTGCTGGTTGATCTGACTATTGGCCATAAGCATTTGCTGTTGCTGCTGAGCCATAGCTGCGGCATCGGTTGGGTACGCCGCTGGCATGTTTATAGTGAGATGCGGAGTATTAGCTGCCGCCGCAGCTGTGGTAGAAGTGGACGGGAGAGGTGAAGATGATGAACTAGAAAGTACAACGGGCTGGGCTCCCGAGGTTTGCGGCGTAGCATCCGCTGTGCTGGACATCACTGACGTACTGGTGCCGACTGGTGCTTGTGTGTTGCTACCAATGGAACTGGTAGGTTGACTTTGTGGGCTAGTATCTGACTGGATACCATTGGATGGTGGATGAGCTCCAATGAATGGCTGGTGTGGTGAAGACGACCCGTGATTATTGTGTGAATTGATAGCAGGGTTTGCTGTAGGGATCTGATGGGAGTTACTATCTGCATCAGCGTGTCCATGGAAAGGAGCAGTAATTTGGCATTGCGTATGTGGTGACACTGTCAGATTTGCTTGCTGGTTGCTCTCTGTGGTATGGCTTCCATGTTGTACGTTGATATAATTGTTCGTCTCAACACTCTGTTCAAATGATGTATGGTGATGTTGGGTGCTTATCTGGTGGGTTCCGGACGAATTATTGCCAGCTAGGGTATATGAAGTCGTAATATCGTTTGCCGCATGAGCTGCCGAGGCTGTAACATTCGCAAGATGCTGGTTCAACTCATCCGTATCATCGCTCTGGAATCCTTGGCTATCTGCCCCCGGTGATTCTACGTGGACCACTGCGGCATTGTTTGCCACTTGGCTTGGAGTCGGTGTTTGATGTAAAGGGCATTCTATATCAACTTCGATATGGCTTTCAGTGATAGCTGTACTCTCCGGAGCTGATTCCAACAGATCATCTTCCTGGGGGACGGTCGGGTGCTCTTCATTAGGGTTCAGTGACGTCTCTGGAATGATCTGCTCACTTGAGGGTATAGGCAAAAGGACATTGTCAATCTCAGTGGTGGAATTCAATTCGCATGCCGGTATTGGTGCTATTGTATCCTGCGATTGGAGAGTAGCTTCAGCAGGAACTGAAGTCCCCATTTCTGGTAATTGCACCGGAAAACTAATTTGACTGGCTGAAATCGGTGCCATCAGGTTGCTACTATTCATTTGACTCTGTAACGGCGTGTTCGAAGAAGCAATACTGGCTCCGCCTGACTGGGCTGCTGCTGCGGCTTGGGCTTGTTGCAGCTGCTTGATTCTTTGCGCTAACTGTACCTGCGCGTTGAGCTTGTTGATCATCTGAATTTGTTGCTGCGTCTGAGGATCCATCGTCGAGAATTGTTGCGGATTTGGCCGGTTGCTTATTCGACCAAGATTATTGGCTACTGGTAGTTGGACGCCCGTAGCCTGTTGTACTTCGTTGCGCAGGACTGCCGAACCAACTGCCCCAGCGACTTTGGCAGTACCTTTCAGGAATCCCTTTCCCACCTTTTTGACAGCATCTGTGTCAATTTCTTTGGCTATAGAAGATGCTCTGTCGTACATTGCTCGTGAAGCGCTGCTTGTTTTGTCGTATACTACCCGGGAGGCACTTTCGATCTTAGGGGATAATGCCTTTCTCTTGATATCCGAAGGTGGCATAAAAGCTTGTATACTTGGTTGTATGGGGGCGATGGAACTCTGACGTGCTAGTAAGTTAATATGCGTGAGCCCATACGGAGAAGCTGTTTGTGTTGGTTGAGTCTGGTTTGTTGTCGACGGCGAACCTGACGGCGGAAAAGAGGTGAGGATAGGGCTACTGGTTTCTGGGGCTAAAGGCGGTTGTATTGGAGCTGATGGAAGGGGCGAAATAGGTGAAGCTGCCGAAGACCCAGAAGACGTCGGCTTTCGTTTGATTGCTGACTGTTGTTGCTGTATCATCTGCGAATGGATCATACCAGAGGACAATGACACTGGTTGGCCAGGTGGCACGGTGTGTCCTACCTGTCCGGGTAACATGGCCAAAGATTGAGGCTGGTTCAACATCGCTCTTTGGGCCACTGAAATCTGCATAGCTAACCAACTGCTACCTCGGTCGACGGGATCGAACAAGGTCATTTCAACATCTTCGACACAAGTGTGTCGCACAGGGATGTTACGCTTCTTGGTACACTCGAAACATATGTTCCATTGACGACAATGGTTGCATTGAATATATGAGTCAGTTTCGGGTGCTATCGTTTTGTCACACTTTTCACAAACTTTCGCGAACAGGCTTGACATCGCCAATTGTTTCCATAGGTCGTCGGGCGGCATGCTTCGATTTAAGGCCACTGGGATCATTATATGGGGGTGTGACCTGGCGCCGCCGATTTCAGTACATGTTGCACACGTCATGAGAGTGCAGGATGGGCAGACAAATATTCTTGCGTTCAAGGAGAATCCTAACCACCACATCTGTCAGCTCTAGATCCGGTCATTTTGCCACTAGAGAACTTGCTCTGGTTACAGCAATGACATAGTAAACTATGTGATTCGGCGGATACTGTTGCTATGTCTCGGACAGGTTTCCGTAAGCAGGTACGATAGTTGTGGTATACTCTTCGGTCTCTCTCTGCCTCACCAACAGTGATCTGAAAACTAGTATGGGGGTGACGCGCTAGAGACTGCCCATTAAATGAGACTCTATGCAGTGGCCGTTGTTAGTTAAGACGTGTCAGATTAAGTGGGATATTTGAGCTCACGTTTGCTTGCAGTCTACGCAGCGAACATTGCTATATTTAGGGTCTAAGTTCATGTCGACCCGGTACTGAAATGAAGCAAACTTGTGCGCTAGGTCGTGTTCTTGTCGCCCAGGAACCTGACATTCTTCACAGAAGCGAATTTGACCGTTGTAATCCTTGACACACGTGACACATGCCCAGAAAGTCTGCCTCCGTTTGATTCCTAACGAAATCCCCTGTCAATGAAACAAATGATGGTCACAGCCGTGAGGATAGCGACTTACCAGTCCCGCACCGTCCACAGTGTGAGAGCGTAGCACCAGCTTGGCAACTACCACACTCCAAGTTGTAGCTGCTGACGCCGTAGTCATCCGGAGCCCTAGTTGTTACCAATTTTCTATGCCCGTGATTCACTAGTGAATCCCGGCTATTTGCAGCACAGTCGATGCAAAAGTTGAGCTCGCATTCCTCGCACCCAAGTCTACAGTGAGATAGTTTCTTGCATTTCAAACATGATCTCTGAGTGGGAAGTGCTCCCCGTGGAGTAGCACGGTCGAGGAGCCATTTGTAGTAGGATTGATGAGCTGAAGGGTGTGCGCCCGAGCAGTCAACGCAGAACCGGAGGTCACAGAAGAGACACCAGAAGTAGTGTGTGTCATAGGGAAAACCTGCTGGGACTCCAAGTAGGACATCCTCCGTATCAACAAGACGGCTTCCCACATTTAACATGAGGTAGAAGCTTGAGAGTGCGCACCTTGACCGCAATGGCAGCAAAGACCAACCGTCCGTGGGGCTAGAGATGCCATTCTTATCTGGATACTGTCGGGGAAAGAAGAACATAAAGAAGGAAATAGAAACGGTAAAGGAACAGAGAGAAGTTGCTGCGTGCCTAAAGCTATAAGTATCATCGACCGTATTTACTTCGCCACAGTAGCCTGATCAACTATGCAGTGAGGCTGTGAAAGATCCGAGTCAGCAGTCGTGACAGTAACAGCGAGTTCTCTTCAAATCAGTTTCGTTCTCAGAACAAATGTCCCTCATTGGTCAGATGAGTATCTAGTAGTGCTTGTCAAACCAATCAGAAGGCCGTCAAGCCGAGAGGCGTACAAGCAGCGGTTGCTGATTGGCTAAAGTGGTTCGCTCGTGGTTGCCATGTTAGGGAACTGCCGACTTCTCTAAGGCTCTGAGGAAGGAGCGAGATGGCCCATAGTGCCTTCCGCGAAATTCAGCCTCATAGGTAGGCCATGGCACTTCGTGCTGTCTCTCTCATTCACCTCAAGAAATTGGCTTCTCGTCTTCTGTACATCATCTCGGTATGTTCCGTTTGGCTTGGGTAGATAGCCTTCGTGGAATCTTGCCCCTCCGCCAAGATGTCAATGAACTTCCCGGGATCCGCAACCTTAACAATCCATTCGTCTCTGACGTCAGAGCTTTTTGGCACTTTCAATGACGGAGAGAAACTCGAAAACACATATCAGGTAATTTGCATGGCCATTGACAATCCATGTTAATTGTGTTGCATTAGCAGCACTTTCTATCTGCTATCTGCCAACATGGCGAGTGCCTATTCCTTTTCGGAGGAGAAGACAGCGACTACCAATCGGACCTACCTTTATGGCGGAGACAAGTACGACATTCACTTCCTCGTGTAGATTAAGTTTCCATTGCTGACTATCATGACACATCAAGAGAATGGCGAGAAGCAGATTGGACACCCGTCAATGACACTGTCCGTGGTGGAAAATCAACATCTTTTCTAAAGCCTGTCAACAACCGGACTTCGGCTATATTCAGCGGGTTTCTCGACGTGAAGACCCTCGGAGGTGCCGGGTTTGCTTCTCAGCGCACCGATCTAGATGAGAAACGCGATTTAACGCAGTCCGACGGAGTTGAGCTCAATTTAGGCAAATCTGACGGGAAGCGGTACAACTTGATCCTCAAAGACGAAATCCTACCAAAGCGGCTTGACGGGAGAGAACGAAGTTCTGTCAACTGGGAATACGCATTTGTACTGCCTGCAGAAGATCGGGAGAACTACGTGTTAACGATTCGATGGGATGATTTTGAGCCCACGTTTAGGGGTAAACCGTTGGAAGACTTTGACCGAAAACTGGATGTTGGAAGAATAAGAAGGATTAGTATTATGATGCGGAGGTATGTTCTCTGTAGCATCAGAAGATGTGATCAAAGGTGGAGCTCTTCCACTAACAAGAAGGCGTCAGTTATTTCGGCTCTCAAGAAGGCAACTATGAGCTCGAGATCAAAAGTATAGCTGTTCTCAAGGAAATACCTACAGAAAAAGACCTTCTCGGGCATAGCGACTCTTTAACAGCAACATCTCCCAGCAAAAGCCAACAAAAGCGCAACCCGATAGCTCGGATTCTACACCATTGTGGTCTAGCATGCTTCGTATGCCATTAACCATAGGCTGAAAAAGATAGATAGCCCTGTGAGGAATTCTACGAACGTTTTCACATAAACGCACTGCTCCAAAGTAAACCTTAAGATCTACGGCTGTTGCGGGACAGGCGGGACTCGACTTCGGATACATACCCGCCGTTATCGTGTGGAGCAAGCCCCACGGTTGAGGGGAAGCACTACGCGTACATTCTTCATCCACGGGTTTCCTGCCTCAATTTTCTCTTTGTTTTCTTTCCTCCGTGTTTTATAGTTCGTTTTTGGCTATCCTGCATTGATATATCTCTTTAATCAATACTAATACACATTTTTATAACCGGCTTAAGCAGAAATGGCTCCACAATTGGCATGGATTGGACTGGGGAATATGGGCAGGGTGAGCATCTACACGGCTTCAGATGCCGTGAGACCGAGGGAAAAAGAAGTCACTAACAACGTCATAGGGGATGTGTAAGAATATTGTCGAAAAAGGCGGCCTCACCTTACCTCTTATACTATACAACCGCACTATTTCACGTGCTGCCTCGCTTTCTGAATCACTTGGTGGCCCTTCCAAAGCTACTGCTGTGTCCACTATATCTGATGCCATCGGACCAGCAGATATTATTTTTATTTGCGTCGGAGACGATCCTGCTGTCGAGAGCATCATCACCTCTGCTCTCGAAAGTGATGTAGATGTCAAAGGAAAACTCTTTGTCGATTGTTCCACTATTCATCCTGATACAACACGCAAAGTCGATGCACAGATCCGTGCTAGTGGAGCTTCGTTCGTTGCATGCCCTGTTTTTGGTGCACCAGCCATGGCCGACGCTGGGCAACTGATATGCGTCCTGTCTGGCCCACGAAAAGAGATTGAGAAAGTCTTGCCGTATACCATCGGCGTCATCGCACGTGCTAACATTGACCTGACTGAAAACAACCCGCACGGTGACAACGACATCGGCAAAGCATCCGTCATGAAACTACTTGGGAACAGCTTCATTCTCAGTTTCGTCGAGCAACTTGGCGAAGGAATGACCTTGGCCGAAAAATCCGGACTCGGAACTGACAAACTGAAGGAATGGGTGGAACTCATGTTTCCCGGTGCTCTTCCGAAATATGTCGAGCGCATGCAGACTGGTGATTACTGGAAGCGCGAATATCCACTTTTCCCAGTCGACTTGGCGCGAAAAGATGCGCGACATATTATGAATCTGGCCCAGGACTCCGGGGTACGGATGAAGTCGTTGGAGGTTGTGGATGGCTACCTCAAAGATGTGAAGGAGCACATGGGTGAGAGAGGGGACATTGCTGGATTGTACGGAGCGGTAAGAAAGGACAGTGGTCTCAAATTTGAGAATTAGTTGTATACATCGCGGGATAACTAGACACTATCCGACGCATGTTTTGGACGGAGCGTACGCGTGCGTTCTAACGTCTACCGTCATTATTAACAATAATCTATCTCTCAAACAACCCGCGGAGAATACTGATAAGAGTTCCATATGTATAGTCGACGGCTTATAATTCCATTAAGCTAAACGTGCATTGGACAGTTTTCGCATATTCGTCTGATATGGCTCTGGAGCGTAACGGAGGGAATCGACCGCTGCTGTTCAAAGCTTCGATCCTAATGTACATGTTTCCCAGATTATATATGATCATTGATGACATGTTGTTTCATTGAAAGTTGTCCTTCTACGCCAGTGGCGGTAGAAGCTCATTGGAGGATATGATGACGTCCAGATTGTCAACATAGCTGCTCTCCTTCATTCCGTCCAAATCCAAAAGCAAATCATGTTGCACCCACATTGAAAGAATCATTCGTTTTAAAGTGAACAAAATCCGCTGACGTGGACAGCCATGTGCTCTGTCTATAATAGACAGAATAGCCTCTCGTTCTGTTTCAGTGTGCGCTTCGCAGGCTACTAGAAATAATGGGAACGATCGCTCGCAATAATCCAGATCGCGAATGAGGTCAAAAGCTTCGTCGGACCAACTTTTGACACGCGCAGTGTCAGGATACTTTTTCATAGCACGCTCAAAGTAAATTAGTGTTGCCAGTTGGTAAAGCTGGGATATTTTGGTCTTGTGTGCTATGTCTTCGGGAAAGTCGTTTTCTATAGGGGCACTGACGTTCTGATTAATCGTCAACAAGTCGTGTTCAATACGATCAAGAGTATTTTTGTCAACATGCTGAGCTTCAACATCATTGTGTCTGTATGGCTGAAGCTCTGCGATTCTGGCGATTATGTCCAGCATCTCCAGCGAACACCCCAGGATTCCCAACACCTAGTTCATGGCGAAACAATGTCAAGTTTGGTAGGATGAGAACAAGTTGCGGTGACGTACCTTATCGTTCGGCACAGCAACCAACAGTGTAGAAGCCATGCCGGGGATCTTATGGAACGCCTGAGTCACCGTTGAATGAACTGTGTCGTGCCTTGAAGTGAATTTTCCCATTATATCATGATAATGCACCCAGAGTGTTATTATGTCGAATTCTGCCAGCTTCGGGTGACCTCTGGAGCAAAAGGTGTGGAGCATATGCTTGGCTCCAGATAGGTATAGTGGCCACTGGAAGGAGCTCTCAGACGGCAGATATATCTTTTTTGTTAGCCTCTTCCAAGTTACAGGTTAATTTTTGCAAGCAAGTACCTCAAATATACAGATCAGCATAACTACAGCGGTATGCTGATATATTTCTCTGGCTCCTGTAAAAATTCCGCCAATGGATTTGTTCAAGGAATTCAAAGCTGCTACCTTGAGTCGCAGTGACTCCTCTCCATGGCCATACCGGTATAGCGCCGCCAAGGATAACATTGCTCGTAACACGGCCATTGAAGCTGGCGAATCGTCGGAGAATGAGAGCTGGAACAATAACTTCCAAAGCTTGTAGGCCTCCGATTGGCTTGGTGTTAGCGAACCAACGACTGTTGTCATAACTGGACCAAATCGATCAGCTCATCGAACCCCAGGATATAGTGTACAGGTGAGCTCTTAGTACAGAAAGTTACCAGATGGTGCGCATCATCTACACGCGGCTGTGCCTTTGCCAGGTTCGACATCGAGATGAAATGTATTCTTCGGAGAGAGAGCTTCGCTACAGAGAGAAAAATAATAGCAAACCGAGTTAGACAATCCCAATTTCACCTCAGGGTCTTCTTCAGTAGGCAATAACAAACCTAGGGTCTGATATTTCCGTCGGTAATGTAGTTCAACGTCTGCCATTGATGTATTGACGAAATAGTTTCTACTGTTCTCACTTGTAGGATGCGTTCTGCAATCTTGAACACGGTGTTCAATCAATCTACTGGAACCGTGTGCCGGCCAGCTCAAGCGTAGTCCATAACCGTGACATTTGCGGTTCGACAATATGCAATTTCGGCACTCCGGCCGCCCCTGATCGCAGGCTACTTTTCGATCTAGAATACAATTAGAAGACGGATCTGTTTGTTGAACTTTTCTGATTAAGAGTTTACCTCGACATGTCCAGCATCTCCTCTTTGAAGGAAGGCCAACCCGGTAGGGTCCCCGTTGTTTCCCGGGCATATCCGAAGCTGAAAGTGAAGAATGGAATACAAAAGTTTACCAAAGTGGAAGGCCAATGTAATTTTGTGCGGCAGATGTTTAGATAAAGAGGCAAAAGGCGACGGCGCGCATTTCGAGATACGCGAATGTCCGTGGGAGCCCCAGAGCAACATTGAATATCTTGGCGGTAATTACTAATTGCGACACCCAAACTACGAAGATTCAGCTAACGTAATCACTCGCAAATCGTCATTGCCCCGCGTAAGTTATTGCCAGAGAAAGTGTCGCAATAGAATATTGGATCATAGTCAAATGTGCATATAAATGAAAATCATTGAAAGTGCTGTGTTTCTTATTATAATTACTAGCCTAACGCTATGAGATCAGATGCATAGAACGGAGCAGTGGAAAACGGAATCAAAATCACGGCACAAGAGACTTATTGGAATATCAGAAGAAGACTAGCGATACACAGTTGCTTCCCCACACTGAACTATTGTGATCCGATACCTACAATTGGATGAAGACATTGAAGTGAATGGAATACAAGTAATACCTTTTGGGTCTACATATCGTATGGATAGATAGATACATAAAATGAGTGGACTGGAGCATCAAGGTTATTGGAATATTTGTTCAGAAAGTATGAAACTAGGTACTTTCTGGTAAGAAGGTGCATCAAACTAACCCCTCATGGCCATGTACCCTACATAAATTATATTCCGAAAAATTTACAGCCATCGTTTATTTCCCAGATGGGAGATAAACTGGCCGCCATCCCCATTAGCAATGGAAGCGTTTTGAAAAACTTTCACAATAGCAGTGACCGACTCCAAAGGCGTTATAGGGCCAGCGAAACCGGTGCCAGCATACTGGGTGAACTTTTGCACTAATGCCTCGGCTTTTCCCAAATCCTCTGGTGCTGGCGGTACTTTGACGAGATTTAGTACATAGTAGCCGTTATTGTTCATATAAGGTGTGTGTTCAATACATACTTTTGTTTAGTTCGGTTGCCACAAATCCCGGGCTGATAGAAAGAAAGAGGATGCCCTCTTTCTTATAGAGTGCATTGTACTTAGCAATGGCGACATTGAGGGCCGCCTTGCTAATAGCATATGAAGTACCCCAGGGAATCTCGAGGTCGTTGATAAAGTCCAAGTCAGCGATGCCGGTGGAAATCGTTATGACCTTTCTAATCGTACTTTGGCGAATCAAAGGGAGAAAGGCTTGTATCGTCTTCATGACGCCCAGAAGGTTGACCTCTAAAGACTTTGATATATCTTTCTCCAAAGTTTCAAAATCTTCATCGCTATATATTGTCAGCACGGTGTAGGGTCAATGCACTCCCGAATGCAACAACGGACAAGTCACCGATTGTTCTGAATTTGCCCACGTCTGAGACAAAAGCAGCGTTGTTCACTAGGTAGTCTAGCCCCCCGCTGATTCCCTCGACAAGTTTTGCCGCATTCTATGTAGAGGGTTAGATTTCTCAATGATGTTGGACTAGACTGGGTTTTCCCTCGCTATACCTTCAAGGATGAAAGGTCTGTATATTGAGCTTCAACTATATGGACACCTTTGAGGCCCAAATCCTTGACCTTTGCTTCAGCGGCGGCTTTGTCACGAACGAGCCCAATGACAGTGTTGTCGGGGTCTTGGGATAGATATCGAACAAATTCAAACTATTCCATATTAGCCCACTGATCTCCTGACGTGAGGTCTTAGCCACTCACTCCAAGTCCACGGCTTGCGCCAGTGATGAGATATGAAGGCATGGTGATTTTCTAGTGTTTCTGATGCAACCTGCGTCCTAACAAAACAAAGAGTGATGAACGGAGTACTATGAGAGCACAATGTGGTAAAGATCTTGGGGTTTATATACTTCTGGGTCCATAGCTATATTGAGCCACCTGCTACCATAGATACTTACGAGGTCATGTATCTATTGGATAGTAAAGTCTTAGCACTCTCCACGCCAAGAAAAAAAACCAATATACAATATGTCAAGAATTTGCGAGATATAATGTACGTGCTGACCGATTACTAAGGCATCGTTATCATCAAGCACCCATTGCTAAGCGCGTTAGTGCCTCGATTCGGCGTGCCATCTGGTTATTTGTCAAATCCCGTGCGCTTTCACATGCTGCCTTGGTCTCCTGACATCATTGTTTAAGTGGTTTGCTATCAAATCATTGGTTTAATTCAGTGCAAAATCTTCTTAGATTACTAAGTACTGTATGGAAAATTCCATAGTCCTCAGTACTTTCAGCCACTAGGATGGTTGTTTTCTGACTAACACCACAGCTTTAATCTTGAAATTGTAGCAACATGACCGGAAACACCAACTCGATGTCTGTCAGATCTGTCTGATGACCCGCATAGTGTCTGGAATCATTTGTATGTGATGCATTTTATATCAATTTGCTGAGAAATGATTATTCTTTGGTTAATGATTTCGAATGTAAAGGAAAAAACAATATGCTGTGACGTTCAATTTCCACCAGCTTCGTTCCTCGTTCGGTTGGCAGATGCTCGATTCATCATTATTAAGCGTTGCCTTGAGACAACGCTTGATTTGGATACTGATAGCTGATTGGTTGTATTTGACGCGTCTAAACGTTAAACTAACAATGTCGTGGGCCTTGGTTTTTAATTGGCTCGCAAATACTTGACTCTTTCCTGAGTGGGGACAAGTAGTGATAACCACCGGCCAATTAAAGGTGCAGCAAGCATCTCCATGGAAATGAGTTTCATCAAATGGCGTGGGATCGTACGAAGTAAGGAGCAGCAGACTGCTTGGATTAGACGGACTGGAAAAGGGCCAGCAAAGTGATCTCCATATGCTAAAATGTAATTATATAGCTTAGTCTACCACGCTCTTCTTATCCGCCCAGCTCGGCTGAATGTTTCGACAAACAGCCTCGTAATCTTTGAATTTCACCGGATTCTCCTCCGGTACTCCTGGAGTTGTCCAGAACATAGCCCAATTGCTGTCATGCAATTTCCATGTCCCTCTGGAACGCTCAAAGTACCACTTGTTGACCGGATTGTCCTTTCTGCTGCGCCAGCACACGCCCTGTGGTAAGCACGAGCGAACCATGGCGTTGAATACTATATCAGCCACGCCACCAGCTCCCTGGCTGCGTTTCAAAACGGCGAACTTGTCGAGATAGGGAACAAGGCGAGTGATGTTTTCAGGACGATAGCGTTCTGAATCAGGAATATCTGGCGGTGTTTCCCAAGTCAAGATTGCTCCACCCTCGTACTCACCCGCTATTATAAGGCCGGCAATCCGATCGTTTATACGTTCCAAGTAGTCTTGAACGTCAACTTTGCGGTTGAACGAGTCCTCGATGAGATGAACTAGACGTGGAAGATCGATACGTGGGTCGTTGAGCGTTATGCGTGGCTCCCCGTTGTTGTCTGGTGTCCAGGGGGCAATGCGGGGATCCGGGAGGATTGTCAGTGGCATTCCTCGCTTGATAAATGTGGACTGCACAAGTGGTGGTAAAACCTCGCCGCCTGTCTTATTTGACCCAAGCCGAATAGACGGTAGGGACGAAGAGTGTAAAGGTTTGTCAGTCAAAAGATTGTGAATCAATGGGTTTCTCTGCCGCCGAGTTCCCACCCTTGATACCGAAAGGGTATCTTGCTGAGGCGGGCGCGCGGAGTAAGCAACGTCTATTGGGGTTGTAATAATCCCTGACGCTGAAGGTGGAAGTAATTCTAGGCCCTGTTTAAGCAGCTGCAGGTTTTCTAGGTGCCCTTTGACGGGGCTAACCACAGCTTCACTTCCCTGTTGTTCTTGGCGTTGCTGTGTTGGCGTTTGACCAATCTCTGATGATAAAAACTTTGAGATTGGATTGCTATTGGCGATGACTGAATTGGTAGAGGGCCCGTACCCAGTTGTTTCGATAGGTTTGTTCAGCGTCATCATGCTTGCGAGCTCTTCTTCGATATCATCGAATTCCTGCTCCATGTTTATAAAGATGTGGGCAGCCTGCTGTCTGTTGAAGGAAGGAATGCCCCCACGTGAATCCAGAACAATCAACCGGTCCAAGGCGACCTCCTTCTGAAGGTCTTCAAATTTTTGTGCAGTAATGACAGGATCCTCGTCAGGGTCGTGGTCTCTTTCCAAACCCGCTAGTTCTCTAGTCAACGCTAAAATAGCGTCATTGGCTGGTACCAGGGAAGTCTTGCATGCCAACTCAGAATATACAAGAGGTGTGATTATGAGTGTATTGCTGTTTCGCAGTGGTTTCAAAAGCATGTTTCGAGAGTTGACTTTTGGTAATATCGTATCGCGGTCCTTCGATATAAACAACGAGTCTAGCCGCCATGATTTGCCGCCATCACAAGCATCGATGGCCGCTGACAGACGGTCAGCCTGGCAAATAGCAATGCTTTTTGCCGAGGACTCTTCCTTGGTTGGGCCCGGGTCAACAACAACGCAAGAAGCCATGCCTAGCCGCATGAGCTGGGTTAGGGTAAGGGCAACGCCATCAATTGTCTCATCGTCTAGGAACTGCGGTGTAGTCAGTTTGACCAGAGCAACATGGGGCGTTTCGTCAAAAGACGCTCTTCGCTCGAGCTCTGGGGTATCTATCTGCCGGAAAACAGGCGTATCCTGCACCGACCGGGTGACGCCATAGAATGTTCCTAAGTTGACACCCGGTTTTTCGGTTTCGGCAATAAGTTTGTTGGTGGTAGCTTGCGAAGCTGAAAGCTTCTTATTGGGCGTCGATGGAAATCTAGAGAGATACGACCTGGCTTCACGTTTCGTAGCAGCCGAGCTCAAGAGACTGAGGAAAAATTCCTAAACAGCAGGCAAACATAATTAGCCTCCATACAATCTGAACGAGTGCTGTTATAGAGCAACATGCCTTGTCGGCCAATTTTTCGCGCGCTCGTTGGCGACCAGCTCTGCTGTAGTTGTTATCGTTCTCTGCGGGACTGTCGGTTGCTTGTCGTAAAGAGGTGTGATATCGTCGCGCGGGGCAGAAGCTGTTCCATCGTGTCTGGGCAGCTTGACAGACCGAAAATTCATGACTCTTAATTTAAACCAAAATCAGCACATAATAATGGTTCCACGTGTAAAAGAACTAAGTACCTTGAAGATAGCGAGCTTCGAGGGCTGGGAGCTCATGACTCATTCTTGTTCAGGGCGGGATGAACAATGACAACCCGGGAGGAAGAACACGAGCGGTGGCAACAAGTCGGCCTCCCAAGTAACAGAGCATGTAAATTTATTATATACACAAGAACAAATGTTGTAGAAGGGAGGAGGAAGTGGGTTGGAGTATGAGGTGTTTTTTTCTTCCGACGGAGGCTTATGACCATGTGCAGCGGAGAAATCCGCGTTCAGCTTCACCGCCGCCATCGGAGCTTGTCCGATAAGCGATAAGATAACAGAAGATAAGATAACGCTCTCTATTCATCTTAAATACGACAAGATCGAAGAGAATGACTCCCCTTCCTCTATGCTTGATCATTATTAGAAAGCAGGTGCTACATGTAAAGGGCCAATGATGACGGCGTTGGTATAGTTTTGCTGTTCTGCAAGTGACTGCTCAACCGTCAATAGCAAGCGAGTCGTGCGTATACGGACTTCTGGGGACGTATTTCAGCAATCCTTGTTCGATGGACTGGTCGAATACTGGAAGAGCTTACCTTCAATCTTGATTTCGTAGGTGACCGCCATCTCATCATCACAGTGGATCAAAATAGGAGCCTGCCGGTTCCATTTTTTCTCCGCGACACGCAACTTCAAACCCACATTCTTTCGGTTATCCACCCATAAAACACTATCATCATCGTCGAACTTCTCATGGCTGGAACGGCCTTGTTCGCTGTCGACATGTTGTTTTAGCCAGTGCCTCCATACGCGAATAACGCCTTCCTCCACATTGAGCGCGCTTATGAGTCGGGTTGAGTTTGGAGCAAGTTTGACCAGATTCACCATGGTGCATAACTGAGAAAATCCCTCAAACTCGTCAAGGCTAATATATTTAGTGAAGAAGTCTTCAGCTTCGGCTACTTGACCCTCCCAAACTGTGCCAGTATTCCTATGTATATTCACCTGCGCTCCATCTGTTCTTCCCGATGGAGGCTCCAAGAAATTCCTTGGACGCCGGGGAATGGGTTGTGCACCACTTGGTTCCGGTTTGAACCTCGAATATAACGCCGATAACCGTCCTAGTCTTCCTGTAGTCTCGCAGTCCTCATAAAGAGATCCCTTGCCGTCGTACTGATCGCTGAGGCCAGGTGTTCCGAGATAGGTGCAGAATGAGTGAGGGTCGGTAAGCCTGGAACTTGGAGGGAAACATTCCAAGATCAATTTGTACTCATCTAAAGAGGCGGCAAGAAGGAGTCTATAATGAAGGAGTCGTAGGACGATAGCGTGGAAGCGGTGGGATACGCTTGTCAAGGGAAGGAGAGACCGTGTCGTAAAAGGTGTCAGGATTTGCACGAGCAGCTGATGCAGGAAACTCTTGTATTAGCTGTTGCCATAAAGCTGGTTACTTGACTGAACGATGACGAAATGCGATGGAGTACCTCGTTTGGCAGAGAGTACAGGTGAGGTTTCCCGGCCATGCTAGGACTGCAATTCGATGTTACCGACTACGCTGTTCGCAACGAGAAGGACTCTAGTGTTCGATAGCTAGGCACATAGCAATAGGGACCTTCTCCGGCAAAGGTGAGAATGGGCGAGCAGTAAATCTGATTGCGATAAAGCAAGAATCTGATAAGGCGGGGTGAGGTGATCGATGAATGGTGCGATAAGATAAGCGCTAATAGATCTGCGTTTTCAAAGCAGTCCGGCGTCCTTGTCCGCCATACTGACACTTTGTAAGGAGACTTTCCAGGCAAAACCGCCGCAGGATCCTATGAACTAGCCTACTTCTTCTATCCGCCACTCGTATTTGCCACGGTTTCTGTGTTCTCATGTTGTCGCTACCACCGGGCCAATAGGAGAACACTCAACGCACGGACACATGCCGTCTCCTGGAGCGGTTAAAAGGCTTCATTTTCAGCTCTACATGTACTTCATTGCAAGTTAAAACACCATGGCCATTCTCGCGCCCCGGCCGTATGGTTCCCAAACACATGGCCACGAGGATGATTTCGTCTTCGTGTGCATGAGCCACCCAATGGAAATTAAGAAGCGCGAAAACCAACGAGCCATTCGTAGCCGTGTCATGAGAGATATCGGTCGATCGCGCCGAACTCGTAAACGACGGCCGATCGAAATTACTTTTGGTTTGGAGAAAGGAGTAATACAAGAAGAGGATTCTCCTTCAGTTCTCCAATCAGCCATCCCAGTGTCATTAACCTCATGGCCCTTCCCTGTCGAACTGGATCTGAGAGCCAAGGAATTGGTTAACTTTAGTAAACACGTGTTTCCGTTGAAATATAAACCCGATTCTAATGACAACTAGTGAACACAGAGTCTGATTGCGTTTATCGTCCATTCCGGTCAGTATGGTTCTCCATGGCATTGGTGGATCAAAGTGCCTTTAAGCTGTCGCTGGCCAACGCATCCATGTTTCTCGCCCAGAGAAAAGATCCATGTGGCTTTCGATATGAAAATTGCATTGAAACGTTGAAGTATTTTGGGCAATGCTTGAACGCTGTCACGAAGAGACTCGAGGATCCCAAGGACCGCGTCAGCGAGGGAGTGCTAACAACTATTCTGGGACTGATTTGTCATGATGTGAGGAATTCACGAATCAATGATGAGACCCTTGCTTATTTGTTTTCCATAGCTGTATGTTGGCACATGGGAACGACTGGAAGTTCACAACGCTGGCCTTTATTTACTCTGGAAATTACGCGGCGGCTTTGAGGGTCTCAGTCCAAACGTGTCTCTATTTGCAACGTGGTACGCCTTGTTCTGTCTTTCCATTTTTACCACCTTTAACAACGCCTTACAAGTACAGGTATGATGTATTGGCATGTGCAATGAACGACAAGCCGCCGTCATTTCCAAACTATACAGTGGATTATGCCCAATCACTAGGCTACACTAAGTCGCCCTTGCTAGAAGCAATGATCCAGCAACTCCAAGAAGCACTCGGTCTGCCTACTGTTGCTGAGGCATTCGAGAGACTAGCTTCTGTCTCGTACTTCGTAAGCACAGTGCAAAATACTAGCACCAAAGAGGATGATATGACACCCCTCTATCTCATGGGATCTCTCGCTCATACGTTACTCTCTATGCCGCGCATCGATCCAAGAGACAAACATATAAATTCCACGGACTTTCTGCAGGAGTTGACGAGGTTGGCAACGCTTATACTTCTAGCAAAAGTCAAGGAAAAGTATCATTTCCCCTCGGCTGAGCTATGCTTGTTGGAGTACAAGTTCTCGACATTGATGGAGAGATGTCCTGACAATCGTGGCGATATCCTTCCACAACTTCACTTATGGGCGTTATTGACTGTTGCAACGTTGCAGTTACAATCAACTAATCAAAAGATTTACGCATCAGAAATACGTGTTTTGATGAAATTATTGGGCGTTGAATCGGCAAAGTCAGCGTTCGAAATGACTAAAAGCATTCTATGGATCGAATCTATCACAGGAACAGAACTGAGTGGTTCTCTTGCACAAGCAATTGAGAGGTCGCCCTGAATTATCCTCCAGTGATACCCCCACTGACACTGATCACTTGACCTGTTACCCATCGACTCTTCTCGGAGCAAAGAAGTAACACTGCATCAGCAATATCTTCAACTGTGCCTACCCTCTCCTCTGCTCTAGTCATAGGTACTAAAGCCCCGTGAATCTTCTCCGCGACTGGTTTGGGGAGGGCATCCGTATTTACAGGACCAGGCATAACTGTGTTGATTGTTACCCCATAACCGCGACCCAGCTCCATGGCCGTGGAATATGTCAGTGCATCCACGGCAGCTTTAGCCGCTCCGTACAGTGCAGTTGGAGAGAGTCCGAGTTTCGACGCGACGCTGCCTGTATTGACGATGCGGCCTCCTCGAGGCATATGAGGGATGACTGACTGGATTAGATACACTGGCGCAAAGACAATTGATCGGAATATTAGTTCGAGTGTGGATGGACTGGCTAAAAGAAAAGGTTCCGGATGGCCACCAGCAGCGTTGTTCACTGCACACACCATTAGGCTTCTCTCGGTAGAGTTTTCGTCGAGAACACATACCAAGTATATCCACATGGTTCACACCAAGCTTCTCAAGGCTCTGCTGCACAAGTTTCTCAGCACCTTCCTTGGTCGATACATCAGCTTGCACCACAGCAGCCCTTCCACCAGCGTCAACAATTTTTTGGGCCACGGCCGTAGCTCGTTGAACAGTGGTATCTGAGACGTGGTTTATAACCACCGATGCTCCATTCCGGGCAAGGGCAGTTGCAATGCCAGCACCGATACCGGTCTCGCGGCCAGAGCCGGTGACGATGGCGACTTTTCCAGCGAGGGACAGTGTGTCAACAGACATGACTTCAATTTTAATCGAGAGCTATTTTATAAGGAAATATTGTTGATTTGTTTTGAGTAATGTTGAGAAGGAGGATGAGGAGTTTTGATAGAAAAGATAAAAGAAATTGACACAGGTTCTGAAAGATGTATTTATACTTTGTCCTCCGTACGACCCATCAAGCATTTCATAGTCTAGCTCCTATATTTCTCATATCGTGCGTTTTGACTGCACTCGAAGCGCGATGTCCCAGCCATATCCCCAATAGTGGGTCAGTGTATCTTTTCCTAATATGGAAAACGGTGTTACTAGGTGCATATCGACGCTAGTCCGTATTGGTACCATTCCGGGCACAGCTTTTCCCTACCTTTCATCTGGAACCGATCGCGATTGACATGCATCGATAGCAACATGGTCTAGGAGTTGCCAACATGACTTATTTCTAGCTCTAATATACCATAAGTTTTTTTCTCTTTTTATCATAGTCTAAGCCTCTCAAAAAAAAAGTTGTGGGGCGCTGTTACCGCGATTTCATTCTGCCTCTTTCGACTACCCTTTCAAAAAACAGTGTCAGCCGCATCCGTATCACAAGAGAATCTGCCCATTACCTGTCATGATGTTTCCATTTCTTATTTTCTTCCTTTCAAGTAAGTAACCTGCTTGCTTTTAGTTATGCTATCGTTTATTTATAATTGCATCCCTTGATGATGTGCGGCATGGCATTGCGTCGTCCAATGTGAAGACCAGGCCCTGTACTAGGTAGCAAGTCAGCAATGATATTAGAGCTAGCTGTCGCTTTGATGGCCTCGGATATCAAAATTTCTGTTGCAAGTCGAAATAGCACTCTCTATACTCAATCAAAGAGCTATCGGTTTTACGACGGAATTTCAGGTATGATTGTAATTTGCGGAGAGTACTCGCTGTATGACTTTATCGTGCCTCCTTTTCTATAGTAGTTGAGACAAGTATTGGAAAGGTTACAATCGATAAGTGATCAGTGAAAGGTTACAATCGATAAGTGATCAGTGGAAACATCCAGGTACTTAAATTTACACGATAACGCATCAACCTGTTGACTGAGCGACGAGAGCTTCCAACAAATACATCATACAAGAATTGCTCTCAGGAAGGCGGTACTCTCGTTTCCTTGGACAACCTTGGCTACGGGGGCCACAATAGCCTCCGAATTCGCGGCGCTTTCCCGAAGATAGCGGATGTATGCTTGCGTAAATCGAAGCCATGAAGCTTTTTCCTTCCGGGTCGCCTGAGATCCTTCCCATACCCAGATTTTAGATCCAGTATCGAATAGGAAGACATCATTGCCATCGAGGTCAGACTCCCTAATCGTTTGGTTCTCTTTAACCAGCTCGAAACGCAGTTCTCCGGATGCATCGCTAATTCTGAGAAGACGCTTTGGCCGAGCAGATGTTTGACTGCTTTCCAAATTCGGTTGGCTGGAAGCAGATTGAAGGGGCCGAGAAGAACGGAACGAAAGCTGATCGACGCCTTTTCCTCCGAGCAAGTCCACCACGATCTTTGATCGTGCTTCAGACTGAGACAAGACCTCAACTTCGGCGTGTTTGGCAAGGGTTAGATCGTGAACTACCTGTGCAGCCTTGGCTTTTTCCATTGGACTACACTTGCTGCCCTGCCATACCCAAATTTTCTCGCCTTTGTCCAGGATAAACACATCATTGTCATCCAGGCTCTGCCAGGTAGGTTCCACTTCGTATACGATAAGAGAGCTATTCCGGCTAGCAGCTGGGTGCTTAAAGATGCGCAACAAGGTCGTAATCTCTTTGGTTGATGGGTCCTCCTCCTCAACGTGACGAAACCCGGATGCCACACCACCTCTCTTGATTGATAGTCTTGGAAACAAGGCCACAAAATCCTCGGACGGATATTGCTGAGTCTCGCGGTGCTGGGTAGCTGCACCGTGAAGAAACTCGTCCAGTTCCACTGTCTTATACGCTGCGGTACCAGCTTCGTCCTGGCTAGTCTTTGACCCAAGCCAGAAAAAGATGTCATGGCCGAGTTTGTCCCCGACGCCTCCGTCCTGGTCCTTGACCGCATAAGAATGAAGTACTATGTAGCTGTCACCTTCGTGAAACTGCCCATACTGGCTTTTGGGCCACGCGACGACGTGAAAATTTTCGATTCGCCAGATGAACAACCCCGGCTGTGCGCCGATTTGGCCATCCTTCCACGCCGGCTCAGTCGCGGCGGAATTATACTTGACTCTGTGGTCGATGTCACTACCAATCAGCTCGACATTGCTGTCTTTGACATCATATTCCTTCAAGTGGACGAGTCCTTCATGTGGTGGCATTGTTGTTGAATCGAGTCAAAAACTGTTGAGATGAATTTAAGCTTATCGAACGAGAGAGCCTTCGACGTTATGCGGGGTGAAGTGGGGCTTATGTCCCAGGTACCTTTTCTGTGACTTTGCTCTGGTTTTCGCCAAGCTCAGGTACACTCAACCTTTGTTAATATGTCTACTTAAAAACATTATGGTCAAGACAATGCAGGCGGTTCTGGTTTGAGCTGGTCGCTATAGATCAACCAATGCCATCCGCAATCGAAGCTCGAATTTGCATAAACCTGAGCATGCATCATCAAAGTTCACATAGCCCCCCCTGGTAAGCCTTTCACCTTGATCGCTACCTTCATTCATCTCAAACTCTCGGAGCGAGAAGGTTTCGATTATGCGTTCATCCTCTTTCTTGTCTGCAAATACCAACATAAATGACGCGATTTGGTACTCATAGCTGAGGAACTATGACAGGATCGGTGTATTTTTAGACAGGTGACCTCTGCCTCTGCCTAACTTGCACGGTTTACATGTCAAGTCAATAGAAAAAGAAAAAAAAGAAAATCAAAGTCCATGTGTATGGATCCCTAAGCTTAATAGCAATCCACTATCGCATGCTTGGCCCCCTGCGCCCGTGTTCGAAAGATATTATAAGAGCTCTATTACTTTTGAGTTCTGGACAACGGAGCTCAAAGCGATAGTTTTAGCCAAGGCTCCTTATATTAGCGGGCAGATAGCAATAGTAACTGATATTTGCATACTTGTCCAGTGATTAACGGATGCACCATTTAACATCGAAATCGTTTCTGTCCTTCAAAAGTAGAACTGTAGTAGTCTTTTTCCAACCAAAACCGGGGGGGTTCATAGATTTTGGGGATAAAGTTTACTAAGCTTGCGTCTAGGCAGCCACATAGGTTGGCAACATCAGAAGTAGATTCAACAGTAAAATTTAACGAGCAGTACGTGTGAAAGTTATGATTGGCAGCACCTATTTTGTTGGATGTCAGACCTTAAACGTAGCTATCCACTGATTTGCTCTCATAAGGTCATTTGCGATGCACTTGCTCTGCTCACACACTGATAGCATAGAGTAGAACACTGGATTATAGGCATTACTATCTTTGCTCTGGACTCGGAATATTTAAGACTCGGCTTGTGGAATCGGCCAATCCTTGTCCTCTCCTTGGCCCTCCAGCCACGGCCGACAAGCCTCATACAAAGCCTTGAACTCACCACTACCCAAACCCAGGATCTTTTCAAATAACTCCTTATCGAAGCGCTCGACAAATGCCAAATGGCAAGCGACCCACAGATCGGCGAATCCGGCCGTTTTGCCTTCAAAGAAGGGACCCTGTTTTTGTTCTTTTCCTTTCAGCATCTTAATCAATGGTGCAGATTCTGTTTCGACAATCTTCCACAGCTTGTCAATGGTCTCCTTATCCGTTGGCAGCACCTCGGTCAACGGTTTCCCAAAGGTTTTGGCACGCGTCTCAATAAAGTACTTTGTTCCACGCGGATCTAGATGTGCAGGTACACGGGGAACAACGAACGGGCGGAAACCAGGCTCGATCAAAGTCATGATCTTTGCAACGGCTACCCACAATGCATAGCTAGCATCACCCGACGGGAACAGGGGCGGCGACGGAAAGACTTTGTCTAGATGCAGGCTTATAGCGACGGAGTCCGTCAGCGCTCCCGTTGCATTGGAAGTTACCGAAGCTTTGTGGACAATGGTTGGTAGCGTATATGCTCGGGCACCCTCCTGGTTGGGTGGCAAGCCTAAGCTGCTACCAAGGGCCTTGATGTCAGGGTATTGAACAAAACTTTGCGTGTAAGGTACGTTTTTGAAGTTGAGCACTGCTCTAGCTTTGAGAGTGTTATAGGACCATGACCTAAACCCGCCTGCGGATGATGGTGTCAGTAATTACTATATACCGCGAAAAGCGGGGCAGGTTGCGGACCTGTAAAGTCGGAGTAAAGGTCAAAGAGGTGAACCGGCTCAGAGTTGGCCATTTCAAGCCCTATGTATTTCTTCGGGGCAGCAAGGGATGCTGCGGCTATCCAAGAGACTTGGTCAATTGCTCCGGAGAGGTATGCCGGAACTGTTTGTTTGCGCTTTATATATCTCGGCAGTGTTAAAGCCGGCCGCGGAGGGGCTCCGGCGCCATGCGTACAAGCTTTGGAAAAGACCGCTGGAGTGGGGGTCAGCGGAAACGTTGCTCCGATGGACTGGGCTTCTTACTAATTGGTAATCAGCCCTCAAAAATAGTATTGAAAGAGGGGGTTCGTGTTCAAATGCAAGGCAAGGTACGAGTCAATCAAAGGAAGAGTTGAGTCACCGGTTCTCCGGAGTTCCTGGACAGGAGAAAACCCCATTCTCGGTGAGCACTTTAGCCATGGCCACCAGAATCCCTACTCTATTGGACGATTATTGATGCTAAGCCAGTAGTGACTTGGTGAGCCGAGATCATATCTATACCTATGCGAATACGAAGTTCTACAGCAGAACGGGGTTGTACACAAACGCTTACCGGGTTCTGTCCCGTTACCTGCTATTGGCACATTCAATATAAACACAACTGTGATGAGTTTGGCAAGCTCGCAGCGGGATCGAAGTAGCGCTAAGTAGACATTTCAAGTAATCTTGATACGAGCTTCCGATAGTTCCACCCCCATAAAACGACCCATCCCCCAAGGAGGGACGAAAGCCCTGTAAAAACAATAAGAGGTCCATATGAAGTGCCATACCCAAAGCGCGGACTAGCTGACAGAGTGCCCGCATTCAGTAGCTCCATACCAGCAATCCCTCCACTCGCATACCCGATTCCTCTGACACCATTGAGCAGTCCATAAAGCATGCCCGGGTCAACCGGCTCGTTCCTCTCGGCGGATTCCCGCTCCATCTGCTTCAGCATTCCACCCCAGGTAGCGCTATAGCCACCAGAGAAGAATCCGAATGTTATCGAGAAGACTACTAGAAGACCGAGATTTCCTTGCGTGGTCAAGCCCCAGAAAAGGAAGGTGGCAACAGTGCAGCTGATGGGTGGTATTGAGGATACGGCCTGAGCTGAGAGCGTGATCTTCCGGTTATCACTCAACCAGCCAAAAAAGGACGAGGCAATGATGCCCGGCGCGTTGAAGACAGCAAGCATGAGTGTCCCTGAGGTCTGAGAGAGCTTGAGGATATCCCGGGCGTAGGTGCTCAGGTATGTCTGCGGAATACCGTATCCAGAGCTTTGGAAGATGATGGCGATGCTATAAAAGTAGATGGATCGGTGCTTGAGGAAGTCCCATGGGATTTTGCGTGCTCGTGTCTGGTGAATCGACAGTTTCGAGGGATGGGTTGGGATCAATAAGATGGAGAGGATACTTGTTCCGCCTACAATTGCGGTCCAAGCTTTCAGGGTGGTCCGAAAGCCATAATGATCAATCAAAGCTCGAACCATGAAGGGGCAGCTCGTGCCAACAATGTTTTTGCAGGACAGCACAATCCCATAGGCCAAAGCACGATTGCTGGAACTGTACCATTCCCCCAGAGAAAGCGTCATGGGACTGTAAATAAGGGCACAGCCCAACGCGGATACAATACCCTGCGTGGCAAGCAGGTGACCGACAGTAGTACTGTAAGCAGACAGGAAAAAACTAGCGCAAGCAATCGCCGTGCCACAAAGAGCAGCGAGCTGGCGACGATGAGCCAGTCGTCTCGTGAACAGGGCGAAGAGGAATGGCATTGATAGGTACATGACCCCATTCGCTGTGGTACCAATCACACCGGTGATGCTACGGTCTCCATCCAGTGTCCAGTTGTCAAAGTAATATTGCTGAAAAACACCATAGCTCATCGCGAAGCCTACGCAAATCGACGATGAGTAATTAAAGATCGGGGAATCCGAGTTTGGGGTCTGCGTCTGCTTACCCCATATTGGCAGCTGAATGACTCCGGAACCGATAATCACACCGATTTTGGACTTCTTCGACTCGATGTGTCTTGGGTCCGAGTCTGCCGCATTTTGTTCCAGTTCAAAGATGTCCCTCTCACTCGCATTTCGCGCAGGAGGACGTTCTTCCGTCTCACCCATGATGAAGCGCTGTGCTGGTTACGTACATTTATTTATACAGAGCGTAAACGGAAACCAGATGTTAGCCTGGACTGTGCGAGCGACGACGGATCGGTGAGGGGAAGACCTCCGGTTGCGTCACGACTAGTACATTTTTAGTACGCTGGTTCTGGCACATTATTCAACTGGATTTGATTTTGCACGTATTATGTAAAGAAACTAATGTTGGTAAAATATGGATCAGCAATACCCGACTTTCGCAATGTCCATCCTTCTACGGTGCTTGTTCTATGTTTCCGTACCGATAAGGCTGGGATTTTAAAGCCAAGAATTCAGCCTCCAAAGACCCTTTTTTTTTTGGCTGACCGCGCTAGTTTCGACGTTCAAGCTTCTTTTGTCGTTATTTAAAGTAGAGGCTAGATCGCTCATCCGGCTGATGTGAACTCGTCTCGTGTATTGACTCATCCAAGGGACACACTGTAACCTAGTGGCGGACTCATCATTTCCTAAAATGGAAAATGGTATCCGCCTTTGCGCCCCAGACGAGCTACATCACGTAACAGAAAAACGATGATATGCGATGAGATTGGTGGCATTATAATGTTTCAAACATGCTTATTTAACGTTTTGATCATCCATTGATGGAAGATAGTATAATCAAGGGGCGGATTATCAAAGGGTCACAACCGCACGAGATAGTTCCCTACTTGGCGAGGTTCTGAGGAGGTATAAAAACCGGCGAGACGCACTTTATCTTGATATCAGAAGAAACACCAAAACAGAAGACCATTCACAATAACAAAACAAAACAAAACAAAAAAAAAGCAATTGCAATTGCAAAAGATAATGCTGTTCCAACCTGTCATCGCTGCGGTGGCAGCCCTAGCCCTCGCGTCTCCCGCGGTCGCCGAGCAGACGTTTGTGAACACCGGCACGACGTCTGGCTGGTCATCACAGAACGTTGAGAACAAGGGCAGCATCCAGCAAGTCACCAATGTCGCGTACCGCAACAGCTCGACCGCGCTGAAATTCACCCAAGTCTGGGACCCGAACTGGTCGGGCCGATTCCACTCGGAGAAAGCCAAAACGAGCGTATACAAACGCGGTGACCAGGGATTCTATGGCTTCGCGTTCCGGCTGCAGGAAAATTGGGAGGCATCGCCGGCGCAGTCGTACAATATCGGTCAGTTCATTGCGGATTTCGGCGACACGGGCTGCGATGACTGGATGCCGTCGAGCATGGTCTGGGTGGTTGGTGACCAGCTGGCCACGCGCGTGAAGCAGGGCAGCATCTGCGATCAGCACACCAAGGAGTTCAAGGGCCTCAAAACCGTGACTGCCGGAGAGTGGCACACCATTGTCATCCAGGCCAACTGGCAAAGCGACGACTCGGGATTCTACAAGATGTGGTACGATGGCGAGAAAGTAGTCGAGGAATATGGCTTGGCCACCACGATCGACGACGACCGCGCGTTCGACTTCCATATCGGCATTTATGCCAATGGCTGGCACGACGAGCATGGCATGAAGGGAACTCAGGGTACCAGACAGATCTGGTTCGACAACATTGCTATTGGTACCACCTTTGCGGACGCCGACCCGTCCAAGGTTCAAGGCTAGAATCCAGTAGTCGTTTGGGTCGAACTGAGCGTGAAAACAGACGTCAACCTTGACATCATAAAGTTCGGAGGCCGATACTCAGCCTGGTAAATACTTTTGTTGATATTTTTGATGTATAAAGACAGCACATGCGCATTTGTAAATACAATGAATATATAAACATTCGCACGATAGCTTCGGCTCCATCTTTTTCCAGCTTTCCTTAGTAACGAAAGGGCTTCCCCATAGCCTTGATCAAAAAGAAAAGTCTTTTGCCAGTGGAATGGAATCCCTGTTAGCATATCAGTTTTATTCTCTCTCGATGGCTCGGCCTAAACCGAACCTAACGGCAGAGCCGAATCGTACTAAATGGTAGCCAGGTCACCGCACCGACTCCCACAATAAACCATCATGAACTGACAAGGTGCAGATTCTGTAACGGAACCATGCTTACGTGGTATGTCTGAATGACATCCCCAATGCGTACCGGACATCACAGAAACGGAAGCTATCCGCCATTGCATACATACACCGCACAGCGACGCGGTTGGTGGAGAAGCGATCGATAACCACATCAGGAAATTTCTCCTTGGCCATATAGCATCGGGAACGCTAAACGCTGCCAAGGCCGCCCGGGGATCGCGGGACTGTCTGAACAGAGAAGACATTCCGAGAAACTAGACTGGATGTGATTAACACAACCGGTCAGGTTCCCCTCTTTCTCACCCAGGTAGTTGTGTTGGGGCAATGAGGATAGTAATGAAAAACTGGTTGTTGCTTCCTCTAGGTCGCAGTTTAATGTCGACTACGGAGAGTCCGAGTGGCTGGTTGAGTTAGGGCTGGGCCCGCAAGCGTGGAATCGATAGGGTCGTTGAAGTCTATAAAGTAGACGCGCGCCCTTGGTTTAGACAATGTATTAGACCGTGTCAAGTAGTGTGCCAGGAACAAAGCAGTGAAGATGGCTGTCGCAGTGACGGACTTGGGCCAGCATCCAGTTATCGCACTTGTGGTGCTGGGCATCGTGCTGCTTCTCGTCAAAAATGTATACAGCTCCATTCGGTCAAGTCAACGGGCCAAGTCGCTCGGCTGCTTGCCAGGTGTCTATGGTCCATCAGGTCCCTTTGGTCTGGGATTCTTCATGACAGTCGCCAAAGCAGCGAAAACCGGCACGAGAATCCAGTTGCACGACTCACTTTACAAGATTTACGGCAACACCTTTAAACAGAAGATTCCGGGCAACGAGATCCTTTTCACGATAGAGCCTGAAAATGCAAAGGCGATTCTGACCAGCCAGTTTGCGGACTTTGGGCTGGGCCACCGCGCGAAGACGTTTGCGCCACTTCTCGGTGATGGTATTTTCAATGCAGATGGTCATGCGTGGTCGCACGCCAGGACGCTGTTGCGGCCCCAATTCACAAAGGACCAGGTTTGCACATCTTACTTGAAAATATATACTAGCCTATGCTGATGCCGGTTCAGGTTGCCGATCTGCAGCTTATGGATGAGCATATCAAGACGTTCATTGAGGCAATTCCGAAAGACAAGTCACTGTTTGACATTCAGCCGCTGTTCTTCGCTTTCACCAACAATTCTTCAACACACTTTCTATTTGGGGAATCACTGGCCAGCCCCGAGACCTCGTCCGGTAGTGGCGCCGTGCAGTTTGGCCGCGCCTTTGACAAATCACTCGAATGGCTCAGCCGCCGTGTGAGTGCGCAGAAATTGAGCTTCCTCGTTGATGGGAACAAAGATTATACATCGGCATGTAAATATGTCCACGACATCGCGGACCACTATGTCCGTCTCGCACTAGAGTCGCGTTCGAATCCGAAGAAGTCTAATCGATACATCTTCCTTCAGGCTCTTGCTGAGGATACACAGGATCCTAAGGTTCTGAGAGATAATATCCTCAATCTGCTGATTGCCGGTCGTGACACTACCGCTAGCTTGCTGAGCTCTGTTATCTTCTACTTGTCCCATGCTCCTGTTGTGTGGAATCGGTTGCGTCAGGAGATCATTGATGAGTTTGGAGACATTGCCCATCCTACTGGCGAGATCACACACGCCAAGATCAAAAATATGCGGTATTTGCGCTATGTCCTCAACGAGGGTACGTCTCATTTTTGAACAATGGTGTTGTTTGGTTTTTTCTTCTCCTCTGACTTGCGCCACAGCACTCCGACTCCTCCCACCAGTACCCATCAACAGTCGCATGGCATTCAGAGATACCTCGCTCCCCGTCGGAGGTGGGCCCGACGGCAGATCACGCCTTTTTGTCAAAAAGGGTACTGTGATCCCATTCAGCTTATACACAATGCACCGCCGGAAGGATATCTGGGGCTCGGACGCTGAAGAGTTTAAACCGGATCGATGGACCCGCGACGGCTCGCGCACCTGGGAGTATATTCCGTTCAACGGTGGGCCACGCATCTGCCTCGGCCGTGAGTATAACCATTTGTTATGTAAAGACGATTTTAGCTAATGAGTCGCCAGAGCAATATGCCCTCATCGAGGCAAGCTATATGATTATTCGTTTGGCACAGAACTTTGACACCCTTGAGAACGACGGTGGCAGCCCGGTGCCAGACGCAAAGGTCGACCTAACATTGACACATCGTAACGGGGTCCATGTGCGCTTATACTCGAGCAGTACAGGGTTGTAGTTATCATGATGACATGTCTGTGGACTTAATGTGTGACTGAGGGAAGATGAGATGCGTACATGAAATAAGAACATAGATTTTGGTTATAGTCCAGAGGTCCCCACTCATATTACCTATCTGGGGTTAGTGTATAGTCGACCTTTTTGTCGAGCTCAGCTTCACCTCGGAATTTCGTATTGGCAACAGGAAACAGTACAACCTCTTCTCCAGTCCCCCGACCTCAATTCTTGGCCCACGCTCGGCCGACACCATGGGCAAACATGAGGATGTCGTAGCCCGAATTTCCCGCCTGGTCTCTCAGTATTACAAAAGCAACCAGCCGTACCGTATCTTCCACGGCTCAACCAACAGCACACGGCCGCGGCCCAATGCGCAGACCCAAAAATTTGTCGACATCAGCGCCCTCAACAATGTGTTACGCGTTGACGAGAAAGCCAGAATTGCCCATGTCGAACCCAATGTGCCCATGGACCGTCTCGTTGAGGCAACCCTCAAGCACGGCTTGATCCCACCCGTGGTCATGGAGTTTCCCGGCATCACAGCCGGTGGTGGATATTCGGGCACCTCTGGCGAGAGCTCGAGCTTTCGACACGGATTCTTTGACCGCACGATTGATGCTGTTGAAATGGTTTTGCCGAACGGCGAGGTGGTCAAGACCAGCGCGCAGAGCAAGCCGGATCTCTTTCGTGGCGCAGCCGGCGCAGTGGGCAGCTTGGGAGTTACAACCTTGATTGAGTTGAATCTGATCGAGGCGAAAAAGTTTGTCAAGGTTACCTACGAGCGCAAAAACAGTATTGCAGCAGCGGTGGATGCTTTCCAAAAGGAGTCTGCGGATCCGGATAACGCGCCTTTTGACTACATCGACGGTATCCAATTCTCACCCGACCACGGCGTTGTGGTCAAAGGCCAATTGACGGACGAGAAGCCCGCGGGTGCTAAAGCGCAGACATTCAGCAACCCTTGGGACCCTTGGTTCTATCTTCATGCGCAGGAGCTTACAAAGACAAACGAGGTCGCTACAGAGTACGTTCCGCTAGCCGAGTATCTGTTCCGATACGACCGGGGTGGGTTCTGGGTTGGTGAGTCGGCGTTCAAGTATTTCAGGTTTCCGTTCAACAAGTTTACCCGTTGGTTTTTGGACGATTTTCTGCACACGCGCATGCTCTACAGGGCGCTGCACGCTAGCGGTGAGTCGAGTCGGTACGTTGTGCAGGACCTCGCGCTGCCGTACGAAAATGCAGAGGCTTTTGTCGAGTATACAACGCAACATTTTGACATATGGCCGTTGTGGTACTGCCCGCTGAAACAGTCGCCCATGCCCACGATGCATCCTCACAACACGCAGACAGCTTTCGCGGGACGGATGTTGAATATCGGCCTCTGGGGGTTCGGACCTGCCGACGCCAATGAATTTGTTGCCAAAAATCGCGATTTAGAGCGCAAGCTAGGCCAACTTGGTGGCATGAAATGGCTGTATGCGCATACTTATGCGCCCGAAGACGAGTTCTGGAAGTCCTTTGACCGCGAATGGTATGATGCTCTGCGCGAGAAATACTCTGCGACATCTCTTCCAAGCGTCTGGCATAAAGTCAAGGTCACACCACCTAGCGAACACAAGACTTGGCGCCAGAAGATTGCCTCGATCAGCCCGCTGGGAGGGCTCTGGGGAATCTGGAAGGCGATTCAATCAAAAGACTATATGAAGCACCGCAAGGCCACATGGCGGACGCGGCACTGATTGTATTCCTCTGTATATATATGTATGACATTCGTGTACTAATACCAAATCAAGCTATAGAGTTCAATCAAAAAGAATTGAATAATAAATATTTGAAATCTCCTCTTGGATTGAAAGAGGGCTTCGATGCACAATGCAACACATCCGGTTTACCAGATCCGGCATGCCTGGAGCCCCGCGTGGGTTCGCCCCCGTCATGAGCGAACCAGGCCGGCCCCGCATTTGGCGCAGTGTTGCACTCGATTAATTCAGCTGGCTTGGTTAAAAGGGTAATTTCGAGTTACCTCTTGGTTCTTTTTTCTTTTCCTTAGAGCATATATATACCTTCAACGCCTCGTTGCAGCCAGGTCAATCTTTCCTAGCAGCGGTCGCAATGGTAGAAAACGTACTGGACGACATCTCGCACCGGAGATTCAATCCTCTCCGGGGTTCCTACGTGCTGGTGTCTCCCCACCGAACGAAGCGGCCATGGCAGTACGTAGATAGCTGAACGAGGTGTCTTTGAAGAGATCTGACAGAAGCAGAGGACAGCAGGAATCCCCCTCCAAAACCACGCTGCCGTCGTACGACCCGGCCTGCTACCTGTGCCCTGGCAACACGCGCGCGCAGGGAGACGCCAACCCGCAGTACAAGAACACGTTCGTCTTCGTCAACGACTATAGCGCCGTCAAGGAGGAGCAAGCGGAGTACACGCCGGAGGGCAATGGTGAGTATTGACTTTCATGTCACTCAAGCAACATGCGAGTGACTGTGACTGACTCCAGTTTACAGAAGCCGAATCATTTTTCCTCCGCGCCGAGCCTGTAGTGGGCAAGTGTTACGTCCTCACGTTTTCCGCTGCACATAACCTGACTCTGGCCGACCTGTCTGCGCCCGAGATTGTGCCGGTTATTGATGCCTGGACCGAGATCTATACATCGCATCTATCGCCGAAGAACCCGCTCGCCAATGTCGCCCCGGCCACCCATCTCCCGCCAGATGCGCCAACAGCTTCGCTCACCAAGCCCAAGACGCAATATCGGTATATGCAGATCTTCGAGAACAAGGGCGCTGCCATGGGCTGCTCAAACCCGCATCCGCACGGACAGGTGTGGACCACCAGCAGCTTGCCCGAAGAGCTGACGATCGAGCTTGAGCAGCTCAAGAAGTACCGCGCTCAGCACGGCGGAAAGCATTTGCTCGGCGACTATGTTGCCCTCGAGCTGCAGAAGCAGGAGCGAGTGGTGTTTGAGAATGATGGATTCGTGGTGCTCTGTCCATGGTGGGCCACCTGGCCCTTTGAGACAATGGTGGTCAGCAAAACGCACAAACGTGCACTGGTCGATCTGAATGCCGACGAAAAGGTGCAGCTTGCCGAGGCGCTTTCGGAGATCACGCGGCGGTATGATAACCTGTTTGAGACGCATTTCCCGTATAGTATGGGCATCCATCAAGCACCACTTGAGGGCACCGATGAGGAGATTGAGGCGTCGTGGTTGCATCTGCACTTTTATCCGCCACTGTTGCGAAGTGCCACTGTGCGCAAGTTTCTCGTCGGGTGAGTTTTGTTCCCTTGTCTTGATGAAACGCAAGACTGTTACTTCTTCTTTCAAAGCTATGCTGACAAAACAGATACGAAATGATGGCCGAGCCTCAGCGAGACATCACCCCAGAACAGGCGACAACCAAGCTGAAGAGCTGCGGCGGCGAGCTATATAGGAAGAAATTGTAGATGGACTGTATTCTCTCCAGGATATGAATTAGAAACTGCTTAATATTTTACTCAACCAGTACACAGATTGTGTTTCTCCCGACCTTTACGTATGTCTGAACTAGGCCAAATACCACGACCTCTGTGTCAGCATCCAGGCCACAGCACTGCTCGCAAACAGCATGGGCATCACGAAGCGGCCCTTGAATTGCGCACTGCCGTACACAGCCCATTCCGATACGAAATGGAACAACGCAATGACATATGTCCACAATGCAATGTCATACACAACGGGATTCCGCACGTTGTAAGCGGCGTACATGCGCACCACGGATGAGAGCAGCGTCCATGTGCCGAAAGTGCGCGACGCGAGTGGTGTTGATGGCGATTCATTCCTTGTTGCACTCGAGCCAACGTATAGGTTTTGGTGATACGAGGATGAGACGTAGGATTGAATGGAATTGAGAGTCGATATTACTGAGACCTGTTGGGATAGTCCAGCGATCAGTGCATGTGATAGGCAGCGGAGACTGTTGTGTTGCACTCACAAACAGCAGCCATTGGGGCAGTAAACCTTCCTCGTCAGGTAGAAAAGATGCCATGGTGTAAGATAGATATGTGAAACGTTGTACAAGTGAGAATCTCTTGTGTAGAAGATTAGATTGTATCGACAACTCTCAGATGACCCGTGCTACTGGGCTATCTCAATTTGTTGCTTCCCTTGCGTTGCTGCTGACAGTATCATTAGCTCCAATTCAGATGGTCGAGTAATCGATCTTCTCACATCCTAAACAATTCTTCTGTATTGTGTTCTAGTAGGACTGATGAATAACAAGATCGTTGATTTTGAGATATGGACGATGAGCGATTGTCGACCTCGAGGTCCCCATGAAGCTAGCCGTCCGCCAATCAGCGTGTAGGACGAGCTCAACAACTTTTTTCAGCCGAGGAGCTCAGTCGCTCCTTCCCCTCCAGGCAGTCGGTCTCCTTGCGTCCGTAGTCGGGCACCTTTTCTTTCTTCTCTTTCTTCTTTCTCTGGGTTTATTTGTTTATTTATTCTATTTCTTCCTATATCTTGGAGAGTTTACTTAATTGTGTCCAAATCCAAAGCCAGTTCGAAATGGAATACGCCCAGAAATATCTGGACAGCCTGTCCCAGTTCCGCACTTCCGATCTGTCGCAATGCCAGGCCACCGTCGTTTTTGGTCTGGGTGCAGTTGGAGGCGCCTTTCTCCTCTCCCAGCTGCTAACATTCATCCGCGTCATATTCAGTTTGTTTGTGCTCCCGGGCAAGTCGGTACGGTCCCTTCGTTGTTTCGTGGTTCGTATCATTCAATGGCTAACTATCCGAGTAGCTCAAAAGCTTCGGGCCGAAGGGAAGCTGGGCTGTTGTTACGGGAGCCTCTGATGGCCTGGGTAAAGAATTTGCTTCTCAGATAGCGCGTGCTGGCTTTAACCTTGTGCTTGTCTCCCGTACCGAATCCAAATTGATCGCTCTCGCCGACGAACTTAAAGCGAAGAACCCTTCCCTACAGACCAAGATCTTGTCGATGGACTTTGCCGAGAACAATAATGCCGACTACGAGAAGCTCAAGTCGTTGGTGCAAGGATTGGAGGTGTCAATTCTAGTGAATAACGTTGGCCGCAGCCACAGCATCCCCGTTTCGTTCAATGAGACTCCCGAGGACGAGATTGCCGATATTATCACCATTAATTGCAACGGCACTCTGCGCGTCACCCAGCTTATCACACCTGGGATGATTGAACGAAAGCGGGGCTTGATTCTTACCATGGGCTCTTTCGGTGGCCTCGTGCCCACACCGCTCCTGGCCACGTATTCCGGCAGCAAGGCCTTCTTGCAGTATTGGTCTACTGCGCTGGGCGCCGAGCTCGAGCCGCACGGCATCACTGTTGAGCTTCTGCAAGCCCATCTCATCACCTCAGCCATGTCCAAGATCCGCAAACCCACTCTGACGGTCCCTACCCCGAAGGCGTGGGTGTCGGCAGCGCTCAACAAGATTGGCCGCAACGGTGGTTCCCCTCATTATGCCTATACCTCGTCGCCATACTTTAGTCATGGTCTCATGGCCTGGTTCATCACCTGCATCATGGGTGTGTTCAACAAACGAGTTCTTAGCATCAACAAGAGCATGCATGAGTCGATTCGTAAGAGGGCACTTCGGAAGGCGGAGCGTGAAAAGGGCAAAAAAGCCCTATAAGCGTCCACATTTGTGGTCCGCATGGCAAGATGACTAAATAAAAGCGGAATGATGCTTGGGATGCGGTAATACACGGTTCAAAATTGTACTTTTCAGTGAATATCATTGTTCTTTTTTTTTTTTTATTAATATACAGTCACATTTTATTTTTTTCTCAAAAAGCTGACTATTGGGTTTGAGTCATAAGGCATATCAGGAAAATTGTATACAACCTTTTTTTTCCCTGCTCGATCTACTCAGAGCTGGGCACAATAGTCTCACTCTCGACCGGCGCCTCATCCTCTGGGGAAGACCTCCGAATGTTTGCTGGTGCCACCCAACTTGCGCTCTTCCACGGCTTCACATGCTCAACATACATGGTATCAACCTCTTCGAGTGTACGACCTTGGGTCTCACAAACAAAAAAGTAAACAATGATAGCTGCGGAAAATGAGCAGGCAGCAAACACATATCCATACTGGAAATCGATCGCTCCAGAGATGAATGGGGTGAAGAAGGAAATCAGGAAGTTCCATGTCCAGTTCGACGCGGTGGCGATACCCATGCACGTGGCACGATAGCGGGCAGGGTACAATTCACCAACAATTGCCCATACAATGGGACCCCAGGTGGTGGCGAAACCGACAATGAAGAAACAGGTGAACACGATCAACGTGGTACCGGCCTTGGGGGTTGCAGGCGGGTTGGCGCGGTCAAGCGAGTAGTGGCCAACAGTAGCAAAAATCATGAAGCAGATAAACATCCAGATTGCGCCACCAATCAACGACTTGCGACGTCCAAAGTGCTCGACAATGTAAAGACCGATGATAGTCACACCGAAGTTGACTCCGGTCAAGATCATCTGAGTCACGTAGCTGTTGTTCAAGCCGGTCGAGGTGAAGATGGTGTTGCCGTAGTAGAAGATGAAGTTTGCGCCTGTCAGCTGCTGCAGAGACTGCAATACGATTCCGAGAATGGTGCGGTAGAGCATGCGAGGGCCGGTAAAGATCTCAAACAGGCCAGCCTTGCCTGCAGCCCGCTCTTCCTCCAGCTTCTCTTGCATATCGGCAATCTCTTCGGCCACGAGCCGGTGGTTCTCCGGCACGCCATACAGCTTGGTCATGGTGCGGCGAGCCTCGTCGACCCGTCCAAGACGATACGCATACCGCGGCGACTCCGGGAGGAACATGATGCCAATGCCGAGAATGAGCGGCCAGGCAAAGCCAATACCCATGGTGATACGCCACGCAGCCGTTGACTTGATATCTTCGGTTCCGTAGTTGATGCACGCGGCGATGAAAATTCCAAAAGCAACGAACAACTGAAAGGCGCTGACCATGGCGCCACGCACATGTCGCGGCGCAGACTCACTCTGATACATGGGCACCACGCTGGAGAGCGCACCGACACCCAGACCAGCAACGAGACGACCCACGGCGATCTGATACCATTTGCTATCCGTGCTGATTTGCACGATAATGCCAACCATGTGGATGATGCACCATAGCGCAATAGACAGTTTCCGGCCGAAGCGGTCTGCAATAGAGCTGGCGGCGAGAGCGCCAATCATCGTTCCAATCGACATCTGATTNTTTTTTTTTTTTTTTTTTTTTTTTTTTTTTGAAAGAGTGTAATCAATTCAGTTCTGGTTTGTGTTACTGACCAGTCCAACAATCAAGCCAGAGCGAACGTTGGTGAAGTAGTAGCCACTGGCATTATGCTCGGCAAAGCGCATCTCAAAGTCGTCCATGGTTTCAAATCCAGAGATTTGACCTGCTGCTGTCAGCTACAGGCCTCCAGAAGCAACCTCATGTCAAATAATCGACAACAACGTACCGGTCGAGTAACCAAAGATGAATCCACCCATGGACGCCAGCACACCCAGAATTAAAGACCGCCAGGTCAAATACGGCACCTTGCTGTCATCGTACCGGGCATGCTTCTCTGCCAGCGACGCCGTTCCTGACGTCGTGGCTGAAGGATAGCTAGTCTCTGTGTGCTCGGCTTGCTCATTCTGCTCAGCCTTGGGCTTGAGTTTGTTGAGGATCTGTGAGACAGCCATCATCCTTTCTTATACTCTTTCAACCGTTTTGTTTAGACCAAAAGGGGACAAAGGTTAGAGAGAGAAAGGAAGAAAACGAAATTTAGAGCGAAGCGAGCTTTAGACATTTTAAACCCTTGGGGTACATCATCCATTATGTGGGACAAAACGGGGGCCCGGATCAAGCAGATGAACGAATTTACCTGGTCATGGGGTCATGTTTGGATTGTGGATGGAAATTATGGAGCGGCGGGAAAACTCTGAGCGTGTCCTGGCACTTTCGGGGATTCTCCAAAGAAGAAGAAGGGAAAAAAAATACACAATACATATAATCAAGCATAAGAACAAGGTGTTATTCTCGTCATCATCGCGGATTTCGGAAGTAAGGCACGGCATCCATTTGTAACAAAAGCGCCCAGGCTTGGAAGCGGGTGAGAGAGGAACTGGTACAGTAATACCTGAATGTTATTTGGTCACAAATACTATGTGACTCCATGTAAGGTGTCGTTATGCTGTTACGCCGTCAGCACATAGATATAGTGTGCTGTTTCCTCTTTTGGTAGTGGATATGGGTGGGACCCGTATGGAGGATGATGTTCGCGCCACTATAAGAGTTGCCTGTTGCCTCATCGGAACAGTATAGCTGTGCCGGAGCTTCAGTTGACAGTCGAAGTACAGGGTGAGAACCACAAAGGAATGTGAAGATAGTCTGATGCTTTGCCTCTGCTACGGTGACAACGATACACCACATATCATCTACTATTCTTTTGCTGCAGGTTAGCTATCTTTGGAGTAAAGTTACCCTACAAGATTAGCGCCAAAGGATTTGCAAAACAGTAAAACCAAAATAAACCCTGCAACTGATCGGCGGCAAGTATTTATACTGCATGCTCGACAGCGCTACATGCATACTCACATACATTAGTTGACGTACCGTTACTCAAGTTTTTATGTCTAGTTGAATTATTGCGACATCAGGAAAGCATATGCCACAGTGTCACGGTTCTTCTTTGTCTCTCTGTTCTTGCAGACGTGGTTCATTAACAATGATGTTATCATCTGTTGTCGCTGTCTAAAAATTTCTGAGGACCCACTATAAGATTTTCCTCGTTCCACCTCACCAGTCCAGGCACGCCGGTGAAGGCCAGGAAGAAAGACCAAAAAAAAAAATAATTCTCTCCCTGGGTCTTTCATTGGTTAAAGTAAGCTGATCTATATTTGGCTAGGCTGAAACGGAGAGAAAGAAGAGTTTTTCTTATGCCGGTGAGCCGTGATGTCTAACCATTCCTGAAAGCTCCCTAGAGACAGTATTTTTGCACTGTTGGTTGTCTGATATACGACGCCACGTTGTGCTGATTATTTTCTTGTAATCTAATTTATCCTTCTTTTTTCTTCTCTCATTTCCTACGTTTTCACGGTGTATCATCCGGTTGTGTCCAGTATTCACCGTCATACATCAAAGTCAAATACGAACTTTGGCAGAAAATTCAACAGGCATCCAACAGTGGAGCCTTTGTCTTATTCTAGAAAGGCCGCACAACCATGGTACCACTGCTGGAGCTAATGAATGGGAGGAACTAGGCAGAAAATGCTTCGCTCGCTCGAATTGTTTTGCGAGTAAAAGGTGCAAATCTACGGGAGAAGGACCCTTTTCGGATCCACTCGGCATCGGCAGGGTCTCGGGATCGCTCGGCAGCCGAAAGTTTGCCTCTTTCCGTTGAGGTCTCACCCGTCTCGGTGTGCCGAAACGGGATCGGCTTCGTTGAGGCTGGGTCCGTCGGGTTTGGCTTGGCTCTTTCTTTTTGGACGTAAGCTGTGAACATAGTATTTTTTTTTTTTTGCCCCCTTTGTTTCCTCTTTCTTTTGTTTCGTTTATTTCCAGTTACGCCGGCTGCTTTTTCAAAACCTAACACCGAACGGTTCTTGTGAGCACCCCATAGTATTGGGATTCGTGGAGTATTTCATAACCAGACTCTATAGATGGATAGATGGTGCTTGTGATATAAAGGGTTTATCACTAGATCCACTACTGCATGGGGTGGAAAATACATGATGTTACATTGTTAGAGGAACTGCTTGCTACGTATCATTCCGCTCCAAAGATTCTGCTCAAAGCTTAATAAATAGATTATCCCTGTGATGATGAAGCGCTGTAAGCTGCTGCACGAGTGTTGCGAAAGAGCAACATAAGGTGGCTTGGCTGTAGAAAATTAATCTTTAATTTTCTTTAGTACTGTTTTTCGGGTTGGTTTTTCAGGAAATATTATCTACTTAGTGGTTTTGCAGATTCGACTTTCTATATCACAATGTTTATGATGCGAGACTGACACGTACCGTTTCTCAACCCCATGCAAATTATTTCTTTGCGGCCATGTGCCACCGGGCCCATAAGTTGAATGCGGATCTCCAATATTCGGCTAAATTAATTAGAAATGGTCGCTTAGTTTGATTTTCAAATATATGACCGCAGCCAGCACCAACCACGAGTAACCGAATTGTAGCGACTTGCCTGGTTCATGAGCACTCAATTCTTGTCGATATTATGAAGCTCAGTATGGCAAAAAGTCTGTATGTTTGTAATTTCCTGACTGTCTATCTCAATAAGGGGTAAAAAAACAGAAGCAAGATTGGGGGGGGATCTCTTTGTCAAACGAGAGATGTTTTATATGCATGTCGGAGGATATCCTGACACTGCTCGTCATGTGACCAGATGACCGATATCTCAATGTCGACAATTCTGACGAGTCGTCATAATGGCAAGCTCTAAGTCAGATATCTGACTGGCCTGTTGCCTTCAGTTGCGGTGCTGTATGAGCGACCAGGTGCAAGTAGGGCAAGCTTGACTCGCACATAGTAGGAGAGCCTCCACTTTTCTCATTAACAAAGGGGTAATCATGCATAGGAAATCTTCGTTAACGCCTCGCTAATGATATACAATTATGTGGCCAAACGCATCTTTGAGGTTCTCGTCCCAAGTGTTGAATGCTATGTTGCGGAACAATCCAATGACCAGCATCGAGACCGACACACTCGATGCCGTTGAGAATGGCCGTTCTTGTTGAGCTTCGCCAGTTTGAGTTTCATCCTCATTGGAAGACTTTGGCTATGTGGATGTAAGCAACCTGACCAACGTGTAATCTGAGAACGCAAAATGACGATTTGACGATAGCGTATCCACCTCACATGGCCCTGACATGCGATATTTTGGTCGTGAGAACAATAGAAACAATTGCTGATAAGTAAACAAAGACACACTTGCGGCATCATTGACGATAAATGCTAGGTCTTATTCTCTGAGTGAAATGTTGAGCAATGATGCCCATTCGTATTTGATAACTATAGGGGCAAGAGCCACAACAGGGAATAAGTCAGCATACATAATACGTAAAATTATGGTAAAACCAAGGCGGTTATTCTTAGAGAACATAGGGGTGAGACCGGGTATGTCTGTCCCAATGTGTTCGTGCGGCAGCAGCGGCCACACGGGGGTTCCATGACGCTGCGTTGGCTATTCCTGGTACCGAGACCTCGGTCAAAGCTTCCCACGCTTAGAAAGTGCCAAGTATCTGTACTAAGTAATCTTGTCGCCTCCGATGGCTGGCAGATGCCACGACTCATTAGATGTAGTCGGGATGCAGACAAAGATCACATCTGCTCCAGCACTCAGCAACAGACTAGTCAGTGGACAGGTCAGTGGTAGACGATTAGGCTCCTTATATGGGACAGAATATAGGAATCCAACTCCGCAGAGGACGCTCGCGCCAGGAGACGTCATGCTTGAGAGTAGTATAAAGGTCAGGTCGTCACCCACCGTCTCCGCCTTACCGAGTCGGCATAACATCTATCTTTAACCACTCAAGAAGCATATGCAGGTACGGATTAGGAAAACATTGTGCAGCGTTTCAATATGGGCAGGAGACAAGAATACCGAGCCATATAGAGACAAGAGACGTTGGAGCCTAGTTCAGTAATCTCATTCTCGGAGGGGCTTAGTACCATTTTGTTCTTGCCCTCATTACAATGGATTATTGCTTCTGTACCTTGTCACACTATCTATACTTTCTCCACCATGTCCAATTGCTCTCTCATGGACAATATTATGATATGAGAACGAAAACGGAACGACCAACGTGACATCCTGGGCAGAGCGATTACAACTAAACAGTTAGCAATATTCACAGACATAGGACGATTTTCTGGGGAGGATTGGCTTAGTGGAGATACTAGTCTGAAACCTTTGCCTCATGCCGAGCATATCTGGCGCGTGAGCTAATAGCGTGGTAGCTTGGTCAGATACGAATGAATAATATGGCGGTGAAGCTTGACGTACAGTAAAAGAACACATGATGTTCAAGACTTAGTCTGGCTACTTGCAGCCTGCACTATGAGGAGGGGAGTAGCTCTCCTAACTAAGGCAGGCTAAGTATGTGCTGTGCTTCTCGGAAAGCTCTTCGTAGGACAATGAATTCGTTCATGAGTCTTGACGAAACAATGCCTCTCCGTGTTCTCTTTTGCTCTATTGAAGCGAGCATTTTTGAAAGAAGAAAAAGATGGAATAAAATGGAGAGGAAATAAAAGGGAGAAAGTAGCAGAAGGAATAGAGGCTTGGATTTGGTGCTCAAAAGGAAGGTGCGTATCTGCATCGGCAAGAACTCCCGAGGGTGCATCTCGGGAGGTAGTCGCCTAAAGAGGAAGGACGCGTTCTTATAGGCCGAAATACTGACATTCTCTATTGGATAATCTATACTAAGATGTACTTTAAGTCGGAGCGTTGCTTTGAAAGTCCATGATTATACGGTTGAATATACCGTGAGTCCGAATTTGTCTAACCGTTAAACTTCCTGGCACTAGATGTAGTATAGCTAAACCCTTCTGAAGCAGAATATGAACTAGTAAGCCACCAACAGTGGAACCATTAATAGTACTTCTAGTTTAGTATTGATCGGAGTATCCGGCATCATATAAATATAATCTCATTCAATAAAAAGTACCACCAAATGGCACAGCATACTCTCTTCACTACCGCCCATCTGCTCATACACCGCCCAATATGCATCAGTAGCGCCCCATAACATTATGTCCTACCGCCCTGTACCCTCTTATCACGTAAAGTTGACCATTTTGATGTTGCCGACGGTACGGGGGCGAGTGCGGCATAAAGCGGCGAGCCGGAAGTCGAGCTCCCACGATCTCTCGGATACCTACCATAGGTAAATGAATCACCTCAATAACTTACACCATATACACATTGACAAATCCAGTCAAGCAGTCCAATGTTAAACCTCAGTCCGTGCCGTGGGCCAAAAGCTATCGTATCCTTTGTGATAGGTGATCTTGGGACAATGCGTCCACCAATAATGGTGCTGCCGCTTATTTATATAGTATTAGCTTCTATACCGTATCTGTCCTAGTGCCTACGCCAAGCCATAAAGTGCTGCTTCACATTGTGCCGAGAGACATCCAGGGCTCTCCCTGATAGCGTGGCTTGGGTTTTCTAGTCAGCTTTCAATATAATGCGCTGGTCGACAGCTAATACGTCAGGCTCTTTAGAGAGTTAGTCGCAGGTTAGAGCAAAATGACTCTTTTTTTTTTCCCTCAGAATATGCTGTCTCGCTGTCTCTTAAACTGACAAAGCAAGGTCGAACACAAGAGAAGGATGTCCATTAACAGGATAAATCAATAACGGAACTCAAGAATGAATATGCCATGGCTAATGTGGCAAGCGCTGCAGAGTCTTTCATTTTTAAAAACATGCTGCAATGCGACCCCCTCCCTCCCCCCCCGGGAGATAACTCGGCGACTCCGCATTACAGTTGAGGCTGATCGTGCCCGCAATGAAGAAAGTAAAGACTGGCTGTCAATTTTCATTCGTTCTCGAGATATTCTGAATTGGCACAGACCGTCCAGCACACATCCACTCAATTGCTGCATGGATGACATGACGTTGGTAGCAAAGTTCCTGTGTTTCTGCATGATCGTACAGCGTTCATCGACCAGGGACCTATGCATTGCAATGTAACACCAGTTCAATCGCACGGCTGTGGATGAGACCAGATGGATCGACCACAAGAGAAACTTCCTCTACCCAGACTGCGCCCGCAGAATCCCCGCGACTCATCGAGACGTGTTGCACATGCCTGCGATGTCTGTCGCCAACGAAAGACCAAGTGTAATGGGGGACTGCCGTGTACACAATGTCAGGCTTTGCAAACCGAATGTGTCTACTCCCGTGACAAGCGCGCCAGAGATAAGTTGGAGCTCCAAGAGCTGAAGGCCAAGGTGATGCGCTACGAAGAGCTCTTGCGGGACCTTTTCCCCCGCAGCCAGAAGCCGGACCAGAGAAAAATCGCGGCGGCACTAAAGGTATGCTACGCTGGCTGGTTGACCGATATTGGTTGCTCGGTGATTAATCGAGACTAAGGCGGTAACAGCACTCACCAGATGGTGAAAACGAAATGGAAGGCCAGTCACCATCTTCTCCTAGGAGCTCGCTGTCTACTTCCTCTGTCGGATCCCTAGATGTCTTAAGAGGTGGTTGAGGAAGCTCTCAACAGAGACCACGAGTCCCGAGCGACTGGTTACCTGGGCAAAAATTCTGAGATCTCATGGCTCCAGCGATTGGTGGAGGCAGAAGCAGCCAAAACACGGCAGGAGAGTCGAGGGGGTGATGCGTCGAAAACCATAACAGCGCCGGCCAAGCCGTCCATATCATCAGGCAGCTATTTCTCAGATGAATTGTGCTCCTCACTGTACAAGGATGTTCCCATCAATCTATTGGAGATCCCCGTTAAGCAGGTAGCCGAAAAGCTTTTGTATCGTTATCTAGCGTCAGCACAATGTTCTTTCCCTATTATTAGAAAAGAACTGTTCATAGATCAATTCGAGTTACTGTATTCCCAATTGCCAAGTCAGCCTGGAGAAAAAATGGCTTGCCATCCCTTAATCTCATCTTCGCTATCGGGAGTAAACACTGCCAGCTCTCCTCGCCTGAGCAGACTGGATTCGACCCGGCGCTGTTCTTTAATCGAGCCAAGGGCTTGTGCGTAGATGAAAACACGATATACGAGCATGCAGACTTACAACAAGTCCAAGCGGAAACGCTCCGAGCCTTCTACTTTCTGTCATCTGGTCAAATCAATAGGTAATCCGGACTCCTCGCCTCATAGCATCTGCGACTAATCCGTGGAAAAAAATTAGAGGATGGAAGATAATAGGCATCGCCACACGCTCCGGAATCGCTCTAGGTCTAAACCTACAGAACACGTCCGACATCGATCCTGTATCCAAAGAAACCCGTTGCTGCGTGTGGTGGTCGATCTTCTATCTCGAACATGTCTTTTCCGTCATGGCGAGTCGGCCATCATGTCTGAATGATAATGCATCCAGCGTGTACCCGCCCGTTCCCGTCGAAGAGAAGGCTTACAATATACCATCCATCAGACGGTTGTTCGAACATGTCAGTTACCGAAACGAGCATCTACACTGGATCTTGGATCGTGACCAAGTCAGCTGGGTCCGGGTAAAATTGCTTGGAAGTATTGATGTTTCTATGGCACCGTACTTCTTCTACCAAGTGGACTTGGCCAAAATAACTCACGCCATAACGAATGGCGTCTATAATCGAGACGTTTTCAAATACAGTTGAGAGACGGTTACAATGCGGATGAAGAAGTACAGTGCCAAATTACATGCCTGGTTGTCATCTATACGGCCTCCTTTACGCTTCACAGACGAAAAGGGCGAAAAACTGTCTCAATTAGACAACTCTTATCAGATTTCTCTAGCTTTCCAATACTACAGCTCTCGCATCGTCCTAGTCGGCCAAACCTGACTCGACCGGACCCCAAGGCAGAGATTGGCATCATGTACCCCCGGTCTCCCTTTGGCAATGAATCCAGAGCTGTTTGCCTGCAATGTGCCTTGGCCACATCTCCATTCTACCGGAGCACCCAGACCCGGCGTGGATAACCGACTACACACCATGGTGATGCGTCCTACATTTCCCAATGCGGAGTGCGAGTATCCTTCTCATCCACCTTTCCGTACGCCCCGAGAACCTGAAGATTTTCACTGTCGAGTCTCGGGGTGAAGGCTCTGCGGATCTTTCACAGCAATCTGAAACCGTTCTCAAAGTGATCAAAAAAACACTTTCGTGGCTTGAATCTATGGCAGAATACGATATCTCATGGAGTCGAGCCTTTGATATTTGCACTAGAATTTTTGACCGCATATTAGAAGGTCATGGTTCGAGCGTGAGCGAGGTGATAGCACAGAATCAGCCCGAACGATCTTTCAGCCAACAAGCAAGGACTTCGCGGGCAGTCGATTTAGGTCCGGACGCGCATGAGTGGGTTTCCCTATACATCGATAGCGACAAGCTGTCGACGAATTTGATCTGATTGCGCCTAATTCGACGGAGTATGGACAATTTGTGTGTTGACAAAGTCGTGATTCCCTTGTAAGCTGATGTTGCCCGCTGGTCCACTTCCCTCCTGAATATGAGTAGCTATAATTTCAGTTATATGCTGAACATGAAAATAATCAAAAACTCAAAATTGGCACTGTCAAATAAAAGATGCGTTAGGAGGGGTATTTTCGTATATCAAGTTCTGGATATTGTAACATTCGACTGGCGAGGCGAATGGCATTATGTAAAAGACTTTTTCATCCTGAATTCCGTCGAAGCTGACTTTTCTTGTTCGATATTCACATTCTAGCTATTGATATACCACGTAAAGAGGTCACTGGAATACCTCTCCAGGTCGTGCACTAGATCCTATAGCCAACCAGTCAAATGCTTTTTCTCCGAGAAGGAAAGAGTCAGCAATATGACCGACAAGCCCGTGTCGCAGAAGCTGATAAGTTGTCTGCCGCCTAGAAACTCTGTAAACTTCTTCATCCTCAAAGGCGATGTACTTCATGGCCGCCGGGATGTCTTCGCGATTAAGAACATCAATCAAAGCATCCCTGAATGTCGACTTCATCTCATCGGTAACCAACTCATTGAACAGAAGATGGAGGACGCAAAGTTCTGAAACAACCAAGCTGGAAAGGAGTGTTTTCTGCCTCTTATCAGCATATTGAGGAAGATAATGTTTTAACAGCACACATAGGGACATATACAACATCCTCTTGAGTGACAAAGACCCTCAGCTCTTTGAGTTTTGGGAATTGCGTTGCCAAGGTGTATACGGTATATGGAAAGTCGATAGTTCCTATGTACTGAGAACATGATGTTAAAACATTGATTGTAGACGAATGTTGATGATGCAAAGTGTGCATCAACCGGTCCAGTGGTGAATAGGTCAGCTGCGACGGAGTTGCTCGGTTGAGACACAGAGCTTCGAGGCCGCTGAAGGACATAACCAAGTCCTCCAGGTCCGGTGTTGTCAAATTGGTCGATAACCGGACAGGTCGCAAGCCTTGTGTAATCGACTCTGACCAGATCCCAGGCCCCTCCTGTTCAAAAAAGCCAGCTCCTAGCTGTAGTGTCAAGTCATAGAGCTTTGTAGGCAAGAACACGTTCCAGAAATGCCGTGGAGTCGTATCAAGTCTGTCGAAACCGCGTAAATCCAAACTACTCAGGTATAATGGGTCGCTTCGCTTGCAAGAATCTAAAAGCGTCTTCAGCACCAGCTTGTTATCCTCCTCTGCCCATATGGTGAGTTCTTGGAGTGTATTGGCTTTCGACACTGCCAAGCCCAACGATTCCAGAACTTCATTGTTGTCAACATAAAGGAACCTCATCACCCGTATGTTGAGGAACTTGTTCAGCTCCAGAATTGGGTGGAAAAACGGCTTAGGCGTGCAGTCTGTCCCTAGCCGTAGCTGGACGCATTCAACGCTTGAGCGTTGCATAACTGTTGTTATCAAAGACTGGGTCATGGAAATCTGCATGTCCCATCTGTGAAAGATATTAGTAGAAAACGATTCACAAAGACGGGCTGCTGTACATACATAAATATTCTCAGATGCGGTATTCGGGTCACAACTGACGCGATGAGACTGTTGAACATGCGTACAGCAGGCGACAGTAATCTGTGAGCGCTAATATGCGATTCGACCTCGTCGTATGTTTCATACCACGACCCCGTAACACTTAGTCGGGTGGTGTATTCCAACCCGGAGATGTAAGGTTCGCTGAATAGCTCGAGTTTCCGAAGCAGATCATCCTGTTCCTCAATGCGGCCTGAACAATGAAAGGAAATGGTCCCATACAAATGAGGATATACTACCTGCTTAACTTCCCGAGAAGTACGAGCCAAAATTGCCAAGTCGGACGTTGTCAACTAGAACCAAGTTAGAGGCTTGACACTTTTTGTGTCCAACAACCACTGTTCACGAACGTATGGGCACACGCGATCCAGCAACCAAGGCATGCTTGATACAGTATTGGGACATGTCTATCAACATCTATGTTCAAAAGTAAATTATAAAGGACCTTTTCTATGTTTAAATGGACAGCTGGTGTGTATATGCAGAGTTACCGCGGGAGGCCCAAACTCCATCCAGAAACAAGATTTTGATGTCTCTAAACATTGCATTATTGGCTTCTCAGCCCGGATAAACCCACAGATTATTACCATAGACGGTCCGTCTAAGTTAACAACCCGTCACGGTGACGTGCCGTTAACAAGAAATTTCGCCTCGGTCAAAATGAAGTTTTTGGTACCAGTGTAGATGGCTATACAATTTCGGCACAAGATGGTCACGATAACAAGTACCAGATGATGCAAAGAACACCAACTAGCCTCGCTGGACATTGCTGGCGCACCTATTCCAGCACTAGCTTTGATAGTATCCCTACCACGATGTTACATCAACTAAGTTGTTTTTGAAGGAGCAGATCGCGGTCACAAATTAATCAAATGTAACTAGCCAAGACACTTGCCACCCCGAGGATACTTGTATAGTATACCCAAGTGTCAAATTTGGGTGGTGCCAGCGGACTTGGGCCGTTTTCTTCTTAGCCCAAACCTATGACGCAATGCGTTGCCTTGCGATAAAGCTTAAAGCATAGCATTAATATACTTTCAACCTTTGTCTGTCCTAGGGACTACATCGGAAAGTTGGAAATCTATTTACTTACTAAATATAGTGATGCGTGATATGTTCTTCCTCAATAGTACCAGCAACTGTTAACTGTAGTCATGGTCCAGAAATTACAAAATGGCCTCGCCGCAATCAATAGTAGCGACGAGCGAAAAGTCTTATTTTGCTCCAGTTCCATGCTACGTACTCACTATGAGCTAGTTTGAAAAATTTCCGAGCGAGGCTTGGTAGGATCAAATTGATCGCTGCAATGCTGCTAGGCGTGTAGTTTTTAGCTGTTGATCGTCGCTAGTTTGACGTCAAGGAAGTGCCTGGTACGTCATGCACTCGGGACGATCTCTTCACACTTTATCTCTATACAAACATTTGAAGACAGGAGGTATCGAAATATTAAATAGAGTCATCATGTCTTGTTCGATTTGAGAGGTTGTTTTGTAAGTAAGGCATCTCGTTGTGAATAATACATACATTGTACACGAAACTTTCCGGAAAAGGCAATTTGCTGGCACACTCTTTTCAGTTCAGAAAACCAACAAGCAAACGTAACCATGGGTATCTTTGGCCATAGTTCTAGCGATTCTGCTGCTTCGGCGTCTTCTTCAGTCTCGAATCGCTCCCACCGTCGGTCGCAAGCCGATCCCACGCCCGCCGAGCCCCGTCGCAGCGGCCTCTTCGGATCCAAACGCGTCGACTCTACTCCTTCAAACGCGTCGGTTTCAAGCGGAAGCATCAAGCACAGTAACAGTCTCTTGCATCGCAATCGTGAGGATCCCAGTATCTCCGCTGCCCGAGAACAGGTCACCGCCGCAGAGGGAGCGGAGAGAGCCGCCGACAAGGCCCTTGTGGCAGCAAGACAGGCTGTCAAAGATGCCAGAGAACATGTGAAGAAATTAGAGAAAGAGGCGGCAGAAGATGCAAGATTGGCCCGGATTAAACAAGATCAAGCAGCTAGCATCTCCAAAAGAGCGAAGCCCTTGGGACGTAAGTCACTCACTCACTTCACACCCCTCACTATATGGTTTCTATACTGACAGCTCGTTACGATCAGGACACGGAAACTAGAATACGCCATCAATTAATGGCAAGGAATACGCCGTTTCCCACATTTTCGGCGTTGATATCTCATGAGAACTCCCCACGCTACAACACGCTATTACGAATGACGCTGTTCTTCATGTCCATGTTCATCAGTCTGTTACTGTACCTATTGCTTATGATGTTATTGATATCCAATTGCTTGATTTCAATCCTATTGGCAGGATACAAAAGTTTGACGGTAGTGCCTCCAAGCCATCCTTAACATCTGAAATAGAGCCCGTCTCATTACTCTCTTTGAGTGCTAGGCCATGGATGCCTTCAATACCACTTGACCCTATACCCCTTGAGGCATTAAAAGGCACTTAATATGCCCATCAAGATAATGTACCTAGAAAATCGTGTTGTTTGTGATCCAGCTTACCAACTGGTCAATTGGCCAATACATTAAGCAGCCTTGCGACATCGAAATATGGTCAAAAAGCGTCATTTTGCCGTCAAGCCTATGAAGACATTGATTGGAAAGGGCGAGGTGTGTGCAGTACCGATAGTAACAAGACCTGGGTTTTCCAGATACAGGAAATTTCTCTGCGTGTCATTTTATGCCGTGATAGATGTTTGCGTTAATGCGCTAGATGTCGCTCCTTCATATAGAATATCCATGAGCTTTCCCAAACAATTTTTCACCACACTCACACATAGATACTGATAGAAGTATAGTAGTGGAATAGTCGACGCAATAGCTTCTCTTGGAAGTTGATATCCGGAAAAATACACAATCACCGTAGTACACTATATATTACACATGAACTGGCCCGAATGACGTCCTGTGAAAGCGTTCGAATCACATCTGTATGAAGAGATCGTACCCATCCTTAAGCACAGTACAAGAAACAGAACCTTTGATCAAATGCATGCTACACGTATAACGAGTCTCTTCTCTTTAAATCCGGGGCGCCAACTACTTAAGTCAGATATACGATTGTACGTAACTTTCATCATCATCATCAATCAATCATCTAAATCCACCCTTACCGGCCACGAAGCGATGTGCAAAGGTCGACATAAAAGTGGTGACAGGCTCGTATCACCCCGTATTTCTCTTTTCTAGTATTCGGCACCGTGTCCGATTGGCCCCGAAACACATGCCAAGAGTGCCGTTAGCCGCGGCCCGTCGGCTGTCCCGAACTGTAATTTATCCCCCATAGGCCAGGACTCATCGAGTTCCTGAACTTGCCATCAGCAATTAAACTCCTTCGTTTTCGGCTGTCTTACTCCGATGAGTTGACCATCTTACCGCCGAAAAGATGGATGCAGATATCTCCCATTTTCAGTCAATCCCGTGGGTAGCGGCCCTTCTCCGCGACCCCGCTTTCGCCAATCATGAAATACCGTCACGGACTATCAAAGAAACAAAAGAAGATGCTCTGTATGCGCGAACATTGAATAGCCCGGATACTATCAAAGCATGTCTGATGCAATATCGCATACCAAAGACCTCTTCGCCATCGTCGTCAAGCTCCGATCTCGAAACTCGCCATGTGGAAGAGCTAAGAATATTCTTCACTCTTGGCTCGGATCTGAATGGGTACCCTGGAACCTTGCATGGCGGCATGGTGGCCACATTGCTTGACGAAACCACCGGTTTGCTACTTACTGTTCGGGGTGATGTTGAAGATGACACCACGCGCACCGATAGCAATCTTTCTCTAGTACCTGTTACCGCTTACTTGAAAACTACATTCCGACGACCGGTCCTGACGCCTGCCACAGTTGTGGTGTACGCCAAATTGACTGAGATGACCGAAAATAGGAAGTGGAAGATCAAAGGTGACATCCATGATCATCAAGGGCAAGTTCTAGCAACTGGTGAAGCCTTGTATATAAAGACTAAAGCAAAGCTTTGATTGGGAGAACCGAAAAGCAACTTTGGCTTTCAAGAACTGTTATTAAATACGCGACCAATCCGGCCTGCTAACCGGTTCAGACACCTGGGGATTGGAGCTAATGTTTTGATTCGAGCTGAGGTGACGAGGCGATGCAATCGGTTTCCAACCGGTAGGACAATGCATCAATATGCGTTGCTAAACATGAATTTATGAGAACCAGCACCATGCGGTTGTTGATAGCATGTATACTCTGCCTCGCACCTGTCTGTTCACGTTTCCGGGCCATCAGAATCATTGGAAGCACGCCGAACTCAACTTCCTGCGAAAGTTCTTTGAGGTACAGAATATACAGTATCAGCAAGGATAAACGTATAGTAGCTTTATAAACAAATCACCTGAATGAGATTGAAGTTTGATCATGTGAAAGATTTTTCATCTACTTAAATTGAATCTGAATGAGATCAAAAGAGGCTATCATCGTGGATTGTTTGAGTGAGCAAGAAGTGCGGGGTGATATGTAGTCTTTGTTGCTATGCCCCCCTAGAAATAAAGGTGGTTTCTGGCCGTTGCATCGATGTGATTAAGCAATACCGGTGGCAACGCGGTTGCCGGCCTCTGAAAAACCCCCATAAGTTCCGCGAGAAATCTAAAGGATATATACAAATGCGGCGAAATTTTGCCTGTAGGCCGTTTAGTAGTCCTGTAAGCATATTCCCTGTTGTTGTGTCCATCACGGCGCACAGTGGGTAAGCATACAAGTCGACAAACAGCATTTCGTCGAGTTAGAGACTAATTATCCCCCACTCAGTAGCAAAGTGCCGAAGGAGGTCGCGAGAAAAGCTTATATATCTCTCTGAACTCGAAATCTTATTGTGTTACACCACCGACTGCTCGGACTTTACCGACTTCGATACCCTAGCCTGTCGCATCGTAGTCACGCTTCAAAAAGAAACCATGACAACGTAAAGGGAAATAACAGATATTTCTGTCTCGGCCGCGGTACACTTGTTCACAGAACAAACCGTTTTTTCCGGGTCGAAAAGAAGTTTAAGCAGATATGACTTATCACTGTCATGTTCATTTGCTCCTTCGTAGCATAATAGGAAATAAAACTGTGGCGTAACTGGCTACGGTCGCGGTTACTTTGGATGCTACCATGACAAAACTCAGTCGCAGCTTGATGAGTGATCCGAAGGAGATAGATCCTCCTCGTCCGAGTAGTTCAAATGGTGTGGATAGTCTGATTGCGGTCGACGTACGAAACTGGTTTATGAAAGAGATCAAGGCGGATGTTGCCGTGTTCGAGATTCTGCAGGCGAGTAGAATGCAAATTTGGTCTATCTGGTTGCTGGAAAGCGGTCTGGTTACGAGCTCTGTGAAAGAAAGTGAGTAGATTGATATACCTTTCTGTTTTTCATAATGTATAATATCATGTTATGCGTTTCGTTTTCCGTATCTACAGTGATCTAGATAAGAACAACATCAAAAAAAAGGAAGACTGTGTATGTATTGCTATATCACTTCAGTTCATTATACTGTCGAGTCATTGCAGCATTATCAGACGAGCATTTTAGTTTTACCAGCCAACGCCGACACTCCTCAGTCCCAGGAAAAGAAAAAAAAATCACAAATACGTCAAAACCCACGACGGAAGGAGAGGCACACAGCAGAAAGGGTATAACGAACAACTAACGACGCTGGGTCTTGCCCATGCCTCTCTTTCCGGAATACAGGTGCTTGGCCAGTGCCACAGTCTGGTGTCGATCTGCCTCTCCTTGCCGAGCCATGCGGTTCATCTTCTTCTGCGACAGTTTGGCCAGGCGGTCAGCCTTGCTGCGCGATGTCGTATCGGTGACTCCGTCAGTCAGTCTGTTCGTGGCAGCCTGGCTACGAGCACGGCTCTTGGCGCGCGCAATGGCTTCGTGTGGGTTAGACGATGCATCGACGTCCATGGCATCGTTGTCCTGGTCGTCATCGCGAGTTAGGGTACGGCCGCGCGAGATGGGTTGGCTCTGGGCACGAGAGACGGCATCCATGGTGTCGTAACCGGCCTTGTCAAGGGCAGTCTCCATCTCAGACAGTTTCTTGGCTTTGGCACTGCGAGGGATGGCAGCGCGATTCTTGAGTGTCTTGCGGAGCCTGGCTTCGTTTCTCATCAAGGCACGCTTCTCGCGGATCAGGTCGGCTTTCATGCGGATCTGGGCATCTTCGACATCTTCGACACTCTCGTCCGAGTCGTAGAATCCCTCGGCCTCGAGTTTCTCTTCCTCTGCTTCCAACGCCGCTAGCTTGGATTCAATGTCCGGGTCGACATAGTCGTAAATGTTCTTGCCGTTCCAGATCTCGGGGATCTTGTCGTACTTCCACTCATCGTTGGCCAGCTGGTAGTTCTTGTTCAAATCGACACTGTAAACGCCAGGGCCGCCGTGCTCCTCTTCGACATCACGTTCCAATTTGCGGCGGTTGGGGTCATTTTTGTCATACTTCTTCAGCTCCTTGACGGCCTCCGGAATATATGCCTCGCGCACGCCACCTATGGGCTGGGCAACGTGAATTCGTGCAAGGACATCACCGAGGCGACCAGTAGGATTACCGCTGCTGCCGGTGCCAGCTTTGAGTTTCTGGGCTACGCGTTCGGCGATCAACTTGTCACACGCCGCGTTCTTGACGTTGGTTACGCCTTCGGTGGTGGTGCAAGAGAGCTGGAGGAGTTCGACATCAGACTGTTTCAGCACAGAATCCAAGAGTTCCTTGCTTTCCGGGTCCAGATCTTCGGGACGCTTGACGTCGATTTTGTTGATTACGATGAACACCAGCTTGTTGGCAAAAAGAGGCTTGATGCTGCCAAATAGCTTGATCTGGTCGGCAACCGAGTATCCACACTGCTCCGAGAGGTCCATAAAGTACAGAATTGCCGAGCGCAAATGGGCTATGGCCGTGATGGACTGCATCTCAATAGTGTTCATCTCCTCTAGCGGGTGATCAAGAATTCCGGGGGTATCAATGGCCTGGAAACGCAAGTACTTGTAGTCAAAGTGACCGACAAACAAACTCTTCGTGGTGAAGGCATAAGGCTGGACATCGACATCGGCACGGGTGATGCTGCGCAGGAAACTCGACTTTCCGACATTCGGGTATCCGCAAATCAGGAGCGTGCGGGTGTTGGGGTCAATTGATGGCAGACGACCCAAATGCTGACGTACTTGCTCGAGGTACACGAGAGGGTCCTTCAAGCGCTTGCAAATAGTGGCCATGCGACCGAGCGCAGCGCGCTTGAGCTGCTTGCACTGGAAGAGCGATTGCGCATACTTAATGAGACGAACATAGTCGCGGGCAACGGTTTCGATGAGATGCTTGGCGGTTGAAATCTGGCCCAGTGCGATCCTGAAATGGTCGGCGTCGTAGAGGGTGTTCATCAGATCCTTGTCTTGAATAGAGTTAAATCTTTGCTTTTTTTGTTTTCGTGGCACGGTTCTTACGAAAAGGATGGATGTCCTGCAACCGAGGGAAGCCATCGAGAATAGCCTGAAATTTCTCGCAAAACGTCTCTGATGTGAACTTGACTTTTCTGGTATAGAATGCTGTTGATAGACCGTCAGCCCACTTTCTTACCGAAAACAGTTTGATAATTCCAGAAATGACCCTTGGAAAAGGCTTATAGGAAATCAGCATTACCTCTGATACGACTAATTTGAAATCCAGCACGAATAACAGTCGGCAGACGTCTCTGGGTGCGACTGAGGACAATATCGAGGAATTCCTGGTGCGTTGGCACCGGTGCGATCTAAGCGATAAGAGATTAGTAAAAAAAATCTTTTCTCCTGTATATTAAAGAAGAAGCGGAGGTGTGCATACATCTTTCCAAGTGGTCTTCATGATGGGCAAATGACAAACACAGTGGCTCCCAGGTAAGCCTCTGTAAGTGTTGTCAATGTGTTTCGTCGACAAGGTGACAGAAACTAGAGAATAAAAAAAAAACTACGATAAAATTTCGAGGTGGGACGAGGGACGATAGCGTCCGGCGGCAGTTTTTCGCGAGGGCGGTGAGAGGTACTTGCGGCAGGTGGAACCGAGGCAACTGTGTATGTATAGCTACTTTTTTTATACAGCCAAACAGCCCAGATACACATTAATATCATTCACATCATGCAAATGGTTATAAAGTTATATCAGCAGAAAGAACGGTGTTTATTTCTACTGTACAATTACCCGATAAAGCAGAGAAAACCTGTACCGACATCTGAATTCCGGCTCCAACCACCGCACCCGACCCAGTTGAAATAATGCCTAGTTTCCTTGAACAAATCCAACTCAGAGAACGCCCTGTTGAGAGACTCGCGAATTTGAAGTCGAATCCATAGCAAAGACCACCGTGCACAGATCCCTGAAAACCGTGACGACTCCTGACCACCGAACTATGCTAATAGACAAATTAAGTATAACCGACCGACCAATATGAAAGAAACCACGGAAGATGACCAAATGAACAACCAAATGCGGACTGGTGAAAGGGACGGAGAAACAAGAAAAGAAGACGTTATGATTCTGGGAAAATTAGTCTTCCGTTTCCTCTTTTGGGAAAGTGTAGATCTAGACAAAAAGCGAACGTTAGGACCTGGCCAGTAAGAGAGGGAAGGAAAATGGCAGAATATTCACGGTCGAGCCTTACCATATCAAACCACCCTCCACCACCAAACGTGCATGCACTAGGTCCCTGATTCTCGAATCCAAGAGATTCATAAAATGAAATCATATGATCGTGAGCCAGAAGCGCAATCCGGTCGGCAATGGCAGCGTCCTTGATCCGCTGGATATAGGACTTCATCAGGACCGTGCCAACTTTTTTCTTCTGGTGTTCAGGTTTGACGGCGAGCGAGTGCAAGGCGATAGTTCCGCCCTGGTCCTCGTGACCCAAGACCTCTGTGTCGTTTTTGTCGGGGAGACTGCGTTTTCGGGATTGCCAATCGGTAGGAATTTTCATGGACTCCTCCGTCACCCGAGGCGCGGACGTGCGAGTCGAAATGACATGTCCAACGAGCTCTGGCCGAGGTTTGACTTGGTTCTCATCTGTTAATAATGGCAGCGTGAAGATTCCCAGCGTCAACTCCGGACATTTCGTAAGCCGGTAGATAAACTAAATCCACAGTCAGTTTGCAGTCGACCATTTGCCCAATTAAACACGGAAAGAAAAAAATGAAAGACAAAAAAAAAAAGGAAAGAAACACATGCCTTCTCTCTCGAAGCACGCTCCTCCTCTGGAAAAGCCTCTTCCACCGCGACACAGTCATCCACGTTCGACAGAGTCAGAATACTTGTAAAGGGATACAGATCATCCAGTGGCGTGCGGCGACGTGCATGCGAAGATCTGCGGAACATAAACGAGAAATCCGAGGCGTCGTCATGGTCCACCGCGACAAACTCCTCTGCTTCTTCCTCTTCCTCCTCTTCCTCTTCATCATCACCCATGTTGAAGGAAAGATATCCCTTGCCGGGGACAACGCTGCCACCGTTGATGATCCGGGTTAACTCGCTGGCTGTGGATGAGAGAGTTAAGCGTTCGTGAATGTCCGAAACTTCACCATCAACGGGCGGCGATGCTTTGTCTTCGGCCATCTTTTTCTCTGCTCGTTCTGTGTTTGTTGTTTTCTCCGCCTCTAAGGGAATTTTTTGTCGGCCGTTTGTATGATGTCCAAGCCGTAGGGATCTGCCGGTGAGGAGCACGGGGATGGAGTCTATTTCCGAGTTGTACAAACCCTGTCGTGTCACACAACACAGCGGCGTTCTAGGCGTCGCACTAGACCAGGTAATCCGTCAGTTGAGAATCAGCGCAATCCAAACGAAATCAAAAGACAAAAAATCACTGTCAAGTGAATCCAAATCGCGAACATCAAAATGCACCAATCCCAGCAAAGTGCACAGCAGCGCCGGACAGCAGCCGAAGGGTAATGTTCAGAGGAGCGCCAAGAAACGACGACAGGAATCGCATGACGAACCTTGTTACAGAGGACAGAGGTAAGACTGGCGGCTAATGATGCAGTCTGCCTAGAGAATCTTAATACGCCGGCAGGGCTGACGTGGTCGGGATTGCAATGATTGCCAGGGCTGGGCTGAAATTGGAGGATGAGAGGAGAAGAAGACCGGCCGGCGAGGTTTAGAGGGTGCGGGCGAGGGGACCCGCCTGGGGAGATTTTACCTTTCTTTTTTTCCTGCACGAGAAAGAAAATTACGGGAAGGGTGACGGCGATGGAGGAATACCACACGGGTACTTTGCCCACCCGCGTGATCTCGCTGGCGGGCCCAGGTATCGCCCGCGTACCCTGTCACTGTTTTAGATTTTAATCATTCTAGTAGCTTAAATGATTACCCCGCGACAAGCCGGGAGTATGTGGCTGCAGCCAACCCCGGCTTGCCACCAGCCACGATACGACGGATGTCTCCTTTCTCTACCTTTGTTACTCTAGCGTCCACTGCTTTCAGCTGTTGCAGCGATTGTGGCAATCCTCGTGGTTTCTCTGATGCACCTGTACTTTCGCCGCGGGGCTGGCTTCTCGTTTAGCGAATATCACCTACGTGCATACTCCACATGCGCCGTTTTCTCTCGTAAACTGGTTTGAGTCATCGACAGCAGATGATGCTAGGTTTGGGTCTAGACTTCGGTGCGCTGTGCTTTTAGACAACCTACTAGGTGAGTCTAATTACTGCAGGCGAGCGTAGATCTCTCTCCACCCACCCTTGAGTCGGGTGTTCCTTGCACTGGGCTCTTGGGAAGTTTCTGTGCAGCACGTTGTTGTACAACGGTATAGCCTACTGCAAACAAGTGATGCGCAACAAGCGGGGTCCAGCAATTGACTAGTGAGATGGGCTTTCCAGATCGAGGAGTAGTTTTTCTCAAGCGGGCGGTGTTGGATAAGGCCTGGCCGCAGGCTATGTGGTTAGCCAGTGTATCAATCACAGCGCAATGTCGAGACCGGCGGTGATTTCCGGTGTCAAAGTCCGACAGATGTCAGCATATCTCTTTTTGAAACTAGGGTCCATACTATGTGATGTGTTGTTTGCACGATTCGCAAGTTATTACTAGTCATTCACTAATTGTGTGTGCTCTAATATGCGTCACCGAAGAGCATAGGTTAGTTACGTAGTGGCATTAAAAGCTCTCAACGATGCAGCCTCGCAAGTCAAGTTGACTGTGTCACATCATCTAAAAAGAAGAGAGGATAACTAGGTGATATGCGAGCTAAGACAGATACAAACCATGCCCATCTTGTTTGGGGCTGGCCGCATCCATGCGGGTGACAGGTTTGGCTTAACCCATGTGCTCGGAAACGTTGACTCCGTGAGGATGAGAGAATATGCTGGTCATAGGCTAGAGTCGCAGCAGCCCGATCTGCAGATGCAAAACATAGTGCATGGGCCTGCCAGATGCAGATACGTTAACAGGCCGACAGCAAGCCCCCTTGTCGAGTCGCTCAAGGATCTTGCGCTCAGGCATGCTTGGCCGGAGCTTGGCTGATAATACAGTCCCTCAGAGCTGCGCCGTACAAAGAGCCCCTTTCTGGTCGGCTCGAGTAGGCAACGCATTGTGTCCATTGTTCGTGCATAGAATCGAGATCGGCGTCTTGGACAAGGTTTTTCCGCGGCGTGTGCAACGTTCGAAAGGGCCTCGATATCGCGATGGACTATCCGCCCCAATTTAGACCATGCCAGTACTTCCTCTCTGGTATTCCTGCACCGTGCTGCCGCAAAACGCCTGCAAAAAAAAGCCTCTGCGCCGTCGACGCACTCACCCTATTCGGGAGACCCGCGCGGAGACCAGCCTATTATTGTCACGACATCCAGCTCCATACCAAAGCGAGGAGACTTTAGTGATGCGGAGACGAAGCGGCCAGGCCCCTGTATATAACACGGGCGGTCATGGTTGTGCAAGCAATGCCTTCAATGTTGTTGTTCATTCTTCTCTGTTCCTGTGCTTTAGTAATCTGCGAATGTCCTATAGTTTTGTCCAGTTGTCGTGAAGAGAGAAACAGAGAGCGAAAGACAAGAAGACAAGGTCAAAGTGCAGAGGTTCTTTCTGTTTCCCTCTCGTACCTTCCCCACCACCGCCGCCTTCCCGCCTTGTCAGCTTTATTAAGTATTATTAAGTCTAGAGTCCATTACGTCGTCCCTCCTGTTGCCTAACCCAGCATCCTCTTTACACGACTCTATACACAAACAAGAAAGGTTTTCCAGCGGCCTGGGTCATTTCAGTGATTTACCGACTTGTCTGGCGAGCTTCAGGTGGCTGGCCGTCGTTCGACTTTGTGCCTTTGTTTATTGCGGCGGCCGTGCATTTCGTCATTCCGCGTCCTGATACCGAAGTTCACAACCACCGCCACCACCAACAAACAGCAATCATAATTCATTATTGGAGCAGTGAAACAAACCTTGCAACATGTGAGCGGTTTGCTTGCGTTATCTGCTGAACTCTATATGGTCTATGAAAAAAATGCTAACGCACTTGTCTCACGTAGGCGCATCGCCGTGAGCGTCATCAATCCCGATCAACCGGACGCCGACATCATCTCCCTCGATGTCGCCGGGGACATGACCCTGGAGATCCTCAAGGCCGTCATCGAAAGTGATTCAAATATTCTCCCTTCCGCACAAAGCTTGGTGTACAATAACCGTCTACTAAGCAACGATGCCCAAACGTTGGAGCAGGTCGGCATCCGGGAAGGGGACATGCTGGTAGTCCATGTTGGAGGTCGCCGTCAAGCACCAAACACCAGCGCTCCTGGTAGCCAAACAGCCGGATCGATTGGCGGTAATCGGCAAGCGCTGCCTCCAACGCTCCCTCCCCGACAGCAGCAGTCGCTGCCGCCACAGATGTTCGATACCGAGACAGTGAGATTGAACCTGCTAGGCAACCCTAGGGCAATGGAGGCAGTGCGCCAACAAAACCCAGAGCTGGCTGCTGCAGCAGAAGATTCGCAACGCTTTCAGGATGTGTTTTTGGCTCAGCGCCGACGAGAACAGGAGCTGGAGAGAGAGAAAGCGGCCAAAATTGCTGCTCTCAACGCGGACCCGTTCAACGTCGAAGCGCAGCGGGAAATCGAGGAGATCATCCGGCAGCAGGCGGTCACAGAGAATCTCCATACAGCTATGGAGCACAATCCTGAATGTGAGTTTGTTTGACTTGCGATACTGTCTATAGATGCTGACTTTCGAAGCCTTCGGTCGTGTAACGATGCTCTATATCCCCGTCGAGGTCAACGGACACCCCATCAAAGCGTTTGTGGACTCGGGCGCCCAGGTGACTATCATGTCTCCAGAATGCGCTGCGGCTTGCAGTATCATGCGTCTAGTCGATCAGCGATACGGCGGTATCGCCAAAGGTGTTGGCACTGCCAAAATTATCGGCCGAGTGCACTCGGCTCAACTTAGGATTGGGAGCATGTTCCTGCCTTGCTCCTTCACTGTGATGGAGGGGAAGCATATCGACCTGCTCCTTGGGCTTGATATGCTGAGGCGTCACCAAGCATGCATCGATCTCAAACGCGGCGCTCTGGTGATCCAAGATGAGGCCGTCCCGTTCCTTGGCGAGGCCGAGATTCCGAAGCAATTCCAGGACGAATTTGAAGACGAGCCCCTTATCAAGGGATCTGATGGCGCCGAGATTGGTGCCGTATCTGGCGCTGTCACTCATAAAGCGGAGAATCAAACACAGTCTGCGCGTCGACAGGGCCAGGGTCGAACATTAGGAGGTGCTTCATCCAGCACCGAATCAAGGCAATGGCCGGCGGAATCAGTGGCCAAGATAACAGAAATGGGATTTTCGCGAGAACATGCTATTCGGGGTCTGAACGCCTGCGACGGGGACGTTGATAGAGCGATCGACTTGCTACTGATTGAGGGCTGATTTGTGTATATTAACATGCTTCTCTTGTTTCCCTTTCTCTTTTTTCCTTTGCCCTTTCGATGTAGTCAGACCTTCAACTTTGTTTAGCACCGATATACAGATTTTACAGATATACAGATATTAACGATAAAGGATATGTCCTTTTCCTTCCTATCCTGCTTTCACAATCTCCGATTTTACTCGTACAGATACCCACCCAGCAAGCCAAACCTTACTGTCCCTTGATTTTACCTCCCAGCTGCCGCCTCTGAAGAAGCAATGCCGCTTTCAAACGAGCGTACATGACACCAGCCACCCACGCCGCTACACAATAGTCAACCCTTCTTGAACTGTCAAGTATTATGAACGGAAAAAAAATAAACTTACAAACAATCAGATACGGTCCATAACATCCGGTCAAGGCCCACTTGATCTGCGTCGTACGGTCCTCCCAATTCCACAACTCAACCACACACAGCAGCGTGGTGACAAAGGTCTGCATGGCCCAGGGGAGCAAGGCCAGGGGGACGAGGGGGTGGTCTGCCACATTCATCAGCTCCTTTGTTTTCACTACCATCATTGATAATTAAAGGAAAGCAATATACCTCGATATAACCCCCAGATCGCCCACACGCACGTCGGCACATGATACAACAATTCCATCCACGTACACGCGACAAACCAGGGCTGCGCGGCTGACGACGCATCCGCAGCGAGAAATTTGTCCTGGTACGTACTCACGTAAAAGTGGCGAAGGCTCATGAGCTGGGTGAATGGCGGTTGACGGTGCACGGCTGCTGGGTACAGTTCGAGGCAGTCGATGCCTATGACGCAGAAGACGTGTAGGCAGCAGAAAACTGTTAGACATAGGTCCGTCTTGCGGGCGGAGAGAGACGACATCCTTGTTATTTGATTCTCTCTCGCCTTCTATTTATCTTTTTCGTTTTGTTCGTATATGCTCGGTATGGTTATATAGAGATTATATGTTGAGGTATCAAATGGTGGCTGGAAAAGTTAATATGTAAACAGCTCGCGGCTCGTTCTGGTTTAGGCTCGGTTCCACACACGGATACCCACTGCAGGTGAACACCAATTAAACAATAAGCACAGGATAGCTTGAAACCCATATTTGATATGAGGTCTACCTTAGTCAATGTGCAAGATAAAAAAGTAGTCTGCTATTATTTTTAAGTCATTTTATTTTCATTACTCCACCAATAATCTAAACTAAACTAGAGCCACAGAAAGCTAGCTAACATGCCACCAAAAGAATTTCAAAAGGCAGCCAGATCACACGCGCTAAGATAGATTCAAGACGTAACCAACGGCATCGTATCAGTATGCTTTTGTTTTCTTCAACACTATTTAAAATCGAAAAAAGAAAGAAAAGAAAAAGAAAAGAAAAAGAAAAAGAAATCAAGAAACCCATTATCAACGCCAAACAGATCTATCGTATGGTATTGTCGATGTGCAGTCGCAATTCTTGCGCCAAGGGCATGTATTCAGGAGAGAGTCCACCATCCTGCTGTATCAGGCCGAGCACTTCGGAAATTCTAGCGGCCATGGCATCCGTGCCAAACACGGTGCCTCCCAGGCGCACACTCTCACTGTACCATCGCTGGACGGTGTACAGCAGATCGTCGCCGATAATCCTCTTGTGTGGCCCCGTAAACGGCGCCTCATCGATGTAAAACATCCCTTCCAATGTCGTGTAGATCGTCTCGTATGGCACCTCGAGATCCAGCATCAAGTCGACCACCCATGTCGGCGGCCCCACGCCACGCTGGTACTGCAGCTTATACTGTTCAATCATCGGTATAAGGAGGCGGATCGGAAATACAAGCTCAGACATGCGAAGCCGGCTGCCCAGCGACCGAACTTGTTCAATCACCGCCTCGTAGGGCCGTACGCCATCCTTGGCAGCAGCAGCTTGGTGAGTCTGGTCCAGGAGAGTCTCCCACGTCGACCGAATATCGGTCATATTTCGGTGCTCAGCCACGTAGTAAATCTGAAGGCAGATGTCACAGTAACCTCCAGCATCGGCATATCTGTTAAAGAGCTGCACGCAATCAGTACAGATCTTATTGCTCAGAATACAAAAAAGCTTACCGTAGTGAGGTCTAGGATTGGGCCGTCAATCTCTCCAAGTATCACATCCTTGCTGTCCTTGCTTATTCGGTCGTCTCCCCTCAGGCGCTGGAGTAGATCATCTTGGATCGCGGCGACATCCAAAAGATTGGTGATATCTTGCAGAAGCTTTTGTCGCGATTGGCGACCGGTATCCGGAGTAAAGGTCGAGGCATTAGCACGAGCTTGACCCAGATACTCAATGCGACGGCTCAACGGGAGTTTGAAGGCGCTCTGCGCGAGCTGAAATTGCACTCCAGCTGCCTCGTAGTATCGTTCACACTGCGCATAATATCGCCACAACAAATCGGCGTGGTACAGGTCATCGACGGATTTGCGCACAAGATACGTAACTACAAACGGAGACTTTGTGGCAAGTAGACGGTCACTCCAGCCTTGCTCGAGATACCAATCGTACAGGCTCGTAAGGAAAACCTCGTCCGTGGCTTCCGAAATGACACTATACGCCTCGCTTCGTCGCTGGCCAATTGTCGAGTATTGGCCATCACGTCCTCCTTCTGACCCGGCCAAATTGTCCACTGCTACAACGATGTTGGAAATCAGATCATAACATTGTTTTCGGAATGCAAAATAAGACGCCCTTGGGTCCTGCCAGCTGTTAGCATTCACCCACCCAGTGCTGGTGTCATTGTCAACATACATCTGGTTTGCGGCCGTCCATCATCCAACTGAGAGCCAGATTCGCCTTGTCCGAGCCTTCTGCCACGCTGAGACACAGTTGAATAGCGCCTAACACGTTAGCGCACCATAAACATACACATAAGTATCAACTAGCTCACCTGCAAAGAACTGATTCTCAATATAACTGTTCACAGCCGACACAAGATAATCCATCGGCAAACTCTCCACAACCTCACCGAACAAGCGCAAACTCTCATTGAGCAGGTTGCGGCTTAATTCTGAGTTGGCACCGGCCTCGGTGGCCCTCTTGAGCAGTTCCTGAGCTTTGAAGATAATGACATCTTCGGCGCTGCAGAAATTGCCGCACCGCCGGCGTAACGCATCAGCCACCGTTTCAACGTTGGATCCCTTTGCGATATTCCTGTTGACGATCGCCTTGACTAGCTCCTTGGCAATTTCATATCCCTTGCTCGTGCTGAACAGTTCCTCAAAGGTGAGTCTCAAGAAGCGCTGTCGGGGTTCCTCTGGAAGAGCGGCAACAATCTCATCCACGCGCTCGTCAAAAAGAACCAGAACGAATGAGATCCCTTCAATGGTATCGGACAACAACTGCACCAACGAGTGCAGAGCACGGTGCTCTGCCTGCAGAGCAATCTCTTCTTGCTTCGTTGCTACTCGGGAAAGCGCTTCTGGTCCACTCAGCCCCTCGATGAAATTTTTGTTGTTCTTGAAAAAGTCCTGCAACGCAGACAAGTCGCTTTGGATCCTCTGCAATTTCGATATCTCAACCGAAGGCGTGATTTGAAGCTGCCCGCCCTTCAATTGGTTTGTAATTGCAATTTCCTTTTTCCAAATAGACCGCAGCAGACGGGACATGTACAGGGCAATGCCACTGTGACGGGGAGAAGGGACAACGGAGTCGATCGCAGGCGTACTGTTATCAGCAACCACATTCTCATTCATCGTCGGCCGTCCACCGTATTCGATGAAAACTTTTCGAGCATACTCCAGTACGTCTGGGTCGTTGACTTTCGACAGACGTGAGTCCATCGAGATCTCCACTCCTTGGCCACATGTCACAGCCAAAGCCGTTGCCAGTGTCTCACTGCGCCCGTAGATACGAATGAAGTTCTTGGTGTCGCCCTCTAATCCGTCCTCGCCGCCACCTTGGCGAACCAGCGCTGCGAACATGTCAACAAGACGACGCCGTCTGATGACGTGTACCCCGGTATTGGTCAAGATCGCTACCTCAGCGGCGGCCTGGTCGTATTGAGTAGCTAGCTCATTACCAAATGCAGTCGTAGAAGCGGCCTCCGTAAGGGTCATGCCGCACAGCCCAATATCCTCCGCTTTACTACCCAGTGAAAGCCAGATGGCGGATTCCGAGGGTTTCGGAGGGACAACATTTTCGTGAGCGCGGGCGATCCTACCCGAATCAGGCGCAGAAACGAACAAAGTGTCCTCCTTCTGTGAAGGATCTCTGCAGGTGAAACAGAAAAAATACCCGGGAGGGAATCGCTTAGCCATGCGCGTCGGATCCAGTGTATGTATAGGGATTTTAGCCGTGCTCGCAGTTTGTTGAAACTGCATGGCTGATGAAACTGACGATGCAAAATTATCAAACGGGGGTGTCTTCACAAAATGGGCCTGCATGCTCGTTGGAGGACTACTGCCGGTGGGCGCAGGCGACCAGCTGTATGATCCAGTAGCGCTTAGATAGATCCGATAGCCAGTTGCCGTCGTAGCCACAAGATGGTATCGCGACGCTTCCGATGTCGGTATAGGGCTGATGGACACGATCTTCACTTTCGGGTTCAGAGCCTCGTTGGATGCAATGATGTGACCAATGTTCGAGTAAATGTCTATCACTGGTTTGGTAATGGCAAGTCCCAGCGTACCATCTGGCTTCAGATGAAACACCCTGATAGTGGATGAGGAAGACAGGGTGTAGAGAAGGTTTCTGGTGTCGTCAATGACCATTTGCTCGACTGTTTCGGTTTCCTTCTGAGAGAAACTCAAGGCCTGTGTGAAAGACGGCGCGAACGACGAAAACCGCGATGTCGTCTGGTTGACTTTGGCACAGCGGCCCTGAAACCACTTCTCTTCTTGTTGGTACGTTAGCTCGTAGACGTCGTTATCAGTTGATGAAGCGAAGAAGATTCTTCCGGTTGAATCTGACGTCTCAATCACATGGACATCGAGTCCTCGCACTGACACAGCCATGCCTGTTTGATACAAGGTCACCTGTTTCGCTCCGCCAGCCACTGTCTCAATCCCTATTCCCATTAGCATGATTTCCGCTGTTGTTGCAATGATCAGGACCTGGGAGATCGAAGGCAGAAACACGCCCGGGCGCGGTTTGGCGAGCTTGACGGCATTGATACAGTTAGCTTGAGACTCGTAGCCCACTATGACGGGGTTCGGATGTAGAAAGTCCCAGAGATAAAGCGCGTTGTCGATGGCAACCCAGGCATGATTCAGTTCGGCGAAAAGACCCATAATGGTAGAAACTTGGGCGCGGTTATACTGATCGAGGATTTTATCAGGAATACTGTGCATCTTGATCTTGTGGAACGGGGCCCAGGCCGATTGTGCTGGGATATCAAAATCTGACGAAAAGCCCTCTGTGCAGTATTTCAAGGTTAGCTTAGGGACAGAAGAAAAGAGACGGGTACAAAGAATCTTCAGTTCGACAACATACGGGACAAATAGCTGTCGAGATCTGGATATCGAGCTTCATGAGCAAGAGTGTCATTTATCGTTTGCGCAGCACGCTCTCGCGTGCTCAGTGTCTCGCTTCTCGCCTTTGGGCCGGCGGGTGACACCTTCTGCAGGACCGGTGTCGGTTCTTGAGGTGGCTGTGATTGCGCGGTCGACGCGGGAGGCGTTCTTGACTGGAAAAGAGGGCCATTGCTGATAGCTGTCGGCGCCGGTGTCTGGAAGTACGTCCCAGGCAGAGGTCTAGTCGGTGTAAGAGTTGGATAGGACATGGTTTCAGTGCCCAGGCCAGTGGCAGGACGGTGATGCTGCCCCCGCGTTGAGCCAGACAGGGCGAGCAAAAACGAGTGACAACAAACGGATCAGAAGCTGCAATGTCGTAGGTTTCTGTATCTTTGCTCGCGCAGCGGCGTCGTGGGTTGTCGGATTAACGCAATCTGCTCTCTCCCACGCACTGGGGGATGGGGATTTTTGAATTTGTTGGAGCTCGAGCTGTCAGCGGCGTAGGAAAGAGAAGGGAAGGCGCTGGTCAAGCTAGAAACAATTCTGCGCACGGGCCACTCTGCCTGTTAGCTGCAAAAAGACCTTCCTGGTTTATTTTATTTGCCGATTGTTTGTCTCGACCAGCCACAGACATATACACAGTGCCGCCTTCTTCTTCTTCTCCCCCTTTCTGTCTTGTATAATTTTGTGTTCGATCGATCCTCCGTCTAATTTTCGTTCGTCATGTTCAGGAGCGCCAGATTCGTGTCTCGAGTGGGTTTGGGCGCCATTCGGTGGAACTCGACCGCCGCAAGCTCGTTACCGCCCATGATGGCCACATTGCGCGCAGATCTAAAGCAGGCAATGCGTGAGAGAGACCAGCCGAGGTATTTATAGGATATATTTCTTATGTAGAAATGATTATACGGATCTGTAAAAAGCTAACATTGTTCTGTCAAGACTCAATGTAGTAAAAGCTCTCATCTCCGAAACCAACGGCGCCGCAAAAACCTCCTCTCCCATTCACACCGATGTCCAATTGTTATCGCTAATCAACAAAAAGCTTGCTGCTGCAAAGGACGCGGCCGAGCAGTTCCAAGCAGCAGGGCGTTCAGATCTCAAGGAAACTGAGGACGCCCAGATCAAGGTCTATGAACACTATGCGAGTCAAGTCAAGACCATGAGCCCTGAAGAGATCAAAAACATCGTTTCGAGCGTTATCACACGTTTACAGGGTGAAGGAGCAAACATCAATCAAGGCACTGTGCTGAAAAGTCTACTTGGTCCAGGCGGTGCCTTTGATGGGAAGCCCGTGGCAAAGGCTGATGTTGCTCAAACGGTCAAGGATCTTCTTTCGCAACCCAAGGCTTGATTGAAGAGAGGAATCGCTGTTTTTAATGTATAAATTTAGAATACCCCATTCGCATCTCCTCTCGCTGGTGTATGATATTCACATATCTGGTTTCTCCGTCTACCTGGCCAATCTGCGCAGAATTCCGTGCGGCATGGTCAGGCGACAGCTTGTATTAATGGACTATATTCAATATGACTAAAGGTTAATGTCTGTTCAGCGACGACGGCGGACCTCGGCTAATATTATCCCTGATACATGAATCTGGCAGAAACACGGAAAAATTGAAGGTTCGGACAAGATTCACTTTTCACGAGCATAACAATACCAGACCACCGAAAGAGGTCATGACAACTCCAAACCACCACCAATATCGTGCGTTCAGGATTGCAGAGTCAATTTGTTTGATTGGGCCGTTTGTGCTGATCATATCATCAACTAGCATGTCTCTCTTGGCCTTTGTGGGCGATCTTTTGCTGTGGGCATTCAATTTAGTCGTCGGTAGCATCTCGGGAGGTTGATAGAGGATGTATAGCGGCTGCATGGGTGCGCCATCAAAGTGGACTAGATCCAGTCGTAGCACGTTGTGAAATTTATCAATGTGTACTTGATAGCTCTAAAGGAGGTCAATATAACAAGTCATCAATCTTTGGCCATTGACCACCATCGCACCTTGAACGTCTCCGTCTGGTTATAGCGACTGTACTTGGCGATGTGACCATCACAAGGATTCGACTGCAACTGGCGGCCATCCTCTGCGATGGGTGTGAGTACAAGAGAACCGTCAGGCTGCACGGTATAGGTTCCATGCTGCCATTGCATTATGCCCGCGGCACATTCAGGTTTGGATGCTATGTTATGTATCAGTATCCTCTCCGAGTATCACACAAGAAGGCAAACTTACGGTCAGATACTGCACGGTAGTACGCTTCTTCATAATACCCATCGTCACTAAATGAATACGATATGCCCGTCAAAGGCGGTTCCTTGAACTCGTCTGCTACTGGGTCGTAGAAACCCTATACCAAAAACCCTAGTCAGCAGAGTCTCGACACCGCGGGAAAGTGCAGCAATAAAGAGTCCTTACATGGCCAGTAACCACCTGGCGAGATTTCGACGTCCATGTTCCTACCAGTCTAGTATCTATTATCGCCCCGGCCGCATAACCCAGGGACGTCAACAGGATAAGCAACCTTCCAACATTAGCTACCATTTTGATTGCCGCACGACGGGGTAAAACAGCTAACGGACAAGAAGGACATAGATAAAAAGAAAAGGAATCAAAACTTACCGTCTGCGACGCAGAAAGGGAGGGCCGCCCAGCATGCCATGGGCCGCATTTGTTGTGATGTGAGCCTCAGGGCAGAAAGGAAATTCCGTCTCCGCGGAATCCAATCTATCCCCATTCGAACTGACGGAGCTCCACTCATGATAGAGATCCCCTCTCGGACGTCATGCGATCACAACGGTTAGTTTCTTGTATGTCAAATCGGGCTCCAATAGAGGAATATCATTATGGCAGCTGTGAGTGCACTCAAGAAGGAATTACGGCAGAAGATCCATAGTGTTCTCAAAAACTTGCCTCCGGACTCGGTGGCCGCTCAATGTATGCTCCGCCGGGAAAATATAGACAGGTTTTCTAAACGAATGTTATATAGCTAACACAACGCAGCTACGGTGGTCACAAAGAAACTATGTTCCCAACCAGAGTATCTCAGCGCAAAGAGAATCAGCGTCTTCCTGTCCATGCCGTCTGGAGAGATTTCGACCACCGGCATTGTTGAGGATGCACTAGCGAGCGGCAAGGAAGTTTTCATTCCGTACACGCATAGATTAGATACAGAGCCAAAAGCTTCTGTGATGGATATGCTACGTCTTGAGTCTATGGAAGAGTTCAATTCACTCAAACCGGACAAATGGGGAATACCGTCACTCAGCAGAAACAGTATTTCGACAAAGCAGAATTGTTTCGGTGGCTTGGGGGTTGCAAGTGATAGATTACGAGGTGCTAAGGACGACCTTGGGTTGGACCTCATTATTTTGCCGGGAATGGCTTTTGATACAAGGATGAGACGACTAGGCCATGGCAAAGGTTATTACGACCATTTCCTGAATAGATACAGTTCGGAAATCCAAGGGTCTCCGCGGGCCACGAAGAGGCCGTTTCTCGGTAAGCGGTCCTTTTTTTTTTTTTTTTTTTTTTTGCCCATCATATACAGTTGCGACCAAAGACGCCGGAAAGCTGACAACATGCTTCTCGCCGTAGTCGCCCTTGCATTGAAGGAACAGGTTCTAGCACCGCCAGATGAAGTTCCTGTTGCAGACCATGACCAGCCCGTAGATGCGATCGTCGTCGGTGACGGAAGGTTATTAAACTCGTAACGAATATCCATAGATACACACACGCGCGCGCGCATGACTTTCTTTCGATATCTCCATTTTCAAATTCCTTAATCTGATTCATTTTATTGAGAGCAACCCAAACGCCAAACAGATACAGAACTCATGACAATCACTGGACGGCTTGAATGAGAGAAACGTTATCGCCTTTCAGTAGAATTTGGCCTGCAGTCGTCGTTAGCACACAAGCGCCGGCGGAATTGGGTGCTGTGTAGAGAGTATATTACCCAGATTTCGTCGTTTCTCTTCCTCAGTCTTTGTTGCAAGTCGGACTTCGACCGCGTCGTCGATCACGAGGTTCATGAACTCGTCAAACCCCTGTCCGGACAAACCATTGTGAGCTTCCAGGCCATAGAAAGTTCGGGGGAAATGAAGCTTGACATACGCGGATCTTGCCTTCTATACGGAACGAGAGCTGCTCGTAAAGCCAGATCGACACCGTCGAGCGCTGCTGAAGGAGCCTGAAGATGAAGTGAATTGGCGCAAGAAGCGTCTTGCGCCCTCCAGTGTTTCCGCGACCGGTCATTGTGACCCTGGATCAAGCTGGCGAGAGTCACGATCGACCACGACGCCGAAAATATGGACAAGCCAAATGGTAACGCTGTATAACAGGTATTCACAGGCGCGTAGTCTGGGTCTTTCGAGCGTTTTTGTGTTCTCGTGTGTGGTGGTGGAGATGCGGCAGGAAGAGTGGAAAGAGCGAGAGCCGTTTTGCTCAGTGCATTTTTTTGGCTTGTTTGGATTCCGTCACTAAAAAAAGAGACTCAACCGCCAGCCGGGTCCATCTTCAACTCCCACTTTCTTCCCCCAGTCGCCGCCAGCTCGCAGAGTCCTTCCGCTCCCTTATTTTTCTTTCTCCTGCTCTGGTATTCCTCGTGTTTTTAATTGATGCTTGCTCAAAACGACTCACGAACTTAGACCGTCGTCTGCCAGCTGCGGCCCTTTCATCGCTCCAGATTTGCTTTCCCACCCCCGCCTCCACCGTCCATCGTCGACCCCTCACAACAACGAACAACACCGCCATGGCCAGCAAAGGGCCTGACGGACAGGCATTTGCCCCTGTGTTGTCTGCAGTCGCGACAATGCAGGGCAATGCATCACGATCAGAGAAAGCTCACGCCCACGAGTTTCTCGAAAAATTTCAGAAATCCGTACGGCCTTCCCACCCCAGTTACACACCCACCTCGCCTCAGTTTCATGTTTGGTGCCCAGTCTGAATACTCACCCACTTTTCAGGTCGAAGCCTGGACGCTCACTCATGCTATGCTCCAAGCGACCGATATTCCCATCGAGGCGAAACTCTTTGCGGCGACCACACTAAAAGGAAAAGTACACACGATTCTAGTTCTATAAGCGGGAGGGAGTCAGTCTTTTAACTGACAGGGGACAGATTACCTACGACCTCGACCAACTGCCAGCCGATGCAGTGATACAACTACGCGATTCAATATTGAACCAGCTGGTCGCATTTGCGTCGGGGCCCCGGCCGATACAGACACAGCTCTGCGTCTGTCTCGCGAATCTCGCCATTCAGATGACCTCCTGGAAGGATGTCCTAGGTACGGTGGGATCGGCATTGGGGAACAGTGCGGGCGACTGTGTCCTGGAATTTCTGAAGATTCTCCCCGAGGAAGTGACTGAAGGGCGCAAAATCAACCTGAGTGTATGTCCGATCGATCAACCATCCAGCTTTTCCTTTTTCCCGTCTTGCGCCTTTGCGGCATCCGACTACGCGTCTACCTCGCCAGGGAATGTGAAGAGTCTAATTTGACGATTAAAAACAGGAAGAGGAACTCGACAAGCGAACACGAGAGCTCTTGGATGACAACGCAGAGAAGGTTATGCACATTCTAGCTCAGTATTCACAATCTTCAGGTGTGCACTTTCGCTCAGTTTCCTTTTGAGTCTACTCGCTTACATTTATAGCCTCTGCGGCTACCAATCCTCGTCTAATCGACTGTATAACGTCCTGGCTACGAGAAATCCCGGCTACGGAGGTTGTTGACTCGCCGTTGATGGATGTCATTCTCAAAGCGCTTGATAACGATAACTCATTTGAATCGGCGGTCGAATGTATCTGTGCCATCTACAGAGACACACGAGAAGTGGATGACTCAACTACTGCCATTCAGAAACTATACCCCCGCATAGTTGCTCTCCGACCGAAACTTCGAGAGACAGCAGAGGCCGAGGATGTGGAGGCATTCAAGGGGTTGACGAGACTTTTTGCTGAAGCTGGAGAAGCATGGGTGGTCCTGGTAGCCAGACTTCCCACGCAGTTTCGCGGACTTGTCGAAACGGTCCTTGAATGCTGTGTCCTCGATAGGGAACGAGAGGCTGTGTCCTTCACATTCAATTTTTGGTACGAGCTCAAGCAATACCTGGTATTGGATCGTTACGCCGAGGCGAAGGAAGTTTTCAGCGATATTTATGCTGGACTGGTCGACATCATGATTAAACATCTCGAATTCCCTAAACCTGAAGATGAGGATTCGACCGATCTTTTCGATGGCGACCGGGCGCAAGAAGACCGATTCCGGATGTTCCGTCATTCCATGGGCGACGTGCTCAAAGATTGCTGCAGCGTGATTGGGACGAGCGAATGTCTCATGAAGGCATACCAGCAAATACAGCAGTGGGTGTCCAAGTACGCCGCACAAGCTACCAATGAGCATGTCCCGCACTGGCAAGAGCTTGAGGCGCCTATTTTCAGCATGAGAGCGATGGGGCGAATGGTCGACTCCGAGGAGAGCACCGTTCTTCCTCAGGTGATCCCTCTAATTGTCCAGATTCCCGATCATGAGAAAGTTCGTTTTTCGGCGATCATGGCCCTCGGTCGATATACAGAATGGACGGCGAATCACCCGGAAACTCTAGAATCGCAGCTTAATTATGTGATCTCGGGCTTTCAGCACAGCTCCCAAGAGGTCGTCGGGGCCGCGGCTTTGGCTTTCAAGTACCTTGGAACGGACTGCAGCAAGTTACTGGGAGGTCATATCCCACAGCTGCACACATTCTACGAGTCTGTTCTTGACAAGCTCAAACCACCGAGCCAGGAAGAAGTCACTGAGGGTGTGGCAGCCGTTGTCGCAGTGCAACCGATTGAGAAAGTGTACGAATCCCTCAAGCTTTTTTGTGACCCTATCATGGCTAGGATCATGAATCTGGCAAACAACGCTCAGGACGAGCATGGCCAAAAGGCCGTGGCAGGCAAGTTTTTGGTCAAAGTGTATCAACGCAAGGTTTACCCGCTAACTTCCAACAGATCACCTGCAGCTCATCACCATTTTTATCCAGATCGTTACGCCTTACGTCGGTCCCCAAGCAGAGAATCCTGCCGTCAAGTACTGTAATGAGATCCTACCGATTATGAACACGCTGGTTATGAGTTTTACCAAATCCACACCCATTCTGGAACGTGTCTGCCGGTGCTGGAGGTACATGGTCATCTCGTACAGGACCTCTATGATTTCCCTACTTCCCAGTTTGGCGCAGAGTCTTGCTGCAGGATTTGAGGCTTCGCGTGAAGGGTGTTTTTTGTGGGCAACGGACGCGGTTGTGCGCGAGTTTTACGAAGGGGCCGAGGGTGTGGATAGTGCTACGAGCCAGGCTGTGTATCAGTTCTTTGAGCAGCAAAGCGTTTCCTTTTTGCGAATTCTCAATGAGCTGCCTCCTGAGCAGCTTCCGGATGGTAAGTCGGCTCGTCGACCCGTCGACCTGTTTCACATCACAAGAAGAGAATACTGACCGCAGCTAGTCATCGAGGATTACTTCCGACTCGTGAGCGACGCTGTCCGGTTCTATCCCAAAGAATGCGTCACATCGTCGCTTGTCGTGCCCATTTTCTCTGCGGGTCTGAGTGCCCTCACTCTGCAGCAGGTAGATCCGCTTATTGCAACGTTGCACTACTATCGCGATCTGCTGAGCTTTGGATTCGAAACACCCTCCATGTCCAACTTTACCAACTCGGATGGGACGCCGTATATCAACCCACTCGAGATCCAGAACTCGGTCAAGGACCTGGTGACCAACCAGGGTCAATTGCTTGTTGAGCGGGTCTTGACCGGCATGATGTTCAGCTTCCCAGAGGACTGCTTCCCAGACGCTTCGGGCGTCCTCATGACCATGTTCGAATTGGTCCCGCAACAAACTGGCTCATGGGTTCAGTCAACGATTGAACGACTTCCACCCGGGACAATGAAGCCTGGAGAAGCCGAGCGACTTTTGACACAGATATCGGAAAAGATACAGCTTAGTGAAAGCCGCAAAATCCGTGTACTTTTACAAGGTGAGATGTCGATTTGCGCTTTCTATGCCACGGGTTTCGTAGTCGGGATGCTAACTGTCACACTAGACTTTACCAATTCATATCGCAGAAGGAACGTTGCGCCACGGGACGGCCTCGGGAGATTGGAGGCAACCCGTTTCCGTTTCAGTGGGTAGTGACCGAACGGTGTAAGGAGAAGAATACCAATAAAGAAGAAGCCAGAATAGGTAGAGAAAGAAGAACAAATGACAAAAGACAAATCACATCACGATCTTCCTACGCAAGCCAACCTAGGATCCCGTGTTAGCAAGAAAGTTTGATAGGGGAGAGGCTGGCTTGGCTGAGAAGGAGGGGAAAGGGATCAATTCCATCTCACACTATAAGCATTAATATGATGATACTTGGCCTGTCGCCCTCAAGCATAATGTACTCCGAGTGCGACTTGGTTTAGCGGGAGGAAGACGGGGAAAGGGGTGCTAATTGTTACTGCGTTCATTTTCTTTTCTTTCTCATGTAGTATATAGATTTTCCTCGTCAAATACCCTACAATATATACGTCTGCTATGCTATGGACTTGCAATCTGGACTGGGTTTGGCTGCATCTAGTTGACCGTGCTGTATTGGCAGTCTCGGAGGTACGAGGGCGATGATATATATCGGCCAAGACAATTCTGACCCTGTCAGCATTTGAGCAATGAGACAGATATGAGTTCCCTGACGAAGCAAAAATGTACACGTACAAGGCAATAGAACGGTTTATCTTCAGCCGGTATATACGATTTAACAGTTCATGTCTACGTAGCAAACCAGCAGGACCCTAAGAACAGATCGACCAGTGAGCTGTTTCGTTCGGCAGTTTTGTGCGAGATCGGAAGGTCTCACATACGCCCAAAACTCAACATGACGTGACCACGTTTCTTTTTCCTTTCTTTTCTTTTCTTTTTCCTTTTTTTGCTATTTGTTAGTTTAATTTACTCTGTTCTTTTTTATTTTTGAACTCTCTTTTCGATTCGGTTTACATCTCCTGATTAGGCCGGGCTAGGACCCGGGTTCCGCCGTGCCGGGATTTCCAGGGATATAAAACCCCTACAAGTACGAATAGCAGTTTTCAGGTGGTAAATCAAGTCAGACTGCAATATAGAAGCTGATCTGATCCTTGTTCATCTAATTTAAACCAAGCTCTAGCCGGGGTCAACACGAGCGTAAGCAAAAAGAAAAGAAAAAAGAAAGTAAAATGAACAATGCAATGATATGACGGGGCACATCTGTCAAGTCCCCGAGACTGATTGTTACGGATCGATTGCATGGATAAATATGGTAAATTTTGAAAATCCAACTTGTGTGACGTTTGTTTATTGTTCAATCTTTTATTTTCACATTACTTTTCTTGTCCTTTGCTTTTCCTACCCCTNTTTTTTTTTTTTTTTTTTTTTTTTTTTTTTTTTTTTTTTTTTTCGGCGGCTATCGCGAAAAAGGTTGGATATTGCCGTTATTGGTAGGGTTTGATCACTCAGTGCACTGCACCGCCACCAATAGATTCTGCACTTTGAGATCGACGACGCCGAGAGTGAGTGGCAGTTCAGCGAGCCTAAAGAGGACCAAACGCAGGAAAAAGAATAGCCAAAAAATTTTCTCTTTCTCTTAATGAAGCATAATCAAAAGATAATCAGGGGACCGATGGCGCCACCTTGCCCATCGGATAATCTTACTGTTGTCTGCCTCAAATCACCGCGCTGTCCAGATCAGAGTTTCTTAGCGGAGATTACTTCCGGAACTGCTGCTTTGTATAGTATCTCGATAGCACCGACAGGGATCACGGAATCAGACAAGACGGCAGCGCAGATCATGAGGCAGACATGCCAGACCTTGACGGCAAACTGCAAAAAGCTGGTTTTGAAGCCTGACCGGGGAAATCAGGCATATCATCCAAACGTGAATAGGCTGCATATTCCGTACAGATAGACGTACATGGTCTCGATGTTCGGGTCCTGTTTGGACAACGCCGAGAAGAGCTAGCATTGAAGACTGGACTGGAACTAATGATTATGTACAGAGTAGTACCAAACAAGACGATTGTTGTAAGATGCTTTGCTTTATCATGAGTATTATTGTCTGGCTAATGCAGCGCCAGCCGGCAGGCATCTTCAACCCTCGTCCAATCCGCAGAGACGCTGCTTAGATACTCGTGATCATATCCGGTCTAATGCAGACTTAGCACGCATTTCCTCTCTCACAGAGTCCCAGACTCACAGCCCTGGTTCCCCTGGCACACCGAGTCAAGTTCGAAATTTTTTGATTTGCTGACCGGCGTGCATTTTTTATTTCTTATTTGTTTTTTTTTTTTTCTTTCCCCGCTCTCTGATCTGATGGGTCGGGTTTACCATCAGGAGCCATGCATGCGTATGCATCGACTGGAGCTGGTGGGCCGGCTGGTCCTGATCTGGCAATCCGCGCACGTGAAGAGTTGCTGCTGATCAGATAGCTTCTGCATCAATTTTATTTCGTTATTTTATGGGTCAAAGTAACTCGACCGTCCTATATCTTCAGGTCTACGGAGTAACTGGGCCTCGCCTTAGCTGATACCTCAAATCAGCAGTCTTACGTATCATGGTTGTGCTGTACGCAAGTCATCTTATGGTCTCTGCCGATCGATCTGCTCTGCACCTGCGTGTCCTCTCTGGCTGGTCACCTGTAGTTGGGAAAAAAGAATTGAAGAGCCAAGCCCAGTCATAATCTTACACCTGCAGCAGCCATAGCAACCCTGACCTGCAAACAAGCCTCTTGTGGCAGGACGGATACGGGGGCGTCCATCTCCCATTTGTTTCGCCTGCGGGCCCCCTCCTCACCGTCAGCATGCTGTCGGAACTGGGCGAGAGGCGATGGGCTTCATTTGGTCGCCAGTTCGGCCGGCCGGCGCCGGTCTATTCTTCGAGATTGACGAGCTGAGGTGTTTCGTCACTACGTAGGAGTGGTACTGTAGTCTGTCGTACTCGGATCGATGCAAGAGATCTGTCTTGGCTGCTCGCATCTTCCAGAGTGCTGCACCTCACCCGGCCATGGCCGAGGCGGACTGTAGACCTCATCTTGTACTGCAACTCGGCGGCATTCATGCCCCATGGCCCATCCAGTCGGGCCGTGTCCGCACGATGATCTCGAGATGGACGGGATCTCTCCTTTCTGTTGAACCGCTGGTTGATGGCAATAGCCTAGTGAAACTAACATGTCTAGTGCGAGACACCAAAGTCGTGCGTATCTACCCCCGAACGGTGACTTTAGGCGCATGTAGCGGCAGGGGTGGGGAAATGCCATGGATTGGGTTTACATAACAGTTATTGCGAGGATAATTCGGCGCCTCGTGTTTCTAATTGCGCCTTTCGTTTCTTATCCCAGCCTGCTGTTTTTATTTTCCCGTGCTCGTTATATCGGAGGTGAGAAGCATAGGTCATGCGGTCAGGCGCTGGTACGGGAAAGAAAAAAAAAAGAATAAATAAACACCTTCAACCCGGCGAACAACACGTATAAGAGATCGAGGGCTGTCGAGACCTGGCCTCTCGACAGAGCGATCTGGTTTATTTTGTTTGCCAGGGTTGTTAATAGACGTGATAATTTCCAAGTAAAAAAAAGGTTCCAGAACGTCACCTGACCGCGGTTGTTGCACGCATCCTTTTCTTCGTCACGAACGGCAAGCGCTCCCCGGTCTCTTCCCCGGCGGAAGGTGCCCCACACGCATCGTGCGCCCTGCATCTACAGGACTGAGGTACTAGTTACAACTAACTGCACTACCATCTGCGCTTTACAGGCTCTTCCCTCTTTACAGTCGTATGGGCTGTTGAGTTGCGTTGGAACTACCTTGAATTCTTGTGTTTAGCCTACGATCTGTGCACGTAACGGGCAGCAGCCAGTGTGCTGCGCAGGACCCCTCGCGCGCTTTTGCGCCGACGGTGATTTTCCCTGCTCATGACTGCGATTGCCCAGATCGGACTTCAGGGTTTCATCGGCCACACCAAAGGCATTGACTAACAGCCTGGGGATCCTACGCCCATTATCTGCAATATCGATCATTCACATAGACACCAGCGCAGTCCGGTAGCATCAAGCTCGAATTCGAAGCGTGCAATGACCATCGCTGTCGGCACCATGGCTGCGGATCACGACGGGTCTCACGCCTCGGAATCTAAAAAGCGCAAGAGGAACCGCAAAGCCCCGCCAGATCGCAAGTTTGAGTGCCAGCATGAAGGCTGCGGGAAGAGCTACTCTCGTGCCGAGCATCTGCATCGACATCAGCTGAATCGTAGGTCGCCTGCTCTTCGAAACAATTCCTCCCTACCGTTTAGCCTAACAAGATTACTGACCTCCAGTTCAGACACTCCGAAGCAGATCTATCGCTGTGATTTTCCCGATTGCTTTCGTTCCTTTGTCCGGCAGGACCTGTGCATTCGTCACCGCGAGCGCCACACCACCAACGGCTCGCAGCTGCAGAAGCGCGACAGCTTCGCCCAGTCGGCCGGGTCGCTGCGATCCAGGCCTGGATCGTCCCCAAAAGTGTCGAATTCCGCCCGGGATGAGACCACACTGGCTATCAAGCCCGCAGCGGCTGCATCTCCTCCGTTGAAAGGTCGGGCTGCAGGGCTGGCAAACCGCAATTATATGGCGTCCTCCTCTTCCACGGACGCTTCGTATCCGCCCATGACACCTCAGGCTGGTTTTTCAAGCGAGCCTGCTGTTCGGCAGTCAGACAGAAGAGACAGCTATGCGATTAATTCTTCCAAGGCACAGAGGGCAATGTACACATCTGGCACATATGGCACCGTGCCCACGACATCGTCAGCTTATCAAGGCACTCCGTTCGGCCCAACTGGCTTACCGCGCAGCCCCAGTGTTGCAGCTGCGGGTGCCTCCTACATGTCCTCTACGGGTTTAGCCGGTAGTCCGAACCAGTACATCTCTCAACAAGACATGCCAATGTCCGATCTTGGCTTTTCAACTTCCAATCTGTCTCAGGGGGCCAGTCAATATGGAGTGTCCGATCTGCACGCTTTAGATGCTGTCTCTGCTTCGATGGCACCGGATTCAACATCAGACAGCAATGTCGGGTTCGAATCGTCATATCCTTATCCGGTTTTCGGTAGTGAATCGTACAACAGGTCACCCTTCGCCATGGGGGATGATTTTACTGCCTGGCTGTTCAATGAGCCGTCCACCGGCTCACCGGTAAATTATTCAAACTTACTGGCAGGGTACTCTGACTCATCACAAAGCCAGCCTTCGTTCGCCACCGGCGATCCTACGTATGGGTCTGTCTATCATAACGTGATCCCGCAACATCCCATGAGTGTCACCAGTATAGTTGAGTCGACACCGCCAGAGGCAATGATGTCGGAGGAGAAACGTCAAGACATTCTGCACTTGATCAGTACACGGTTCAACGAGACGGCGCATTCGGCGGTCAATCCACGGAAGGACGCCTTGATGGAGGGGGATATCGATGCAGATGGTCATATCCTGAGTCTTCGGATGATGCAAACGTATGTCGGATCGTACTGGCTCCATTTTCATGCGCAGCTTCCAATCTTACACAAGCCTACGTTCGTCGCAGATCGCACTCCTACACTGCTGCTCCTGTCTCTGATGGCAATCGGAGCAACCACCCTCGACAAGACCCACGGGCCGGACGTGACCGAGACCGCAGGCGATCTGGCCAACTTTCTGGCCTGGCATATCCGCTGGGAGATCTTCATGGATGCCGATTTTCGGCCTCCAGCAAAATTATGGGTTTTCCAGACGCTACTACTTTTGGAGGTATACGAGAAGACCTTCTCGACCCGGGCGCTGCATGAGCGTGCCCATATCCACCACGACACAACACTGACGCTGATGCGTCGGGGCAGCTCTTTTCTGGGGAGGTCTGCCTTTGACTCGCCCGCAAGTCTCCGCGAGTCTAATCGCTCAACTACCGCAACGTCGGAGAGTGGAGAGCGTGAGGATTCGTGGTCGCATTGGATCCGAACCGAGGCTACCCGACGTGTTGCTTTTGGTGCATTCGTCATGGACTCTATACACGCCACCATGTTTGGTCATTCAGTCAAGATGGTGGCACATGAACTTCGTCTTCCGCTGCCATGCGACGAGGCGCAGTGGTCGGCAACCAGTGCAGCCGAAGTATCTCGCATGCAGGCTGTGTTACAATCCAACGGAGTCAAGCCGATTATGTTTCTTGATGGGCTGAAGAAGACGTTGACAGGGCAAAAGGTTCGCACAAACGCTTTTGGTCGGACAGTTCTTATGGCGGGATTGTTGAGCGTCAGCTGGCATATGAACCAAAGGGATCTCCAAGTCAGCTCATTGGGTGTTGGGCAGACACTTGGTGGCCGAGACAAATGGCGGGCTTCCTTGCTGCGCGCCTTTGACAACTGGAAACGAGACTTTGACGAAACGCTGGCCGAGTCGCTCCAGCACCGCGGTCTCCAAGGTTTTGCGGGCCCACAGTATTACATGGAAGAAGAAGACACATATGAATCGAGAACGGTCCTGCATCATCTAGCGCACATGGCATCTCATGTCGATATTGTGGACTGCCAGGTGTTTGGCGGAGCCAGTCGCCTCCTGGGTCGCTCAATCACACCGAAGGACTACCGGACGGCTCGTGAGAAGATGACAGAGCGCTGGGCCACCAAGGCTTCCGCTCGAGATGCGACATTTTATGCTCTTAAATTTCTCTGCCAAGTCCTGCTCCCCATCAACGGTCGTGTCGGGCCCAATGGACAGCATATCACCAAGGTTGCAGGGTATTGCGCGCGAGAAGACTATTTACTCCATCGACCCTGGGTAGTCTATTTGGCAGCCCTTGTGGTGTGGTCGTACGGATATGCCTTGGAAGGGCCGATTCCATCCCCACCCGAATTGACGACAGCTAATGCCCAGCTCCAAGACATGCAAAGGTTCCTGCAAACTACTGGGGCCGTCCGCGAGCCCAGTGATTTAGAGCATGTCACCGGACGCAATCAGTGCCTGGGACTGCTTCTGCACCTCCAGGCGAGCTTCCGCGATACACGCTGGGAGCTGCTTCACGAAGCGGCGCTCTTGCTAGAGCGGTGTACTGAAAAGCTGAAGACACCGATGTCGAGAGATCCTCTGTAGAACGATTTTCACGGTTTCTTTTGAATTTGTTGATCAATTCCAAAGTACATTTGGCGAGAGGTACATATGGTGCGGCTGTTTCGATCTGTTTCAATGTGAATATATGATACCAGTTGGCAATAACAGTATATATATCAAAGTCTACCTGCATAGGAGTCACCAAAGTAGTAACTATATCAACAAGAAACCACGAATGCATTCTGTTTAGTTGTTTCGAAATTAATTCACATTAATATCTGCGTGTTATTCGAATTATTTTGACTGGGGCGGTGCGTTCGAGATGACATCCTACTTGTGGTCTGTTCGGCCGTCTCAAACGCAACAACTCATCCCCAATTTCCGTGGTGGATTCGTTATTGAATACGTTGGCTTTGGTCACTCACCATGAGACCTGCAGTAGCATACATTGCTTGAAAAGGAGTTCCCTTGCAAGGTCTGCTTATGACTCTGTACAATTTGAGCACATGCCGAACAAGGCCACACCAGTATCATTGCCGGTGTGCACTTGCATGTATTCTGCTTGTGAAGGGGACCAGAGCTACATCTCATATACATTGATCGACTGCTACATCTTCCTCCTGTATATAGTATATGTGGGCGCGCTCCTTGTCGAATCTCTCTAGCCACGCTGCTTACAGCATGCAGCCGTAGATTGTACATCAACACATCCGATCAATATATAGAAACTCACAAGTACAGAAGTACTGGAATAAATCATAAAACTCGGATATAATAATCGAATCACTCTGGAGGGCAGGTCCACCGGTTACCCCGACAACGGGGACGGGTGCCCCCCTTCCCTTGCGGGCGTGGGCTCTCACTAGCGAGCTGGGCTGTTGTTAGTGTTGACAGTCAATTGTTTCCTGCAACTCTCTCTCCTGACATTCTCCATCGTGTCTCGACCTCGTGAACCCATCGATTTCTCTGCAAACTTCCGAATTATCACTGCCGATCGCATCCTCTTCCACGTCCCGACAATCCCGTTTCCCGCCAAATCAATCGTCATGGTACGTCCCCCAGCGGAAAGGCGTCGTGGCAGCGACCGGACCCAGAGTGTGCAGAACCAGAATGGAAAGAACCGATAAACCATGCACAAGAAGTCACACTGAACAATGGCCATCATGGCACGAAGAGTGGCGGCTGGTCGGTTCAGCCGAACGACAGGTGGCTTTGTTTGTTGATGATGGGCTCCTTGTCTGGATTTGTCTGGTTCTGTCTGGTTCGGTCCTCTGGCTGGCTGAGTCAAAAAGCCGCCGGCTGATTCGATCCCCTTGTTTCCCCTCGCACCCCCAGTCCAAACACTACTGCTGCGCCATTCTATCTATTTTCCACCCTTCCACTCTGTCCTGGTCTCTGCTTTTTCTTTCATTTGTTCACACACGGCACGAGCGATCAATTCAGGCCATACACAATGTCTAACAACGATCAGGCCTCGACCAACTACAAAGAAGCATTCTCGCTCTTCGACAAGCGCGGCTCCGGCCGTGTGGCTTTGTCCTCGCTCGGCGACCTCCTGCGTGCGTGTGGGCAGAACCCGACCCTGGCCGAGATCAGCGATTTGGAAAAGACACTGGGAAGCGACTGTATACCACCCCTTTGTTCCGCCGTTTGGGTGGGGGGAAAAGATATGTATATGTGTTTGCCGTGCTGACGAACGACGTTGATTTAGTCGACTTTGATTCGTTTTCCAAAGTGCTTAACCGTCCCGGCGGCTTCCGCGACCCTGGCGAGCCTGAAGAATACTGCCGTGGTTTCCAGGTGTTTGACAAGGACCTGACTGGCTTTATCGGCGTGGGACAGCTGCGATACAGTGGGTTTCGCCTCTGCGCGGGTGACAAGAATGCGATGAAGACAAGCTAACGAGGGTTAGTCCTCACGAATCTGGGCGAGAAAATGACCGATGAGGAGGTCGACGAGCTGCTCAAGTCGGTCGACACCAGCTCCGGCGAGATCAACTACACGGGTGAGTGTTTTGACGAAGCATTCCATTGGATTGATTTGGTTTAATCCAGCTAATCGATCGAATAATCACAGAGCTGGTCCGCACAATCCTGGCAAACTAAGCGCCAGATTATGATACCCGGACGACTTTCTTTTTCTGCTTGTGATGAACCCTTGTACGTTCAGGTTAGGAGTTGGTACATTTCTTTTAAGATTACTTCATTCGTCAATATACATGATTCTATAATTACGATTTGTCCTCTTCTCTCCCGTTCTCGTTATTTTCCCTTCTGCATGGCTCAAACAGCCACCCACCGCGCCCACTCGGCCTCCATCTGGTTTAGCACCGTATTCTTCTCGACCTGGCCCAGATCCTCGGTGCCCACCAGCGACCCAGGCAGTAAATACAGCACTTTGTTCTCGGGCTGGTGATTTGTAGAAATGGTAGAAGTGGGCGGCACAATCTCGTACCCAACCACAACGCGACACCGCCCACACCGATTCAAGACGCGCTTTTCGAACCCGTCGTCGCGTCGGATCACCACCGGCTTGCTGTCCGGTAGCAGCGTGGCGAGCGGGATTGTATAGTGTGCTTCCCTCTGCATGGTCTCGGGGTCCCTACCCGTGGATTCTTTGTCTTGCCCGTCTTTTTCTGCTTCTTTACCTTTCTGCCCAATACGCGCTTCCCCTACCGGCATGTCGCCTCCAGCTGGCTGCTCTGTGTCTGTAGACGAGGGCTGAGCTTGTCTCCGGCGCGACGGGATGTTGATGTCCAGAATCAGCGCGTGATCGCGGGCGGCGCCCCCGCGGCGTTTGAGCGGTGATGATGCTGTCTCTGTTGAAAGGAATGACCGGGTCGAGGCTAGTAGAAGATGCGAGCAGTAGCGGCAGTGGTAGGTTTTGATAGGTTTGAGTTTGGTATTGGTGTTTTGAGGTGGCGACGCCGACGATGATTCTTCGTTTTCTTCTGGTGTTTCCGAGCTGGTGGGTTGCTTTATTTCAGTGGGCTGATTTGGCGAGGACATCTTCTCTTTTATTCTAATTTCTTCCTTTTCTTCGTGTAATTCTTCTATTGCTTGATTTGGATACTGTATTTTCTGTGGACTTGTCCAGTTCAGACTGGGTGGGATGTAGTTGAAAGAGAAATACAATTATTTGGTCCATGCATAGATAGATAAGACTTAGCTCGAGCCACGCCAAGATGGAGCTCCACCCATAACATACTACGACGACAACAAACCACCATGATAAAACAGTTGACTACTCTTTGAACGTTGGTTGAATTAGAAACTATTTGGATGGCCCCTATATAATTAAGCCAACCCCAGCTCCTTGTAAAAGGCCTCCGTCTTCGGCTCGCGGCCCAGGAACTCGGTCAGCGTCTGCATCTCGTCCTGGCTGCCGCCCTTTTCGAGCACCGTGTGGCGGTACCGTCGACCCTGCTCTGGGTCCATCGGGTTCGGCTTGAAGACGGTGTAGAACATGTCGGTCGAGTAGACTTGCGAGCTACGACAGTTTAGCAGGCTGGACGAAACTCACGCAGAATGGGAAAGGGGGAAAAAAAAAAAAAAACAGAAAAAAAACACACCTGAGATAGCCGTAGTACCCAGCGTCGTAGCCCCCCATCAAATGGCCGAATGTCGCCTGTCCATGTCCCCAATCATATCCTTGGCCCAATGCCTCGGGCCCCTCGATATGGGAAATCTCGCGGCGCAGCGAATTGTACGTCGTGGTCGGGTCGAGCTTCTCGATGTCGGCGTGCGACGCGGGCGTGTGCATGGTCATGTCGAAGATGCCAAAGTGCAGCTGCCGAAGGTTGAACAAGGCGTCGTTGACGTGCTTGGTGCGGATCAGGCTGTCGATGAACTCCTCTGGGATGCGTTCCGACACGTCTTCGTCAGAGGACGATTCTTTCCACGCCTGGTAGTACTCGTCCGAGAGCGTCGAGTAGTGCCGGCTCAACGATTTCAGCTGCGACGGCGTCCAGCACCAGTTCTCAAGCATCTGGCTCGGCGCCTCGACAAAGTCGCGCACCGTGTTGGTGCCGTGGAACCGCGAGTACACCGTCTTGGCGACGAGATCGTGGATTCCGTGACCCAGCTCATGGAACAGTGTCACAACCTCCTCATGCTTCAACAGACTGGGCTTCTTGGCGGTTGGCTTGGAAAAGTTGCACACCAGCGCTGTCGCTGGATAGCGGCGGTTGCCATCTGCGTCGACGAAACCCTAATAGATCAGTTAGAGGTGGTCCAAGAGAAAGAAAGATAGAAGTGGAGACGAACTGGCTGCAGGTTAAAGTTGGCCGCGTGCCCATATTTGCCCTCGCGCGGGTGCAGATCGAGATACAGGTACCCAACAAACCCTTCGCCTTCCGAGGCGTCGTTCCACACGCTAAACAACTGCACATCCTCATGCCAGACGATATCCTCGCCCTTGCCTGTCGTGGAAATCTTGCTGCGGTCGTCGCCCGTCACCTCCACGAAGACGAGGCCAAACAGCTCCTCAAAGATCTCAAGCATGCCGCGAATCGTCGTCTGCAGCGGAAAGTACTCGGCAATCTTCTGGTGGTCGAGCTGGTACTCTTTCTCGAGCATCAGACGGTCGTAGAAGCGGTGGTCCCACAGGAAATAGTGCCCGTCAAAGGTCTCACCGCGGGACTCGATATCGGCCTTCTTCAGTTCCTTGAGCTTCTCGATTTCCTGGAGCCCACCAGCAGCCAGTCGAGAGCGCAAGTCTCCCAAAAACGTGTTGACCGTCTCGGGCGTCTTGGCCATCTTGTCCTCAATCCGGAAAGCGGCGTGATTGGGGTATCCCAACAGCCGGGCCGCCTCGTCACGAAGGACCATGGCTTCTTTGAACAGCGGAATGTTCTGATTGCACTTGTTCTCATTGCCAATCGAGACCCGCTTGCGCGTCTCGGCGTTTTTGGCATATTTCAGTGTCGGGAACAGGTCGGGATACTTGAACGACAGCCTTAACTTGCCCTCGTTCTCGCCACTGCCCTTCTCCAGCCCGGACAAGACATCCTCCGGCACGCCGTCCAGCTCGGCGGGTGTAAACCAAATGCCACCGTTCTCCTCGTTGAGGTTCTTCTGGAACTCGATACTCAACTGACTCAACCGCTTCTTGATCTCCTTGAACCGATCCCTCTGCGGGCCAGCAGGCAGCCCAAGCCCATTCCGGATGTAATCCTTGTGCTCCTTTTCCAGCAGCCGCTGCGTCTCGGCCGGTAACTTCTCCTTGCGCTTCAACGCCGCATCCACCAGGCGATAGAGATCCTCCCGCATGGCGGTCTCGATACTGAAATCATCCAACAGCTTCTCGGCCTCGCTCGACGCGTCTCGCAGCTTGGCGTCGGTCGAGACGGCTTGGTAGAAACCCAGAATGTGCGCCTCAAGGGTCATTGCGTTCTCGTCTTGGGCGAGCGGCAGCAGCGCCGTGTCAAACGTGGCGTTCTCGGTGGTGACGCTGCCGGCGACGCGGTCCTGGACGCTGCGCGACCGGGCGATCAGGCGTTTGGTGTCCTCGATGATCGAGGACGGGGTCGCGACGAAGAGCGGGGGCGCCTGCGGAGGCTGCTTGAACTGGGTTGGGGCCATGGTGGATGTTGTCACACTTCTTGTGATTGTGGTAGGAAGTATTGGGGTGTGGGTGTGGAATTGCTTCACCAGGGCGGCGAGGCGAGAGGGCAGACGGGGAGCCAGGATGATGGAGATGCCCAGGACGAGCAGCCACAGCAGCGATCGGACAAGGGAAGAAGAGAAAAGAGGGGAGGGAGAGGAATGAGAAGGGCGGGGGATAGTGGCGGCGCGGGACAGTTGCATGGACGTTGACGTGTTGCGGACGGAGAAGCTGCCCTGGGTCCACTGCTAACTCTGCGGAGTAACATAACTGACTACTTGGTTAAGTAATAACACTGGTTAAGGAACTACGTGATAGCTTGAAAAACCAACAATTATTAATCGTAGTATGTGAATGTTGGGTATATATAATATATGATTATTTCAAAGTACAAATAACATATCAGCTTAAGTCTTGTATACACTACAGCGACTGTTCACATTCACAGCCGGTCTGCAACCTCCCGTCGGGAACAAGAAACCGAGCATTGAAGATACATAACAGTACGAACTGATCGAAGCTTGACCAATATAGCTCCTGCCGGAGAACCTCATGAGCATCTTATCAAGGTTACATATAAGGCCCGGGAGATAGCAAAAGTCTACATTTCTTACATAGAAGGTATGTGCCGAGTCCAGATAATCAGGGTATTTATTCTCAAGCCGTAATCTATAAGCCGACAAACGCCAAATACCAAAAGCAAAAGAAAAACACTGCTAAGAAAAATAAAAGAATGCAAGTAATTACAGTTGGTGTATTCGTCACATCATGCAGCCCCAGCAGTGGCGATGGGCTCGGGGATCTTGGTCACCTGCTCACCAGCACGCACGATTCGCTGACCGTTGGCGTCGCGCACATAGTCAACATTCGAGTTCTCCTTTTGCGAGCGCTTCCAGATCTCGACTTCGCAGCCACCCCGGATGACGCCCACGCGCATTGTCGACAGCAGGTTGTGTGCTGCGTTCGAGTGGTAGTAAACGCCACCGTTGAACATGGCCGTGGCGTCTTTACCCAGACCAGACGAGATCATGGCCTTGCCACCAGGATGGTCCTTGATGAAGTCGGTCACGTCGTGGACGACACCGGCAATGGCAATCAGGCCGCGTCCGTTCTTGGCCTGCTCCACGTAGTCGTCCCATTCCATAACGGGCAGCTGGTCCAGGGGAACGCCCCAGTCGAGCTTGGAGCGGCGGTGGTCGAGCTTCTTCTGCAGCTGCTGGAGGCGGCCCTTTTCAATCTCGTTGGAACGGAACTGCTTGAGGTCGTAGGCGAGGCCGAGCTGCTTGCATATCCAGATGAACCACTTGGTGGGGTCATACTGGTGCCACTCGATGGCATTGCGGTAGTCGGACGGGAACTCGTGGTGGAAGTTGTGGTAGCCTTCGCCGAGGGTGACCAGGGCGGTGATGACGTGGTCACGAGGTGAGTTGCGGTCGTCAAAGGGCTGGTCGCCGAGCCAGTGGGCGAGCGAGTTGACGCAGAAGGTAGCCTGCTGCACAAAGAAGACTCGCAAGATACCGGCGTAAATGAAGCCGCCAAACCAGTCTCCCCAGCCGAGGCCGGCAACAATGGTCGGGACAACAAGGGCCATGAAGATGACGACCTTGAGGAAGTTGCGGTGCTGCCAGACCACCACGGGATCGTCGTTGAGGTCGGTGATATCGGTACGACCAATGCGCTTGGGGTTTTGTTTCATGACCATCCAGCCGAGATGCGAGTACAGGAGACCCTTGCGGACCGAGTAGGGGTCCTTATCGGTGTCCGTATACCGGTGGTGAGCGCGATGGTCGCGCGCCCACCAGCGGATTGATCCTTCCACAGCACCACCGCCGGCAGCCGCGAGGAAGATCTTCAATGGGAGGGTCGCCGAGTAGGACGAATGAGCCCAAAGACGGTGGTATCCTGTGTTGTGTCAGTACAGTCGCCTTCTCCAAACACAATCACACACAGAAAAAGGTACTCACCAGCAGTGATGCCGAGACCAGTGTAGAAATAGTACAAGACGGCCCAGATGGCGGTCTTGAGCTGCAGAGGCACCCACAGCGACTGAATGAGACCGTAGAGGGGCACGCCGAGAATGAAGGTAACGTTGAGCCAGTTAACGTGTTTGTACCAGTTCTTGACGGTCATCTTGGTCTCGGTGATGTGCACCTTCTTGGTGTCGGCCGGCCGGGGCCGCGCTGCGTCTGCAGACATGTTGTATCTCTTCGAGGTGATAACCCTTATGTTCTTCTGTGGGAGAAATGCACGTACTCGAAGGACACAACGGCGGATAAGAGTTAGGGGACAAACACAGGGGTGCGTTTGAGAGAGAAAGAAACAGGACAGAGGCAAAAAAGGTCAAAGCCGGACCAGATATATACTCGGTCCAAAGCGCCGGCTCCACTCTGGAACGGGCAATGTTGGGGAAGCCGCTAAGGCGCGAACGAGAACGCAGGACTCGCTGGCCAATCAGTCCACGCCAGAAGGTGGCAAGAGACTGGCGATCACAAGAGGGCTCGGAAGGGATCACAGCCGGTGGTCAGACCAAGATTTTTGAGCCAGAGAGATTTCTCGCTCCGAGTTCAGAAATGACAGCGGCAAAAGCACCGAGGAGAAATGGCTGGAATACGGTGAAATGGACCTGCCTTTGCATCTGGTTCTGTCCTGCGTCCAACGTTCGCCTTACTGTTTCCGGTGGGTCGCCGCCCCAACAGTTCTGCTTAAGGCGGGCGGTCAGCCATTCTGCGGTCGCTGATTGGCTTGGGTCAGCCTTGCAGATGGCTAGTGTTCGATATCCGAAAATAATAATATCATACGGTTTACAGAGTACATGTATAACTAGTGGTCTGACTCTTACTCTTTACAGTGTTCAATTAGGGTCAAGATCACTCATTGACGACAGCGTCGGACTATCAGTTTGTCCTGGACGTGACAGTATCGTGTGAATCCCGAACATAGCATTTGCCACACACCCAAATGACCAAGAGCATCATATCATGATGATGAATGCCAATAAGCCAAGACGCAGTTCACAGGACCTCGAGTCGAATGATAAGTGCAGACCGTGCAGAAAGCTAGCAGGAAAGTATGTGTAGATCGGCGGCGGCTTGGCAGGGCCCGCGGCCCTAGCACTGATGCGGCTAGCGCAGGGCAAACGCTCGCCCCAACGAAATTTCGAATTTTCCATTGTGGTCGAGCCGAGGCGCTGGAGGCCGGTTCCGCCAACCCGGCACGTGATGCTTCGACGTCGAACTGGCTCTTGAGGCGGCTACATGCCGAGGTTCTCTTCCCGGGATGGTTATGTCATACTATGGAAATGAGCTGCGACTAGAAGTTTTCTCGGATCGAATAAGATTAATGCGATGATGGAAGAATCATGCTTGCGTAGTTGAAAATGATAGCAGCAGAGTAATGGAGCGGGTTATTAATTAGAACAAAAAAAAAGAAGAAAAAAAAAAAAAGAGGGAGGCTAGGCGGGATCGAACCCTCGACGGAAAAGCAAAAAAAACTGGTAGCTTCTCTTTGATTGAGCGTGTCATCCTTAGTGCAGGGGCCATGCTAATCTTCTCTGTATCGTTTCAAATTGACCAAATGCCCGAAGGCAATGGGGCTTCCCATTTAATGGTATATATGTTACCTCTTTGTTCCGGATTTCGCGATGCTTGCCCAGCACCTTCAGATGTAAACCGTCGATAGCCTGGCATATCGTTCTGGTAACATCGCAGATTCCCCAGACTTTTCGAAAATCTTTTTTATTCCATGGTTGTGTCCATTCCTTGTTGGATCGCTGACTTCCTTATTAACTTTCTGGGTTACCGGATTGGGACCTTTACGAGATCATCACTTAGTCATCGCGTGCACTTGCCTTTGTTTCATAGCCACCAGAACTCGTTTGAACTCGAGGGTTTTCTCTTCAGATATCACGATCTCCTCCGTGCTCCGTCTCCTCCACGGATCGGGCCTCTCCAGCCCATCAGTTCCTCCAGTAAAGGGTAAATATCGAGCTCTGTACGGGGCGCACCGAAAGGCTTATCGCGAAGTGTGCGTTATCAGGGCGCGGCCCACTTGGCTGCAAAATGCTTATCTTTTACAGTGCGAATCGAGTAATCATTTCGTTCACGAAATCAAGACATCGCGCAGCTATATATCTAATACCGAGATCTTATACCAGTTGATCATCCAGCAATCACTATTGATGCATGCATTGCACGCTTGACCTGTCACCACGCGAGCATGGACGGCCCTGACCAGATCGGGCCAGACCACGTGCCCAAACGTCGCGTTGCAGACCGGTGCCGCCGCGTCGTCCGGACCTTCACCACCCGGTATAATTTCTTGTCCCGTGCCAGAAACTGGTTGACGTGGAAAATACTGACTGCAGCAGAGATGGGCTAATTGGGGACTACGACTATGCCTTTCTCTTCCGGCCTAATCTGCCATTCATGGCCAAATCGCGCCGACCCAGCCCGTTTTTCGGCCTGCACGACAAGATCCCTGTGGTGCTAGCTCTGCTGCTGGGCCTGCAGCATGCCCTAGCCATGCTGGCGGGCGGTATGTCCTTGAATTTGTTCCTGTATTGCTTCAGCCAAACAGCATTAACAGGATAACCAGTCATTGCACCGCCAATCATCATCGGCAGCGCCGCCAATTTCGACTCGGAGACCTCGCAATATCTCGTGTCGACGTCGCTGATTGTATCCGGGATTCTGTCTGCCATCCAGATCACTCGGTTCGGCATCTATAAGACGCCATACTACATCGGCACGGGGCTGATCTCCGTTGTCGGTACGTCCTTTTCGACGCTGACCATCGCTGGTGGCGCCCTCACCCAGATGTACGCCAGTGGCTACTGTCCAACCGACGCGGACGGCACCCAGCTACCCTGCCCGGACGGCTACGGCGCGATCCTGGCGACCAGCTGTCTCTGTGCGCTGCTCGAAATCGGCCTCTCGTTCATGTCAATCAAGGTGCTCAAGCGCGTCTTCCCGCCGCTGGTCACGGGTCCAACCGTGCTGCTGATCGGCGTCAGTCTGATCCAGAGCGGCTTCAAGGACTGGGCCGGCGGCTCTGGTAGCTGCGGCGCCGACCCCAGTGCGCGCGCGCTGTGTCCGAGTGCCACGGCGCCGCATGCGCTGCCCTGGGGCAGCGCCGAGTTCATCGGGCTCGGCTTTCTGGTGTTTGTGACCATCATCCTGTGCGAGCGCTTCGGGTCACCGATCATGAAGTCGTGCTCGGTCGTCATCGGTCTGCTGGTGGGCTGCATTGTCGCTGCCGCCTGTGGCTATTTCGACCGTTCTGGCATCGATGCGGCGCCCGTCGCTTCGTTTGTCTGGATCAAGACGTTTCCGCTCAAGATATACGCGCCGCTGATCCTGCCGCTGCTGGCGCTGTACCTTGTGTTGATGATGGAAGCCATCGGCGACATCACGGCGACGTGCGACGTGTCGCGGCTCGATGTCGAGGGCGAGATGTTCGACTCGCGCATCCGGGGAGGCGTGCTGGCGGACGGGCTCAACGGGCTCCTTGCGGGTCTCTGCACCATCACGCCCATGTCGACCTTTGCCCAGAATAACGGGGTGATCGCGCTGACTCGGTGCGCCAACCGGAAAGCCGGATACTGCTGCTGTCTGCTGCTGGTTGTGATGGGCATCTTCTCCAAGTTCGCGGCGGCCCTGGTCGCGATTCCGTCGCCGGTGCTGGGCGGCATGACGACCTTTCTCTTCTCGTCCGTGGCCGTGTCCGGTTTGCGCATCATTTCGACTGTGCCGTTTACGCGGCGCAATCGGTTTATCCTGACAGCTGCCTTTGCGGTGGGCATGGGCGCCACCCTGGTGCCGGATTGGTTCGCCTATGTGTTTACATACTCTGGGAGCAACAAAGGCTTGACCGGGTTGATCAACGCGATCGAGTTGGTGTTGACGACCGGGTTTGTGGTGACGGGGTTCATCGCGCTGATACTGAATCTCGTCATGGCTGAAGAAGCGGAGGAGGAGGAAGAGGTGGAGGGGCTGGAGGGGAGTGCCGGCTCTGAGACCGGTGCGGAAGAGGACAAGAAGGTGAAGAGCACGTAGATGGGAGAGAAATAGATATTCCACTGTATATGTAGCGTCCAGATAATCTGTTAGTTTGATCTCCAATTGGTCATAATAATTCCTTTGCCTAACCCCTGGTCTCCCTTGTTCATACAGTATCGGCTTGTCTTCTTCCGCCAGACAAACCACCAAATCTTCCATTTACTCGACGTTCACACACACACCTACACAGACACCTACACTTACATTCAACAACACTACACAAAACAGAATACGCATTGTACATGTGGGCTCAATCAATGATACCCGCACGCCAACCAGCCGGCCAGCAGCAAACTGGCGCCCGCCACCCCCCAATTCAGGCTCCGGATCATCTTCTTGTCCATGCTTATCAGACCTGAATCCCAGCCCAATTGCTTCACCCCATTCAGAGCATGGTACGCCGCGGGCCAGCTCAGCAGAAAGCGGGCGGTCGATTTGGACACATCCGATATTGGCGCAACAAGCTCAACGAGCGCGTCTGCGTTCACGGATGAGGGGCCGATCAGGTACCCCGTTGCAAAGAGGTAGACGCCGATCGAAAGGGCGACGCCGGTGATGCGGTGCAGGATGGAGGTGAGGCTCTGGTAGCGCCATTTGTAGATTGTAAGGTGCGGTGAGACGGGCCGGCGCAGGCGCTGCGAGTGTAGGGCAGACAACGGCCCGGATGACTGAGATGAGGCTGCGGTTGACGGTGAAGAGAAGGGGACGCTAGATGAGATGTTCAGCTCTTTGGTTTGGACTTTGGGCAGGGGCCAAATGTTTTTGTAGTTGACGGAGACGTACGAGGAAGGCTGAGTAAATAGTTGTCGTTGTTGTTGTTGATGTCTATGTAGGAATGGCGAGATGCGGGTTGCTTCCAAGCTATATACCAGCCCTGTATATGCTTGTTTATTCGAGGTCCAAACACTGATTGCCTGTGCGCGCGGCACGCTATTTGTCAATTTCATCATGCTGACTCGATATTGAATAAATCTTTCAAACCATTCAAGTCTTCTTGAGAGGTGCTGGCGCCTGGCAGATAAACCATTTCCGGCTGTATGCTAGCCGAACTCTGACCCCCCCGAAACCTATAGATCAGAATTATATGACAGGCTACATGCATACAGGTTACTCGGTTTGTTGTTCCCAATCATACTCGTCTGAAAACTCCTGCTCTTCCTCGCTATCGGCAATCTCGCCCGCCTTGCGCTTGCGCACCGACACTGGCAGCGTCGCAGACACGGGCTTTGACTCCAGCGGTGCCGGCGGGCTCAGTTCATGCAGACCGTCCTGCATACATTAGCATACATATAGCCACTCCTGGGTGTTAATAGCAGGGGTAGGAAGGCTCAATGATACCCGGATAAAAGAAAAGGAGACGAAGGAGAGCTTACATGGTCAATCACAAACCGCACAACATCCCCCTCCGCCCGGGTCCCCAACACCTTACCACCCTTTTTCATCATCTCTGCCAGTCGCAGTTTGGCCCGTCTCTCTGCTGGACTACCGACAGACTCGTGCGAGGCAGCAAAGTCGCGGTACAAGACGATTCGCGTGCTGATACAATTCTCCCATGCGCCACCGGCTGACACTGCGGGATACAGCGTCGGCCGTGGCAAGCCTCTGATCTTTGTGTGTGTCTGGTTCAGCAAGACGACAGCGAGGCCGCGTGTGGCTGCTAGTTTGGCTGCATAGCTGGCCAGGTCGCTGGCCACGTTGCGTCTGCGGTTGAGCAGCCACTGGGTTTGTGCTGAGGTTCCCGAGCCAGCGCCAGCGCCAGCAGCAGCGGCCAACCGTGCGCGGATCTCCGTGGCGTTCGGAAAATATGCCTGGAACGGGGCCGAGACGGAGTCGACGACTATCAGACTCGTTCCTTCTGGCGGAAAGCCCGCGGGTGGATGGGCCAGCAGCGACAACAGATGCGGGAGCGATGAAGCCCGGATGTGCGTCAGGGTCCGGCCGGTTTGGATAGCTTCTGCTTGCGGGTCGGCTCTATTGTCGCTGTTTGAAGAAGCCGCGAGTTTGAGGAGTCTCTGTACTCGCTCTCTGGGGATCGGAGACCCGGTATCTACCCATATCATTCCTCGTCAGACGGCGGTAAACCAACCCTGGTTTTTCGTTCACTGACCGATCCAGACAACATGTTGCCCTGCGCCCAATGCCTTGACTGCCGCATGCAGCCTGTCGTCTTCGATTAGTCTCTCTATCTCTGTACATATGCATGGATTGAACGAGACAAAAAACATACAGCAGCGCCGTCTTGCCCACGCCCGGCGGCCCATAAATCTCCGTGACGCTGCCGCGCGCGAATCCGCCCGCACCAGCAGCAATAGCACGATCTAAGCCGTCCAACCCCGTCGACACCGGCGTGAGGGCATGCGCGTGCACATGCAGCGGTGGTGCGCTCGAAGACTGCGAGCTCTGGCTGGGGCTGTGGTTTGGAGTTTGTGCTTGCGTCTGAGCGAGAAGACGCAGGGCCTGCGACGCTGGGATCGACGGGATCACTGGGGATTTATATCAGTCCTGGTTGTATTCACAGGAACCCATCGGAAGGTGAAGAAAAAAAACCAGAAACTGACCGTGTTCAGGGCTGGTATGGCCTGGCATGTCCAATTCATGTCGACCAATGGGTTTCTGTTACTCGAGGTTCATTCTGTTGTTGGCGGTAGTAGTTCGTCGTCACATGTCAAGGTCGTGCAGGTGTTGAAAGTTCGGACTAGTAAAGTTGCGCGGGGTGATTGGTCAGCATGCACTAGCACATCTAACTAATCATCTACACTTGGTCGAGGATAAATTACTAGGCCGGAACAAAAATCATAAGATTCATAAGAAAGCAGAGTAGAATCTATTCATTATCTAACCTCTATCGACTCCATCGAACACCCTCCCGCCTCAAGCAATGCAAGTAAAGTAATCAAATGATAATCAAAGAAAAAAAACACCAAGTCTATCGGTACGTATCCATCCACAATCAATAAAAAGAGAAGAGAAAGTATATGAGGGGAAAAAAAAAAAAAAAAAAAAAAAAGGAGAGGAGAAAAAGAAACACTAGAGACCATCCATCGAGGAATTACTATTGAGCATGTCCTGAATCGCCACTTTGGGCACCTGCGGAACGGGCAGTTTGCGCTGCGTGCCGTCCGGTCGGCTCATGATGTCGCTGATGCTGGGTCCGCCATGGTGCTGTCCGGGATTATAGAGACTGGGTCCCTCGGCCTGGGGCTCCATGGGAGCCAGGGCCGGGGTGTGGTGTAATGAGAGATGGCGGATGGACGGCAGCTGCAGGTCGCTAGCACCGTACGGACGCAGACGCGGCGAGTGCGCCGGCGTCGCCAGCGGCGTGTGGTCCGGCGTGGGTGACAGCGAGTCGTGGGAGAAGGTGGGCGACGATGGCGCCGTCGAGTTGGGAGAGTTGGGACGCGACCGCTTGACCCGGTGCTGGGCGTAGTTGTCCTCGTCCTCGTGTGAATGGGAGCGGCTCATGCTGTGCGAGATGGCATAGGCCGACAACGAGGGCAACCGGCCAGAGCCGCCAGAGCCGCCGGAGTAGCGGGCACCGAAGGGATGGCGGGAGCTGTGGTGGTGATCGCGCTCAACCTGCGAGGCAGCTGTCGCAAGCAAGTTGATGTCCATGCCGGACGAGGCGCGGTCACTGTTTCGCGGATAGGGGCCCAGACTGGAGCGCAGGGGAGAGGCAAAGTTGGTGTACGAGTGCGGCGGGGAGACATCGGGCGAGCCGACCTGCGAGACCGGCGCCGAACGAGTGATGGGCTTGCTGGGCGGCGGCATCATGGACGAGGCAGCGTCATGGCCGCTGGCGGCGGCGGCGGCGGCGGCGGCAGCAATGTGCTGACCCTTGTTGCTTCTCCGCGAGTTGGGATTGTTGTGGATGCGCGAGTGACGGGTGAGTTCGTCGGAGCGGGAGAAGCGCTTGGTGCAGCCGGGGAACTGGCAGGCATGAGGCTTTTCGCCAGTGTGGGTGCGGATGTGGCGGGTCTGGTGTTCCAGACGGTGAAAGGCGCGGTCGCAGAGAGGGCACTTGTAAGGGCGCGGCAAGTCCTGGCGCACCTCGTCCGCGGCCGGACGAGCGCCCTTCACGAGCGGCGGCAGCAGACTGACGGACGACATGTTCTCTTCTGTCGAGGTCGATGGCGCAGCAGCAGCGGTGGACGCAGACGTAGACCGAGAAGCTTGAGTAGTAGTAGGGGTGGTACTCGTAGTAGTAGTAGTGGTGGTGGTGGTAGCAGACTCGGACGGATTTAGCAGGTGGGAGAAGTCCACTGCAGAAGCTGGTGGTGGCATGTGGGCGTGTCACGGGCTTTTTAAAGAATGGGTGAGTCTGTGGCACGGGGCCGAGGATTCGTAGTACCGGTGATCGTCGTCGATCTCACGAATCCGTGAAGTACCGTATCGATCGGCTCGCGGTATGGACGAAAGAGATAAGGATTGAGAAGAGAGACACAAAAGAGGGTTAGAGAGGTATGTGAGGACAAGTAGAAGACTGGACACAAGAAAAGGTCAACAGCTGAACAGGGAGACGGAGAGGGTGAAGAGGAAGAAGAATCCGGAGAGAGAAATCTGGGGGATGAAAGAAGCAGGAGCAAGCGGCGGCGGCGGCGGCGGCATGGAGGGGGAAAAGGAAAAAGGGCAGGAGGAGGAACAGGACGAGGGAGGGAAAAATAGGGCCAAGCAAGAGCCACGGGCCAAGGCACACGCAACCCTGCGACTGACTGACGGGGACTGGCAAACGGGGGGGATTATCCGAAAAGCGCTGCTTGCCTTCTTAGTGGCCCTCCCCCCACACAATTATTATCGTTCTTACTATGATTGTTACAGGACAGGTAATTAGCCGGGTTTTCCTTTGTTTTTTTTTTTTGCCCCCCTCAAAGATTTTTTTTCCTGAGGAGACAGTAGGGGGGGAGAAAAAAAAAATTTGCGGCGGGTTCACCGGGGTTGCCCGCTTGGGCAATGGGCTGTGGTGCGTGGCGGTAAGGCTCGCTGGAATGCTGCACCGCCCCGGGTATCGCGGGTACGGCGCCGATCTGGAGAATTAGATCCTGTGCCGTTGGAACTAGATAAGAAATATCGTTATTTAGGGGTTTATGGACATGAATTTCCTCTAAGCATAAGGTAAGCAATACGATTATCGATATCGGAAGCAGATATGTATAGGATTATATATGTTTATGCATTTACAGTCTCTTCGTCGTGGTTCTGATATTGAAAAGGCTGCGATAGACGATTCGATTCCAGCTTGACGCGATGAGGTGATGCGGATGGGACCAGCCCCGACTGGTTCTGGACTACCCCCCCCCCCCCCCAAAAAAAAAAAAAAAAAAAAAAAAANGGTCCGACAGCCGAGATCTGAGACGTGCATTTACCCGACCGCAACACAAAGAGGAAAAAGAAAACTCAAAAACCCGGGGAAATAGACTCGCCCTAGTGACGAAAACAAGCCGGAGCTTGTCGCTCCGTGGCAAGCCCTGTTTTGGCCTGCAGCCAGGATGACTGTCGTGTGTCCTCTGCAGCCCAGAGCCCAGAGCGCAGAGGACGGCTGAAAGTGAGGATGACACGGAGGACTCCGTATCAGAGCAGCTGGCGGGGCGGAGGCATCCCCGGGCAAGTGGCAGCAGCCTCGGCGCAGCGATCCTCTGCAACAACCCTGCAGGTGCAGCCTGCCCCAGATTGTCCTACGCTGGATGATGCATCTAGAGTGCAGAGCATACAGGAGTATATCTAATACAGAGAGAGAAATATATATATACATATATATATATATATGTATATGTATAAATATATAAATATATTTGTACCTCGAATATATATACATAATTTTCTCTAGATATCTGTATCCATATCCACGTTCATATAGGCAAACGGACCGGTATCTCCCTGAATATGGGTGTATGCACCCGCCAGGTGTTATCATGAGCGTGCCCCTGTACCGCCGTCTTATTGGTGGACGGCTTCTCCAGACTATTGATCCGCGCCCCGCATCCCCACTGTGCGCCAAGACAGACTGGTCTGGTTCGACCAAAGCAGATACTGCCGAATATCGATCGCTCTATCGAGACATGATGCCGTCTTGCGAGGATGTCTGTCGACTTTGGACGATACCAAAACCAGCCGGGCAGAGCAACGGTGGCAGACTCAGGGAGATGATCGGTCGGACCATCTCTCGTGACGGATATGGCTATCTCGACGTGCCGGACCAGGCCTCCCCCGAGATCGATCCGCCGTGGCACTATTGGCCAGAGATAGCGCGGTTGCGACTCTACACAACACTCGTTCTCCCACCACCCCCCGCCGTCGTTAGTGCTAGACTGAGATAGCAGATAACTAGTGTTGGGTGCCCGCTGATAGCATATCTCTGAGGTCGGAAAGATACAGAGAACCTGATAGGAGAGAGGCTATTAGAGTCCACGAGGCGTGGCGCACTGTCTTATCTCTTGCGCTGTCTCTTTCTCTAATTCTTTTTTCTTATTTTTTATTTTTTTATTTTTTTTATTATTTTCTGATTTGTTTCGTGCTTCCCCTCGCGGTTTGCGTTTTGGATGCAGATGATGTGATTAGCTCCGATCGCCGACGCCGGACTAGCGTCTCACGCCATCCTGCCCGGCGATGATCTACCCCATACAGCCGGCTGACGGCTTTCTCCAGACGGTCACATCCGGAGCCGGAGGAACCCAGGGGAACGCGGTAGAATCCTGGACCGCCGCGTACGCCTCTACAGGTGGTTGTCGATACTGGATCGGCATTTTTGCGATATCAATGTGTCGCTCTCGCTCGCTTTGTATACAGAAAGAGAAGAAGAGACGGAGAGAGACAGATGTATACATACAATACATATACTTCCATACATGTGCGATACAAATTATCGACGACTTATGTTACATTGTCCGGGGGCGGCACTGTAATACTCCGAATGGCCGTCGCTCGACTCAAAATGGGGATGATACCATCCCATTAATAATGAGCTGATCCATGACACGATAAAATGACACCTCTCCCTTCCTCCCACCCCCTTCTCCCCGGAACGTCGATCTGGCTCGACGGATGCGGCTGTCCGCACCTGTACACACTTGTACACACTACACAGTCGCCGTGTCAGCAGACGCCGTCTCGGACCCCTACTGCTGTTCCCTGTGCGGTGTTCCTGCTTTCTCTGTTGCGGCCCCATGGAGAGAGGGCGCCAGGGCACCGCCCGCGAATCCGGGGTACCGCCAAGTTGCCAAACCCGCCTCCGTCGCAGGAGCTGACTACGACCGAGAAACTCAGGTTTACCACAGAGTCACCACCACCTCCCGTATCTGGAGTGTGCCACAGCCTGACCAGTCTGACCGTAGCCCTGGTGGCGGATTGGTGGCTGCTGGGGGCGGTCATTCCTGTTACGTACGGCAATCGCTGTATCGCTGTCGCCTGATGAGGATGACGATGAGGATGAGGATGAGTATCCTCATCCTCATCAGGCAACTGAGCAATCGACCGATTGTTCACTATGGATGATGCCTGTCTGCATCCCCCTAGGCTCTGGTCCGTTTCATCCGATAACGGTTCAAGCGAGTCTCTTGCAGGAAACCGTGGAACGGAGCATCTCCGCGCTCAATCGGTGGTAGCGGCCAATCCTCGTTTTCATCGCGGGGTACATCACTCCTACTGTTTGATGACCAGTAGTCAACAAACAACAAATAAACAGACAAAGTCTATAACAAGACAATGATCGCACACGACGTAATCCGAAAGTTTAATCATTAATCATCTCCTCCACAAAAAAAAACAAAATAAACAAACACAACACAATCGACCCGTTCTAGCTCGCCATCGATTATGCGATATTATGCTCATCATGAGATGAATGAGATGCCAGTGGCGTCATCCATTCTTCATATTTCGCTTTTCACGTGCTTTTTCCTTTTCGCCCATTGATCCTTTTTTTCCCCCTTTGCAAAATTAAAATTTTTTGTTCATACCCCAGATGCTTATGCACACGCACCGGCTTCTGTGGAGGTTCCAGGCCCCATCCATTGCATCACTGGCTAAGCCCTGTCGTCATCTTTTTTTTCTCTCCTTTTTTACTTTTATTTTTTCGTTTCCTTAAGAAAACCTCTTTAACTGTGGCGGAGCTGAGCCCGTCGGGGAAACCCGGAGACGGACGACAGTCGGACGCTATTCCCCAATGGGAAGTACTAAACGGTCCTGGACGAAGAAAGGACCTTGGGGGGGGGGGGGNAGGAGTACGTATGATTTTTTATGGAGTAGGAAAAAAAAAAAAAGTAGGAGAAAAAGATGAAAAAAAGATACCCACATAGCTTCGACTAGTCGAGTCCATGAGCTCGGAGTCTCCGAATAGTAAATTTGCTTCTCCAGGTTCTTATCAGGACCGTACTCTCCAACGGGGTACAGGACCAATTGTGAACCCAACCCCCCCGTACGGAGTATTGCTGAATGCGATTATATTACGTGCAGCAAGGCTTGGCTCCAGCTGAGGCTGTTTCAACTCCATACTTTATCAGAGTACTGAGTATATATCTGCTTTGCATTGACGTTTTGGGTACTATTCACAAAAGATAACTTCATTCGATCAATCCTTTTTTTTCTCTTATCTAGAGGTCTAAATCTTCCCGACTCACCGAGTGACTCGGCACGCCGGTGGACCAGCTCGGGATGTGCTCGGCTTCCTTACCAGCCGCGGCGCAACCTCCGAAACTGGCCAACCACATGCCGAATTCATTGGTCCGCGTCTGTGTATATTTCCCTTTTTTATTTTTATTTTTTATTTTTATTATTTTTTTTCCTCTTTTTCCTTAGGGAAAACCTGGCTAGGCTGGATTCTGACCCTCTACTGCCGATGGTCGGTAAATCTGACTCCATATCACATACACATACTACTATAGGGTCCTCCGAAGCTTAGTTACTTAGGTCTTAGTTCAGGAGTAGGGAGGGTCTCACATGCTGGAGATGGAAGGTAGACGCTCTCACCCCCTAAAACCAGGACTTTTGAATTTGTCGATATTTCCACTTTTACGTGCGTATACCCCTTGATTGCCGGGTTGGATCACAGGGCTGCCAGCGAGGATCTCCATCCACAGTCCGGAGTAAACCCCATCCACTGGTCGCCCCATCTTGTGCCCGTCGGCTACGCCATCGGGCGAGGTTTCTGTTTTGGAACAACCGCACACGTGGCGTCAACCAACAGAGTACATCGAGGATGGAGTCCGGAGTACGGAGAGAAAAAAGAAAAAGAGAGGAAGAGGCTTTCACATGATAGTCCAACCGACCAAACCCTACAGGCAGCAATCAATCCCGGGTATGACAACCATCACAGCATGACAGGATTCGAAATCAAGCCTTGGGCTGCTGCTAGTGGCAGAAGCACTGCAGTAGCCCTGCTCCCAGGCCCAGGCACAACCCCTGATCATCGTCGCACCGCAGACGATCTAGACTTTCAAGTGATCATCATAACAACTCTTTTCAAGTCAGTGGCATACAAGCTGGATGTACCAAGTACGGAGTAAAACAGTACGACGAGTACGCGATAGATGCTGGTTCGGAGGTGTCGGAGATTATATCAAAAAAATATAGCCCGGAACATGATCCTAGATCACGTATCCTTGCCAGAAAAACGAAACACGCGCTTGTTATCATTATAAAAGTCCTCTCTGTACAGACAGTCAGGCAAACAGTATAAACGGATCAGGACGAATCTATCCTCTTTCGTCATAGTCTCGCGTTCTGCCGCGCTCCACCGCCCGCGGACGCGCGGTTCACCTGAACATCAATTAGCCCTCATGGCTTGAAACATTCGCTGAGAGTCTATATGTCTTGTTTCTGAATCGAATTCCTCTAAAATCCAGCTGTATTACGGAGCGCACGCCTAGTAACTACCAAGATGCCACCCCCCCGTCGTCCAGCAGACGATTCCCGCTCCGAAGCATCCAGCGGCACCGCGGGCGGCGGCGGCAGCAGCTCCAGCAAAATCGGAGCAGCAACAGGAGGAAGTGGAGGGGGAGGAGGGAACAGCAAACGAAGAACCGGAAACACTGCGAATACTGGCAGCTCTGCTGCGACAGCCACTGCAACTGTCACCAGTTCAACCACGGGCGCTGCCTCCGTCAAAGACCTCAAGGTCGCTGCTGCTACTGGACAGCAGCAGCAGCAACAACAGCCCGGTGATGAATTGCCTAGTGTACCGATCTTCCTTTCTTTATTTTCCCGCCTTTCCTTTGGCTTATATAGCTCGGGATAGCAGAACTGATCTATGACGCAGATTGCCTGGTCCCAAATGCCTCTGTCTCTTCTCCACGACTACCGGCACGCCCATAAACTGGCCACGCCCAGCGCATACGCGCGCCCTATCTCGCGTCTGCTCCTCTCCTCGGGCATCGGACTACGCTCGCCAACTGCCATTGCCGCACGCCGTGCAGCGCTGGCATCCAGCGCCGCCTCCAACAGCTCCGCGTCAACTTCATCGTCCAGCAACTCACGACAAGCGAGCCAGAACCACAACAACAACAGCCACCCCCGCCGCAGAGAACAAGACATCCTCCACAAAAAACAACAAAAAATCATCAGTCAAAACCGCGTTTCCAAAGATCAACTCGCGCTGGCCGTGCGCAAGCATTTCAATGCTGCCGGCTTGGTCGAGCAGGAGGCTATTGCGCGGTTCTTGTACAAGGTGCGTGAGGAGGGCAAGGGCCGTGAGTTTCGGTTGCGGTTTCAGCCTTGATCCTTCATCTTTCTCTCTCTTTCTCTTCTTTCGATATATGGCTTGTGACTTTGTGTGTCTTGCAATTCTGACTTATATTGGGTCGGTATCGGTTTGAGTTTTTCCTTTCTTTTCTTTTTTTTTTTGGGCAATTGTTCCGGTTTGATACCCTTTTTGTTCGGCGTTGGCTTTGGATACATAGCAATACCTCCTACAGTCTTATGATAATTGGTTTCGTTCAATATATATTTTTGATCCGGAGATGAAGGCTAGCCGAACAAATCGATTATATGTAGACTGCGAGTTATCCTACATATCAATAGGGGTATGACAAAAACAACAGAAACAACCCAGAAAACAACCCAGATCCTTTTACTTCCATGCATTCAGCCCCGCCCATGGGTCATTCCCCGATGACGGCTGCGGCTGCGAGTTCTTGTGATGGTGGTGATGCTGACTCGACGCGTACGGCCGACTCTGCGCATAGCCCCCCGGCCCAGACGGATACGCTGCGTTTGCTGGCTGCGGCGGATACTGCGTTTCTGACGGCCGTGGCGGCGGCGGGGGCGGAATATAGCCTGGCGGGATAAACTGAGGCGTGTGAGAGGGCGCGGGCGGGTGTGGTGTTCCACTGCTGGCATACGGAACCGGCGTGCTGGATGTGCCCGGGTAATATGGCTGGTTGGCATGAGCTGGTGGCGGTGATACAGGCGTCTGATATGGGTATGCCATCGGATTATACCCCCCGGACAGTGGTGCTGCTGCGCCTTGCTGGAATGTTGGCGCGTAATAGCCGGCCAATCCACCCGGAGGCAGGTATTGCCCATAAGGAGCCGGTGATTGTGATGGAGGAGGTGCTCCGGTCGTAACGGCAGGATACTGCGGTGACGGAACCGGAGGTGACTTTGTTCTACTCGAATGAGATGGCTGTGATTGCTGCTGTTGCTTGGTCGGTGAGGTCGATCGTCCGGCTGGCTCCGTCGACAGGCGCTCCATCAGCTGTCTGAGCTTCTCGCGCTCTCGGTCTTCCTGCCCTGAAGCGCTGCTGGTCTTGTCCTGTTCAATCTGGTTGAGCAGCTGTGCGCCCTCCGACCGCCGGTTGCTAACAAACGTTTCCACGTTTTTCCGCAGATTGTCCACGCTATCCCGCATCTCATCATAGAACTTTTGCGCCTGTGCCACCCCGGATACAAGATCCTGAAACGCTGTATATATCTTCTTGTACCGCGCCATGACCGTGTTTCTCTGCCGCGTCAACGTCTCATACTTTGACTGCTCAGACCGCACTCGTTTGTCTTGCAAGAGATCACCATACGTGCGCGTGAGCTCCTTCATCAGTGACGACTGCGTATGGTTCGACTTGATAATGCGGTTTTGGTAGGGCCGGAATTTCTCCAACTCAGCCTGAAACAGTTGCTGCTCCTGTCCGCTGCCAAGCGACTTTTTGTTCAGGATAAGGACATTGGTTATATCATCCTCATGGACCTAGAGAGATCCGTTAGTCTGACATCGTAGACACCGACCAAGCATAGAACTAGCCTTTTCTTTCAAGTCTTTCAGTACCTGCGCTCGTTCGCGCTTCACGAGGTTCAGCTTCTTCAAGAGTTCCTCCACCCTGCTGATCTGCTCTGCCACCGTAGCCCTACCGTCATCCTCAACATCATCCAACAAGCTTCCCTCAGGAGAAAAAGGAGTCGAATGTCCATTGCGCGACTTTTGTCGCGAACTTGCCTTGAGCATGGCGCGCTGATACAAAACATCGGCCTCGCCCGTCTCACCCGCGGAACGCATCTCGTCAAAGTCGGCCTCATACTGGTTCAGAGTCGCATGTAGCTGCGCATCGCTGGCACTTGCCTCACTAACCGTCTCGCGTAAACTCCGAATATCGCTCCGGAGCGTCGCCGTCAGCCGTGAGCTGGGTTGCTGTGTCCAGTCTGCCCCGTATTTCGACCGCATCTTTTCGCAGACACTCTCCTCCATATCCAACTGTCTAGCACAACCACCAAGCACTTCCAAAACTATCGCTTTGCTATCCTGAAGCTCGTCCAGGATTCTGTGGAATCCCTGATGGTTCGCCATCTCCTCACACCAGTCGCCGAATTCTTCGTCTACCGTCACCTCCTGATCCATGCCACCTTTTAGGATATTCAAGCTGCCAGGAAGTTTCAAGTAGTCCAGACTAGCAGCCATCTCTCCATTAGCCATCTCAACCTTTTCTGTCTCCGCCCGGATCAATTTGGCTTTCTCCTCGTCGTACAGACTGGCTGATTCCGTTACCGACATCGGGACAAGTTTCTGGAAAATATCTGGCCCAATGATGCGCTGAATGTCTTGTCCCTGGTATAGTTCGCTGACGGGGATAGCCTTGGCTGCAGGCAGCTTGGCAACGGCCGACAGACCGGCTTCATTTGGGACAGGCTGGTGGTAGATAAAGTCGTTATCCTTTGTCAGCGATGTCACCCTCTCTTGTACCACCGTATGATGCTTCTTTATTAGGTCCACCAGTAAAGAAGCCGCGTCGGTCGGCAGGTGTGAGCTCGCTGGCAGCGACGAAGGAAACGACTTGCAGTACGTCGCTGCAGTAGCCGACAGCTTCTCGGAAAGCTGTAACCGCGCAATGGCAACACCATGGGAGCCGCTATCGGAATCGGCCAGCGCCTGGTAGTAGCTGGCTACCGAGGCCATGTGTGATGTTTTGGCTTGTATCATCGTGGCCCAGGTTTTGTCGAATATACCTTTAACAATGTACTCTTGTACTGTGTCGGTCGCCTGCGAGTACAAATAGGACGCTTGACTGGCTAATTTCGCCAGCAATGCCGGCTTCTTGCCATCTATAGATTGTTTCTCCAAGAATACCTCCTGCGCCTGGGCCAGCATGATGTGGATCAGAGCCTTCACGGTGCTCCGACTCAGATCGGTGGACGGGGCGTGTAGAAAATTCTCATTGATGTAGGTAAACATGCCAGCCGATGCCTGGAATGAGTGATACGCCGTCTTGATGCCGGAATCCTCGGCGCGATTTTGGTTGGCAGCATGGCAAGACAGGACGGCTGAGATGTTGAAAAGGATCGACGCCTTCTCGAACGCAAGCGAGTACTGCGAGGTAGACTTGCTGGTGAACGCATCATACCTAGTCGCCACACAATTAGCTACCCTGCCATCCGAGCTGCGAACAGTGATGATGAACAACAACTCACCAGATAAATGATATTTTGATATGATTCTCGTCCACGGGGAACCGGAGATCCAGTAGCTCGAGCTGTCCGTAGTATCGATACAACAGATCTCTGCCAGACGCACTATCCTTCCCGGCCCCCCGCATGTCCTGACGCAGCCGGTTCAGCGTCGCGCATTCTTCGTGGTATCTCTCCGGGTCGTCGCCGTAAGCAGATCGAATGTAGTTCTTCAGCGGCTGGATCCAGTCAATCTCCGTGGTCTGCTTGAGCGGACACGAAAGCATCGGTGACTGGACCATGGTGGGCGGTTACAGGACCAGGAGCAGAAGCTCCAAAAGCTTCTTATTTCAAGTCGAATATTGCTTATGAAGGCGGAGAGCACACTGATGAGAAGAGGCGAAAGGAGGAAGAGAGCAAGAACGTTGGCCGAGTCTTGACTGTTGACGGGGTACGTCAAGGGCGGGACGAGTCAGCCAGAGCGGGTGTGGGGTAACTGGCAGGCACGACTCCGACTGAACGACTCCTGTCTTGCGGCTTCTTCCTTCCTTCTCTCTTTCCTCTCACGAACACCGATTTTCCTTCAAGTAAAAGAAAAGCTGCTGCCTAGCGCTCGCCTTCCTCTATCCTATAATGCCAGTGAGATTGATAGCCTCGCACAGTGCTTATGGAGTGGAGATGCCGCTGCGGTCGGTACGTATATATATAATGGTATTATATGAGGGCGGGAGTGCTGGATCTTGACTCTTTGATTCGACAAAAGGCGGATCCTCCAGCATGATAGTGCCGTGAAGAAGCTAATAGAATCGAAAACAAGCTGCTAACACAACAGTACCCTGAACTCTGTACGTACTAATCAGATCAAGGCACCGGAAACAGCTTTAACGAACGGTGATCCCCTCTCACGTTTTCTGGCAAAGACTTCTGCAGGTTAACCCTGTGCAAAGGACCCGATGGGCGCTCTGGTTGGGCGTTGTCCTGCACCTAGAGAGCCGCCGTCACGCCCCTGCTCGGCGCCAACCCTTGAGGGAGCCTTACAGAAGGGTCGCTTGTGCTCGCAATACGTCTGGCTGCCATTGCCCGCCAAGAGGGTGCCTTGGGACCATCTTGGGACCATTGGATGTGATTGGGTGATTGTCCAAATGGTCCAGATGCACCACCGGCAGATCCCCAAAGTTTCTTACAAACCGTTGACACAAGTAGAGGAAAGACAGATGACGAGGAGATTGGTCTGATGCTAATAATGTACAGTAGAGCCGGCAATGTCTCCGCCTATCTAATTTGGACTATATTACATACATCCTGAAATTTTCGACTAAATAAACATGCAGGTGAAGAAGAATTAAAATCTGTGCTACGTGAAGAACAACCACTAAAGTCGCCAACGCTATGAATGAACAGCTTTGTCCGGGTGAACATAAAACATGGTACACACACATAATCTGGGTCATGCAGAATTGAAGAGGGAAACCTGCCTGTTTAGCCAGACCCAGAAGCCTTCTTGGGCGTATTTGAGTCGGAGCCCGGGGTGTCCTTTTTTGGGGATTCGGATCCTTTCTCGCCGTCTGGCTTGGTGCTGTCTGTTTTGTCTTTGTTCGTGAGGCGATGCCATGCGGATTTGAGGAAGCCTTCGGACTTATGAGATTCGCTTGAGGACCCTGTAGAGGCAGAGCCGGAGCCGGAGCCAGCACCGGTTCCAGAGCTGGGAGGTTGGTTGCTTTTGAGCAGTTAGCGATGACCACTCGCAATGGGAAGAACATTCAACACTGCCTGCTTACCTGTCCTTGCCCACGTTCATAATCCGCTTGGCGGTTTTGTCACCCATCTCGTCTGCAAGAACCTCAAGAATAGTCCTCTGGTTTTCAGTCAAATACTTTGGCATTTGCACCTTGAATTCGACACGCAAGTCGCCAGTCGCATTTAGACCGCGGCCGCGACTGCCCAGTTTTCGCATTCCCATTCCTGGAAGCGTAATCCGGTCACCCGTGGCCGTGCCTGTGCCAACCTTCACTTTCACTTCACCATCGAGAGTTGGTACCGTAGTCTCTCCTCCAAGCAACGCTGTGGTCAAGGGAAGAGTAGAGGTGTAGAGTATATCCGAGCCAGAGCGACTGAAGCGGTGGTCTGGCGCCACGCGGATAGAGACGTAGAGGTCTCCGCGCTGGGTGCGCACACCAGCATCTGCAGAGCCGGTTGGGGGAGAGTCACCTTCGCCAGCAACTCGGAGTCTCATGCCGTCCTCCACTCCTCCGGGTATATCAACGTGAACAGTTCGACGATCCCGGACCACACCTTGGCCATTACATGAGCCGCAGTCGGAACCGCGGGGTGTCACCATGCCAGTGCCGTTGCAGGTATCACACGTGCTAGCCAGTTGAAAGCCCCCTTGCATAAAGTGCACCCGAGTGCCTGAGCCGTTGCACGATCTGCACTGTGTTCGTTTTGCGCCTTTCTTGAGCCCACTCCCAGAACAGGTACTGCACTGTACCAGTGGTGTCACAAAGATGTCCTTCCCGGTTCCCTTCGCTGCCTCCATAAATGATATATTGGTCTGAACCTCGATATCCTCGCCCACCAGGATGGACTCGTGGGGCGATGCGCGTCTCCGTCCACCGCGTCGAGCACCTCCAGTAAAAGCACCAAACAAGTCGTCAAAGTTGATGTCAGCTCCGAATCCTCCAGAGAAGCCACCCCCAAAGCCACCACCAAAACCACCAAAACCGCCTGCACCGGCGAACGGATTGCCGCCAGCGGCTGCGTTCGGGTCGAACCCGCCGTTCTGGTCGAATGCTGCAGATCCGTATCGGTCGTATGTCTCTCTTTTCTGAGTATCAGACAATAGCTCGTATGCCGACTGAGCTTCCGCAAATTTGTCTTTGGCGCCGGGCTCCTTGTTCGTGTCGGGATGGTACTTCTTAGCTAGTCCGTAATAGGCCTTCTTGATGTCGCTGGCAGAAGCATTTTTGCTGACCCCCAAGACACTATATGGATCTTTCATTGCCTGTAGCATAGATGATGTATGAAATTTCTGCGGTGAAACAAGAAGTTAGCCTTGTTTTTCTTCCAACATACAGATGATGAAAGCCCTCACCTTGATCCGGCCCTGATCGTTGCATGGTCGCGGCGTGTTGTATGGCCGTTTGGGAAGGACGTAGGAACATTGACTATGGTATGAACGAGAGTTTGTTTGTTGCGATATGCAAGGTCTGTTTCCATTGCGTGTTCGTGGTGCTCTGATGAGGATTCTCGTAGGAAGAGCCACCGCTTTGGGCAGTCCCGTATGTGTTGCGCCCATCTCGCTGCCCAGTTCACCCGGCCACGAAGAAAGAGGTGGCAATGTGAGACCAGGGTGTCAAGCTTCGTGTCTGTTGCTTCAGGAGTTGAATTAGTGCAATGGATCCCCAGGGGATTTACTTGCGAATAGCTCGAACATTCGATGGAAACGTTCTTAAAAAGTTTCCCGAGAACAACACGGAACGCGGAAAAACCGAAACGCCGCCATGATCTCAGAGGTTCCCCGAGCTTCGGAGCAACTTGATTTATCAGACGAGCCTCGAGAGGATACAACTCTCTTTTTCACGAAACCATCCCTTTATTCGTTCAACTCACTCTGTGTGTGTGTGTCTGTGCTTCTTCATTGTGTACTCTTCATTTACCTCCTTTTCTTCCACTTATTCCTATTCTGCGAAATAACTGAAGCTTGTGGGGCCAGCTGGTTCCCTGCTCAGTTCGGAACAGCATCATAGAGCATGCTTCGTGGCCAGATCACATCATGGAGAGTTGCACTCCATCGAGCACCGCGCTATGTGCTCCCTAGACCGAGTCCCCTACCCCAGCGGAATTACGCAGACTCACGATCATTACTGCGTGATACGAAGCTCCTACAGCGTTCCATCACTGCTCCCCGTTCCTTCTCGTCGAGCCCAATCCAACGAAAAGACAAGCCACAAAACTCAGACGATGGCCCGGAAGAAGTCGAAACTGGTGATCGCAGCAAAGATGGGAAGACGTCGACTAAATCCGGTGAGGTCCGGCGGAAGTCTGGGGATGCGGTGGTGGATAAGCAAGGTGCTGCACAAGCCGCAGAGACGACGCCCAGTCGGCGCAAGGATAAGGGCGGTGCAGACAAGGAAAGCCAGGACTCTGTAGAAGACACCAAAAAAGGCTCAAACACCGATTCGCAGCGGAAAGCTCGAGACAGCAAGTCCGATTCCAATTCGCCGTCCCCAATTCCTGTTTCTAGCGGGGGATCAGACTCCAAGCCCAGCGGTAGTGGCGGAGACGATGGCGGAAAAAAGGGGAAAAAGGGAGATAAGGCTCTGCAAAAGCCCTTTGTCCCTGACGTCTATCCCCAGGTTATGGCCATTCCCATTGCCCGGCGGCCGTTGTACCCCGGATTCTACAAAGCCATTACCGTCAGAGACCCAAACGTTGCGGCAGCTATCCAGGACATGATGAAGCGGGGCCAACCATACGTTGGGGCTTTCCTGTTCAAGGATGATAATGCCGATGGCGACATTATCGAAAGCGCTGACGAAGTTCATGACGTTGGTGTCTTTGCGCAGATCACTTCTGTATACCCGATCAAGGCGGACGAGGGTCTGACGGCCGTTCTGTATCCCCACCGAAGAATCAAGATATCTTCCTTGCTGGGGCCGAATGACCCGTCACGTACTGGCGCTCCCGAACCATCCCCCCCCAAGAACGTCGCGGAGAAGAATGGAGATGTAGTTGCAAGTTTTGAGGAATCTTCTGTCGAGCAGTGGAAAGGGCCGAACCTTTACGAGCCGACAGCTTTCCTACGCAAACATGCAGTTAGCCTCGCCAATGTTGAGAACCTCACGGAAGAACCTGTGGACAAGAAGAGTCCTATCATCCGGGCTGTGACTAGCGAGATAGTCAACGTTTGCAAAGAAATAGTTCAGTTGAACCCACTATTCCGCGATCAGATATCCGCGTTCGCCACAGACCATTTCCCCGGCAATCTCGGCGATGAACCAGGCAAGCTGGCTGATTTTGCTGCTGCAGTGTCGGGTGGTGAGGCACAGGAACTCCAGGAAGTCTTAGCCTCTATGAATGTTGAAGAAAGACTTCCAAAGGCTTTGGTTGTTCTGAAGAAGGAATTAATAAACGCACAGCTACAGTCTAAGATTTCAAAGGATGTCGAAGCCAAGATTCAAAAACGCCAACGCGAATATTGGTTGATGGAGCAGATGAAGGGCATCAAGAGGGAGCTTGGCATTGAATCTGATGGCAAGGACAAGCTGGTCGAGAAATTTAAAGAAAAGGCAGAGAAGCTGGCCATGCCAGAAGCCGTCAAGAAGGTTTTTGATGAAGAGCTAAACAAGCTCGCCCATCTGGAGCCTGCCGCTTCCGAATTTAATGTTACGCGAAACTACCTCGACTGGCTTACGCAGATACCTTGGGGACAAAAGAGTGTTGAAAATTTTGGCATCAAAAACGCAATGACTGTTTTAGATGAAGACCATTACGGCCTTAAGGATGTCAAAGATAGAATCTTGGAGTTCATCGCTGTTGGCAAACTTCGTGGGTCGGTTGAGGGCAAGATTCTTTGCTTAGTTGGTCCACCTGGTGTAGGAAAGACCAGTATTGGCAAGTCAATTGCTCGCGCCCTCAACAGGCAGTACTACAGATTTTCGGTGGGTGGCTTAACGGACGTTGCTGAAATCAAAGGTCACCGTCGTACCTACGTCGGAGCACTTCCTGGCCGGATTATCCAGGCATTGAAGAAGTGCCAGACTGAAAATCCGCTCATCCTGATTGACGAAGTCGACAAAATCGGACGTGGTCACCAAGGTGATCCATCTTCAGCACTCCTCGAATTGCTTGACCCTGAGCAAAACTCATCCTTCCTTGATCATTACATGGATATTCCAGTTGACTTGTCCAAGGTGTTGTTTGTCTGCACGGCAAATGTGACTGATACGATTCCACGGCCGCTCCTGGACCGCATGGAGTTGATTGAACTGTCCGGCTATGTATCTGACGAGAAGATGGCTATTGCTGAGAAGTACCTTGCCCCGGCGGCCAAGGAGCTTAGTGGTTTGAAGGATGTCGACGTCACGCTGGAGAGGGATTCCATCGAAGAACTGATCAAGTCATACTGTCGCGAGAGTGGTGTACGCAATCTGAAGAAGCAAATTGAAAAGGTTTACCGCAAAGCTGCTTTGAAGATTGTCCAAGATCTCGGCGAAGATGTCTTATCAGAGGAACAAGCGTTGACAGAGGAAGGGAAACACGCCAAGGAAGAAACCGATAAAGAAAACATTGACCCACAAGACGTTCTCATTGAACCAGAGAAGGCCAGGGCTGAGGTTCCCCGTGTTGCACTGAAGGTTCCGGACAGCGTGCACGTCAGCATCAGCAAGGATGCTCTAAAAGACTTTGTCGGCCCTCCGGTGTTCACTTCGGACCGTCTGTATGACACGTTCCCGCCAGGTGTCACTATGGGTCTGGCGTGGACGAGTATGGGAGGGGCTGCATTATATGTAGAGTCGATTCTCGAGAACGCGCTCACATATGACTCTCGCCCTGGATTCGAGACTACTGGCAATCTCATGAATGTGATGAAGGAGTCTACGCAGATTGCGTATTCGTTTGCTAAATCAATCATGGCAAAGGATTTCCCTGACAATCGATTCTTTGAAAAGGCACGAGTACACCTTCATTGCCCCGAGGGTGCTGTACAGAAAGATGGTAAGGAACAATTTCTTTGAAACTCCAGATGTTGATCTGACTTTGGTTAAATAGGTCCATCTGCCGGTATAACAATGGCCACCTCACTCCTTTCACTTGCTTTGAACCACCCCCTTGACCCTACGATCGCGATGACGGGCGAATTGACTGTTACTGGCAAGGTGCTCCGTATTGGGGGACTCCGCGAGAAGACTGTTGCTGCTCGCCGAGCCGGGGCTAAGAAGATTCTGTTCCCTGCTGACAATATGTCGGACTGGCTTGAATTACCAGAGGTAAGAATACAACTACTGGACTGCTCAGAAATAGAATCAATCTGACAAGCAAATAGAATATCAAAGAAGGTATCGAGGGCCATGCCGTTAATTGGTACTCAGACGTCTTCAACATTGTGTTTGCCGATCTCGACAGAGAAGCGGCAAGCAATGTGTGGAAATCACAACTCACCAAGCCGGCTGATGCAGACAAGCAGAGCAAGAAGCAAGACGATGACGATTGATTGAGCTCTCCTTGCTCACAATTTTCCACTGAAAGTGGTTTCGGCCGGAATTTTCGAGACTTCGTACATATCTGATTTACCTCTATTTTATATTTCCTTTATGACCTTGCACCTTGCATCTATCTGCTCACTCGTTTTCTAACTACGAGCGCGTCATGATCTTTCTCAATTATCGGGGACAGAAGGTCTGGCACGATAGAAAGACAAAAAGAGCGAGTTCTTCCTTTTTATTCTTTCATAACGAGGAACGTGCATTGCCCGGAGTTTAGTTTCCTTTCTTGTTTCTTTTTCGTTTCCCTCTTGTTCATTTTGACTCTAATATCATTTTCTTTAGATTTTGTACCTAAAACTTAGTCCCGTTATTGTTGTTCTTGTTGCTGTTGTTGTTCTCATCGCCTTGTGGAAGGGGTAGAGTAGTGGAGGAAGAGTACAGCGGCGGTATATGTCGTCTTTTATTCTTCATATTGTACATTTACCACTTAACATGGAAGAACAGACAAAGCGAGTTGTCGGCTGGGAAAGGGGCACTGGAGGCCGCATGTTGAAGATAGAAACAGGACAAGACTTGTATTAGCATGAAGAAAACAATCGATTCTCCTCTCTGAATGATTTAAAGATTGAATTCGAGTACATGAATGTGCAGTGCCATGTTCATACTCGTTTGTGTCGATATTATGAAGCTCAGTATGGCAAAAAGTCTGTATGTTTGTAATTTCCTGACTGTCTATCTCACTAAGGGGGGGTAAAAACAGAAGCAAGATTGGGGGGATCTCTTTGTCAAACGAGAGATGTATTATATGCATGTCGGAGGATATCCTGACACCGCTCGTCATGTGACCAGATGACCGATATCTCAATGTCGACAGTTTGTGGGATATAGTATAGAAATGGCCGTTGGTATGGCTACTATATAAATATCTCGGCATATCAAGACTGAAAGATTTAGAACAATTTCGGCGGCTGGAAGTCACAGAAACGGTGGTCGCCTGACCTACAGTTTAATCAAGACCATCATGACATATGAGTTTCATTTTACATATGAACTAGCCAATAATATATCATCAACCTCGCACAGCTAAAGACGCATTAGTCTCCATGATCCATTTGATCTGGTTGCCCATTCCAAGTGAGATCAAACGGAATGGATTATAAGAGATCAAGGTTTGTGTCGAAGTGACCAACCGAGGCATACATATACACATGTATCTAAGAGTTTATGGCCATGTTTGCCAAAAACATTTGTCTAGTGATACTGGGATACTGGCAAAAGTACAAAAAATTGGGACTATGAATTCACCTTTTAGAGCACTTAATGGGCCACATTTGCAGGCACATTAGGCCTACAGATCAGCAAATGGTGGAAAAAACCAAAATTAAATGAATAAAAAAAAGGTTAATCGGATAAGAAATTGAAAAATGGATTCCCATATTCAAACAATCTATATATCCCCAACCAAACCCCTATCCAAGGCCAATATAAAGGAAACAAGAAAGGCGGAGAAAAGGATAAAGAGCTGGTTGATGTCAAGTCCACATCAACAGGAGGTAGAAAATAGAAAAAAGCAAACACAAACAATGCACATGATCCCAATAGTCAGGAAGATACTCTAGGAAATTCGTAAAGTCATGATAGCGTGGACGAAACGCCGCAAAAGCACATTAAAAAGGATGCAATCGGTAAAATAGGAAGAAAAAAAAAGTAAATGGACGAATAACACAAGACTAGTAGTGAAGGAAAAAGGAAGAGAAGGAAGAAAAGCTCCAAAAACTAGTTTGCGCCCAAAACGATTGATTTATCCTCCAAAAACATGCAGAAGAGAAAAGGACGAAACAGAAAAACACCGTCGATGTCAAGGCTAAAAAAAAAGGCGCCGCGGTCCAGAATGCCTCTTTGTATGCCGAACAGAAAACGAAAGACATGAAAGGACGTTTTCCTAGCCGTATCCTAGACCCAAACCAACGAAAAAGAACTCCTTGGGATGCGCAGTTAACCAAAAATGAACAAGAGATGGGAAGGTTTCGTTGCCGAAATAAACCGGTTTAAATGGATTTCCATATGCGAGCGCCTTTCCGGAAGCAATTCCTGGGAAGCGTGATGAGTGAAATGCAAGATACAACTTTATTAAAAATGGGTATCGTATCGCGCACAAAAAGAAAAGTTAAAGGAAAAAAAAAATATCAGGGTATTTATGAAAAGAAAGATGATGATCAAGGGTATGTCATGTCGAGATGTGATTTGGTAGCGAGCTTGCAATGTTTGCTCCGTCTAGCCACCGCATGGACGAGGCTGCCGGATTGATTGGGAGGACTGATTCGAGGAGAAAAGAGGTTGAAGTGGGCCGTTTAGGGTATGAAGTAGAAGACAGCTCGATTGTGGCTGATGGTGGTTGAACAAGTGCCGGGTTGATGGGCAGTCGAGAGCTGAGGAGCGATGCTTCCGGGGACGGGTTGTCGCTAGTTATTGTTTGACGGTGTGATAAGTTCTGCTTGGGAATGTAGAATGCTCGTGTCTCCGGGATTGCGACTGGTAACTGTGGCAGCTTGACTGGTGATATAGATGGTTCTGTATGTTGATCCACACATTCCGTGTTCGTGGGCGGTCTGATACCGGATTGTGAGTTTTCACTAGGGTGTAGATTATGTAGATTGTCGAGTGGTGGGGTCTCCTTGATGGGAATATGGCCGCCAACGCCAGCTAGATTTCCAGATAGCGCACCAGGTTTGAGCTTGTCGAGTTCTTTCTGCTCAAGCGTGGTGGAAGTTTCAGCCGGATTTGCATCCTTGCCAACCTCGACTTCGATCTCTTTGGGGCCAGCCTCGACAGACGATGGGACGACTCGACTGAGGCCCGAGCTATGCGAGTTCTGAAGCTCCTGCGAGTCATGCGGCTCATGGGAGTTGTCTCTGAGCGCCTCGAACTCTTCCGCCGAGAATCCGTCTGGGTTGACCAGATACTGCGTGCCGTTGACTTCAACCTCTTCGAAGCGAGGCTCCAGAGCGAGGTTGGGAGACGATGTGCGATGTAGCTCAAAATCGCTGTGGGATATCGACCGGCGTCCGTCAATGTTCGGCGACGCGCTGGACGGTACATACATGGATGACTGATACTCGCTGGGAGGGAGCGCGTGCGTTGTTGACGGACGGCGGCCGCGTGGAGGGTAATCGACCTCGTACTCGGCGGGCGTGACATACACCACCCCTGGACGGCCAGGACCGTGGTTGTCATCCAGACAGACACTGCGGTGGGCTACAGGCGGAAGGAGACTGCCGTAGTAAGGGGGATTGGCAGGATAGAGGCCGGGGGCGCTCCAGGCGGGCAACGGAGGCGAATAGACCATGTGCACGTCCGGCTCGATGGGGAAGAAAGCCAGCAATTCCTTGGCCGAGAGGCGATCCTGGGGACGGTCGCTGAGGCAGTGAGCCACCACCCTTCTGTAATAATCGGGGACTTTGGCATCAATGGGGATGAACAACGGACGGGGCTGGCGTTCGGGCTCGTCTTCTTCCATCGCCAGTGCCCACAAGGTCATACCGAGCTGGAACAAGTCCGACTTGACGCCAATGTACATGGTGATCCTCTGGTTGCTTTCGATCTTGGCGGCAATCTCTGGGGGCTCCCATCCGACAGGGCATCCTCTCCGGTTAATATCGATGATTTTGGCGTTATCGTCGGCATCGATGACAATGTTGGACAGGGTGAAGTCCCCCTGGACGTAGCCGGCCTCGTGGATCTCGCAGAGGCCCTGGATGATCTGGCGTGCCCATCGCTCTCGCCGTTTGAGAGACAGTTGGCCGCGGTAGTCGTATAGCACGTCCACCAAGGCGCCCTGTTCGGCATAGCTGATGACCAGGCCTTTCAGTCGTTCACACTGGTCGTCCACTATGATTCCTTCGAATTGGATGACGCTCTTGGAACCGGACAGCGCATGGAGTGCGTTGATCTCGTACAGGAACTCGTCAACCGTGTCCGGGCCGGGGATCTCTTTCTTGATATAGGTCCGGCCATCCATCTTCACCCGGTAAACAAAGCCGGACAGATGGGTGTCAAAGGAGAGTTCCGACTCGCGGATCAGCCGTGACCTGAGGTGTCCCACGCTCGAGATGGGCGGATACGGAATGATCTCGTTCACATCCTCGGTGACGTGTACGTGTAGGCGGCTATCGCTCGTCTCCAGCCGGAGATTGGTCACTGTGTCGTAGAACTGGATATCCGGGAGGGAATCGCGAATGGACTCGTAGATGCGGGCACTCTTGTCCCGCTGATAATGGAGCTCCTTCAGATCTTCCTCGAGCGAGCCCGGGGGGGCGTCGCGGTAGTCGCAAGAGATGGTGACGCGTCTCCATCGATTCGGGGTCTCGGCATAGGTGACAAAGAACTTTTCGCGCTCGGACTTGTCGCGAAAATGCATGCTGAGATTCAAGATCCATTTGCGGTCGAGTTCCTCCTCGAGGGGGTCCTGATAGCTGGCCACGGGACGGAGCTGGTCCTCGCGGTTGGACGGGGCCGAGTCGACGTGGGACAAGGTGGTGACCTCGCGCAGCTCGTCGAGGACCGAGTCGGCGTCGTTTGGCATGGACAAGCCCAGTGCAGAGGCCTGGTCGACCCAGGAGCCGACCTCGGGGGCAGACAGGCGGGCAGCAGCAGCGGGCGGCGGCGGGGATTGCGTGCGCTGGACGCTGAGCGTGCGTCGATGGTCGACCGACTGGGCTCGTCGCGGTTCCGGGTCGGTGGGCGTCAAACGGTCCCGTTGTTCGGAGTTCTGGCGTCGAAAGGTGGCTGGGCGTGGCAGGCCGACGCCGACCTTTCGGGAAATGCGGCGGGACATGCTGGTGCTGCTGCTGTGGTTATTCTGGCCATTGTGATTGCTGTTAGTGTGTCCATTATTGCTGCTGGGGTTGGTCGGGGAGCTGGCCCCCGAGCGGTCGTCGCGGTTGTGAAGCCATCGGCCCAGCCCCAAACGCTGCCACATGCTCAGTTTTGGTGTAGGCGACGGCGACGACGGCGGCGGCGGCGTCGTCATCTGGGCAGAGAAGAACCGGTGGGAGCTGGCGATGGAAGGGTCGCGGAGGGTGATGGCCATCGTCCACTCGATTTCAGCCAGGAGAAGGTGTTATGGGTTGCGGTCAACCGCGTCCGCCAGCGCGATGAGGAACCGGGGCAAACAGAACTTCCCGACAACAGCCTCAGGCCATAAGAATGGCTGGCGTCGCCCCGTAGCTTGTCGAGGTATCGATCCCTGTATCACGTCCGGCCGGCCAGATTCGAGATCGATTTGTTCTAGCTGAGGCTTGGTGTCCGAAGACAGGAAAGGTGAAGAAGAGAGATAGAGAAAAAAAAAAGGATCTTTTTGGCCCAACCCCCCCAACAATGGGACCGAGTGGAGGTGCGCAAGGGGGGAAAGAAGTTTTGTCGACCGGTGGGCAAGAGAAAAACCGGAGAGCGAGAACGGAGCAGCAGGTGAGATCGAGATGGGCGAGGCCTTTTTTTTTTGGCAGTTAGGAATTTCTTGCCTTCTGCGTGGTGGGTTGTGCCCTGGAGGGGAAGCAATCGGAGGCCGACCCGAGAGAATTGAGTAACACTGGCGAGAAGCCAACGGGGCGTCAGCCTTTGCTGACGGTCAAGCACAATTGGATGCTAGAGGGCAAAGACACCCGGCGGCTGGAAGAGCGTGAGCAAAGCGTGCATGGGCAAGATGCAATGGTTGAGGAGGTCCAGCTGCGTGTGGCCTGGCCGAGTTCCAGTGGCTGCAGATATCCACGGTGTTGCAGCCAGAAGAGAATCAATAATAAGACAGGACGAATCGAAATGAATAACACAGGGAAACCAACAAGAAGAATATTAACAATAAACAATTGAAAAGGATAATAACAAATAGAGAAAACAAAGAAACAAAAACAAGTAATTGTCTTTGGTTGCAGACAGAGCTGAGAAATGGAAAAAAAAAAAAAAATCTGCCTCAAAAAAGCGTGATTTGTTGTTGTTGACCGCTAATTCGGATCAGGAACAGGCTGAGAGGAGAGGAAGAGATAAAAAAAAAAAAAAAAAAAAAAAAAAAAAAAAAAAAAAAAAAAAAAAAAAAANGCCTCTGATTATTATTTTTTCCCCTTCACTGGCTGGCAACAAGGCAGCAATTGATCCGAGCTCCAATGGTAGGAAAACCTAAGATGATGGCTTGATCAGGCTGCCACTGTCAGCGATCCCGTCTCTGAACCAAAGGGTTTCCGTATAGAAGAGACACCGGAACCGCTGGAATATGTGTGCGGCTGTGCTCTACTGTATTTCGTGATAGTGTTTATTCGGCTGCTGATCGATCTTGCTTTGCCTGTGTGCTCGGTATGCACAAAGTTCCTGTTGATGAGAGCCTCTGCTGCACTGCGGCCTAACCAGGGGGCTGGTGTCATAGACTGCTTGATGTTGGTAATACCGCAGAGGGTAGGGAAAAAAAAAAAAAAAAAAAAAAAAGGCTGAGCGTGCGGGATTTTGTACCTGAGAGCCAGGAATCAGTGATAGGGACCGAAATTAATGCCGCATTATCGTTGTAACTTAATAGATGGTAAATCGATCGATGGCCGGGATGTTTCCGAAGGAAGAGAAAACCAGGAAGAGCAACTTGTTGACTTCTTATTTTCTCTGGTCTGCTGAAGAGACAGAGAAAAAAGGTCCCGCTGGGCGATGCTAACCTAACGAACTCATTTACTTGTTGCAAAGGATTAGGTTCCCTTTTTTTGCTGCTAAGCATGCATGCGCAACAGTTGATCGCTCGTTCGCCCGCATCGACGTGGCCGAGTAATGGCACGCCTCTGCCTGGCTTCCTAGTAGCAGGTAACGAGCAAAACGCAACTCTGAGAGAATAAGTCTACTTCCTGATTTTGCTCTACTGAACCTCGACTAGAGTGAAAGAGTCAGTCAATCAATCCTTTCTGTTTCCGTGTCGGAAGACGATATCAACCCGTGCCGGACATGGCATAAAATGCAACCAGCCCCCGGCGCCATGCGTCACATCTCTGCGACTCTATCAAGCCATGAGATTAAATCCCTTGCACCACAGCCGAACGAACAATTACGGGCAAACCGGTAATCAGTCTTGGCCTGGATCCAGCCTGAAGCTTTTCGTTCTGCCCCTGTAAGCCAACAACCAGAACAGAAACATCAAACGGCCGGGTCTGACAGGCTTCATCTCATTTGGCCCTTTTTGTTTTTTTTTTTTTTTTTTTTTTTTTTTTTTTTTTTTTNCGTCTTACCCTCATTCATGTTACTGTTCATTTCTTGGGCTGGGATAACAGACGATTATTGTACCACGTACGCTACACCTTTCATCCTGTATGTCGTTCTTCTGGACACACGCACACACATCCACACACCCACACGGATTTACATCTCCTTTACATCTCCCCGTTCTTGGGGCGGCTCCAATTACCAGATCGAGCGAACCAACCGAGCCCACTCATATCAATGATTAGTTTACATACATACGAAAAAACAAACAAAAAAAAAAAAAAAAAAAAAAGGGAAAAATGGAAAAAGGAAAGATACTATAGAGATTGAGGGAGGGAGGGGGCAACACTCAAAAAAAGGGAGGGGAAACATGCAACGTGTTGCGCTAGTTCTCAACCTTTGCCATTGCGTGGCTCCAATTGACCGGAACACCCGCTCCGGCACAAGGCTCTGTGCATCGCGACTTGGTGACTGGTTTGTCGGACCTCCTTGCACCAAACACCCTTTCCTTTGACTTTGCTAAATATGCGAGTATGGAAGATGCTGGGCACCCCGCATTGTTGAGGCTGCTGACCGATGTCGGGGGCCTGTTCAACCTTGTGTGTAGAGGAGGACGTATACATATAGAAGTAAAAAGTCTTGATAGAAATAAACAAAGTGGGCGGGTCGGCCTCGGCCCGCCGCGGGAGGGGAGGGGCTTTATTCTGGTCTCCGTACCCTGTACCGTGGATTCAGATCCACGGCAAAAACCAACACAATTCATTCTTGTCAGAGTGGGACACGCTAGAATCAATGCGGAAGTCTTCTTGAATAATCCTATACATATGGACAAACACACACACACACACACACACACATATATATATATTTATATATATATAGAGTCTATGCGAGTATGGTTGTATCAGTGCATATACACGGGTTGAGGACATTGGAGGGCCGAGCTCCCGAGGATATTACAGGGAGGAGGAGAACATAGGCAACAATCAACCACATCACTCGCGAGGGTACAATCCAAAGAAAGACGAATGAACAGTGACGCCAGTCTCGAACAGGCAGTTCTTTCCAGAATCAAGCATCAATGTCCTTGAAGAGAAAGGCAGACCTTCCCGAGGCCATCCTCCCAACGTCTCCCAATCACCTGCAAAAGGCCAAGGCCGTCAGTAACACCAACTAAACCAGCCAATTCATCCGGTCTGCCACTGTGGTTATCCTGCTGATAAGCACAATGCACAATGCACAAGTCCCGAAAAGACTAGAGAAAGAAGATTTGCGGGTTAGCAATCAAGCACAAGCGACAGTCATGGCAAAGTGATGCTTCCAATGCCGACGCGTTTGCGCGCTCGGCTACCAATGAGATTGGCGGACCCGAGAACACGGGATCCAAGTAGTTTTCTAGTACTTCGGCTTTTGTTAGTGCGCATGCAGTTCAGCATACTGGTTTGATGCACTAGGCGACAACGACAGAGAGAAGAGGCTAAGTCGAGGTATCTGCCCGCAACGAAAAAACGACTGGATAATCGAGCCGTTTGGGAGAATGGGGGAAAAGCTGTGGGCAGACATTCTTCCGTATATTCGGCGCAAAGCTGGAAAGAACGGTTCTGGCAGTCTGAAGAATACTCCGACCCAGTCCCAGATTATAACAGTAAACTATACTGGGAGTTACCATTAGAACCATAGGGAGTTTCAGATAGCGATCCCAGCATCGCCAGCCATACCACAAGTCATAGGGCTACGTGTTGCATACAGCCTTACCAACGAACCCGCCCCGCTGACTAGCTGCTGCAACTGGCCTGCTTGCTTGCTTGCTTGCTTGCTTGCTTACATGCTACGTACCTGTCTACGACGATTCCGTCTGTTTGTTGTTGCTGTTTGTTGTCCGTTGCCCTCGCACTGTTGTTGATGCCCGAGCCCTGAACCGAGCCGCGGCGCGTCGCCTCGTCTGGGCTTTGGGCATTGTCTCTGGCTTGCTATCGTATCAGCTCATGACGCCATCACTATCACCGTGTTCAGATCGTCTCGTCTGTTTCAGGTACGTTTTACGATCAGTTCGTGCTGAACATAAATCAGAGGACATGATGCGCTGCACAGATGCAGCTGGCCCTATTTACTGACTCCCAGTCTCAAATGGACAGTGCATTAGGAACCGCACTAAATGGGCTGGACTGAACTGAGTTTTGGATATACAGTGGTATTTGCAGCGTCTGTTGGACTAGGTATAGAACCGCCACGATCCAATATCAAAATTACCAGAGTGTATAAGTATACAAAAAAAAAAAAAAGGGCAAGAAACGGTTGATTGCCGAATTTGGAAACAAAGCGCTGATGAATACCCATATCATGTCCCATGTCTGCTATACCCGACATCCTAGCCTGCGTATTATCCAACAGCCAAACAAGTACATATACCCACAGAGAAAAAGACAAACGAAAAAGGCTAATAGAAGTAGTAGTACTAGTAGATGTAATAATCAAGGTGGTGGTAGAATAGTAAAAAATACATGATTTGAAGTAATGCTGACAAGTAAAAGGTATTAGTATAACTCACAAGGTGGTGCAGTCGTCATTCGTGAATGAGGCTCATTCATCGTCTTCGGCGGCTTTCTCCTCGACCGAAACCGTGGTCGATGTGTCTGCAGGGGCCTTGGAAGACTCATCCGTTGTTTGCACTTCTGCAGCCGATGCTTCAGGTGTAGAAGATGAAACGGCCGGCGCATCTGTCCCGGTCTCGGAAGCGGTGGTTTCTTTGGCAGGTGCCTCTGTTTCTTCGTTCGTCTTAGTGCTTTCGAGCGTATTCGGTAGAACCGTCTCCGACTCTACTGGCGAGAGGGCACTCGACGCATCGGCTTCCAACTGTGCGGCCTTCTCTTCAGCTTCTCTCTGGGCGGATTGCTCGTTTGGCGAATCCGCGGCCTGCGTCGTCTCTGCAACGACCTCACTCTCCGCTGCCGGTTTCGAGTCGGCTTCTGTATTTTCTTCAACCTTGCTTAATGCCGGCGCCTTGATCACGCTGTCGCCACTCTCCTCGACTGTTTCTGCAATGGTTGCCACACTGGACCCTGTCGAAGGACTGTGTTTATGTCGTCGTGTCGTTGCCGCAGCAAGGGCTTTGGCTGGCGTTTGCGACTCCCCGGTTTCAACGGCAAGATGCGGCTGTGGCGTGTTGTTGTGATCCTTTCGCAACACCGAGATCCTGCGGTTGTCTCCAGGTACAATAACTCCGGCCGACGATGAGGACGGTAATGGTGCAGACACAGCCGAAGCATCGGCCTCGCTTCCCTGGTCAGTCTGCTCCGCGTCTGCGGGGATCGTATAATTGGGCTCCGGAATCAACTCATACACGTCGCACACCGTCTTGAAAAACACGTACAGACCATCCGTGTTCTCCACTTGACGGAAAACATCGCGATGCTGAAACCAGGCGTGTGCAAATATCCGGTACAATCGACGGAAGATGTTGGTTAGGTAGCGCATGCTTGCCTGCGCACCCCCAGCCGCATCAGACCCCAGCGTGAGCCGACTCGGGAAATATTTGGGCGATGTCAGGATATTGGTCGCCCAGTCGATTGTGTGGCAGCAATAGTCGATGGCGCAGCAGGGCTTGGGGGGATCATGCACGGCGCATAGATACTGCCACTCAGACGCCCGCATCTCCGGACACGACTCGGCCGAGCATGGGGGGTTCTCTGCAAAAAAGGCAATAATCAGGTTGTTCACCTTCATCGTCAAGAACCGGCAGAGCTCGTATAGCCACAAAGACCGCTCAACGCCCTCGGGCGGATTCGCCAAGGAGACTGCGACCTCACGGGTAATCGGCTGCGTCGTGTCCGAGTCGGGAGGCATGGTGTAGTTGTGGTACAGCGCTTTCAGATGTTCCTGAAGCTGGAATGGGGAGTCCAGCTAGCAGATACACGTTTCATATCAGCAAATCGACCCTTGACGACGCCAGATCTGGGGACGAGAAACTCACTTGTGACAGCGGGATCAACGGCAGCCCAGCGGCCATATCTGCCGCCTTGGTCCCCGGCCGGATTCTCCTCGTCGAACCATCATCAGTCTCTGGAAGCGGCGCGAACAGCTTGTCGCCAGCAGTCGTATCGACCACAGTCGGTGACTGAGGCCCAATCTGGACTTCTGGGAACGGCGGGGGGCTAGGGAGACGCGGAGAGCTTGAAGGCGACACGGCCGCAGCGGTAGCGGCCATTTTCCGCGAGATGGACGAGGTCGCCTTGGGGGGGGGGGAGGGAGGAGGCGCCTTCAAGATTGAAGTTGGCGTCTTACACAACGGGTAGGAAACAGAAGACAGCGTGGTCGGGTAGTTAAAGGAGGGCTGCTGTTGAGAAAGTCCTAGAATGCGGTCGTGGCCGTGTCGTCGCAGTCGGCGTCAACATCGGCAAACCCCCATCGAGCTGCTCGATGCCTTAACGCCTTGTTGCCTTGTGGCCTTATGGCCTTCTTGCGTCACTGCCTGAGCCGCAACCCTAAGCCCTAGTTTCCGTAATGGGCTGTTACCCTGCCCTGCCCGCTTTCCGTCGGGGTTCATGTACATACAATCATCGCAGGTCTTGAGATATACAAGACTTATTTCTTGCTGTATCTTTTAGAAGCAGATAATTTTATTTTCCCAGGTATAATACTGCAAGATGGACGACGACGAGGCTCCGCCAGAGTTGGTAGACGTGACGACCTTGCCACAGGACAGCCAGGCAGAGCCTCAAGAACCGCCTGGTCGAGTGCCAATCACGCTCGTCACCGGTAGGAAAGCTCTACGATAGATTCACAGACATGCTCAGGTCTTGCCAGATATTGTATGATCCCAGGCTGACCGGGAGAAAATTATCAGGCTATCTGGGCGCTGGCAAAACGACCCTACTGAATTACATCCTGACGGAGAAACACGGCAAGAAAATTGCCGTGATTATGAACGGTCTGTACTGAATGTGTTAATGCTGTTTGATCCAGGAGCTACTACTGATACCCCTTTGGAAACCCTCCAGAATTCGGTGACTGTATGTAGACTCGAATCATGCTGTCTAGTTGTTACTCATGACGTGTGTTTCTAGCAACCGACATTGAGAAGTCCTTGACCGTGAACCAGGATGGTCAAGAAGTGACCGAATGGCTCGACGTCGGCAATGGCTGTATATGCTGCTCAGTCAAGTACTTTTTCTCTCTTATATCTCTGTCAATACCAAAGTTCTAGAAAAGCTAACTTTCCCTTCAGAGACTCGGGCGTCCAGGCGATTGAATCGCTCATGGACCGCCGCGGCACCTTTGACTATATCCTACTCGAAACCACCGGCCTCGCGGACCCGGGAAACATTGCGCCTTTATTCTGGGTCGACGATGGACTGGGCAGCTCAATCTATCTAGACGGCATCGTCACTCTCGTAGACGCGAAGAATATCCTGCGTTTACTAGACGAGCCAGCCCCGCAAGAAACCAGCCATGCCGGCCACGAAGACCACGCTGGCCCGGCGCTGTCAATGGCCCATCTGCAAATCTCCCACGCAGATGTGATAGTGCTGAACAAGGTTGATCTGGTCACGCCAGCCGAACTCGATGCTGTGCGCCAGCGAATAACCTCCATCAACGGCGCGGCCAAAATTCACACCACAGACCACAGTCGCACGCCGCAAATCGAAGGCGTCGTGCTGGATCTGCATGCATACGACCAGCTTGGCAAGCTTGATTTCCACGAAAAGGGCCACGCCCACATCGACCCCAGAATCTCCACGATCGCACTAACCCATCCGAAAATCGCTCCGGCCCAGATCTCGCGCGTGGACGAATGGTTGCGATCGGTTCTGTGGGAGAGTATTCTCCCGGTATCGCCATCCGGCGGAGAAGACACCACCCAGGTCCCCGCATTTGAAATCCATCGTCTCAAGGGCGTCTTGGCTCTGATCGATGGGACATACAAGGTCATCCAGGCCGTGCAAGACGTGTTTGAAATCAGAAACTCGGTGAATCGTGAACGGGAGCAGGATCAAGACGGGGCACCGGATCACTGTAAAATCGTGGTCATCGGTCGTGACTTGGGACCAGGAAATGTGCCCTGGGAGCGGAGTTTCAGGTCATTTATGGATGACAAGTCTTGATATATATGCTACTTACTCGTAAGCATTATGGAACAACGCTGATAGAGATAAACGAGACTACGGGAGAAGCTTATAATATATATAAAGAGATCAAGGCTATGCATGGATGCAGTCATCATCATCAATGTCTCGTAACACCCCCTCTTTCATTTCATCTCATCCTCAACGCCAAAGGCGATGCCTCACCCGCCAGATCTAACATGCTTTCCTCCTCCTCATCATATATCCCCTGATTATTATCCACACCCACATGAACGGCAGGAGACATTAGCGGGCTTTGAACAACGCGCGGTCGGCTTTTGAAGACACTCGCATAATCTGCTTCATCCGAAAAGATTTCTTCTCGCGGCGTGGACGCACCCGATCGCGATGGAGCCGAAGGTGGCCGTTCCTTTTGCGGGGTCTCGAACTGGTTGATGGGGAATGATGCCTGAGACTGTCGAGTTTGCCGACGCGCAGCGAACGATTGTCGAGATCGGGTCGCTGGTTGCGGGGGAAGCAGAGACATGGACTGTCTTGTTCTCTCCAGAAGGGAGGTCTGACGGTGCTCGAATCTGTCGCTTGGGAGAGCTGGTAAATCCGGCTCCGATTCTGAGATGGGGCTTTCGGCATCGGTACGTCTGTGTTCATGTATATTGTGTTCAGGAAATCCATCGGATTCGAGAGATGGTTGCGTGTGCTTGTTTGTATAATTATCGGCATCCGGTGTGACTGGGCGTGGCACACTTTCAGGAGCAGTGATCTGGATGTTAGGAGATGGGGAGCGACTATATCTTTCAGTGTCTGGAATAGGCGACAGTGTCTGCATATTAACAGCTGAGCTCCCGCCAGATAACCTCCCTGGCGGACGAGAGCGAATAGCATTTCGAGCAGACAGGTAGTTGTCCGGCCGTTTGCCGTTCAATACCGCTAGTCCATCTTGCATTGACGATACGATGGCTTGGTGTTCGTCCACGAAGAAAGGCGCATCAATCGGTTCTTGTGTGATTTTTGACATGTTTGATACAGTCATAGTAAGATGTTCTTTGAAGACAATTCCTGTGCCCTTTTTAGGGGACTGCGTCGACTCTTGCACCTGGCTCTCAGTCTCGATCCTTCGTATTGACTTTCGGTACTCCCTCATGCGGTTCAGCCGTTGTTGTGCACTAGCAACGCGGGAATCCAAGTCATGTAGCAAGTCAGGATGTGCTGGTTCGGCTAGATCATGATTACTTCCCTTCTTCGCTCGTGACCATGCTTTCTCGAAGGGCAATTCCAAGAAGGCGTCGGTCTCTGCACTGGCTCCTCCATTCAACAATGTGTCTATCCAGTCTTGGCTACCAAACCAATTAGCCTTGACCTCCTGCTTCAGGCGCTCTGAATGCGGTGCTTCATTTGGAAGCTGTGGTTTCCTCTTCGAACGGACCGTCAGCTGGTCCGACTTTGCATCAAGCAATGCCGAAAATCGGGCATGGTTCTCTCTGCTGCCAATTCTATTTCGTCTCGTAGTCTCCAGTGTCGAATGGTGCGCCAAAACCAACGGAACGAAGCGGTCAAATTCGTCTTGTGATATTCCCTTCGCAAATGCTAGTTTCAGGCCTGGTTCTATAGTTTCTCGAGACACGACTTTCCGTAGAACTGCGGTTGAGAAGACCGCCAAAACCTCCTCGAATTTCGTCCCTTTGCATTCATCCAGCATAGTCTTGCGCACAATCGTCTCCCTTCCCAAGTCTCCATTCTTTTTCAGATCGGACAGAGCTCGAAACAAAGCCGCGCGTAGATTGACCGATTGTAGAGGCTCTAACGGAGGGAAAAAAGGCCGAAGTTTCTGTCAGTTATAGATTAGCATTACCTTTCATACGTTCATCACACGGCAATCAAAGGCCGCGATTAGAACATGGGATTAGATTACATTCTTCGTCTCGGTCGGATCCCACAAGGAGAATAGTTGATACAAGGCCCATTCGACACCTTTGACCCGCTGCAATTGAGTCTTCTGCCCTCCAGAGAATAGTGCACTCGACAGGCCCGGCCAGTCTGGCTGCTGGTCAAGTCGCAGGAGGTGAATGTTGCGCAGAAAGACGGTGACTGGAGGCGGCGTAGACCATTGCGGAGCTGACGCACGGGATGGTGCTTGCATGAGAAAGAGCAGATACAACGATGTGGAAGCTACGATTGTCGATTGGCTGGCGGCGAGTACGCGCAGAGAAGAGGCTGAATAACAAGCACGCACGCAGAAAGCAAGCAGTAGACCTGGCGGTGACCTAGACGATCTGCATGAGCTCGATGCAAGACTATGAATTGTTGTTGTTTAACTAGTTTATGTTTGTTGTGTTTGCCGCGCCTATCGCCAGCCCCACATATGGCCCGTATCAGCTTAGGAACTTCTTTCGTCTGCCCCTCATATTCAATCTTCAAACATAATAACTCTTATATCTTCAGCAGATTTCTGTTCGTCTCTTTGCGTAATAACCAGTCGCTTCCGTTCTTTCAAGTCTGATCCCTCATACCATCCGATACTGCGCTGGCATTGCCTTTTTTTTTTTTCCCTTCCCCTTTCCTTTCTTTTCTTTCTCTATTTGATCCGCCGTACTCTGCTTTTGTCGCGATGGGTTCTAACGATACTACCCAACAATCAGAGTGGATGCCTCAAACGGGTAACTCTTTTTATATCTTTCTCTACTTGTGGTCTACAAATTAGCCTGACAGAACTCAGTACTCTCGACCCTGCCACATCCCATAGAGGAGAACAGCTCCTCTCCCGTTCCTTTTTTTCACCTCCTCGAACGCCTCAAGACCACCAAGCGCGAAGGCTGGCGGCGGTTTGGGCTCGATCATGCCGAATCGATCTCCGATCACATGTATCGTATGTCAATCATTACCATGCTGGCACCCCCGTCGCTTTCCTCCAAACTCAACATCGCGCACTGCACAAAGATGGCTCTTATTCACGACATGGCCGAATCGCTGGTCGGCGACATCACGCCCGTTGACAAGTCTGTGACCAAGGTCGAGAAGGCGCGGCGCGAGGCAGCCACTATGGACTATATTGAGAAAACCCTGCTACGCGGTGTCCCCGGTGGCGTGCTTTCTGGCGGAGACATTCGACGCATATTCCAGGAGTATGAGGACAACGAAACCCCCGAGGCGCAATTCGTCCACGACGTCGACAAGGTCGAGCTGCTCCTGCAAATGGTCGAATACGAGAAGGCACATGGAGTAGACCTGTCGGAGTTCCAGCATGTGGCCAACCGCATCACATTGCCTGAAGTCAAGGAGTGGGCGGCGGCCATTATGAAAGAACGGAAACAATGAATGCTGGACTTTATCGCGGCGTGCTTAAGATATCCTCTGTCTTTTTCTCAGTTGTTCTCATTATTTTTATTTTTCGGACTTGGAGATTAGTATGATGCCATAGCACTAAATAGGCGAGGCGTTTTTGGGGACTGTGTGGATTCTGTATAGATTAGATAGGATGACGCGGTGACGCGACAGCATAATACACGATAATGATGGACGAGTATCTATTCGGAAAAGGTATACAAGACGGAGGACTCCAAAGGGAAAAACAAAAGAAAGAAAAAAAAACACCAGAAATGCACATGAATTGAGTCCGTATCAATCATCTTTCTCATGCTCCATCTCTCGAGCCAGCATTTCCGCCTCCCTCTCCATTTCCTCAGCACTCCTGGGCGTGCGCGCCTCATTATCCACGGCCGGAAATTCCGACCTTCTCGTCCTCCTTGTATCTGCATCGATCTGCCGGCCACCATCGCCATCTTGATCGCTCTCAGCCATCTGCTGCAACTGCCTCTGTATCCTGTTCATATCCCCTTCCTCCCCGTCCAGCATACCGTAAATCGCATCCGTCCCCCCTTTATGATCCAAATCCGCTTTTCGGCGCGGAATAATGTGCGTATGTACATGCGGCACACTCTGGCCGGCATCTACGCCATCCTGAATAGCGATATTGAGGCTTGACGCGCCGAAGACGCGCTCGACCATCCGTCCGACTTTGCGGACGGTCAGAAAGAGGTCCGCTGTTTCGTCGCCTGAGAGATCGGAGACGCGTGGCACGCAGCGGCGCGGGGAGACTAGGACGTGCCCTGGGAGGATGGGTTTGAGGTTGACGAGGGCGAAGCTTAGCGGGGTAAGGTAGAAGACCTGTTGTTGATCAACTGTTACGAATTATAAAACTTGAATGGAGTTTGTTTTGGTTGCTATGCTTTCTTCCGGAGGATGGCGGGTTATTCAATTTGATCTTTTACCTGTGGAGTAACTAGAAAAGGTCCGAAATATATCGGCACCTTGGACAGGACAGTCATGGTCGAGGAAGCTCCTCGCGCAGAGTACGTTGGTGCTGATGGACTACTGGGTTGATTATGATTTTCTGTTGTTGGAGATAAGTTGCCGTTGACGTAAGAGGAGACAGGACCAACCCAGCACCAAAGGGGCTAAACCGGTTCGGGAAAGTTATCTAGAATGTATATACACTGGATATGGAAATTCGACGAGAGTCCCTCGTCTATATGTTCAAGGCATAAAGAATACTTATATGTACACAATGTTAACTTGCATTGATCTCTTGACAACATGGATACCTGTGGACGAGAAACTCACCCTCCGCGTCTACGCCGGCGTCCGCTAGAACGGGGAACAGGCTCGTAGACTTCTTCCTCTTCCTCTTCCTCTTTCTCGTCGTCTACTTCTTCATCCAACTCCTCAATAGCCTCAGCGTCACTCAGCTCCGAATCTTGAAAGTCCGGTACAGTAATGGAGCGTCGGGCTGGAGTGTCTCCATGATCAACGATGAGATGGTCCTCTCCATCATCATCCCCAGGCAGCAAGAATCCGCCACCCTGATCCACGTTGTCCGTGTCATCATGCGAAGCCTCATCTGCCTCTTCATGGTCATGCATGTGTGAATGCTCCGCATTTTTCTGCTGAGAGGTCTCGGCAGTCTGGTTTTGCCGTGTCATCTGGCTTCTGCGCTGAAACGGGTTGTCGATTTCCCCATCACCGCCATCACCATATTCGGCACGGACACGTTCGGTGATACGCAAACCCATCAGAAATTTGCGCCACGTCTGCAAGATGCGTTTTTCCTGTGCCAGGCGTTCCTTCTCCCGTCGAGCCAGTTGGTCTGCTCGCCAGGCGTCCTCCAACAAAGGGCCGTTTTCCTCAGCAACGACTACACCTTCAATAACAGGGACGGCCATCTTACTGCCAAACTCGAACCCAGTGACGGCTTCAGCATAGTCTATTCCCAATTTCTTGCATACCCGCACGGTTCCGCTGTACGGGATGTGTACTGCGCCGCGAGGGACCATACTCGGTACAAAACAGTCGATATTCCCGTACTCGTTTTTGGGAATCACTCCGTTCCGGATCGGTGGCGGGATTATGTACTCGGTTTGTTCTTTAGAATACAAACCCTGTAACGGTTTCTGACCAGTTTGACGGTGCACTTCGTCGACTTCCCGTTTTCTCAGGGTGGTAACGGCGCGAATGGGGACTCGCTTCAACGGTGTTTCTCCCATCTTTGGCCGACGGCCTTCCCGCATCCAGCTTTCAGCGGACAAGCACTTGAGCACATCGGAGCGACGATACACGTTTTCTTCCTTGGCTTTGTCCCCTCTCCCCGAAGTGAAGGTCCGTACCACCTGAGCGTCGGGGCGGAGTGCTTCCTCGCGACGCAGAAAGCGTTCAAGCACAAACTCGGTAGACGCCTTCAGGCTTTGCAATGTGTCTCCTTTTTCTTTGACTATCTTCCTTTCTGGCTGATTTGACACTAGGTCCTTTGCGTCTTCAATGTCGTCGACAATTGTACGCTTATCTGCAGGGCGTACATAATCCTTCATGGTCATCTTGAACCAGTCATAGTCGAATGTAACAGTGCGCCCACCTAGCCTCCCCACAAGCTTCTCTACTGGTAGTCGATACCCTTTGGTTTTTCCCGGCCACGTTCGCCTCTTAAGGTAGCGTATTGTTACATCTTTGGCCGTACCGTCGGATGAGTGTGCAACGACATAGGCAATCACTTGCTTCGCCTTCTCAGCTCGAGCGCCACGAGGCTCAAAGGCAGCAATCATTTCGGGAGTTGCAGCCACTTGATTGGCGAGGACCATAGCGTCCACGGGAATGACATGGTGTGTCACAGGCGATACAACCTCTGTCCAGTAAACCGGGAATGGGAGATCCTTGTCATAGCCTTTCTTTCTAGACGGACGCTTTTTACGTTTAACATTCCCTTCACTGTCGCCCTCGCCGCCATCACTGTCGTCGTCACTGCCAACTGTATCCTTCTGCGTTCCTTGTTCCACAACCTCGGTAGAAGCAACTTCAGATTTGGTCCATCCAAAACCTAGAGGCTGAAGATTCGACACGAGGCGGGCTTCAATACCCAATGCGCGTAGAAGAGCAGTAAATAATTGTGCGGCTACATCACGAGACCCTTGCCGTTTGTCTGCCAAAGCCCGGAATTCATCTCTGTTCGAAACCCGCTCTCCGTGCAGTATTGGATCAACCTTTCCTTGTCTGTGAAAATTCATTAATTGTTCGACATGTTTTGCGCTGCGATAGCCGTTCTTGCGGAGTCCCGGCGCCGTGATCTTGAAATTCTTCTTCCAGTACGCAGCCAATACTCGAAGTAACTGCAGGATTGGGTCACCATGGCTCATATCTGGCTGACCGATTTCCAAGCGCTCCGCCGACTTCCCCCAATCTTTTGTTGATGCCTGTTTCTGTTTCTTCCTCGTCTTTTTATTGCCACCGTTGGTTCTCGTATTTGCATCTTGTGGCGGGGCTTCCAACCCAGAGGCGACGCGCCATCTTTGTACCTCCTTCTTTATACCCTCTGGTAGTTGCTTGAGTAGTATATCGTGAACCTTTGAGTCGTTGATCCATGCGTTCCGAATTGCGTTGTGAAAGAGCAGACATTGGACGTGCATTCGGTGTGTGTTTAGTCTGATTGCACGCTCAATCTTGGACGGACCCTTTTTAGTATCAAGGAGGCTCGGCGTAGGCGCATCCGTGACTGCGTCGAGCGTCAGTTCTAGGTCTTTGATCGGCGTGTTGACTCCGGCTGGAGTGGTGGTAGTAGTTGTCGTAGCCATGGCATCTTCCCAGTCAATCTCATTCTCATCTCGTTCGTCGTCGTCGTCGTCGTCGTCGTCGTCTTCATCCTTATCATTGTCTTCCTCTTCTTCGTTCTTGTCTTCGGTATTATTCCCGTAAGTAATCGGGGCCCCATTATCCACATCTTCCCATTCAGGTTCGCTTTGTTCTTCGTCGCTTGAGGACAATGTTGAGCTAACAGGTTGGATTTCTTGTCTGGTAGAGTGTCGCTTGGCACGCGGCGCCACTCGCTCAGCAGAATCAGGAGACGCCGACCGCTTGACGGGAATGAAAGGGGGCATTTTCCCTGTTGATCAATGAATTATAGAATTGTGTCATTAGGGAGATGGCTGCATCTTTCATTCCAAGGCGTACGTAGAACGCAGTGATGAAACTCCCTCGAGACAAACGAGACAAACGAATATGCCGTACCACACGATAAGATAAGCAGAGCTCCACATTATGCACTAGTGTTTTTTGGGAATAGACCGATCTCCCTGATGTCTGATTATGTCTCATACTCCGGTCAACTCTCGGAATTCAATGATCAAGTCAATATGATCCATAAGCTGTCTAAAATAAAACTCGCCAAAACTAGTTCAGTAGACTTCCTGCTTACATGATTTTTACCGCAAATCTAATATTGTAGGCAAGGAATAACTGACTTGGCTTTACCATCCCAGGGACAGGGAAAGCAAGCTCTCTATAACCACTTGCATGCATGATTATTCGCATCACGATTTGAAATGTCGAGATTTAGTTGATACTGACCGGAAAAAAGAACGTGTCCTCCTAGCTTTGCTGCCTGGAACGAGCTAAGTATATGCCTGCGGGAACGTGTTGATCTGAAAGTAGCTTCACCACCAGCACCCACCCTGCAATGTGTGCTTGAAAAGCTCAGCAAAAGCTGGGGCTGGGCGCCAGCGCCCAAAAAAATAAGAAACAAAAACCCACATTGGAGATTAAAGGCACCAGTGTTGTTATGGCTTCATCCGGAAATTATAGAGATTCCAAAACTTCAACAATGTCACCCCCAGTGTTTTCGTCGATGTTCTACCTCTCCATAAGATTTCCACACAATATATAACCGACGAGAACACACCAAAATTGCAACAATTTAGTGGCCAAACAACATAAAATCAATAACAGCTCAATACCTCAAGCTTCATAAGGGTCAAGATTAACACAGATAGGCATACTGTGTGTAACTACCCAAACAGTGTTATCGTCCAGGTAATTCTACATAGCATGACTGGCTCCGTGTTCAACCGACGCATCACGTCATTCGCAGTGCCCCTCCTCCGATGCCGCCGCTTGGGTTGAGTGGAAAGAGCTTTAACGCTAAAGCAACAACGAATACCACAGAAAGACACAGTTACCCTCTGGCTGGAAATAACACTTCTGTATATAGCCACATATTCGGAGTATACACAATGACCGAAGCTGCAGTCGCGCGCTTCTTTGCGTCCCCGCGGTTTGCCGTCGCGGGCGCCAGCAACGACCCCCGCAAATTTGGCTACAAGAGTGCGTAACACTTTGCAAATTATTCAATGAGTTAAATTGGGAGACAATGTTAACCAAACTATAGTACTGGCTTGGTATGTCCAGCACTCACTGCCAGTGACCCCAATCAACCCTCGTGAGCAGAGCATCAAGCTGCAATTGCGGGACCTGCCTACGGTGTCCTCACCCAAGGCTCTGCCCGAAGCAGCAGAGACATCGCTCTCCTTGGTGACTCCGCCACCAGTGACACTGGCTCTGCTGAAGGAAGCTCGGGAAGTGGGCATTCAGGCAGTGTGGTTGCAACCTGGAACGTTTGACGACGAGGTTCTTAATTACGCTAAATCGAATTTTGCGGCCGCTATTGGAGGTGCTGGAGGCCTCGGGAGCGAAGGGTGGTGTGTCTTGGTGGATGGTGAGGATGGGCTTGATGCTGCTGGGCGAGAGTGGAAGCAGCAGAAACTATAGGGGAATTATTTTTCCGTGTTCGTGATCCTGGTCTGGGGTTACCGTCTTGAGTTTCCGATATGACATATTAGTTCGGGGGACACATTGATGTTTGTCGCTACTTGGTAAACAACTTTGAATCGACAGTCACAGGTGTGCTGGTAGTAAAAGTCTTTGCTGGAGAGGCAAGGAAAAGCACAGCAGGCTCTAGATCACAAGGAACAGCCGATGCCGCCGAGGGCACTCGACCTAGCAAGGACGTGCTCACAGCTTCGTTATCGATATAAATAGCCGTCATTGGCGTTGATATGGTCTTATGTCGATTGAATCAACCCTGAAGAAATAGTATCTTACCCCACGACTGATGCTGTTAACTTGGACACCCTTACTGGTCCACTCATTGATGAGCGCTCTGGTCATCTGGACAACTGCGCCTTTGGCAACGGCACAACACTGGTGAATTTGGTTGCCTGAAAGCAATTACAGAACCTAATATTGATGATCTTTGCCGACGGCTCAAAACTAGTAGTTTTCGGCCAAATCCTTAACACCAAGCCGTCGCGGCTTTCATGTATACCTAGAGCAGCCGCCGACATGAAGGTTAGGATACGTCCATTCCAGTCGCTTTAGAAATACTATAGAATTGCCAAGAGGCCCCCTCCTACTAGGTCAATATAATCCTCCAGGGAGTCTTGATCTAGGGGACGATGCCCTCCCTTTAAACGGACGCGTAACAGGATCGCAGATCTGCTGGCTGAACCAGAGCGCGGGTAAAGCTGCAGATAGTACCACAAGCTTCTGTGACGGACTTTTTTCTTTTTCGCTCTTCATAAAAGACACAGAGCTTGATCATCGGGAACAAACACCGAGACAATTGAGGCACCCTCTTTAGACAGGGCAAGGGCTATTGAATGCCCTCAGCCACTAGTGGCGCCGGTCAAGATGGCTGTCTTCCTTGTGGCGATGAGGCAAGATTGTTTCTAAAGAACGGCTGGATTAATGCTTGAGAGAAAAAAAGACTTGTAATGAAGATTGCATTATTTCCGGAAATGGCAGTTGACGATACAGCCTCGTGCAGGTGGATCCAATTTGCTCGTATCACTTCGGCTGCAAGGGCGTCGACCCCCGTTTGCTGCATCCGCATTTATAGTGCCTCCAGCTCTTGTGACTCGGACCAAGGTGGCCAAGTGTGAATCGGGCGACAGTATTCTGTTCTGAAATTGGGTTGCACAGTGATTATTGTCCAGATGATTACCCGCGGGCGTCGGAGTTGACGTTGCAGTAAACACTTGCTTCTGGACAAGGAGGTTGACAAGATGATCAACCATGATGTAGATTCATCTTGATCACGATGTCCAACAAAACATGCTTAGAGTCGATGCAGCGTCTGTTTTATCAAGACTGTTAACGTGATGTTTACATAGCATTAAGCATCGCGCGTGACTGCCTCGTGCTGATTGGCTAGATCTGGTACTGAGTCCACGTGAAGGCGCCGCATTTTGATTGGCTGCTTTACGCCCCGCTTGGGCGCCTTCCCTTTCTGTCCCGGACGACGCTGGATTACCGCTTTGGGCTTGGCGTCTCCCCGAGATCCCCCCAGCATCGTCAGATGCGCTGCGACATTGGCTTAATTTAACTAAACAACAAACACCGGGAAAGCATCAAACCTTCTCTTGCCCGGCATCCAGCATCCCTTTGCTCCCTTTCATTATACAGCCCGCATGATCGACACAGTTACTATTGCGCAGTAATTTTGTTATCCTTCGCGTTGACGGCGCCTTGCCCCGCCAGGGTTGCCCCGGATGAATTCCTTCGGTAATTTCGACGCGCCCTTCAGGGTGCAGTCACAGCTCTTTCAACCGCCGCGGACTCCATCCTCCTCCTCATATTCATATCGCGAACCGGCCGGGTACAGTGGCACTCGAAAGCGAGCTCGTCGAGTTGGACCTGCCGAGCGGTCGCCGGCGTGGGATCCCGTCTCTTCCGCCGACCTCGAAAGCCCGGCGCCGTTAGTGAATACCGATTATTTCCTGGCAGACGGAGGAGCAGATCTGAAACATCTCGACCTTACAGAGACAAAGGAGAAGCAGGTAGAGGAGCTTGATTACCGACCGAACCGATACCGACAACATACCATACTAGCCTCCACAGAAACGGCTACTGAAAGCAAAGACGCTGGGAGCCGTAAACGAAGTCACAGCACCGCGACCGACTCCGCCATGCCCCTCACTCCCTCAGCATCAGCAGCAACCATGGGCTGGGGTAGGACAGTATTCACTGTTGTGGGCAAAGTCTGGGACTTTTGCTGGACAAGTGCATTCCGTGGTTTCTCTGCTGGTGGAGGACGGACCTATGCAATGGGGACGCCATCTTCGCGGGCGCCAGACACAGACGCGTGGCAGACAGTGTACAATCATGACACCAAACCCCCGTCAGATCCCCGTTCCTGGTCGGAAGGAACTCCAGTTCCGGGACAGTATCCGGACGACGAGGGTGAGCTCGATCATGGCCGTGATCGCGAGACGTGGGTCATCGTGCCCGACTCAGCATCTTTGGGACAGTCTTCGCCGCGAGGCGAGAGCCCCACGCAGTTTGCTCGAAAGGTACCACGACGGGGTAGTGCTTATCGTCTACAACCTCGCCGTTCTGGTGCTGGACTGCCACGCGTCGCGAACAAACGCCCGACCCTGAACGCTGCTCGCCCATCACTCGGGTCGGCTTTTTCATCAGCTGCTCGTCCATCCACCCCTACAAAATTGCCTTCAAGCCCTACCAAGTCGACGAACCAGACTAGCCCGGCGTCAAAGGAGGCACAGCGCTATGCAGCCAAGTTTCGACGACGTGAGCGAGAGGAAGACGCTAGTATCCAGAAGATGAATGACCAGCTCAAAGCGCTGATACGGGAAGGCCGTGAAGCCTTGGGCTCTCGTGTTGAGATCGATGATATGGATCTCGACGATGAGTGATCAGGTGCTCAACACTGTTAGCTGGACTTTTGGCGCCATTATTCTTTTCGATTTATATCCCTTTTCCCTTTTGCCGGCACCCCCGAGGCTGATGATACCCTATCCCCATCGTTTACTAGCAACTCCTATAATTGCATTTTACATGATTCCCGTGCAACTTTACCTTTGACACAATAGGCACGCCTGCTTTTGGTTCTCTACCTGATGTTGTTTCGCCGAACTGTATTTAGCTCAAAGTTGAGATCATTGCGTGGACATCATACCTGATGACCTTGACGAACATGAAACGATTACGCTGACGATTTACAATTCGAACTGAAAGAGTCATACATAAAACTCGATTTGGATTCACAGCGAAAGGAAGTTATAGATAACAGCGACTGGAAGCTGGTAGAACAAGTGCGACCCAAAGCAGATGATCGCAGCTTGAGCCCAAAACGTTTCCAATATAGACACACAAGCGGACGATTCAACAATTTAACAATTCGACAATAAGACCAGTACAACAGAAGCCTGTCAGAACAAACCGAGGTGATAAAAAGCCTCACAACAACCCACATCATTATATTCCCTACATCGGCAACACATTACCAAGGCTGGTACCTCCCAGTTTCACACCCTTTGTTAGAGGGGCTGTGATTATTGACGGGTTAGATGCAAGAGCCTGGACAACTGTTGGGAGGTCACCTCCAGCGATTGGAGGCACCTGGCGCTTGCCCAGAGGGCCTTTGGCTGGACCCATGTTGGATGGAGAACCGATGTTTTGGGTGGCCTCTCCAGCAACCTTCACTGCAGCTGCGATCTTCTCGGCTGCATTCTCCGAGCCGATCATGTCATCGTTGGTGCTCGTATCCTTGTCTTTGTTTGCGCTGGGGGTGGAAGCACCTGCTTGGCCATTTGCGAGGTCACTCCGACGAGCCTTTCCGGTGACCATCTTTCCCATACGGGTGACAACCGGACCAACGTTGCTCAGTACGCCCGTAGCAAGGCCACCCAGTTGTCGCTTGACGTTTTCGAGGCTCATATTCTCGCGTTTTGCGAGACCCCCCAAGGCCTTCGTAATCGCATTAACGGGGCCGATGCCCCCGTTGTTGTCGCGCTTCTCAGATGTGTCGTCTGCGGAAGCTGGATAATCACGCCTAGCAAGGCCGTTGAGTAGACCGCCGAGTCCTCCGAGTCCGCCTAAACCAGCGCCACTTTGACGCTTCTCAACAGGGTCACCTACGCCTGGCTCTTCTGATTGGGTGGTTGACTGGAATTGCGTGTGCTCGACTTGGTCATCGTTGTCCTTCATGGCGAGCAGATTCTTTAGCAAGGCGTCTTTGTGTTTGACGTAGTCTTGGTGTTCGGTGGCCTTGACTTCACTCTCACGTTTGGCAAGGCCACCGAGAGCGTTGGTGAGTAGATCTAGAGGGCTTCCACGCTCTGTAAGATCCTCGGCATCACGCTTTGCCAGGCCGCCGAGAGCGTTAGTGAGGAGATCCAGGGGGCTTCCACGCTCAGTTAGGTCCTCGGTATCACGTTTGGCAAGGCCACCAAGAGCGTTGGTGAGTAGATCCAGTGGGCTTCCTCGCTCTGTAAGATCCTCAGCGTCGCGCTTTGCCAGGCCTCCAAGAGCGTTAGTGAGGAGATCCAGGGGGCTTCCACGCTCAGTTAGGTCCTCGGTATCACGTTTGGCAAGGCCACCAAGAGCGTTGGTGAGTAGATCCAGTGGGCTTCCTCGCTCTGTAAGATCCTCGGCATCACGCTTTGCCAGGCCACCGAGAGCGTTAGTGAGGAGATCTAGTGGGCTTCCACGCTCAGTAAGATCCTCGGCATCACGTTTGGCAAGGCCGCCGAGAGCGTTAGTGAGGAGATCCAAGGGACTCCCACGCTCTGTTAGGTCCTCGCTTCCACGTTTGGCAAGGCCGCCGAGAGCATTGGTGATGAGGTCCAGCGGGCTTCCACGCTCTGTAAGATCTTCGGCGTCACGCTTTCCAAGTCGACCAAGGAACTTTCTTGTAACACCAATATCATGGAAATCGAAGCCAGCTCCATCACGTTTTCCGAAACCATCCAGATTATCCTTAATTTCACCGAGATCAGCGGATTCATCCTTTGCACCGCGTCTAACAGGAAGGCTTTCTGCAAGCGCTGCGACATGTGCCAGTTGATTGAGAGCCTCTGGGGCGGATTTGATGGCACCGAGTTGACGACGGGCGACTGTATCCCGTTTAGCAACCTGATTCAAATCGGTCAGAATTCTAGTGAGCATTTCAAACTGTCTACGCTCTTTCCTCAGTGGCAGGTGGTTAAAGATATCGAAAACACCGTCATCCGCACTCTGGCTTGGCTGCGCGTTGGCTACTGCTGCAGCCAGGGCAGAAGATTGCATCGCTTTTGCGTCGAATGTGCCCGAAGGTAATCCAGCAATTGAGGACGCTACCTTGTGCATTGGCTCACTATGGTGTTTAGAATGCGTCCCCGTTGGCTAGGAGTAGTGGAGTTAGTGTATATTCCTGACAACAACCCTCTCTCTTTCTCTCCTTTTTTCTCTCTGCGATCAAACTCACCGGATCGGCTATGGCATGACTCTTCCTATCCAGCTGAACTGGAGCTGCCACAGCTATAGTTAGTACAAGTGCAGAAGTGACTATATTTTTGATAGGCGCCATTTTCAACGTCGACTTTCAAAGAGTGACTAAAGAAAAAAGAAGAAAGAATTCAAACGAGTGTAATAGCTGTGAGATTCAAGCAACAGCTGCTGGTAACAACTGAGCTCAGCAGTCGTGGGCGAAAGGAACGACCAAGAAACCGACAAATAATTCTCTCCCGGACAAAAAGCGAAGACAGGGAGAAACCGGGTTTCCAACCCTCTTTTATTGGGATGTTACGTTTCTACATTCCTTGTCGCGTTCCCTTTTTTTTTGTTTTCTTTCGACGTGCGAAGGAGAGATTTTGGGGTCGTGTTCTTGATCTACTACGAACTAATACGTGCTTGATCTTCCAGGGATTGGGCTGACCCTCGGAATGGAATGCAGGAGATTCGCGCTATCTTGGATCAATACCAATCATAGGAGGAACAGTACGACGGGCTCTTGTGTTAGGATTTCTTTCCCGAGCCATCAGATCGAGGAACCCACTTCATGCAAGGGGTTGTCAACGATCGCGACATGGCGCGTTCTGATATGTACGACATAAACATATGGCTTCCGGTAAGAGTACCTCTATCGCTGTATGCTGGAGGCTTCTCTATATATAGTTCAGATGTAGAGATCGGAGGCAGCCTCAGCAAGAAACTATACAAATCCGCCTTCTTTGTCACTTCAAGAAGCGCGTTCTTCATGGTCTGGACTTTACATGTCTCATAAGTGCCATTTCCTTTAGAGACCAGTGAGAGTTCGGTCCGCCTAACAAGCAGCGATGCGGATTTTTTTCCACATGCAGTTATATCGAATGTGGTAATCGAGTATAGTAGATCTTCTACTCAGCTACAGTTCGAGCAGTATACACAAGTATACATGCACTGCCATCTCAGGAATAAGTATGCTACTGCTGATCATAACATATAACATTCATCCTAAAATATTCTACCGTTTGGATATAAAAGTATACCAGAACCACAGAAACGCCTTGAAAGACTCCTGACCGCTTGATAGAAACGCAGTGAAACACGACTAGGAAAAGCGAATGCCTTCCTGGTTAAATGCATATAAAAGTTGCAAAAATGACGTTTCGTCACATTTCTGACTCCGTTGGTTTGATAGCTCGCACTTGTCTAGTGCCCGCTGGATCTTGAACTGGATCAGGTGTGATAGCCGTGCTCTGTCGACCTGGATACCATTGATAGAGATCATTTTACCGGTCAATTTCGGCGTCTCTTTCTTCTGCTGCTTGGAACTGTTGCTTTCAGTCCCAAAGATAAGGTCTTGCATGATTTCATCCTCGTCGAGAGCCGTCTCGTCATTCTCATTATCGATCGCATTGCTTTCGTCGTCGACGTCCATGGCGAGATCTGTAGCCTCCAACTGACCCTGTCCTTGCAAAAAGTCTGTGTCTTCCTTCTTGACTTGCTCTGGAAACATGGACGCCCAGGTGACCCAGTTTCGCTCGATCAATTCGCGGACTTGCTTTACAAAGAAACTAGAGCGAAGAGTTTTGTTCTTTCTGTTGAAGCAGATTCGCAGCATTCCATCAAACTCCTCCCATGAAATATCGGGTCGATCCGGCCGTGGCTCGATTCGCACAACACTAGATTCAACTTGAGGGGGGGGCGAGAAATTGTTTTTGCCGACCTACTTTCTGAGTTAGCAAAATGTATATAGCTCTCACTGTAGCATCATCGGCAGTAAAATCACCTTCATTATATGGCTGCATATAGCGTAAAATTGTGCATTCACGCTGAGTCGGCCTGGTCTGGAGCTTAGCTTCTGCATCGGTATGGGGTGGTGAGATCAATCTATATCTTACTGTACATATTATCGCCTGGCCGGGCGATCAGGCGTTGAGCGAATTCGCGTTGCACCATGAGACTGATAAATTGTAAGTACACATGTCATCAGGGTTGGCTGTAATGGCTTACATTGAAACGCGGGGTGGGCGTGGCATAGACAAGAGCTTGAAGACAAGAGGGGACGAAATTTGATACGGCGTATTAGAGATGAAAACATCAAAATGTCCGATATCTTTGAGGTCCACTATCCACTAATTAGTATCTGTACCTATTCAAGATACGAATGTACGCTGAAGGGGTCGAACCTTTAATGAAATCACCGAGAATGATCCTCAATTTTCGTTGTTGGGGTGTTCCTTGGACCATCTTGGTGAGCTCTGCAGCCATACGAGCGTCCAGCTCGATGGCCACACATGACTTTGCTTTTTGAAGAATGCGTCGCGTCAACACGCCTGTTCCTGGACCAACTTGTGCTGTGCTGTCAGCATTGAAAACGGGTAGGCAAGGGGAAGGTAAACATATCTGCAACGACCTCGTGTTCCTTGATATTGGCTTTATCGACAATTGCATCTGCTATTCCAGGATTTTTCAAGATATGCTGACCTATTTGATTTGCGTTAATTGCTTGAAACCACCGTATCCCGTGGCCGTTACTCACCAATATCCGTATTGAATTTGAAGATCGGATTTTTCTTAACCCCGCCAGACACGCCTTTGGTATATGGCGCTCCGCTGGCAGCGCTGTTACGCTTCTTCTTTTGCACTTTGCCCATTTCCACAGCTAATTGTCCGTATACTCCTCTATGGTGCGATTGGGCGTGGAACCGGAATTCGTCTGGCTATAGAAACCGGCGAGCCAGAGGAATATTGCAAAATGCGGTTATCTTTTTGTCGATAACAAAAATTTTGTGGATAGGCTGGCTCCACCGAAGCTTTTATCTTATCTCCACGTGACTTATCCGCTATCTAGTTTATTTCTCGGCCTCAGTCCTCCAGACGATTCAACTGTCTCTTTCGATATCTGCAATAGCAAGAATCGCGTCTCGACCGTTTACGGTAATGATTTTTGTATGTTCATTACTTGTGGCTTGCTTATTATTTTTCTCTTTCCCCCTCCCGAGAAGCAACATCTCAGGTTTACTTGATTGGTAAAAAAAATGCCTATAAATTTTTCGTAATCGCCATACATACAGAGTACATCTATTTACAAATCCCCAACTTGGTCCAAGTTGTGCAAGTTCGTCATCGAAGGAAACCCGAAAAGGCAGCATATACTACGCCATAGAGCTAGTATGGCCGTTTTTCGAGTGCTGCCTCTTAAGGTCACTCGTTGGCCTAAGCACTAGGCAACTCGGCATACACGGCTGAGAGATAACCGGTGTTAGCCCAGAGCTGACTGGCATCCCAAACCATAAGACCGCTGAAGCTGGTGAAGTCCTTAACGTAGTCGATCACCGTGCCAACGAAAGCAGCATCCTCGTAGCCGCTGCCAGCACCAGTGTTGCCGGGAATGCCCATGAAGACCTTGACGTTGGGGTTCAAAGAGGTATTCTTGGCCCAGGTGTCCCAGGTGTCAAAATTGAAGTTCCATTGGGTGGTGGCCCCGGCAACATAGCTGTTGATGCCGCACCCGTTGTTGTAGTATTGAATAAAAATGGCATCGAAGAAGGTTGCCCCATCGAGCATGGGCCCGTCCGCGTAGTCAGGGTACACACATTGGGGAGCGGCAGTGGTGTAGTAAGTTTTGGACGTATCAGTGCCATAAAGCTGGCGCAGTTCACTGGCAAAGGCTGGCATGTTGTTCATGGCAAGGTTTTCAAAGTCAAAGTCGAAACCGTCAATGACGGCATCACCAAAGGGACGAGGGACAGAGCTGTCGTTGGTTGCTGGCCCGAACACACTCCAGATCGTCTGTGCTGAAGACACAGCGTCACTTTCACTGCTGAAACCCCCCTCGGTGTAAGTGCCTCCTCCAGTAGAGAGGAGGATGGTTTTGCCGAGACCTTGACAGGTCTTGATGTCGTCACTAATGGGGAAGATAGCATCAGAACCCGTCGTCCCTACAACACAAGTATCAATTATATTTACCTGATCTGAGGGCAATCAAACATATCCGTGCCGTCAATGGCGGTGCAGTTGTCCTGGGCGTTGGCAAAGTTGAGCGAGGGATAACCGCCGGTGCCCTGAAATCTGGTGATGAATGAGATGATGTATGTCTACATCATTAGCGTTGAGCATGTGAATGGGAGTGCTGGCGTCTTACATCGACCTCACCATTATCACCTGTTGATAGTCAGCTTCAACCCTTCTCAAAGAGCAGGACACGGGGCTCAAGAAGTTGGAAAGGCGCGCTTACTTTCACAGTAGTAACTCAATCTCTGCTGGCCACCGACTTGGTTAATGGAGTTTTGACCTACGGTACTGTTAGCCTCAATACGCAAAAATATTATGGTTTTGGGTAAAGCAATGCACCCCAGTAGACCGCAACACTTTGAGCGCCATCCTTCTCCAGCCCAGCTTGTACAACGGTCAACGTGGCCGCGAAAGCGGCAAGTGCGTATGAAGAGTGCATAATAGAGAACTGTTGACTGAATAGTCGAGTGCTATATCAGAGAGCTGGGATGTGAGAAAAAGAGAGCCAGGTAGGGCGATTAGGTATTCTTATACATGATTCAATTCACTTCGGACCTCTGTCCGGGCATATGTAGCTCTTCAGGGTTACACTCATGGAGAAAGGCGCCCTGGTGGAGTCAGTGAGTGCCCGGACATATTACTTTGACCTCTAGAGAGGTGCGTTCTCGTAAAAAAGCCCTAGTAGCCGGAGACTATATGCGATACACAAGTGCATCACTCTGCCTAATACTGGCTAAGCTAGATCTAGATTGTTGTCCTAAGGACTAGTCTTGTGTCACTAGCACATATGTCTATTCGATACCACCAACATGTAACACTGTTGAAAGGATAAGATGAATTTTTACACACAGCTCATCTGTTTGGATTACATTCCCATAATCATTGTTGATTCTGATTACAGGGAACAAGAAAGAAGCACAGAGTCTACATGTACTCAGCGATTACAGGACCAGATTTATTTTTCGGTTCGATCACAACGCAAGAAGTCATCTGTATATCATCATGCTAGTAATGGTAATATCTGACGTAGCATAGAGAGCTCACGAGGGAGCGGAGGGTGTAGTATGACTTGCGTGTACAACTGTATACCCTTGTCAAGGGCTGTGGTGGTTATCATTGCATGCTGTTACTTGTTGCAACTTTGGCAGCTGCAATTTGTTATTTAGTAGCCAAGCTAAGGGGCAATGGAAAGCAAGTACACACTGAGTAGGGTCAGCAAGTCATAAACCACGTTGCAACGTTCCCCGGCTAAGCTTCTTAGCTTCATCTAGGGTCGTAATCTTAGCTGGCACAGTTTGGTACTCCGCGCGATCATCACCAGTATATACAAGCCGAAAAGTTTAGCCTGGGTCTAGACAATTCTTCATGTGCGATTACATTTTGGGTGAAGAAGCTGTTGAATGGTATCAAGGGCCTGCTATTGATTAGGACACGTAAACAGTGGTGTTGCTGACACGGCGGCACATATGGTCACCTTCCCGGCTGACGTTTGATCACAGGCACAGTGTTAGGGTTGTATACGGTGGCGGCGCCACAGTACGCTATAGAGTAAGTGTGATATCGATCTTTGACCGATGATAAACCTTCCAAATTGGCCAGTTAGTTACTGTCATTTTGATAACATGCCAGAGCCGGCGTAGAAGGACTCTTGCAGCTTACTGTTCGAAGTCTCAAAAGATGTTCTGCGCATTGGTCTCAACCGGTGGGTTAGAGTATATTAAATCTAGTCAGATATATGAAGATTGCTAAATAGGATCAAAAGATAGATGTAAAGACTCAAAAACAAAACAATGGATCAAGAGAAAACATGCCACTTAAACTCATTGCAAAACTACCGAATACCTTTCAATATCAAAGGAACATTGTCGCTCGTATACATGTATGTACTCTAATGTTGCCTCAAAGGGTTGTTGAAATTGACATAAAAAGAGTCACTGCCCTACTTTTATACCTTGAGGTGATTCAAAATCTGATTACAGCTGTTTGTGGCGTAAATAAGCACAATCAGAGTCTTCCATGCCAGTTATTATATAAGAGCTATCCCTGAATTCTACTCTTTGATGACGCTTTAACTCTGCAAGTCTGACGTATTTCACGCACTTGAAAACCTAGCACTTGGTGATATTGGCAAGGTCAACCAGAGAAGGTCGCTGCTTAGGCATACCTTGCGCCTTGAAGAAAAGAGACTGGATGCTATTTAAAAATGGCCAGCGAGCATTGAGCATAGTAAAGGGTTCTTTGCCAGGTTTCAAGCTCGAATTCACCCGCAACTTGGGAACGAGGTATGGTCTGAGAGGAGATGGCAAAGCGAAGAATTGTAGCAAAGTCTTGAGGATAATATAACGATAAGTGGGACATCAAACGGAAAAAGCCCGACTATTTGCGCTTTTTTCTTAACTCCAACATCTGGGTGTCAAGCCCCTACACACAACAGTCTCTGTCCAGACAAATTTCTCGACATGACCGGCTGAATCTCTCCTAAAACTTGTGGTGCGATAAGCAAGAAAGGGGGCAAAGCAGTGCCTGAGATGATCTGCTGTAGCGGTGAATGTAATCTTGATTTTACATGTCACCCCGTCCCTGAGTTATGCACAGCCATTCATCTGGGTAATACTCTCTGCTTGCGTCTAGCTAAATGTATGATATATTTATTACAGCGACTGATGTGCAATATGATGCTGATTATTTCACAATTGTTGGGCAAGGACGCAACCAAAGCAATGATATGCAGGAAACTTTTTACAATTTCTAGCTACACAATTATAATCAACACTAACGAAAAACAAAAAAATGAAGATGAAAATAAAATAACAGAAAGTAGAAGAGGGGAATAAAAGGAAAATAGTTATAGACATGTAATATCCACAGCGACTGGCTGATGTCCAGCTTGGTAGGATACAATAAGATAATTAAAAAGCAAAAAAAAAAAAAAAAAAAAAAAAAAAAAAAAAAAAAAAAAAAAAAGNATCGATGGTATCTACAGCCTTTTTAACAAAACAGACAACTCGTCAATCATAAAGAGCTCATCGCGAAAGGGATCTAACTTGCATATTTGCATCCTTTACAAAATCTCCCGCTAAGCAAAACCAAAGAAAACAAAAATAGAATGAAGCGGGTTAAAACAAGGGCATCTTGACGGTATTCTCATAGTCGACCTGAGAACGCAAGGTTTCAACACGCTCACGGCAGGTTCCGAAGATGCGATCCCAGAGTCTGGTCTGCTTGCCATAGTTATGGCTCTTCTTCCATCCGTTACGGTGATGCAGATCATGGTCCTCAATGACCAGCTCGGCTCCGAACCACTCGAGCAACCAGCTGAAGGTGTTCGGCGGAGTGGCGTGGATACGCAGGCCGGAGTGGCCGGCGAGTTCGGCATAGACGACGAACTGGTGGCACATCCACCACTCGTAGAAGCCCATGGGCATGCCCATCAGCTTCATAGTGAAGTAGGTAGCGAGCGGCACGCCGGCAATGTCAAAGAACTCCTGCTCCGTGTCGGCATACAGGGTGAGCAGCGGGTTGGGGTGTTTGGTGAGATGGTGGGTACGGTGGTACTTCCACAGGCTGTCAAACTGGTGCATGACGCGGTGGTACCAGTAGAACCAGAAATCCAGGATGATGCCGTACAAGCCGATCTCGACTGGGAGCCAGAGCCAGTTGATGGAGGAGGGCGCCTGGGAGGCACGGTAGGCCAGGAAGACGGTGAACATGGGTCGAACGGTCGACGTCGAGACGAGCGAGTGGACAACCTTGCTGACGCCAATATCGGGCACTTCGTCGCGGGCGTGCTTGTCGCCGTCAAAGAAGCCGTACTTATGCCCGAGGCCGCGCATCATGTGCAGTTGGCGAATGGCGATCAACTTGAAGGCGATGCTGTAAAAGGCAAAGGCGCCCAGGGCGCCAATGTTCTGTCCCGTATATTTGACGTAGGCATGGTGGAGGGCCACGGGGATGACCGAGTGACTGAGTACCCAGAAATTCTGTCTCCAGGACCGGAGATGCGGCACCTTGTCCGACTTTGGGTGTACGGGGATCTCCTTGTCCAGGTTGGTCGGGTGAATGCCCAGTCCTTCGTAAAACCAGTGCCAGATATTCCACCCTTGGCGGCCGTTGCGGCGCCAGGTCGACTTCATCGAGTCCTTGGGGTTCGGGCCGGTAGACATCTTTCTCAACCAGCGGCTTGTTCTCACAGTCACTTGACGAAAACCAAGGGCCAATATACTTTGGTAGATAATAGGTTCCGGACTATACAGGATCAAAAAACCAACAAGTTCGTGCTTGAACCCGGCGGACAGGGTCATCTTATAATCATGGCGTTAGCCTCTGCAGATCATGCCCTCACTCCACATAGGAAAATTACTGATTACTATTTTGGTCTAGTAGGGCATGTGAATAGCCTGTATCAACCGGCCGCGGCTCGGGAACTGGACTCCCAACGAAATTGCGCTGCATAGACATGATTGGATCAGGTCCGGGACCGTGGGTACTATCTGGCCAAACACTGGGAGAGCACATATAGTTCGTGTAATAACGACTGGGTCTCAGTGGGACTGTTGTTGTCCGATTAGGCAGATGTAAAACTATTCCGTTGTTTCTTCGCGCTTCTTTTTGCAGTTGACAGTCGAGACCGTGAGGCGGCCGGCTTCTCCCTGAGCCAGGCTCAGGCCGTACTTTTTCTGACCCCCCGCACTCACATGGACTGGGGAGTATACCGGACTCGCATTGTTTCTGGTATGGATCCGGGGGAACCTTAACTGCATGCTTTCATAACCAGGAATGGTTTGTATATCAGGTCTTTAAATCTATTTCGCTAATAACATCCGCCACGCTTGTAACCTCTGTCTTTAGTATCCATGTGGCGGGAGCCTTCATTGAAGCCAGTACTTACCACCATGTGTGATCCTCTCCGACTCTATTAGCCCCAAGGTTCTTTCGAGAGGAGGGAAAAAAATGAGATCATGGGGCGAACAACAGGAGTTTGAACCTGTGGGGCTTCTCTGAACTAAAAAACAACCGAGGCACAAATTCTTCCTCCCCTTTGCTGAGAATCTAACAAATCAATTGACTCCAGCACCAAACGACCGCTTCATCTCTACATAATAATGATGCTGCCTAACAGAGCAAAGCAAACTCGGTACAAGGCTGCAACATTATGATGACGATCGCTGTTGGGGTTGTTGGACTTCACAAGGAAGGAAAGCGAGAAAGAAAAGCACATGCACCCGGCCCACGTGACTCGATATGCATGTGCTCCCAATAAGAAACTAAATTCTCCGAAAATAGATCACGTGATACGTCGTTGCCTCAGGCGCCGCGTTCAGTGGCAAAAGCAACTTTTTGTTTGTCAAATACACCGGCCAATGAGCTAGCATCTTTGGATAATCCATCTACGTAATCAATCTTTCATGAACATGTATGTTTGCTATTGCAGACTAATGCCAAGATTAAGAAACGAAGGTGAGATGTTGACAGGTTTGCGGGTTTCTCTTCGGTGATTACGTCAAGGTGTGAACAGGTTCGTTCTATTGTTCGCCTGGGAAGTTATGTTGGTTTAGTCTCATGTGCCTACAATTGATATGTTGCGCAGATCCTACATATACATTAGATGTCGATGACGTCGTAAAGTAAAATCTACCGAGAAAAAAAAGAAAAAGGAAAGGCGGAAGATATCATTAACAATACCTAGCGTAGCCCCATCAACACCATGCCAACACCAGAGCTGAGAAAACAGAATCCAGAAAGAGTATGTGTACAGGCCACGATCAAAACTCGCGGCTCTCGCCAATGTTACAAACATCGAATCTGCCCTCCTCGGGCAAATTGTGTTTCTTCAGCGCCTCTTTGAGCTTCTTTGGTGGCTCCAGCACGTCTTCTTCGGTCAGCACCCAGGTCCCCCAGTGCATGCCCAAAGCACGCTTGCATTTTGTATCTTGAAAGATGTTAACCGCATCATGCGGGTCCGAGTGCATCGGGCTCATGATCCATCGAGGTTTGTATGCGCCGATGGGGATTAGGCCGAGATCAAAGGGGCCACGGAGCTCGCCCACTTCTTTGAAGACAGGGCATGTTGGAAAGTCGTATTCCGGAGCGTGGTCATCGACAGAATCGTCCATCTGAGGTACGGTTCGGTAGCCGGTATCCCTGTTTCATGTTAACCTGCGGCACTGTGTAGAGTGTTTGTGAAGGAAAAAAAAAAAAAAAAAAAAAAAAAAAAAAAATAAAAAATAAAAAACAAAAAGGAAAGAGAGATAAGGACTCACCGAACTTCCATTTCATGGCGTGTTTTCAACACAATTTTCTTGCCTGCAATCAGCATCTGTTCCAGCTGTTTCTCGTCGATCATGCCTCGCGTCTCATAGTGGCTCAAAGTCCCCGCAAGCACGACCTTGAGCAGCAGCTCGGCGGGGGTGCATTTTGGCTCGCTCCCCCGGGAAGCTTGTTCTGTCATTATTGCGAGTATAGGCCGTGAGGCCGGGATTCAAAGGAGGGCGCAGAACAACAAAGCCCAGTTACCGCAGTCAGAGGCGAAGACAAGGCCGGCGAGATGATGCGGAGTAAAATATCTCGACCTCCGAATCGTGTTGGTACTTGGCAGCGGACGGTCCCAGTTTTTCCGCTCCGGCCGTTATCTTATCGATTGTTTACGAACAGGAGGTCCAGGTATATAACTAGGGGTTATTAATACTGGGGATTATTGATACTGTAGTTGCTTTACTGAGTTCTGTGATGATATTACCATTTATTATCAGTCGATATGCGGCTATACTCAGAATAGGCACTACTTTACATCCAGGTTAAACGCATCACGCAGATTACGCCAAAATCCCAGGTCGTATATATTGTCGATGGACCGAATGCTTTCCACGCGGTGGAACCGTGGGTCAACAGGCGCATTCTCGTCTTCAGGTTGCAAGATACAACTGGACTGCGTGGCAATGGAGAAGCCGACCCTGGGTGGCTCGCCTCCAGTCAGTATCAAAACCTGGTCTGTAGTCACTGGCCAGCCTGAGACTGGCTCGATGGACTCGTTCCGCAGCCGTGGGACCCGGTAGATTTCGCGTTTGCTTGCCCTGTACACTAGGCCGTCTGCAATATCTTCCTTCCAGTCGTCCCATTTCGCGGTCTCATTGGTGGTCATTCCAGCCCAGATGAGATAACAGTGGTAAAGCAAGAATCCGAAAGCGAGCGGCGCTGTCATGACGGCCAACAGGAAAATCGCACCGATTCGGAGGTCATCGGTGACGGCGTAACCCCAATAATTGACAAAGACGGACCAGGAGAGACCCGCGCTCCACCGTGAGTTGCGGCCGTTTGATAGGGTTCTTTGTAGATTCTCATCAAGGATAATATAGCCCAGTCGCACACCGTATGCGAGCAAGGCTGAAAGAGAGAACAGCAAGCCTATAAAGTAGCGGTGGTTATTGCGGCCAACGCAGTTGCTTAGCCAGACGCAGTGATGATCATGCTTGCTAACACAAACGTTGCAAATACTGCAATGTTTGCTCCGTGCCGGCTTCAAAATCCGACATGTAGAGCATTCGTTCCCGGGGTGGAACAGGACCCGGTCATAAGGATATCGAGCCAACTCGATCCTGACATTTTCTGGTGTAATCGTAGACTTTGTCGTCACACTGGCGTATAGGTATATGTACGGCAAGCTGATAGCTATTGGAACAATAGCTTGGTGTAAGGAACTCAGTCGATGCCATGCAGCTGGCACAAAGACTAGCTCCGAGATTGACAGGAGTGATGCAAAGAATATCTAGACTGGTCAGCTGATGTCATTCCTATCTAACGTATCTTGCGGAATAAAGCTTGTTACCAGTACGACCGGGTGGTTTTCACGCATCAGATATCTGCCAATGCTAGTACAGCTCGAGAGAAACCTGCCCCCCGTGATTACCGAGTCGACGCGGACCAAGCCACGAGGAATGTAAATCCAGAGAGCTCTATGCAGAAACCCGATAGGTGTCCTCCTACGCTACGCATGAGGAACACGATTTTTATATACGCAGACCATTGCTTAGGGAAAACAAAAAAAGCGTACCTGAATGCCGGCAGTCTGCCAAAAAGTGCGACGAATACAAGAAAGGAAATAGACAGCACGGCCAGTGCGACATTGCGAAACACGCCCATGCTGGAGGATATGGAGGACGGCTAGCTGTGTCGTCGGCTATGCATTATCTAGAGTGTTGTATTTTTTCAATATCACGCAACGCCAGGAAACTGAATACAACGATCATAAGCCCCTGAAATTCTGAAAGAAAAAGAGCAGGAAAAGCCTTGCATGCATACTGGATGTTTGAGGCTAAAATGGTAGTGAAGCGGTCTCTCCGCGTCAATAATGGGCTCAGCGGCGCCGCGGCCCCAGTATCTGCACGTGACCCAATCTTTAAAGTCGTGCCTCCTTTAATCTGTTTGCAACCTCCTTCTTAACATCAGTCGGTGGCATAAGCTATAAAGATTTTGATATCTGGCTATGTTCCACTGTGTTCGGCAGAAAACTGTCCTTTCAAAAGCAAACAGTCTCATCAACCTACAAATCCTCGTCTTGAGCGAGCCTCTTTTGGCGGCTTAACGTCCCCTGTCCGCGCTTAACTAGGTCTATACACTCAAGCCAATAGCATGGACGCGCGCATGTTTGAACACAGATATCTACGGTAGTTCCTGGTTGAGCATGGCTACGACTGTAGTGTATAGAAAACCCCACCCGGATGGGCGCACTGGAACGCTGTTCAAAGGCATGCGCTTCTGGTTGTCACTGAATGTTCCCCAACGAGACAATTTCAGAATGATCATAGAAGTATGTTCGAGAATAGCTAATATGAAGCAAAATTACAAACTGACCCCGTGGACCTAGGTAAATGGGGGTGAGGTTGTCCGTGAAGAAAAAGACGCAGACGTTAAGCTAGTGGATCACAGAAAACGCGAGATTCCGCTCAATACGTAAGTTTTGGAAAGCCTGTGTGAGAATTCGAGCACCCTTGTACTGATATTAGACTAAGGTACTCCTATAAATATGTTGAAAAGTCTGTCCTAAATGGCCGGCTTGAAGACCTAGAGGCTCACAGAGCTGGGAAAACAGAACGCCCAGTTGGCGCACAGAATATACCCTCAAGGAGCCGTAGAACCGCTTATACGCTTGAAGATGACCAGCTCCTATGGGATTGGATGCAGCCGCGTGAAGCAAGAGGCGATCAGGTCTCTGGCAATGTGATTTATCAGCAACTAGAGAAAATTGTAAGCATGCCCTCGTAAAAACATTGAGCCATATCGAGCGAATCCATTAACCGAGCTTATTAGAACCCGCGCCACACCTTTCAGTCGTACCGCGATCGATATCTGAAACAACTGCGTGGAAAACCTCGTCCTGGTGGCCCGCGCAAACCTGAACAGGAGGAAGCTGGTGCTCAGCAGCTTCCAGCTTCCAGAAACGTTCAATTTGACACTGACCCGCGCACTCCGGAGCCCGCTGGGCGGAGTGACGCATCTTCTCGCTCACTAAACCAAGCGTCTCCAGCAGAAGCTAGTTCTTCTCAGGCACCACAAGTACCTAGGCAGCCTGCGCAAAACATTCTGACGGGAACAAAGCGCAAGCAACTTTCTGATGGCGATCCTCCGATCGCGCCCACATTCGCTACAGACAGACCGGCAAAGCGTAGACGAGCGACAGAAGCTGGTCCGTCTACGCCTGATGTCTCTACGACCCAAGTACGGAACATTGCAGACAAACCGTCTGTGTCCTTTCGTTCTCCCTCGAATACTTCATCACGCAGCGAAGACGATTTGAATATCAAGAACTTGTGGGAGCTGCCATCGCCAACCCTCCATACCACTCTCGGGTCTGCCGAGGATGTTGGAACCGAAGATGCAGATGCAGACGGTGACAGCGAGGGCGTTGAAGGCTGGATGGAGAAGCACATACGCAACGGCACAAGAAGCGAGCATGTCATTATGGCACTGGACTGCACATCCATGAATGCAGAACTTGCGGACCGTGTCATAGCTTTGCTAAATGCCGGGCACGATATTCCGCGAGATATGCCAGGAGTTTGGACAAAGGAGGACGACGAGATTGTCTTAGGCTCTGACGGGCGGAAAATTGATGGTTTGCTGAAAAAGCATGGTTCCCAGTACTACGATGAGAGGTTCAGATACCTGGAGGAACGTCAGAAAGCTCATGATGTGGTCATGAGGGAGGAAGAATGAGCAATGTGCACTTTGTCAATACCCCACGAATCCAAAGTCCGCGCTTTATGATTTCTCATTAGAACAAGTCTTCTCCCTCCCAGAGAGTGAAGATCGTTTCATTTGGTGGCATAAAACGCTCGGTTGGTATTTACTAAAGATAATAGTACGACCGTGTACACAGCAAAAGCAGACGTGTCCAGTATAACGAGACGATGACACTGTTAAATTACATAAACAATCAGATGTTCCCGACAAACAAATAAGCTAGTAATTCAAGGAGGGTAATAAAGAAAAAGAAGAAATAGAAAAAGTTCCTGTTCACGTAATAATGTAGAAATACGCCTTCCGCCAAGCTAAACATAAAAAAACTTCAGCAGATTTGTCTCGACAAATTCTGAGTAAAACCCACACAACGGTCGTCATTTAACTGGAAGCTTCTTTAAATGTGCTTGAACGTAGTCAGTGAAAGTCATAACCTTGATAGGTTGGGAGAACATACAGATGTGCTTCGTAAAATTTTAGCATCTAGTTGGCGCGGGTGAAATTAGTATTTGAGACAGACGTATTCAACTTATGATAGCTCACCTTCATTGGCATTTTCCCATAGCATTGCTCGATTGCAATTTTCACTGACTTGCCATTGTGAAACTGTACGTAAGCATAAAGGTTCCCTTTTTGGTCCGGCACTATTGTTTCGACCTTGTCGACGTCTTTTGCCTCCCATTCATCGGGACTAATATCTCTTTCGTCATCATCGGCAAATGCGCCTTCTTTGGAAGAAGTCTCGGTGCCGTTCGTCGCCCCCCGGGGCTTCTTTGTCTTTTTCGGTTCAGGTGTTGATTTGGCCGCGCTGGTGGACTTTCGTTTTCTCCCTGGCGCTTGCTTCCCCGGCGGCTGTGGCCGGCCGCCGATTGACTCGAAATATTCCTCGACAGCTTCTTGTGCTCCCTCCCTGTAATAGACCGAACCAGTAAGCGAAACGATGCCACAAATCATCGGTAGATAGCGGACCGTACATCAATCCTTCCACAGGCTCCAGGGTCTGGTCTGCTGGATCATCATAGCCTTTCCATTTAACGTTCAAAAACAAAGCGCCCTGGCGTCCGAGTCAGTCGGCCGTCTGTTCATCCGTACCCGTTCATCTGTAGGGCTGCACGTACGTTCTTCTTAAACTTGTGACCGACGATGGCCTCAACAACGTAGCTATTGTAACTCATCAGTCACTGGTGCTGGCAAATTCAGGCAAGTGTTGGCATACACATCATCTTCCTCATCGCTCCCAGATCCTTCGCTTCCAGATTCGTCGCTTCCAGACTTGTCGTCATTGTCCTCTGGTTTTTTGTTCTTGATTTCAAACGGGATCGAACCTCCTGTGGATTCATCGGAAGACTCGTCGCGCTCTGAAAAGGTGGATCGTCAGTAGCCATACCCAGTGAACGATGTCTGCCTGTCAGGGCACCAAGCCATGGCCCCGCGCAAAGTGTATTCTCGGAGACACTCACGAGAGCTCATGTCGGATCCTGGCTCCTTGAACCGAGAAACGACGTTGCGTATGATATCCACCTCGCTTTCCCCGGCGCCCAAAAGATAGGCGCAAGATTCGTGTCAAGCAGCGAAACCACAAAGCCGAGCAGGGACCGTGAGAGGAGGATTGTTCGAGATAATGTTCAATCACTCGAGGCGCGCAAAACAAAGTCGCGTGGAGACAAGCCGGCGGTCGGCCGACGCGCGCTAAACCTGTTTGCGGGAAAGAGCTGTCACTAGCCCGATCTGGCAATCTGCACATCCCCGTAAATCCAAAAAACTGTTTAGGCCTCGCCGCTCGGAACGCCGCACTTGTCGACTATCAGGCTTCAACGAGGTTTCACTTATTCTGTCAGACCAAGATCTGCTAGAAATATACTGGGCTATTCTTATTTTCTTGTCTGTTTGTTGCGCTGCAGGGAGTTCTGCCCCCTTAGCAGATTACCTTCATTATGGCAATGCGTATGTCCGCAAATACCCCTCACTGCCGGAACAAGTGCTAACTGATGCATCCCAGAACTCGATCTATCGCAAGGTACGACCATTCTAAGTGGCTTTATTGGATGCGTGTAGACGCCTATGGATACTGACGGTTATTCAGCTGCGGTGATGAAAGATGAGCAGGGGCGGCCTTTTATCGTCGTGCGGGAGTGTGTTTGGCCCTTCTCCAGCAAGTGGAAAAAGGAAACGGCTGACAGGAATCTAGTCAAGGGAAAAAGAAGAGACAGCACGGTATCGATGCAGTCAAGTCACATATTGTTGCTGCGAAAACCGTTGCAAACATCGTCAAGACATCTTTGGTACGATCCGGCTTTGCTCCTAGGGATGTGGTATATTCTAATGCACGCCGCAACTTAGGGCCCTCGTGGATTGGACAAGATTCTCATCTCTCCGGACGGCGATATCACAGTAACAAACGATGGGGCTACGATCTTGTCTCAGGTTCGTGACGTGGTACAATAACGATGGTGGAGAGCAAGCAGCTGATGGTTGGGCCAGATGGAAATTTCAAACAACGTCGCCAAGCTCCTTGTCGAATTGTCGAAGTCTCAGGATGACGAAATTGGAGATGGAACAACCGGTGTCGTCGTGTTGGCGGCTTCGCTTCTTGAGCAAGCAGCTGAATTGATTGATAAAGGCATCCACCCTATCCGTATCGCCGACGGTTACGACCAAGCCTGCGAGATCGCCATTGCAGAACTCGACAAGATAAGCGACGCTATTCCCTTCTCCAAAAACGATACGGAGAATTTGACAAAGGTTGCAAAGACGAGTCTGGGTTCTAAGATGTACGCTTGTGCTAGTCCCTTTTCGTGTGTTCATATACTAATGGTGAAAAAATAGTGTCTCGAAATCGCACGACCAGTTCGCCAAGATTGCTGTGGATGCCGTTTTGTCGGTTGCGGACTTGGACCGAAAAGACGTCGACTTTGAACTGATCAAGGTCGATGGCAAGGTCGGCGGTGCTCTCGAGGATTCGATTTTGGTCAAGGGAGTCATTGTCGATAAGGATTTCTCGCACCCGCAGATGCCTTCCGAGGTTCGTGACGCAAAGCTGGCCATTCTCACATGCCCGTTCGAGCCCCCGAAGCCGAAGACGAAGCACAAGCTTGATATCACATCCGTGGAGGAGTTCAAGCGGTTACAGACATACGAAAAGGACAAGTTCATAGAGATGATCCAACAGCTCAAAGACTCTGGCGCAAACCTCGTCATTTGCCAGTGGGGCTTTGATGACGAGGCCAACCATTTGCTACTCCAGAACAAGCTGCCGGCTGTTCGATGGGTCGGTGGTCCTGAGATTGAGTTGATTGCCATCGCCACCAACGGTCGCATTGTTCCACGGTTCGAAGACCTGAGTGAAGACAAACTTGGAACAGCTGGACTAGTCCGAGAGCTGACATTTGGCACTACCCGGGAGAAGATGCTTGTCATCGAAGAGTGCGCCAACAGCCGTGCAGTTACAGTGTTTGTGCGCGGTAGTAACAAGATGGTACGTGACCTTTCGACCTCTATTGGCCTCTTTGTGACTAAGGAAAACTGTTACAGATTATTGATGAAGCCAGACGATCGCTACACGACGCTCTTTGCGTTGTTCGTAACCTGGTCAGAGATAACCGCGTTGTCTATGGTGGTGGTGCTGCTGAGATTGCGTGCTCTATCGCTGTTGAAGACGCCGCTGTCAAGGTCGGGCCCCTTTTCAAAAGAAGCTTTCATATGTCCCTATGCTGACTTTTCCATAGAGTCCTGGAATTGAGCAATACGCCATGCGGGCCTTTGCCGATGCTTTGGACGCCGTGCCATTGACGCTGGCCGAGAACTCCGGCCTGAACCCGATAGAAACGCTCGCTTCTATCAAGTCACGACAAGTCAAAGAGAAGAACACCCGTCTCGGTGTCGATTGCATGCTTTCGGGCAACAATGGTATGTCAAACTTCATACTTATCTTCCAACATGTCTCGGCTAACAATGCATAGACATGCGAGAGCACTTTGTCATTGATCCTCTTATCGGAAAACGCCAGCAGTTGTTGCTTGCGACGCAGCTTTGCCGCATGGTTCTGAAGGCAAGTCCCATCAGATATAACGACTGCCCGAAGTTTCTACTGACGACCTTTTCTTTTATAGATTAACAATGTGATCATTGCCGGCGACGACGAAAAGGAGTTTTAGACGTTAATGTGTATACCAGTTGAGGCACAAAGCCGGAAAAAGCCATTAGTTTTCCCATAAGAATTTTCTATGGACATAATGAATTAGTTGTTCCTGATCGCTTAGAGGACTTATTGGTTGGGGGTTATTGATGAAACCGCCTTTTTATGTAGGCGATAGATTTCAGTACTCGAAAATGGCAGACAATGTTGGTAGGCGCATTTCTTGCATGCACTGATCAAGTTAATACGTAGAGGAAGCCTGACTCGAAGCCACAATGTTTAAATCTCTTGCTAGTGTCAGTGTTCTCGTGGCCGAACCAGGAAGAGTCGCACCTTTGGCGATGACGGTTTACGTTTGGATACAAGAGGTTCTTCTCATCTCAACACTGGCCGTCTGTTTAGTTGCCTAGCCCGTTTCACGCCATAAAGTCAGATTAGACCTCATTCTCCGCATAGCTTTCTATGACCTTTTACGATAGATCCTACAGCCTCCCACCAGACGACTGCGGTGTCCCTGTTATAGTACTATTACAAATCACCAGATATCCCCCAGTGAAAAGCTGTTTATGTTGTGCATCCGCGATGGCATGTTCAACGTGGAGCATCTATCCGTCCCACGATCCGATTCTAGTTGTGAACAGTTACGCCGAGTGCTGACAACAACTGCATCGTCGAAGCTGATATAGCACTCGCTTTGTTCAGACCGAAGACGATACATCAACCCCCGCTTTATCTGCAGCGTGGTGACCCTTCACGCTAGGCCGGACCTAGAAAAGCGGTCTACGTCACGCTGCTGATGCCTTGCGATGCGTTCGCCCTGGCCTCGACAGAACATCAACATCGTTGCTATCCGGACTTCAGACTCCCATTCGCAGCGGCGCCTTCCTGAGGCTTTCAATAGAAAGACTGGTTCAATCTTGCGTTGTGGCGCGATCTTTCGTCTGTTTCGCACAGGGGGTCCATCTCTATCTAGCGTTCTGCTCCTCCAAGGACCGAGAAAACATTCCTCCAGCCATGTCGGACAAACCTCTAGTTCTCGTCACTGGAGGAACCGGCTTTTTGGCCTCCTGGGTTATTGTGTTTCTCTTTAGACAGGGCTACAATGTGCGTGCCACGGTACGCTCACTGTCGCGCGCGGACGAAATCAAGGACCAGCTGCGCCAGGCCAAAATCAGCGAAGACCAGATTGCCTCCTTGCAGGTTGTCCAGACCGATCTGCTCAGAGACGATGGGTGGGCGGAGGCTATGAAAGATGTACAGTTCGTTCAGCATGTTGCCTCGCCATTCCCACCGGGCTTACCCAAGCACGAGAACGACCTGATCATACCGGCGCGCGACGGCACGCTGCGTGTGCTTCGGTTCGCTCGCGACGCTGGCTCCGTCAGCAGAGTTGTTGTTACAAGCAGCTTTGCAGCCATTGGCGCCGAGGCTTCTGCAGAACGCCGCCAAACCGGGCCCCCGTTCACGGAACAGGACTGGACTGACGCCGGGGCCAAAGACCTTGCAGCTTATCCGAAATCCAAAACGCTGGCGGAACGAGCCGCGTGGGATTTTATCGAAACCGAGGGCGGCAATCTGGAGCTTGCTGTCGTCAATCCGGTTGCGATCTATGGCCCCGTTCTGGGGAGGAACCTAAGTACCAGTGTCCACGCAGTCACGGAGCTCTTGGAAGGAACCGTTCCTGGTATCCCTCGATTAAGTCTCGCAGTCACTGATGTCCGCGATTGTGCTGACATGCACCTTCGTGCCATGACCGATCCAAAGGCCAAAGGAGAGCGCTTCATCTGTAGCGGCGAAGGTAGCATCTGGATGGAGGATCTTGCCAGAATACTACGGGAGAATCTAGGAGAGAAAGCACGAAAAGTCCCGACATTCATTCTCCCTAATTTTCTTGTCCGTGTGGTCGCTCTTTTTCTGCCTATTGCGCGTCTTGTAGTGAAAGATCTGGATGAAGTGCATAACATCAACAATGACAAGGCGAAGGAGCTTTTAGGGTGGCAATGGCAGTATAGCACCAAAGATGCGCTTTTGGCGTCTGCAAACAGCCTGATTGAGCTGAACGCTTTGAAAATCTGAAAGCAATCATTCTGTATTAGGATTGTTGTTGCAAATATGCTGCTGTTTGTTTGCCGATATTTTCATGTTTGGGAAACATCTCCAATCATAGTTTTCTTCACTATTGTACATTATACTATGTAGTAGTTAGTTAATATCTTGAAAATCAGTTACTAAGCGCGCTGCACTTTCTTGTAATACATGACGAGCAGATGCTACTTTCATTGTCACACTTTTTGGTACTGTTATCACTTGGCAGATACAAAAACCGAGACCATAGCAAGATACGGTTCACTGAGGCGGGATACTCTAGAACCTGGTGAGGTGTAGGAACGTACTCTGTATAGCAACTAAGGTCTCATATAGTTAGGTGCAAACACTACTTGAACGGAGTCGCAGGCTTAGCTTGGTACCGCTACGTATCAACAAACAAGAAACCCTGCAGAGGATTTTACTCGGTATGTAGATTCTAGACTGTGTTTGAGATTGCAAGTCCAACGCAAATTGGACTGTCCATTGTTGCTAAGTCATTACCGCAGAACCTAGTGCAGCGATTATAGGCTGTTGTTCCAGCGTAATGAGTACCAGTTGTAATTAGGCTAAACACACTCATGGCTTACATAGCCCCTCAGAATCCAGACTGGACTAAACCTACAGCATTGAGGATGCTTCCTATCGAGCTAAGCCTCCCTGCTTAAACCCGAACCGTTTTTGTGTTGTAGACAATTTCCAATCTGGGAAACTCACAGTGTCGTCACCTATGTGGCTTGTGGGGATCCTGCGAGCCGCATTTCTTAGCAATACATCTGGCTGATATACTCTGTCACAATGGCGCTCATACTCCCTCTTTGACTATGGAGGTACCTCCGGTGGAGAAGAGTATCATCGCTTGCTTCGCCACATGGCAACGAGTTACCAAGACCTCTTCCCCGGGACGACGCTACCATGAAACTGAATTAGGGTTGGTTTCGTTAAATCTCCGTACCTTGTGACCGTGGCTCCATGTTCTGCTGTTACGCCATCTTTTCTTCTCTTGATCTGCCTTGAAATCTTTCCGAGTGTTAGTTTGGTGTCCTTGGTAACCACTTGTATCAGAACCTGACGGAACAACCGTTTAGTTAGGAAGACAGCTTGGAAGGAAAAAAAAAAAAAAGTTTTGAAATTTGAATGAAATCAGGCGGAAGATCTGCGTCGTATTGCGTGCCGGCCCGTAACTAACAAGTCAACACGATCGAGCTGACTGTTATTCCTGCGTCTAAACTCGACGTCGACAAAGCTCCGGGGGCGTGGTTGATTCGTGCTCTATATGAGGGCGGCCGGAGCCGAAATGTAGCCCTAATCGAGGCATCCCCGGGGGGAGGCCCCCCTGTACACATGGGGCGGCTGGTTGACGGACAATAAATCATGCGATAGGGGGGTTTTTCTTTCCAAGCGATCGTTGCGCCTTGGTTGTGACGCGATCGCGACCTAGGCAAGTTCCGGAGCAGCACTAGAAGGGCTTGTGTATCCCAGATGTGTCACTGCCAAGTGTAGCTGTTGCGCGATGGAAGCTAGACCCTGTTCCCCGGCCCGCGCGATGGTGAACATTGGGGAGCATCGGCACATGGCACACTTTCTCCAACCGAAGCATGTGCATGATATGGAGCTGGAGCTACCCCATAGGTATAGTACTCTGTATAGTACAGAGCATATGCCGGCACATTGCCAACATGCCAATATGCCAACATGCCAACGCTCTGGGTGCGTATACGGCCCGTTTTCGAATACCTCTGGCTGCAATCACAATGAACTACCAAGTACATAGTTTCTCGAGGTCTGGCCTCGGTTTCACAGGCTCCAGATAGCCCTCGTACTCTTTGCAACCCCCTAATCCTAGTCGATCTCTGCCCCAGGAGTTAGGTGGTTTCTGTCGACCAGGCTGGGGTACGCCGAAACCCTACAGCCGGCGCTTATTGGGTACCTTGAGCAACTGATTGCCCTATAGCTGGCTGGCACTTTCGGGGGAATGCTACTGTTGGGAGGCAGGGTTCTGTTCCCATGATATGAAGGGTATGTCATCTCAACAAGTTCGAGCCTATGAAGACGAGTATGGGACAACCTTCCAGGGTTCGTCCTATCCTTTGCGATCAGATCGTCCAGAACTTTTTGACTGGCCTTGATTGAACCGAGCCGGCTATGGGACTATAACCGGTTTTTGCCGCCATCGTTACATGATCGCCTCTGGAAGACATTGTCCATCATCTCAACCTGATTGCGAAAATGGAAGGTAATAGACTTTTTCTTACACATCAAGGTAGGAATGACAACCCTACAAGATCCCGTAATTGTAAAAGTGGGTAAGTTTGATACGCTTCTTGTAGTATTAATATACCGGAAAGAATATGTCAAGTGGAAGCATGGACGACACCGTCAGATTGCCAAGCGATCTGTGGAGTAACCCGTGTTAGCATAGGTTGATATCATTATAGAACCACCAATCAATGTCAACTAAGCGATACGAAGTGTATAGTAGATGAGTAAGGCATCCTACAAGGCTACGCTGGCGGTTTGAGGACCGCTTGGTTCAGGTCACCGCTTCCAATCTTGCTTTTTCTCTTCTCTTCCAAGAATCGACCCATTGGTTCAAGGCGTCAAGACAGCCAGCTCGATCGAACCCACTCAGATCAAGGCCGTTCCTCACTCCTGGTGGCATTTTCTCATCCCGGCCCCAGACTTTCCAGTCGAAGGTAGGATTTGGCCATCCGTGGGACGCATAGATTGCAATCAGCTCTCTCATGTCGTTTCTCCTCGCCAAATCAGCCTCTTGGAGATAATGCGGGTCGTCCGGGTCTGCCTGTCGGGCAAGGGCAAAGAGCATACTGCGAGACCGCTTCGAAGGCCGATGATCGGCATCATTCGCTGTCGTCGAAGAAGCGTCGGTAAAGGAATGATCACTTTCCGCAAGAGAGAGGGAGCTGATCTCTGCTGGAAGCAAGTCTACCGCGTCGTCCAGATCTTCATCGCTACTGTCCTCGGAAGAGTCTGCCTCATCAGACATGTCCGGAAGGTAATCTGCATCATCTTCAGAGTCGGACGGTAAGAGACTGTCCTCCAACAGATGCCTGGGATCTTTGCAAAAAGTCTCGGCCGTCCCCATAAACGTATCCGCATTGGGCACAATGATAAAGCTCATGGTCATATGCCGCCATTTCCAGAGGTAAAAGTACTCATCTGCCGGCATCCTGCTGTACGCAGTCCAGTTGATCTCGACCGGCAAGGCCTCGTAAGTCTCATAGTCCGTCTCTATACTCTCGCCGAGAAGGGTGTACTCGATGATATCCCAGGTCTGGGTATTGAGCAGGAGATAGTACCCCGCGCGCTCGAAGCCTTCGGAGAGCCAGATGATATGACCTGGAAGCGGCAGGATCGCCCGATCTTTCTCTAAATAGTCTCCATAGAGCTCCCCCTTGGCGTAGTTAATATGTAGTGTGTTGTAGGCCAACGTCCAATGCCGTCCATACCGTTCCTGGTCAAGATACGGGAGATGTCGTAGCACGTCGACGACCTCTTCGGTTTTTCCGCGCCGTCCAAGTTCCTCAGCGTCGACTCCGTCCCAACCGGTACCGGTAGCTGGTGGGATCATTAGCTTTTCGGGCGGGATGTACGGTATGTCTGTGAGAAATCGATAGAATGCGAGGATTGCCTCTATTGCTTTTGGGCGGGTACAGGACGACCCCACGTTGGCAGATGCTATATGTTTATTCTCATGCTCTTCTACCAGCATGTTGGATATACAGCTGATCAATTACTTGGGTACGAAAAAAAAAAAAAAGTGTCTTGAAGGATCCCCTCAAGACTCTGGAAACCGATATTGAGGCTTAAGAGGGGTTGCAGTAGTGAGTGCCACTGTGGTGAAACAGCCAGACTTGGCCGGATTGGGTTACTCCGTTCATTAAACGAACGCCTCAAAGCCAGTAGGCAACAACAGTGTTAATGAGATTAAAGTTGCCCAATTTCTTAATGTGGGATATGTCTAGCGGAATCCCAAATCAACTCGTCATTGAACATTAGAACCCGGACCTCGAATGTAGTCCCGAGTGACACATTGATCAGACGCCGAGGAATCGTCTGCAAACCCACATTGCTGATGTCTGAACCTCTGCTGAACACCGCTTAATGCAATCAAGTGTGTTGCCATGCCAATCTCTCGCATGCAAATCACCGCAGAGGCAACTGTGTATCCCCCGCTACTCGTTTTGAATTACAATATAAACAATCAACCGTGCATCCGTCTACTTCTAAGAGGTTACACGCCGGCTAGGGCTATGCTTTATGACCGGGCAAGCAGCCATTTTTTATTGGGGGGGGGGGGGNGGGGGCATTTACGAAAGAGTTTTCCTCATCCTAAATAGGAAATATATATACATTAGATTAGCTATATGCAGGTCTACAGAATGGGGACTGCAGCTTTTCCAATGGCTGGTGTGGTCCGACCAAAGCCGGATAGTAGTTGCGGCCGGTTACACCATTGCAGTTAGGGCGGCGAGCAGTTGGTTGCAATTGTCAGGCACCGCTGCGTAACTGGGCCAGGCCAATTCAAGATTCGCCCAGCAACCGAGACATTGAAATAGTGTATAATGATATGTAGATGGTCCTGTGATGTGATCAGGTTCGGGTTTGATCATATATTAAGGGACTATTGAAAAAAAGAAAAAAAAAAAAAAAAAAAAAAAAAGAAGAGAAGAGGGTATGGCAAGTAGGTATATGTTGAAACGCTGGTTGGGCCCCTCCTCCATAGGATCAGCAGCTTTTAACCCTAAGAAGATTACTGAAGAGGAAGGCTGTACCCATCTGTACTCAAGAACGAAATTACAAGTGCGTACTCCAAGCATGTATCTTTTACGGTCCCCAATCGGAAGACGATGGCATTGATTCGTATGTACGTTGTATAGATACTGGGCAAGGTCCAGCAATGGATACCTCACAGAGCACAGACGCGATCCAAAACGCAGGTACAATGCGCTACGGTGGATCTCTTCCCAACCATGCACCAGGCGTGCACCCGTGCATACCCAGAAAACTGGGAATAGGAACTGGGGATTGGAATCAAGGGGCTCTGATCTAAGGGGAGTTCGGCGACGATCTAGATTCATCCAACAAAGTTTGATAGCACTGTCCTTGAGAAACTGTAAATTGGGGTTATATACCTGCCTGGAAGGTCGTATACAGAAATGTGACAGACGCTACTTGGAGGTAAACATGCAAGAGTTCTCCAAAACGGAATATAGGGGTGGTAATATCAGCAGCTCTTGCAAGGGCGAGGAGACAAGACGTGTCTGTGGGCAATCAATTGCCATGCAAGTAACTAACCCGTAATTGGAAAGAGCTCACCAGAATCAGAGAGCAATCATGATCATATATTCAGACGATGTTGATTACCGACTCATTCCGGCCCCAACCTGTATACAGGTGATTTCCTTCCAGACGGTCAGGTTAGGGGACTGTTCGGCAACTGGCCGAATCGAGCGCGCTCCTCGGCTTCGTTGATACCTATCGAGGTCAGTGAAGACAAAGATCATATGCAGAACTTTCCTAATCAAAGGAATGCAAACGACGGATACGTACATAGCAGGTTACTCGATGCAGAGGCGTGCATATCAAAACCCCCCTCTCCAGACTAGCGACCGGAAAGCCTGGGTTGGACATCCGCGGAATCCACCTCCCGCACATCCGCACTCGAACCCCTTGCTTGAGTCAGGGTCCGGGGACACGATTTTCTTAGCATTGGAACAGCTCATGTTGGGTTTTAAAGTTAGGCTCCCTAGTTTGCTTGCGTCTGATGTGATCTGGCTGGTTCCGTGGTGGGAAATATGTGGCATGATGGTGTTCGTTCTGTGCAGCATAACATCGGGGTTGGTGGTTTTCAAGGCTATTCAAGTCAACGACATGTAACTACTTTGAAACTGTTTCCGGGTTAATGACTCTGTAACGCGCGATACGGGGAAACAAAGCGGATTCATCGTTATTGTTATTTTTATGATTTACGTCTGCTTTCTCTTTTAGGCTGTTGGATGGCTGATTTGCCGTGGGGTTGCGACAAAGAAGTACACAAGTATATAATTTCCTAATTCGGACCGCATCCGGATGTTGGGCGACATGCTGGAACATGGACAAAACCAACGATTAGCCATCAACACCCCCCAAAGTAGTTGGCTCGTCAGGACTTCAGACCCGAGTTTTTGTACATCAGCCTCTTTTTTCTATTCTGGTGGCAGGACGCAGACCGTGGAGCGGAATGTGATAGATCAACATTCTTTATTATCTGGAGTTATCCGGATAGGACTTCCGGCCGCTCTGACCTTGGGCAGGACTAATTGAATCCCTTGAACATCCAGCTACACACAGCTCAGACAAGGGCGCGATCTAGGACGTCATCGACCGTCGACCCTAGGGCTGGATATACTTTTGGATGGTCAATAGATGGTGTTGCGATCAAGGGGAAGAGTGCTCGACCGTGACTATCCACGTGGCTGGTCGATGAATCAAACTGGCTGCAACCGCCTTGGTTCGGCGTCTGGCAGTCGTGAAACAAGTTGTTTGTAATTGTAAAGGTACTATACGTTACCGCAAAGGAATTTCCTGAAAATAGGGAAAACCGGTCCTGATCTGGTCCGGCTTGCTCTCGCCATCAATGTCAACCAGAATACGGCCCGACGTGAGTGGTTCGACGGCTTGTTCGGCGCATGCCTGAGGCAGCATTCGCAACGGGGATTTGCAGAACGGACTATCATTCCTCCACGCGTGACTGTGACGGGGATTTTTGTGCAACGTTGGCGCTGTCAACAATCCAAAGTGGCTTTTTTTTGTCGCTCTTTTTTCGCTTTTACTCCTTTGGGGCGGCGTTCTGCCTTCCGGTGTGGCGTAGTTCTTGTCTACTGTCGAGACACCTCGAGGCCGTCATCTGACTCTTATTGATTGGTATCGCGTTAGAAAAGAATAAACAAATAAGACAGAAGGGAGATTCGTCGTATTGTCAGTGTTATTTGGTCTCCCCCCTTTTTCTTGGTATCCCGTTCGTTATGCATACTTTGTCCATACGAAGCCTCTTACGGTGGAATACATGTGTAGAAGGCGCCTCTGGAGGAATCGTCACATAAAAGGATCTGGTCAGGTGCAGGTCATCAACTGCATTATCGGGGCTCTGATTGGCTTTGGCCGGCCCGAATTGAGTGATTTGCGCGGGGGTGATTAGCTAGCCCTGAATAAGGCCAGAAATACGTTGTCCAATGAGAGCCCGTCTTTTCCATTTATTTTTACTTTTTTTCTGCTCCTTTTCTGTTCTTTCTTTTCCAACGTTTCACATTCGATCACCAGATTGATGGGCACGCCATGAGGTATACCAGTGGATTTGGGCAGTGTATTGGTTCAAAGCGATAACAACTAATCAGTGTGGGAGGGCGCGCCTGTCATTGCCAACAAGTGAACAATGCATCCTCATCACTTCATGGGCCGGGCAATGGTAAGCCCGTCCAAGCCATGGCACGCATTCGTATCATGCAAGGCCGATTGCGAAACATAGAGCAGCAAGCATAGCCAGCCAAATCGGTCGTCTGTTCGACGGAGCGGTGTTCCCGTGACCTTGCCACAGCCGCGACACCGCGACACCGCGAAACCGCTCTCAGCGCGCCACGTAATCTTCCTTGCCAGTCACGAGGAGCGCAGAGGAGCAGCTGCTCCACCCACAAATTGTTTAGATGTAAGTTTCGTATGTTGTTCTGCTTTTGGTCTGTAGCTACAGAAGATATGGTACAGTACGGGCTGTGTCGGTCAATTACGGCGTCTTTTTTTTTTTTTTTTTTTTGGTTTTCCAGCTGTCCATGTGCCATGTCGGCCACGCTGGCAGCATCATCAGAAACATTCCAGACGGCCATGGGATCAGGGCGATGAGTTGTTCAGTTATCCAGTCATGTTAGTAAAACCCAGGACGATGTATCGCCCGAGCACTACGACGTGAAATAATGACAAGCAAAAAGGAAGAGGCGAGGGGGCGAGATAGTCGTCTACTAGTAGTAGCCGTAGTCGTAGTGTAGCAGCAGCAGCAGCAGCAGCAGTAGTGGTAGTAATAGTCGTCGTCGTAGCAGTAGTAGTGAAACAACAAGGCTGTAACCCTGGCCAGAGAACGGCGCCGGTTGGTTTGCCATGTGCGAGCTGTCACTGCTACTATTGACTAGCCCGGTCCATCCGGTGTCCACTTGGCTATTAGCGGTGAAGCCGCTCCGACTCTGCTTTGCCGCCTGGGGAGGAACGAAGGAGGAAGCACTCTGATACAAAGGACGGTCATTGGATCTGAGATCTACTGTTGCAATTTTTTTCTGTTGCTCCCGGTCAAATCCTGCACCATCAAGGATTCTTGAGAGATGGGAGCCGGCGAAGCTACATGCCTAGTACTCGGTATAGTTGACTAGGTATGGTCTAGGCAAAAGCCCGGGGAGGATTCCCCCAAAGAAACTCTGTTCATCGAGCGACAAGAAGAGACTCGCCCCGGCTGGACGATCGTTGCAGTTTACCTCACCGTCAAGTGGTAGTGTGCATTAGCTGCAGCCTAGATCTGACGCTCTTTTTTTTTTTTTTTTTTTTTTTTTTTTTTNCTGCCGCAGCTGGTTCGAGCATTCCCATTGGTTCATAAAGCTGTTGGCTTTTTTTTTTTCTTTCCTTCTCTTCTGTTCTATCTCGACGGATTATCAGGAGCAGTATCTGTGTTTGGTTTTTCGGTCCCATTGACATTGGTCGGATACATGTAGTCGGTTGCTGCCAGTAATGTTTGCTGCATGCCACCAGCCCAATGCGGGGTCTCGACAGTCAGTCGATCGATCAGATGAGGGCACCAGTGATCTGTCAACAACGGCGCTTGATACTACTGTCGGCACAATAAACCTCGTCCCAGACAAATCACCACCTGCGTAGTTTGTAACTGAGTTTTCCGGATGCTTGGTGGCCATGTTGTTTTCTGGGAAAAGCCGAAAGTAACTCCTTTTTCCTCAAGGGCATCGACGGCGACCAGCCGAGGCTTGCCGGTGACTTTTTTTTTTGCAGTCAAACAAAGTCACGAGGCCAGATGGGAATTTGCCCCATTTGCAATTTCCCCTTCGGGCAGGCGAGATCGACGCGCCGTTCCATTTTCGGCTGTTTTCCCCCCTCCGCATCCGCATCCCGATTGGGTCGGGCCAAACGCGGCTTAGCGTGCCGGATCAGGATTTCTTCAGGTTCAGTTTGGCCCTGGGGCAGCTCTGTAATGCGATGGGCGGCAACTCTGAAAATATCCGGAGCAAGAACCTCTGTACACGAGTCTGACTGGCAAATTGTTGGGGACAGAAACATCAAAACCCATCACAAAATCTCCAGGCTGCTGACCCGATACGATGTCGTCACCGGGTGACAGTAGCCCGATCATGGCTGGTTCCTGGTTGGATGACTAAGACCGATCACGAACAAACCGCTTGCCGGTAAGCCGGAGGATTGCCGACACCTGTTGCCGGCCAGCGCCCGCTAGCCTGTGACAAGCCACGCGGGCTGCCAACCAAAGAGGAAACTGAACAATGGCATTGTCCGACCCATGGGAATTCCAATGTTTCCTCCTCTCTGTCGCGTTTTTTCCTGGTGCCTTACTCAGCCTTCATTGGGTGCTTGGCTTCTTGAACTGCATCTCGTGACGGCTGCTGGCGTTCGTGCCGTGAAGAACTGACGATCTACGCAAGCATGGCAAATAGTGCTCCGGGATCAGGGTGACTATAACACGACCATTAACTAAGCAACATCTCGATAGGTAGTTAGTTAGAACCGGGCAGGCAGAGTCAGCGGCGTTGCGCCTCACAGTCTTACAAGCCTGCGCGAGCCCATGCCAGCGACTACGGATCCGCTGATTGGCCCCCATGTAACGCGCGCTATCCGCATCGGCGGGTCGGGGAACTTGCGTAGCGCAGCCGCGAAGCTTAGAGCCGATGTTGAGTCTGGGCATAACTGCTAGCTAGTCTCATCATGCTGTCTTTGACTTTTGGTATCTTTTGGAGGCTGCGATCATGTGCACCCCTTTATTTTTCTTTGTATTTTCGTTCGCTTTTGGCGCTTTACTTGCGCCCTTGGTTGATGGAAGACAGTTCCGTCCTTTTTTTTTTTTTTTTTTTTTTTTTTTTTTTTTTTATTTTTCTTTGGGAGAAGGGGAAGAAGGGTAATGGCGCTGCCGAATCGTGGTTGGTACTTGCGCCATTTGATATCATGTTAACACCCCCCCCCAAACTCTATCATTACAGTTGTCGGATAAACCTACATCTTTCGGGACAACGCCGCGAAGGAGGCGAACGTCCTCTGTATACTGTATACATACTCGTTAGGATTGTCACAATCTGCGCGACTTTGTGTGTCCCGGTTCCAGGGATCCGGATCGCAGCGCAATGGAACAGCTAGTCTGGTGTACTAATCTCCCAGCTAATCGAATATGATTGATATTAATAACGATCGGTGAAATAGGACGGACGCTTTTTTTTTCTTTTTTTTTTTTTTTTTTTTTGGGAAAGGCGGGGGGAGGGAGGGGTCACTAGTTTGGTGGGCTGGTAGATTGGTAGCATTTCACCCGCAGTGCCTCGGGGAAGGGGGGTGTTTCGGAAGCTCGGGAGGAATAGTGACTGACACTTGCTGCACCGCTTTGTGGCTATTGGCTGCAAGCTTCGGTTTTGAGGCTGTCGCACGCCGGCTGGCGGAAACCAGGGAAGGAGAATCGGCAACGTTCTCTGTTCTTTCATGTTCGCATTGGATTGATTTTACTCACTTTACTTATTTTACTTATTTTACCTATTTTACCTATTTTACCATTACATTAGGTCATTGTCGACCGACCTCTCCGGCCTCGTTCATACGGAAGTGTTACCAAATCCGCCCAGACTACCCCTGATTGCAACAAACACAAAAACCGGGAAACAAGAGATGATCGCCATGACGGCCGCGATTGGATAATTGTCTGAAAGAAGCAACTAATTTAAACTATGCGACAACGTTCCGGGGTAATCGGTCGGCCAGACAAGTACTATTGGCAAAACCGCGTGAAACCTCCGCATTATTGTTGTTTGGCAGGACGGGGAAGAACCCCAACCCCAGGGTGGCAAACGCATGCAATAGCTGTTCTCGTCCACACAAAAACAAGTCATCGGGCCCCGACGCTTTCGGCAACGCACTCTTCCTGGCTTTTTCTCCTCGCCTTTCTCAAACGTGGATTGCTCTTCGATCGGCGTGGCAAGACTGGGTTGCGCCGGGCCATCTGGTCATTCTGACTATGGACAGCGTAGTACCGAATAGTGTCGTGGTCGATGCTGCTAAGAATAATGCCGGGTTAATCGTCGGGCGCGCTGAGGCGAGGGAGCCATAATAGGACCATGGTAATATAGCCGCCGGCAAAACCAGGGGTCACCTGACCACCGTTTCCGGCTTCCATCCGCCTTCCAGAACAACGGGCACCCGGAGGCTGGGCCGCATTTTGCCTTTGCTCGTGACGACAGCTTTGTTTACCGACGGTGCATCGCCGCTCCTGGTAACAAGAATGGGAGCGCCCAACACCTTCTGTTCGCCAAAGTCAAAATAATGAAGCAGGATCACGGCCAGTAGTCAGCCGACTGGAAGCCCTATACAGCCTGAACAGGCTGAACCGCACAATAATATCAGCAGCGTAATGCGCTTCCATAGAGAAAATAACATTGCCAGCACATCAATCCTGCGGAAACGTCCCGAGGAGCGACTAACATGCGGAGACGGTCAGGTGAAAGACCCCCCCCCCCCCCCCCCCCNAAAAAGAAAGAAAGAAAGATAGGGCGTAAGTTACGGCAATGGTGGCAGCAAACGGGTAATTTCGCGTATGGACGGATACGGGGGGCGAACGTGTAACGGGTTACGGTACGCACGTAAAGTAAGCAAACGGTACGGAGGGTACAGAGTCCTCTAGGCCAGACCGCCGGGCCCCACCAGCAAACACGCATTTTCCCTCTGGATGCTGCTGCGCTGCCCGCTCCCTCGGTACAGGCGGTGGGCTGCAGTGTGGCACAATGGGCGCCCGCTAACCCAGGGCTAGCAGGACCGGTACCCACCCGGGGGCCCTCTTTTGGCTGCTCTTGCCTCCCGCACACAGTGGCACGCCCTGCTCCTGCTGTCTGTCTTCCCTCCACCCCCCTCATCAGCCGAGCTGTTGCTTGCTCACTAACAACAAAACCATTGCCGCGCCCACTCATTCTCGCTCCTCCCCCCATTTTTTCTCCATACCACCACCCAACTCAACGTCTGCTTCCTATCTTCAACTTGCTTCCCCTTCGACGCTCTCCTCCTTCGTACTTTCTCCTCCTCCTCCTCCTCCTCCTCCTCCTCCTCCTCCCGCCGCTCACACTCGCGTCCGCTTCCCATTCCGCCCAATCTCACATACCGCTCGCCGATCTCCCTCCAAGCAGCTTGTCCTGACTCTGCCCGGGAACATCTCACATTCCCTGCCGATCTCGTCGCACTCGGGCCACCGCTAAATCACCCTCCATTGCTCGCCCGGTCTAGAGACTCGAAGAGAGCAGAAAAGAGCGAGAAGAAACAGCAGAGAGACGCTCGTGACAGAAATCGGATTCGAATTGGCAAGAGGACCGAAAGAGACCGCATCCGTCTGACTGCGCTACACAGCTCGACCTGTTGTTGCGCGCCGGTGCCAGCTTTGCTTGTCTTTGCCGTTGCACAATCATCACCCACCCGGCGGCCAGGAACCCATCCTCGCTCGCCTCGTACGACTTTGACTAGGAACAAGGCCGCCTTGGCTCGTTTTCGTCTCTGCTTCTAGAAAACTAGAAGAATATCCCTAGAACAACTGCCGACCACCACTCCTGGAAAAGAACGTGTCAAAGAGATTCTTCTTCGAGAAGGTGTCTTCATCCGTTTCGTGACGCCGTTCGAACACGCTTGGGAACCACGGCGATCCCAACCTTATGTCTAGCTTTCCTGATCGATATCACGCCCGTGTAGCCGCGACCATGCCTAAATTTTCCACGCCTGTTCTGACCGTCGACCCGGCCAAGATGCAGAAGGTTGACACGGCAAACACACAGAGTCTGCACGGGATGTGGTTAGGTGAGTGCCTCACAACCGTCTGTCAGGGCTTGCTACTCATATGCTAACTTACCCACCCCACAGTATTCTCCAAATGCGCAGATTACATGGAGGAAGGTCGACGATTAGAGAACCTCACCTGGCGTCTCTGGACCCGCGAGACGTTTTGCGTCGAACCCACCAGTGCTAACGATACCTCCGCCATTCCGCTGTTGCGCGCTGAATCGACCGAAGTTCCGTCCTTGTCTGCTAGCGTCGATTCCGTGAATTCTGTGGATGCCGACCGCATCGAGTCGCATATCAAGACCCGCCCCATGGACGTGAAGCCCACCGTGGTCGGGGAAGACGTGTTGATTACCGGCAAGGAAAAGCACATCACCTCGTCGGACCTGGAGCGCATGGTCCTTAGCATCAAGGAGCGGAAAGCCCTCGAGCCTTTACCGGCGCCGGCGCCTCCACCCATCAGCCCGCAAGTTGTCGACGTGACGCCGCGCGCTTCGTCTCCGCCCAGTACCACCCCGCAGACGACCACGACCACGGCTGTTTCGTCCACAGCCACCTATCCGCTGCGTCAGGCCATCCAGTCCGCCGAGTCCTGCTCGACCACCGCGCCCGAAGGCAATGACAGCGACCAGGTCCCCTCGAACGAGTCTGACACCAGTGTTTCCTCGTCCGGGGTCCTCCCCGCCAAACCGCCCCTTAACAAGACTCCGAGTATCGTCCGGGGCTTCTCTCCTGCCCAGATCTCCTCGTCGTACCGCTCGACCACTCGTCTTGGCGCCGACCAGAATGAAGTCTCCAAGACGCAGTTGCAACAGAAACCGGCACCGTCCAAGAAGAAAGCCGGCATGTTCACCCTTGGTGGATCCTCTGGTGACGACGAGAGTTCCTTTGAAGATCGTATGACCCCCAACGCTCACCGCAGCTCTCTATCCGAGGAGCTCAGCCGGCCGGGTGTTCGTGCGGCGACGGCCAACGCGGCTGCTGCCAATGCCTCTGCCAACGCGTCGCACCCGTCCAGTGGTGCCAACGCCGCCAAGAAAACTGCCTCCTTCAAAGACATTGTGGAATCGCGCGGGATCAATCCGATCAAGGAGGGCATCTACGAAGACGAAGACGCTATAGCAACCGACGAGGAGGACGAGCCATCGGAAAGCGCGATCGAAGATGAGGACGACGAAGACTGGGAGGACTCCATTAGCGAAAGCGGGCAATCGAGCGTGGAAGAGAAAGAGTACTTTCAACGAGTCGACTCCCGCCCGAACCTGGTGTCGCGGCCGTCGCTGCTCACCATGATGATGAACCAGCCCGCCAAGATGGGCATGCCCACGCGATCGACCCCCGCCCTGCAACGTTCGCGCATCACTCCACCCAACGGTCCCTCGTCCGGTGCGTCCCCGGACGACGGAGACAATCTCACTATGCGCGGACCCGACGTACCTCGATCCAAACCCATCGTCGTCAAGCCCCCGGCCCAACCATCCGGTGCGCACTCCCCTCGCACTACGCGACGCAACATGCTCGCTACCGAACTCACCGAATCTCTACGCCGCCATCTGCTCTGGGAGCGGCAGCAAAAGAGCACCACCGTGAATGCCTTCTTCAAGCGTCGCCATACCACTCATGACATGGCCAACCTCAAAGAGTATCCCGGACCGCACGGCGGCAGCGGTGGCAAGGGTGATGGTTCGAGAAACAGTTCGTGGAACAACTACAACGATTACGGACCATGGGAATACCACGTCAAGGGATGGTGATCTGTTCCGACATGCTAATTAATACTGATGATTTTCGTTTCTGCCTTTTTTTTTCCCGCATACTGAACGGCGTTGAACCTATTACGTACAGGGCCTGCCTTTCACATTGCATTGCGCGGTCGGCTGTTTGATGTTTTCTGCTCTGATCCTGTATTATTCTCCTACTGTCTTGTTTGATTCATTCATGGTTGGTAGACCTGACATGATTTTGGTGCAAACATTGCATGAAGGGGCACATGTTAAAAAGCTTGCTGTCATTAATAGTCATGATGGTATGGTTTACGGTCTTGCTCTTGATGTTTGTTGACCCCCCATTATTTTTTTTTTTTTTTTTTTTTTTTNTGTTTCTTATAGCAACCGGAGCGATCTGGTATGGCTTGTGACACTACGAATAAGAATAAAAGTGATAATTGATCATTTTGGACACTCTTGCTGGTCATTGTAGTTTTGGGCTGTGTGGGAGAGCCAGTCGACTAGCAGAACTCTCGACACTTTACCTGAAGTCAAATCCATTCATTCTCTACAGTGATTTTTACATGGCAATTACTGAAACATTGTTTGTCGCTCGTTCTCCCTTTCTTTGTGCTTCAAGGCAGAATGAACCCCAAACGGAAGAGGGAGAACCTGTACGTAAGCCTTCTACTCGTTTTCAGCTGATGCTGGACGACGACACGCCCCCTGCTGATTTTCGGACCGGTGTGTGGATGGTGGTCAGATCGTATTGAACATGATGATTCGACCGGTTGGTTTGGGTCCGTGAAAGGGGATAAAAACGATACAACTACACGGTACCATTCTGAGTCATTGGAGACATCGGTACACCAACAAGCCCTATAGAGACTCGAACAAGAAACCGTTGCTTTTGTTACGGGAATGTCGTCATCCTAGCTATCTTCGAGGCGATACGATGCTCTCTAGTTAGTTACTAATCTCTCGACATACACTAAACTACGAATGGGGTCAAATCGCGATATCTACCCCAACGCGTTGCTCGAGAGCTCGTCATCTAGATAACTACTCGATTGGGAAGGTCGGCCATCTCCGTCGCCCACGCTGACTCCTGGCCCGTTCTTCTTTTCTATCCTTCTATGTGCTTTGTTTAATCACGAGGGCGATGCAGGGTCGCGGCGGTTGCCTGTTGATCATCTGAGGCTTTGATTCGAAATTGATAGTCTGAAACGAAGTAAAAGCTCTGGTTTCTTTGTTTGTGGGGTCGGGTATGTATTATAGAGACCAAAAGAAAGAAAAAAAAAAAAAGACGTGTTCAGTTGGGTGTTCAATGTTACACTTGAGTAGTTCGTTGAAAATAAAAGAGGAAGAATGTATCATAGGATGAGATGCGTTGGCAAGAGCCGTCACGAGGATCAAAAGGAATTTTAAACATGTGTTTTATTGGTGCCCGGCGGCCATGGGGTGTTACTAAGGGGAGGGGAAGAGGATGTACGCATGGCGGGGAGGGGGGCCGGGCTGATTTGATGTGCAGATACGTATAGAGATGATGTGCATATCCCATGGGGGCCGCAAATGCTGGGGACAACTCGAGGGCGCCCCTCCCGGCTACACTGGAGCTGTCACTGCAGTAGAAAAAGAAACAAAAGTCGATGATGCAGGCTGACATTGGCATTTAATGGATGACGTTGTCGTCGTGCTGATTCGGTACCCTTTTTGTTTTTCTTTTAGATTTCTTCAATCTACTTACCTTTTACTCTTTTGAGAATAGGGCGTAGGATAGGGCGTGGAGGTGTGTAGAGTTGATATGTCAAATGTGTCAGGGTAATATGTATAGTATTGGGTTGTAACCGGACCGCGAAGCCGTGAAGTTGAAAACTACAAGGGATCATCCTTAGGTCATAGCTGTGGTGGTCTCGAAGGGGCCATTTTCGGCCTGAACCTGTCGACGATGCATGGTTCTCGTATAGCCCATGGTTCGACGTTGGTGTCAAAAGTCAGGGTTCTTATTGAACTGAAGATATCGGGAATCACTGAAAGGGTCATTAGTTGTAGGGGAAAAGAACTAAAGGAAAAGAAAATCTTTACCGTTGCTAAGCAACGGTAAATTTTCTAGGAATCCCGGCTATCTCTCTTCACCAGTTCTGATCTCTTGTCTGTGCTTTGGAAGCTTTATGAGGATTAGGGAGGAGCTCCGCCAGTTATTGATAATGCCGATAGCCTCTTACCTTTGATCGGAACCTTGGACCCTGTAAGGAGTATTGATGGCTGTTATGCCGCTTATGCTAGGTTGGACTGATTTTTCCACCACTGACAGGCCGCGAAAGTATCTGACGGTGGTTTTGGTCTTGACCTCTCCACTATAATTGAGAAATAGAACCGGAGCACTCTCAATACGATACTCGCGCTAGGATCGCTTCGGCCTATCCGATGCACTCACTCTAGGCTTTTCAGGGTGCTTCTTTCCAGCCTATATTGTGCACGATAGATTGCTGGAAGGATGTGTGCCAAGCTCATCGGCTTAGGAGGTTTAGCCAGATTTGACTCTTTTCGCGTGGGCTTGTCGCCGGGGGGACTCGCTATTTCTATGGCTCGGGCTGAGCTGCCGGGGATCCAAAGGAGTCCTTCAGTACTTCTGCAGTGCTCCCACCGCAACAGGTGCTGTACTGGCACCATAAAGCCTCCAGTAACAACGAGAATTGTCATCGTGTAACCGTCGCAAGAGCTCCTTCTAATGCTAGGAATCCGAAACCGGATCCTGCACAGGCTTTAGGTGTTGCAAGATGGCTTGGTTTTGATATCTCATAGGCTCCCAAGCACAGTTAACAAGCAGCATTTTGATATGGCCAAAATTCGGGGCAAATAGTGACCAGGGAAAGACTAAGAATCGTAAACTGTCCCGTGTTTATCAAGTTAGCTCACTCTATTAAAGTCATTAGCTGACCCATTGTCCGTGACGCAAAACAACAAGAACTTCACGGCTTTCCAAAGCCCGTTGCCTTTCTACGAGTCTTTGAAACTAGACTTATACTCCTCAATAATATACTGTTACTCTAGACACGCAGGTAAACGGACGAAACCTTCCTGAGACTGGCAATGTCGAGAGATGATTCTCTGTGGGACACTCCATATAAAGCAGTAACGACCAAGCCCAGATAGTATCTGAGATCAGAAAAAGTAGAACAAACATCACGAGCCATATTGGCAAGACCCAGAGGTCACGGATCGCGCTTGCCCTAAAATCCCCCGCATAAGACCGAGCTTTCCTATTTCGGAAATAACAAAGAGTTTCCTAAAGCAGTCATGGCGTGCACAGCCCAGCCACAATAATAGTGATCTTCAAAAGAAATAATACTTTTGTTCTTGTCCCTTCGCCTTACGGAGTACACCGCGCCTACCTAATTGTTCCAACGTCACCCTGGAATGATACCTTCCGAAGATGGGTCCGTGGTGTCTTAATGCTCAGGCATCAAACACAGCCCAGTCGACCCAGGCCGAGACCTGGTTTTCTCCACAGTGGTGGCAGCCACGCTCCAAAATAATTGACGCGTCGGAACTTTCGCCAGCTCAATTTGCCAGCCCGACCAGGGCTTTGTGGAGTCGCTTGATTTTAACTCGTTGCCGGCGAAAACAATCTCACCGGTAATAATCGCAAGGCTGGAGACTAGTCAGGACTAGAGCTGGAGTTGTTGAAGATTGTATGAGCTTGTATTGGTATAAGGTGATACACGCATATATAATGTATGTAACTAAATCAAGTCTTTTGGCTTGTGGCAATGTAACTATAACGATGAGCTTGAAGATACTTCTGATGCTACTACGGACGGACTTTGTTTCTTGCCTTTAGCCTGTCAAACGGGATTTGACTTATTGATTTTGCGCTTGATATATTGACTATATAGAATATCTACATCATCAATCTAAACAGCAAGCAATTGCTTCAGTGCCTCGTCAAGGCTTTGGAAGAAATACCAACTCTTCTGTGATTCTTGTTGTGATCTATCAAACAGCCTCGTATTATTGTCTCGGCGTCGGCATGCGGGATGCCGCCGGTCGGCTTCCCGAACGTAAAATTTCTGCTCCATGGCGGACATCAGCGCTCCGGTAACTAGCCATCCCTAGGCGCCAACGCCTAGCCGCTCCGGCCCGAAGCTACATTGGTATGCTGGAGTGAGCCGAAACAAGGAAAGAAGGCGAGAATTAGAAAGCCGGAAAAAAAAAAAAAAAAAAAAAAAAAAAGAGGCAAAAGTGGAAGCAGAAAACCTGTCAGAAACATGGACTATAACCCAATCGGATTGTTTCCTTTGTCAGAAAATAATGATCCGTTTGTTGTCTCCTGTTGTTACTTCTTCGGGTCTGGCGCCCGTGCCTGATCTTCTGGGTCAGGGGCAAGAGAAGAAAATCTACGAAAATGGTGAAAACAGGTCGGTGATACGGGGAACAAAAAATTTTCCCTCATCGGTAGGTTTCGGAAAACAAGAAGCAATATTTTTCGTTTTTCTTCTCACCGCGCGAGAAAAAAAAAGTTAGGATGGCGATTCGCTGGACCTGGAACGGTGCTAGAATGCAACATGAATGCAAGTTGCGTTCCGGGTTGGAAAAGACCAAGATAGCCAACCAGATGCCGACCTTGTCATTATTATATTTGGTCGTGTCATAGTCTTAACTGGACAAACAAGTGATAGTCACACTCCAGTTTATTCAAATACATGGCTGTTTTGCTATGATTCTTGTCGATTGTGGGTGACTGACACGGGACATGTATGGTCGGGAATTATTGCGAGGAGCTTAATCTTCATTATATCAGAAACGATTTCCTGCCCTAAGCTGGAGCGAGAAACATAAGTATTGCCTTTCTTCATTCGAAGCTCTTCCGAGATTACAGAACTGCACTGGTCATGGTTATAAGAGGATTTTTGAAAATATAATAACGAGTCCCAAAGCGGAAGCACTGGGCTTACTTTGAACGAACCAACAACATCAAACCGCGCTACTGTAGGGCAACTTTGCACTGAGAAGTTTTCCTGCTTTGGCGACCTACCGAGCTACGGCATGTGAACTTTCCTTCTCTTACACGGAATTCCAATACAAACATATTAAGTCTCTGTAACACTATTCTACTATAGCCTGTGTTCTACACAGCACTTACACATTGTCCAGAAATCCGGCCCTTTCAAGCCCGTGATGTCTTGCGTGTTAAGTATGCAGCGCCTCGCAGCCGAATGACCTGTCGCAGGCCAATCTACAGATTCTGTGTTTGTGCTACACAACGCCACGAGGCCCTCTCTCTTCGGGTGTCGGTACATAGAAGCATCCCACAGATCAGAAACTAAAGCATGTTTCGTGTGACTACGATCATGTATACATTGATATCACTTAACAAGGCGGCAAAACTAGGAAGCTGAGTAAAAAGTAAAAAGTCGTACAAAGACGTGTTCTGGTCGGAATTGTTGCTGGCTTGGGAAAGGTGCATGTGATTGTGGCTTTAGGCCCTTCGACCCTAGTAGCTATGTATCTGTTGTGCACACCGTCCCTTGTTATAGTTTTTGATGCTGCGTTGCGCACAGACTAAACCATCTCAAAGAAAGTATCTTATTTGGCAGATGAGTCGGTGAGCTCATCAGGGCTGTCTCACAGAAGATGCGCACGACAGCTTGCGACCGGGGAAGTTTCTGTTTGCATCCAATTGGCTAGGCTTACCATCTTCAGAGACGGCGAGTATGAGCAGTCATGTCCGGTTTGACGCAGGAAGCCCGTGGCGGGCACATGCATAGTCTTGTAGAGCCTAGACAACGATATAAAGTTTACGCACAAGGTTACTCGACGTCATCTCTACTTCAACAAGATGACGATCGTCACGTTGCGGGAGACTATCTGACAAGCCTGACCAAGATCATATATTATACTATCCTGGACATGATTGATGAGATGGATGCGCATGTAGGCTAGCGAAACGCGGCCGCGGGAGGCTCCAGTGGCCCGTAAACCGATCATCTAGGCTTCGGAAGGCTGTATCACTACGCAATTGTTTGAAAAAGTCGGTGAACCTGCAGCTAGCGTACGCCTATCCTCATCACTTGCAGTAGTGCATCGGCCGCATATGCAGGCTTGCTTAAAGGAGGGTGTCTGAGCTTCTAAGGACGAGGCTCGGTGAAAACGAAGATCTCTTGCCCGAGACCAAGTAACATGTCGGTAATAGACAACTCAGCACCCAAAACAGGTCTTTCAACAATGGTGAATACAAGAAACCAAATATCTGAAGAGTAAAACAGTTCACAACCGAGACCCTGTTGACGTCAACACAGGCCCGAGCAAACCCTTTCTACCAGACGGATCGCCAGGAAACCAGTGTGCAGCATGAGACAAATGATAAGCATGCCAACCGATGTAGTTCATTGCTCAAATCAAATGAAAAACAAGTCAGGCATACAACGAAAAGAAAAAAAAAAAAAAAAAACGGGGGGAAAATACGTGAGGTCGAACAAGTCCGGGGAATGACAAAAGTCTGCCTTGTCTGGTGACCGAGCTCGTGCGGGGGTGAGGTACCGGTGTCGTGTCGACGTCGCTCGTTTGCACACTTAGCCGGGCCCACAACCAGGCATTTGACTTGGTCTATACCCAATTGTTTGGGAGAAACAGGAGAAGAAGAGACACAACAAAGAAAGTAAGATCTCACCGCAGACCAGATGCTAGCATCTACAGAAACTGAGGCAATTGCGGATCCTGACAATGCTGTGGTAATGTATGTATCGTCACGATACTCTTATATACACCAGGTACATGCAACGCTGGCCTCATACGGGTCACATCATCTGCTGGACACAAGGGTTCTCTCTTGTGCTCGAAAGAGCAGCGCTCAGTTGACGGATCGCCCTACCAATCGGAGAATTACAGGTTGTTGCCGTTGAAAGCCTACTTGCATACCAGTCTGTCAGCCAGTTTTGATAAAGAGAAGAACTCATCACACCCTGGAAAACAGGGCAGAGTATAGCGAGCCGTTTTCGCAGTTAGCAATCATCAATACTCCATAATTAACTAGCTGTTCAGCCCTTTCGTTCTGAGCTATGATACGCCGCCGATGATTGGTCTCTGTAAGGATCGCATTTTCGCGATACTCGGTCGTTACGCATTACTGCTGCGTAGAACGATGAAAGCGAAACCAATTCAACAGATACGTACCAGTAACCTAATGATGATTTCACAGCCCCGACGGAGGAACCACTTCCATGTGCCTGTTTAAAGTTAACACTAGAACTAGACAAAACAGCCTCCCCTAATTATTTTCGTTACGGTGGAGATGCTCTCCAGCGTTGCATCCGGAACCGACCACATGTGGTCCCCCGGCTCAGGGTCGAACGCCCTATCGGCGCATGAATCCCCGGCACGCGCGCGTCGCGGTATTTATTGCGCTTGTGAACGGTGAACAAATCGAGCTCGTGGAAGAGAAAGATACGTTTCACAATTTGTGGCGCGGAAATGGAGCAGCCCTAAGAGCGCACACACCAGAGTACCTGTTCTTGCCCGGGGCCTTCTGATCTTATGTGACCAATGAGAAGGTCCCTGTCCTGGGTTTTCTTCTTTGCTCAATTTTGATCGATAGGTACATTCAATGTAGTATCCTTGAATGGATATGTCCTTTTCGATGATTGTAACGGTATGTTTCTAGTTACTTGCTCCCCGAAATTGCTCGGTTCGGACTCGGTAATTTGTATACAAGTATGAATGGCACCATCCAGTCTAACTGATGCGCCTCGCTCGTTTACCTGCCGAGTTCCGAGTCAACATGATTGTTGAGCGTGAGCTGGAAAAGATTGTCTCTTTTACATCTTTGTGGCGTGTCAGCTAGAGCAGCCACAAGAGGTCGTTGGGGGTGGGGGGTCAAGCCCCGAAGCGGTTGTGAGATGGCAAAGATGCACAGAACATGTACACGCTGTGGCCGCGGTACATCGGCCAGAGGTACAGTAACTGTGATGGGCCGTAACTTACGGCCGTCTTGGTTTTGTGGGCGTATCGTGTTTCTTTCATACCATACCGTACAAAAATCACGTGATGACGTTCGCCGTCTTCATTCCCGACGCTCGCATCGTGTAATTTACCACCAAGATCCGTGAGATGGTAACGGTAATAAGATTCACAGTATTAATGGATACCCCAATTAGGCATTCCTTGGGTTATTACTTGTGGTCGATGGTCCCTAGCTGCGTTGATGGCACTATGAGCACATGCAGATGAATGTATGAAGCAATGCGGCAGACGGCGGAGCGCCAAACCGAGCACATTACCATGCAATTATATCACGAGTCTTTTCTTTCTTTCTTGCCGTTTCTTTTTTTGTTCTGGCTGAAAGTAAGATGAGATCAGATGAATTGAAATCGACATATAAAATTGAAAAAATAAGAAAGATAAAAAAAGTAACGAGATATTACTGGTCGATATCGAAGCTCTTGGTTTAGATGGTCGCGGAATATCGACTTGACGACTCATCATGAGTGATGGGTGGCCAACCAATCAGCGGCGCCCAACTATTCAGCCGTTTGTACCTGTCATGATCTGATCTTCAAAGGCGCTCTCAGCCTCTCTCTCTCATTTTGAGTCATCTGCAGTCATTTTACCATGTCAAATTCATTATGAAAGAAAAAAAAAAAAAAAGAAAAAAGACGGAGAGAGTGATACGGTTGGCTTGTACAGTGTGGGTGGATGTATGTATCGCATTTCCCTCGTTTGATTAATCATACATAAACCGTCGTTCATGTCTATATGGACGTCTTCTATCTGTGGCTCAGTATCAATATCGAAGATTACCTCAAGTTGCCAGCATTGAAATATACCATAGATAGTATTTGGTTCAAAAATTGCCTCTGCTGTCGCAATTGCAGCTGTTGTTGACCGGCAGCAAAGCCCGCCTCACGTGGACCACACAAAGAGCGAGTCGTGACTGCATCAACCAATCCTTCCCCTCATCATCATCCACATCAGTCAAAATCTCAACACGGAGCGTCAAACAAATTTGCCGCTTGCAGCGGTCCGGCCAGAAAAGAGAAAAGAGGTGAAAAAAAAAAAAAAAAAGATAGCACAAGCAGAGCCACCGCGTATCTCCGAAAAGCGTGACTGTAGGCTGCCAGCGCAACGCCCTCCCTTTCTACTACGATCTGGGCGCCGATCACGGGTCACCCGATTGCTGCGTTGGCATTTCGACCAGCCCAGCCAAACCCAACTAGGTAGGTGTCAACCCGAGCCAAACGACTTGCAGTGGTGGTGGTTTTGCTACTGTCACTATCGTCCTTTCGATTATTCGTGCTATTGAATAATGCAATTGTCAATCTGCTCCGGACCACCAACAAGAAGTCGACGGGTCACAATCGCTGCTCCGCCCTGTCCCGGGGAACTGTAACAATCGCATACATGGTGCCGCATTGCTAATTATAAGCTGCCCTAGGAATCCCCTCATTCTTCCCCCAATGGAGATTGAGCAGTCCCAGTCAAGTGACAGGGCTTCAGCCGCCGGTAAGCAGTGCTCTGCTCTTATTGCTATACGCCCGTTGCATTTCCCGGTGTTCTGGTGTGTGGTATCATCGTCTGCAGTCCTGGCGCCTATGACGGGGAACTACGCCCGCCCGCTGTTGTTTATTGGCTTCGTCTGACTGGCTCCTGACCTGCTGTGCTTCCCTGTCATGTCAGCTAGAAGATGCCGCCTTCTGGCCCAATCGAGCAGATCAACCTAAGCATTGATGGCACATCAATCTTGAGGCGGCAAACCCCTAGCTAGCTTGCAACCTGATCGCCGGCAGGCTGCTCAAACCAGCAAACAAGGGTGGATGACAACGACAAAGCGGTACACCGGCGCCACAACGGCGGTCGTTGCATCAACGTGACTGACTCTCAGGCCGTCAGTGACCGGGCAGAGTCAGCAGTATAGCCCTGTACCTGTCAGACTCTCGGGCGGGCCGTACCCTTAATGTTTTGCCTGCGCTGTCGACCTTGATCACACGCTTGCTTCAAGGAGCAACACTCTAGCGATTACGCTGACCCGTGGATTGTAGATGTAGACACCAGGGCGCTTGCCAACTCAGCAAGCGCTGATGAACGTCCAGATCCTGCAGCCTCAATGCGGCCCACCCATCCACATGGAAATCGCAAATCGGTGCCTTGTCGCTTCTATGCAACCAAGAGAGGTGAGTCAAGACGAATCGCTACTTGTTGTTATCGTTGGTGTCATCCTTTTCCACTCCTCTTGTTTTTCCATTACGTCGTCCAGGTCATACCGTACCGTCGTATCGAACCGAATACATGTTGACGGCCATTAGCGGTGACAATCGCTAGCCCTGTCACTGCCATCTTGTGACTTGCCTTCAGTTCCTTCCCCTTGCTTTAATTTATTATACTTCTTGACGAGTAGTAACAATGCCCAAGGTTGTCGAAGCGGCGATGCCTGCCAATATCGGCATGTAACCCCTTCGCCTGGGAACCAAGTCTCAACCGAGCCTGAAACCCCTACGACCATCGTGACTAATCCCACGACGAGCCATGTGCCCGGAGAAGAAGCATCGGAAGGACGAGGATCATCGCAGGCAGCACCAGCCCGCCGACCGAGGAGTGTCGCCAAGAAGCCCGTTTCCAAAGCCCAAAGAGACTCTCCGCGAAATTTCCAGATCGGGCAATTGACACGGCGGTTCCATCCTAAAACGGAAAGAAACGATGATTCTGGCACAACACTCTCCTTTGGCCTGGTGCCGACAGACCCCGACTTTCCATTTGACCTCACCGAGCTGTTGTGCATCTTGCACGTTCCCAATGATTGGCCGTCGGTAGCTTCGGCAAGACCGAAATTGAAAGTCACCAACCCCGACATGCCCAGGGGATTCCAGATCAATGTCGAGAAAGGGTTCGATAGCCTAGTAGCGGATGCTGTGAAGGACAAGCGGCAGGTCACTTTACTCAGCCTGATGAACAGTCTCGACAAGTATTTGGAACGCTTCTTGACCGCCGAGAAAGCCCCCACTATCAAGATTGTGGCGAACCTAGCCAGCCCTGCTGGTACTGCACCTGTACCACCTCCAGACTCTTCAAGGCCGAAGTCAGGACCATCTTTGGCGACAAGGGCTACAGGACCAGCCGGCCCACCCCCCGGACCAGCAACTGCACAAAAGCCCATAGCAGTACAGTACTCATCCGAAGAACGCGCACTGGCCCAAGAAACAAGAAACTCAGAGACCAGACAGCTAGAAGCACGCCTGAATCGACTTCCGCTCTATCAGAAGTCTTCGGATGGGCTTTCATATACTGTGCCCCTCAATCCGGGTAAACAGGAGCAGCTTTCAGCCAGCCTCAAATCAAGCAAAACCGTCAAGTTGATGGTTCCGTCTCTGTACCCACTTGAATCTAGCTCAGTGAAGTTTCCAGCTGTGGACGACAAAGACTCCCGCGCAGTCGAGATTGGTTTCCAGAAATGGGTCCAGCAGACTCCTCATGTAACCCTTATGTCGCAGGTAAATTACCTTGCGCACAATATGCATATTCTAGTCAATACTCCGGTGTCGGACCCTATGCAAGAGAGCGGGAAAAAGGTCGATGAACACTACAACACTGGAATTCCTATCGAAGTTTCATCCTTGTCCGAGACCGGCAAGACTCAACCGGACCAAAAGCAAGATACGGATGCTGAAGGTGCAGATACGGAACGGCCCCATCTCAAGTTCATTCCTCGCCCCCCGGAATGGTCCAATCCCAACATCGGACCAGGTACAAGCTCGGACAGTGAAGAGTCCAGCGCAGAGAGTAGCGAGTCGTACGAAGAAGAGGATGAGGATGACGACCATGAAGGAGGTGCTCCAATACCCGAATCAGCCACCACCGAACACAAGCCACCTACTCGCGGCACCGCACTGAACTTGCCCGGGCTTGAACTTTTCGGGATCGAGATACTCGAGATTACAATTCTAAGCTTGACAGTCAGATGCGAGCGTTGCAAAGAGCATACTGACATCAAAAACATTAAGCCAACTACCGATCCGAGCACGGTATCGCCAGTGAGAGTCGAATCGTGTAGGAAATGTGCCAATTCGTTCAATATCGGTACGTTAAACTGTACAATACGTATCACTCTGCAAGTTAGAAAGGCCCTTTTGTTTCTAGTGCTGATCATGTGGAAAAGCTTTCCGCCGCGAACTTATGCATCCGACATCCCAACGTGCTGGATACTTGGATCTCGAGGGTTGTACAGCCTTTGACCTGCTGCCAAGGTATGTCACACAAGAGGTTTTGTCTCTAACAAAGCATATGTTGACCTATATCCACCTGTCGTCGCACAAACCATTCCTTTCGAACTTTCCTTTCATCGTTCATTATCATCCTTCAATAATGCGCCCCTCGGCCATGATATCTTGACTACCGATGATCGCATGACATGTTTTTTTCAGTGTCCAATAGCTGACGGAAAGAATCCTGAATACAGTAATTTTCAACCGACTTGTGCCGAATGTTCAACTGCATTCCCTGCCCCAGGGCTTGTCGCTGTGCGTGGGACCAGCGCCGTGGCAACGTGCCGCGAATGTCACCGAAAAATGAGTTCGTCCAACGCCACCCTAGACAGGCTCGTTTCTTTCTTTTTGGGGTTGCTTTGCTGATTTCATCCTATTAGATTTCAAAATACCCGAAGTCAAGTTTATGGTTGTCGGACCATCCGCCTGTAAGCTTTTAACTACGAAAAGTGCCTTCCGCCTGACCGATCTGACTGATTTGGGATTCTGCAGTGCCACACCATCGTCTTGCAGCGCCTCGACGGAAGGTAAAATACTCAAACTGTGAAATTCCGTCCTCGAATCGGTTTAGCTAATTGAGTGTATAGAAAGAGAACCTGGGTATTACGGCTGGTCGGGAATTGCCGCGGCGTGGACGATGCGAGCATTACGGAAAGAGTTATCGGTGGTTTCGGTTAGTACTTTTTTTTTTTTCCAGATTGAGATACGTGACTGTATTCGAGTTGTTACTGACGCGAAAATGAATACGCAGATTTAGCTGTTGTGCCAAAGTGTTTCCTTGTGACAGGTACCTTACTCCTTGCTTATGTTAGAGAGTACTATGTGTTAAGCCATAATAAAGATGCCACGATGCAGCAACGGACCATCCCAACGAACATGCCAACCGAATGATATGGTATACTTATATTCTGTTTGTCCTGTTATGCTCTCTATTGATGCTGATTATGGAATTGCAGTGGTTTCTGCTCCCGTGAACAGATATACCGCCCGGAAGACTGCGGCATATGCCGAAATGTGCTCGTCGGTAAAGCTGGTAGTGGATTCTGGGAGGGCGGAAAGGGGACGCGCGACAAGGTGAAGATGAGTAGAAAGGATCCGAGAAAGTACAAGAGACGTTGAAGCTTTTTTCTTTATCAAAGGTATGACGCGTATCATGCATAGCACGGATTAGGATAACATAAAATGGTATAGCCCAAGTATAATGTACTCCTGGAAATAACTACAGACCAGCGTATCTTTTATGAATCGAGGACCTTCACTTTTACCACTACTCCATCAATTGGCGCCTGCGTGATCATTTGTCTCGTCTCGAGCGTCTTTTCAGGATGTTTCAACGCAACCTCGAAACGACTCACGAACACGGCAACAAAAATAGCCAGTTCGGCGCGCGCAAATCCCTGGCCAATGCAACTGCGCGGCCCATGGATAAAGGTGCTATAGGCGTAATTACTGCTCGCACCGCCGGTGCTTCGCCGCGCACCGATGATCTCTTCGTCATCGCCGTCACCGCCGAGCCAGCGCTCCGGTTTGAAATCCTTTGCGTCCGCACCCCAGAAATCTTCATCTTTGTTGGTGATTTCCGGCGCAATCAGGATGTTGGTGCCCTTGGGGATATGTTGCCCGGCGAGGGTAGTGTCGCGAGCCGCTTCGCGTGCAGTGAAAGGTACTGATGGGTAAAACCGGAGAACCTCACTTAGGAATGCGGTCAGATAGGGAAAGTTTTTGTCAATGGCCGATGCTGGAATTGGCTCCTTTTGAATACCGCTTGCTTTCCTAGCAGCTTCGAGCAAAGACGTTGGCAGGTTCTCGGACACTTCTTCGCGTAATCGGGCCTGTATTTCCGGGTATTTCGATAGCGCATAGACGGCAAACTGAAACGCTGATGAGGTGGTTTCATGGCCGGCTGCAAGGAAGGTCATCATTTGGTCAACGAGATTTTCGTCCGAAAAGTTCTCGCTGCGCAGGGCTACCGAGAGTATATCGACCCCGATATCTTCGTTGAGCTCCAGCTTGGCCTGCTTCTCGCGGATGATCTTCTTGGTCACGCGGCGGATGTACTCAACCGAGCTCAGGACCGTTCTTGTATACGTAGTGGGGACTGAAAAGTACCATTTGAATCCAACTAGAAAGAGGCAGATGATAGCCACGAGGCGCTGGAGTCCCGTTGGTGGCGTCAGAAGTTTGGAGTAATGTCGCGAAAGCTCATTGTTTGGGTCTTGCACAGAATTGAGATCATAGTCCATTCCGGCCAGAGCAATTATGTCCAGCATTGCCCTGCTGGCCCAGTTGCCAACTTGAATTGTATAGCCTTGCGCTGGGAGCGTCTTTTCGATCTCGTCGGTCATCTGGATGGCTTTGCTCCAGAAGATGGGGTACAGGTCTTTGATATGTCGGTATGAGAATGATGGCATCAAGCTCTTACGCTGAGCCTGTATAGAAAGAAAGTCAAAATGACACAGCTCTCTCAACTTTCGACCCATCCCAACTTGAACTTACTCTGTGTACATCCCCTTCTGCAACTAGCAACCCCTCCCCAGTGACAACCCCTAGTTGAACAGCCGAGATCTCTGGCCGGACAAAGTCGTAGCTTTTACTCACTAAAAGATCTGATATGGCTTTGGGGGAGACAACGAGCACCCGTTCAAGGTTGCCAATGGCATAGTACCGAATCAGCCCGTTGTTTGGGACCGTCTCACTCCATTTGCGAGCTAGTTCAACGGGAAATCTCAAAGTGAGCGACTCTGTGTTTCCTGCAATCCACGACCGATTCTGTCCTTTCGTCAATACTCTACTCATTCAGGGATTCGAATGAAGTTTTCAAGACTTACGGATGGCGTGGGTATATGTTTGAGGGGCGTGAGAACGGTAGGATACAAGAAAGAGCTGTGAATAATCCTAAGACTCCACGAGACAAGAACAGCAGTAGCTACTGTGACAATAAAGGAGTTGCAAACAGCATAGTCCGGTTTGAGAGTTGTCACCAGCACTGCAGCAAAGATTGCGATCAAAGTCCACGAGGCCATTGCGGCTTTTTGGCTTAGGTCGTTTGATGTCTACCGCATCGGACAAAAAGATATATTTTTGGATCATGTATTGACCTTGATTTCGTCAAAGCGACAATACCTCGCGGGTTACATGTGTGCGTAATGGTGGTAGTAAGCAATTTTTGCATCACATCCTGAATACGGCGGAGTTCCTGAAGATGCACGGGCAAGAGCCGAGGCAGGATTACTGACCAATCACGCACGCGGAGATGCAACATCTCGGATATTTAAAAACTTAGTTAACTTACGTGGTAGTTATAGTTATCGATAAGAACTTAGGTTAGCCTAAAACGCTAATAAATACTTCATGCTAAACTGGTGAATTTGTGAGATGTAAATTTGCTAATGATTCAATTGCATAATTCGTGAACGATCTATTGGAGGACTCATGTATGCATATATACAGTTGCTGATCTATAACAACATCACGTCAAAACGCTGGGCAAATGCAGACTTCTCAGCTCAAATCTTCGGGTTTGGCTTGGGCAGATACTTGGTGTTTCCACGATGCGCGAATCCCCAGCGAATCTGATTTGCCATGCCAATCTCAACACCGAGTTCATCGGCCCATTGCCAAACTAGACCCGGGTTTTTCTGGAAACCGCGGCCAACGAGCACAAGGTCCAATCCATCCTCCTCCAGCAGCTTGTTGGCCAGAGTGGCCGAGTGAATCATACCGACTGTGCTGACCAACAACTTGTCGCCAACGGCCTTCTTCACCGCAATAGCAAACGGAGACTGGAATGCCGGTCCGCTGGTGATCTTTTGTGCCTGGTTGTTACCGCCGGAACTGACGTCAAGCAAGTCCACGGCGCCCTGCTCGGCAAGCAGCTGGGCTAGACGAACGGAATCCTCGACTTTCCAGCTGGGCTCGTCGGGCTTGACATGCTCGAGCCATTCGGTGGCCGAGTATCGCAGGAAAACGGGAACGTTGGGCCCGACCACTTCACGCGTGATCTGGGCGATCTCCAGAAGCAGACGGATGCGGTTCTCAAAGCTGCCGCCGTACTCGTCCGTCCGATTGTTGCTCTGCGGAGAGAGGAACGAAGACAGCAGGTATCCGTGGGCACCGTGGATCTCGACAAAGTCCACACCGGCCTGGATAGCGCGCTTGGTCCCCGCCGCCCAAGCCTGCTTGAATTCTTCAATATCCTGCTTGCTCATGATATTGGGCTGAGGGAAGCGGTCGGAAAAGGGGATATCGCTGGGGCCAAAGCAGTTGTCTGGCCACCCACCAGTCTTGGCGGTGGCCAGATCTCCCATGGACAGCCAAGGGGCTACGGTACTCGCCTTGCGGCCGGCATGCGCGAGCTGGACACCGATAAGCTGGCCCTGGCTGTGCACAAACTCGATCACACGGCGCATTGGCTCGATCTGCGAGTCTTTCCACAGACCGACATCTTGAGGGGTAATCCGACCTTCGGCTGTGACACTAGTAGCTTCAATGATCAGAGCACCTGGACCGCGCTGGGCAATGCCTCCCAGGTGGGCAAGATGCCAGTCCGTCATATGGCCATCGTCTGCCGAGTATTGGCAGAGAGGGGACAGCTGTTTCCAAGTCAGCTCAGAGAAGAGAGTTTGCCACAGAAAAACAGGGCCCATACTCCAATGCGGTTGTGAAATTCAACACCGCGAATATTCAATGGCTTAAACAGTTTCGGAACTGGCGCTCCATCTGACTGAGGCACAGCAGCAACACCTGCTGGAGGCTTCTGTGCCGGAGTAAAATATGAGATGCCCTTTGCGGGCTCCACGGGCATATCAGGCACGCTGTTGCGAGGAGTAGACATGGCGGCGGTGAATTTTGATTGAAATGCTAAGTTGATATAGATGTAGATCAGACTTGGACGTTGCACACCGTCTTTATATAGAGGATTTCGAAATACAGTATTTATAATTTAGCGGAGCATCAATAGCGTGAACCCCGCAGGAGGAGAAAAAAGAGGAAAAAAAAAAAAAAAAAAAAAAAGGGCGCGAGAGACTGATTGGTTACGTCGGGTAAATCGTATATACTGTTTCCAAAAAAGGAAATTGGGCAAGCGTATATAGAATTTTTCTCTCAGGATTCTAATAATTTCTAAGAAGAGAAAGAATAGAAGAGGCAGACCTGCTGCTGCCGGAGACATTAGAAATACATTGTTGCCATGCCAAGATGATGTCACAGCGGTTTGTGGAGTTCTATACTTATGTTGTTCCAAGCATAGCACCGAATTTGGTCAATTAGCAGACATATATTGGTGGAACAGTGTCAAATAGAGATCTGACAACGGGAATAATAGCCTGGTTGATGCGGATTCACCTGCCCTCTATGTCATATCTCAGACCCTGTCCCTTTTTTTCGATATGTTTTTAAACCCCACCAGATTATTAATAAGCGCTTAAGAGTGGCCATCCCGGGCGGTCTTTGGTCCGGTGGCGGCGACTTTCGGCATGCAAAGAAAATTCAGTTCCTGGAGGCAAAATTTTTGCCTTTCTAAGAAGAAACTGACTCGCAGTTAAATAATATCGGTAAAGGGCTCCGGCTAGAAGATCGACGTTCCCCCTGCTCAAGTAACTGGATCCTTCGTATGCCTCAACCAATGAAAGAGCAGCTCTATATATAGATTCAAGCTCATTATGAGTCAATGACCATGGAGTCGGTGGCTTTAGTGTGAGCCGTTTTGTGTTAGTGACGTCTGATCAAATTGGACAGGTAGGATTTTGTGTCTCCGAATATACAGATTCCTAGGAAACTCAATTCGGGCAAGCCAACGCTCACCGTTTACTTTGATGCCCACGCTTCATTGATCGCCTTATACAGATTTGCTATTCTCCAACGTTGCCACATTGGTACATGTAAGAGTCTTCACTACGAAGGTTGTTATGGTTAGGCTATTCCATAAGCCTAGATACGCTAGAAAAGGTTTCTGTGCCCGTGAGAGTAGAAGTGATCCCATGTAATATATGACGGCATATGATTTAGCGAGAATCTTCGCCCTGTAAGAGACGAAAAACAGGAAAAGGAATACCATGAAACTTGAGCCCTTGAAAATGAACAGAAGCCAACAAAAGGGCGATGTAGAAACCGGTTCATCCTTCTATACGCACCTTTGTTGGTAACTTCAGTTAACGCGTATAATTTATCATAGAAGAGAACCAATTCTGCTCTCCTATAATTTAGCGGTCTTTCTTAAGCGAAAAGTAGGGAAAAAAGGAAGAAGGGACGAAAATCTACTTAACATATATACATATTATAACTATAATATAAAGTCATTAAGTACATATTAAGTTCATCACTAAGTGCCACATGGATTGCGTTTTGTTTACAGATGTAAATATAATTGATCATCAGCATTCCACTTCCATGTTACTTCTCATGAACGGTCGATACGTGCTACATAGTAAGCTTTCGACCTACCTTATGGTCTAGAAGCAGCATTGTATATATGGTGATACGGGGTGTCCCGCAATGGCGATAATGTACGTCAACTAAGATCTGTGGATCGCGTTGATCTTTCCGCTGTTCAACTAAGGCAGCTGGTAGGGCAGAGTTGGAGTGGACACCTGTTATACCTAGTTAAACACAGAGTGGGCACTGCAGATGGTTTCGTGTGCGCAGCCTTAGTCTCAGCTGCACCCCTTGCCCTTTATAGCAAAGCTGGCTTGGGAGGAAAAACATCACACACACGCTAATGCAGCAATAGTGTTTAGCACTGAGACATATATGGGAACTTTAACTGAGTTAGCTACAAGGAAGTTTGTAAGCCCCGCTAGCTAGTCAAATACTAGTTAGTATAGAGTTTATATATAGGCGAGGAGGCAAAGTCATCACTTCTGCAGCTTCCCCAACCTCATTTACTCTACAGGTTTGGGAAGCTGAGAATTATATTTTTCTTTATCGGTCCAGGTCCAGGTCCGGCATGTTTTTCCTGGCAGGAAAGACAAGCATCAGAAGACTCACAGGTTCTTATCGCACAGGCAGCATCGTTTTCTGGTACTTTTGATCCATCAGATACAAAGAGCTTGGACAACAGTGAAACTGAGGAAAATGGTTATCGAGAAAAATAAAAGCTAAATTACTATTACATGGTCACTACGCTGCCGTTTTGGGATACATACTCCCCCAAGTTTCCAACACTGTCTTTTCCGCATCATGTCCCCATATCTTGGTGCGCGTGTTGTGATCCGTCCAGCGATCCGGAGTGCTTCCTCCCTGCATCGCCAGCCGGAAAAGCTCATCTCGCGACTCTTGCTCGCGCCCGTCAGGCAGGTGCAGCACATCCCTGTTGTGGATGCCGGACTGCTGGACAGATTCAGCGTGTTTCTTTCTCGAGCTCTCGTATACTTGCAACGCCCGTGGTATTTCGTCGCGGGTGGAAAGTGAGGATAGGATCACACCCAGAGCGGCGGCGTCTTCCACCGCTTGGGCTGCTCCTTGAGCTACGTACGGTCTGTATATCACTTTAGCAGGAGTGTGTTATGACAGGTAAGTAGACAATGAGACTAACAGCATTGGGTGGCATGCATCGCCCAAAAGTGCCACTGACCCACGCACCCACGTCTTCAATGGGGGATATAGATTGAGCTTCCAGATCATCACTTCGTCGGCATCGACACTGGCAATGACCTCTCCAACACGATCATCCCAACCGGCAAAGTCGTCTATCATGTTTTGTTTTGAGCCCTTGATTGTCCACCGATCGTCCACAGTACCTCGATCTGGATGGAGGAGAACGACGTTAAACAGTTGGTGTTTCCGAAGCGGATACGCAACAATGTGTCGGCCAGGTCCAATCCAGCGCGTCACCATTGGTTTGTCAATAAAACCTTTGAGCAGATCGCTAGCTAGCATCTGTTCTCGCGACAGTATTATACGATATGCAGCGTCACCAGTCGGAGTCACCTTTAGCGTCTCGTCTTGTAGCAGTTTTGGTCGAATTGCAGACTTGATACCGTCCGCTGCTAGTATTACATCTCCTTGGAGGCGCCGACCGTCCGTCAAAACGACCTCGGGCGCGTCGAACTCAACATCAGAAACAATCGAGTTGACCTTCAGCGTCACATTCTCATACGAAAGTGCTGTTTCGAGTAGTGCATTGTGCAGGTCTGCACGGTGGATGGTCGATGGCTTGCCGTACGTAGGTACGCACTTAGTAGACGAAAGTATTTGTCCATTCTGCCACCTTCTGACATCGATCTGTTCGAGGACTATCTCCTTGTCGTGAAATGGAACCCCCCATCCTGTGTATATCTCAGCTCTGGATTGTGTGAACAAGGTACACACATGTTGACTAACTCTCTAGTAACCTGCCCATATTGGGCGATATCTGAATTCCTGCGCCTACTTCCGCCAGCTATCCAGGCTGTTAAAGAAGGCCCTGATAGGTAGAGAATACTTTGGCTATGATAACCCACCTTTGGCGCTGCCTCGAGAATGGTGACATGGTGTCCACGGCGGCCAAGGCTGACAGCAGCAGCGATTCCGCCAATTCCTGGTCCTTATATCAGCGATTTATGAAGACGGACAGTCAACGGAACTAAATACCCCCCCTGGGCACTGTCAGTTATACTCATTAGGGTCCCCGAAAGGACAGACAGTTGCTTACCCAACTATGATGACCTTCAGAGGCAAGCGTGCTTGTAGATCTGGCTGGACCGTCATGCTGGGAAATCGTCTAATCTAGGTCGCAGTTCGGCAAGAAAAAAACAAGGAGACCTCGTGAGATACTGTAAATATCTACGCAAAAGTCAATTCACAGCGCTGTATCCTCTTCGGCGAGGTGCCTAAGAACAGCAATATAACAGACATTCAGCCTTCCTTTATTGCGAAATCCGTCAATTGGTTCCATGCGTTTCCAGTCTGAAAAGGTGCACAAGAGGGGTCCAAAACTAAGCCACCCTCACCTTCTCACGTTTTTAATTTATCTTGAAGCGCCACGATTGCGTGTGCATGTCAGAGATCCGAGTCCAGCATATCATTGGATAGTCACACCGTATCTTGTTCGGAACTTACCATCCCTTTGCACCCCGGGGAGATCTTTCGGGGGCTATATCACTGTTAGGCTACGTATAATAGCACATATATACCAATAGTATCGAGGCCGGGATGGATTTATATTGTTTGGTGAGCACTAAGCCAGTGCATATAAGTGGAGGCGGCGGCTCGGTAGATGCAGCTGGTCAGCAGCCGATGCTGGGGTCTATGGGACAGGCTCCGGAATATTGCGGTTTGGAAACGACGGGGCTTTGAGAACTTACTAATCCCCAAAAGACATTGGATGATTCCTTTAATGGCTGATTAATTTGTGGGAAGACGTAATCAGATATAATTCGCCGCGCTTGATTGTTCTTGACGACATTGGACATTCCAAGTTTCTGGACCCCGCAAGTGGCCAGTTTAGGCAATACCTTCTGCAAATCTACACTGTTCTCTTCTTACACTGGCGCACAAAGGATTAATAATTCCCTTTCCGAGGAAGTTCTACTTGCTAACCGTGACTGTCTGGGAGCTCTGAACACTGTCAGCTATGTCAAAGTATGCCAACTAGCCAGCAGCAACTGACATCAAGATTGTCACCTAGGATAATGCAGTCTCTAGTCTAGCGGAATTGGCTCATCTGATACTTGGTTTCGCCCTCATACTTGGCCAGATCCTGCAGTGCCTGCTTCCCTTCACGCTCAATTGCCTCCTTTATCTCCGGGCTCCGGGGAGTGATCCGGCACTCGAATGGGGTTGGCCGCATGTTTAGACCATTTCTATATCGAAGTTTAGCAACTTACTGAAAACAAGATTGCTGAAAAACCAGTGAGCGCATACGTATAATCAAAGATATCCACTGGGATCTCTTCGCCCTTGTCGTTCAACGCCCTTTCAATGCGAAAACCCCATAGCAAACGGGCAATGGTGATGAAAGTTCCCTGTTCGGCGAGTCCTTGTCCACTGCACACGCGACGTCCCCAACCAAACGTCATGTATCCCCGCTCACCGGGAAATGGTCGTGACCATTCTTCATCATCGTTGAGATAGCGCTCTGGAACGAACCGGTCTGGATCAGGGAATTCGCGTTCGTGGTGGTGGATTGCCCAGACATTGCCTTGCACCCAGGTATCTTTAGGGATCAGCCATCCCTGTACACTAGTTAGATCGTGCTAAGGAGCAGACATGACAGTACAGGTGAAATTTCGTTTACTTTGTAGTAATCATCTTGAATTGGCGCATGTGGCTGTCCACCAATGATAGCAACAGACCGCCACCGTAACACTTCCTTGACAAATGCTTTGACGTAGGGCAGATTCTGCTCGTCCTCAAAAGTCGGACTGCGGTGATGGCCAACAACTCGATCCAGTTCCTCCCATGCCTTGGGCAGGACATCTGGGAATGCGCAGCAGGCGAGAACAAACGTGATTAACGTCGAGCTGGAAGTGTCACTTCCCGCGCCAAAGAGGTTTCCAGTTAACGATGCGATTTCTTCAACGCGAAGATTGTGTTTTGGCGCTTCTTGGAACAGTCTGCGAGCGTAGCAGTCTGGCCCGTTAGGGTTTTCGGCGGCTTCCTTGGCGAGTGCATAGAAAAATCTGTGCCCGCGGCCCCGGTTACCCAGGCCGTGTTTCCATGGTGCAATCTGGTTGGGAAATGTGGCGAGAACTATTTAAGGAACGTCTTAGAAGTAATCCTAAAAGCTAAAGAGTGAAAGGCCAAATACTTGGAAACGTTTCCATTAACATGGGGAATTTCTTCCCCGGCACATTCAAGTCCGCCGCAAGCTGCATGACGGCAATAACCTCGGTGATAATTGGATCTGCGGAACTAGCAATGCGTCTGCCGAAGCCAATAATCGATACCACGCTGGTAGCATACCGCTCAAAGTGCTTGACGTAGTCCTGCGGCGCCTGGAGTAGGCCTAAAGCCACCAGTTTGCTCTCATCGTTCTGTAGTCCCCGGTACCCACGAACCTGCTGCAGCCCCACGCCCATATGGGTTAATTTGCGATGAAGGCGCCACCGGTCGCCGTAGTACATGGTCACCAGGTTGTTCTGTCCAGTGCCCAATTCCCCAAAAACCACCATGCGAGGCCGTGAAGCGTATATGCCGGCGCGCTTGTCGAGCAGCTCGCTGGCTGACCACGCATCACAGATCCAGATAGTAGGGTTTCGGCCAATCCAGAAGGTAATTAGCGGCGCGTTGTATTCTTTCGACAGCTGCTCAAAGTATATCCATGGCTTGTTGTCTGGCAGGAGATGTGTGTTTCCGATAATGGGCAAAGGGAGGGGCCCCGGAGGCTGCATCGATTAGTTTTGTACATGTATGTTGCAAATGTCTAACCATGACAGATATCACGAACTGACCATTTTATAATGTAAGTAAAGCATCCAAGCATAGTCCGCGACCAGAACAACGAGAGCTCCGACAGCCAGCGCTGTCAGGATATTTACTGTGCCAACATCGATGAATGCTCGTTGCAACTGCATCACGGCGTGTATCTCGCCCAGTTTTTCGAACAGCATTTTAGATGACAAACTGTAGGATTGCTAAAGAGGAGACAGCAAGATCATCACATTCCGTCAAGACTGCTGCGACGAGTATGAAGCTCAGACATCTATGAAACTTTCTTCAACTTCAGCTACGGGCAAAATAGCCTGTCTGAAAGATTTATTACTCAGATGCTACCCCGCATCGAGATCGAATCGGTTTTGTATCCAGGCTTTGATCATGTTATGGGGACAAGATGTTAAGATGGATCGAAATCGTGGGGCTGCCGATGCTATCAATCTATGGGGCTGATCTGTCCTGGCGGTGTCTAGTACCTTTCACTTCGTATCTAGACAACAAGTACATATTTTGAGTTCAAATATAGCCGATACCACGGCAGTTGCCAGTATAAGTCATGCAAAGTATTAAAGCGACAAGTCAATAGTAGCCCCACAGTGAGGGCCTTACAGAATTGCCGGATTTGGCAACTGGAGAGGGGGTGGGGGGGGGAGTTCCCCGGACTTTTCAATTTCGCGGGGTTAAAGCAAATCTGCCTATATGCATGCAGTAGATGTTTTGCTCCTTGAAACGTCGTATTGTAGAACCCATAGTGGCTTATTTTAAGCTTCCCTTTAGCTTATGTTCCCCACATTTTAGTGGGTAAAGTGGAGTATGATTCTCGTGTACTGAGAAATTAGACTTACGTATAGGCCATAATGCAAAGCCGTGTTCCTGATATAATGTATTGACAAACGGTTGAGAAATCGAGGCCAAGGTATGCTACGCAGTAAGTAGACGCTTCTAGATGCCATACTTCTGCACACCTTATGCTCCTGCCCGTCCAATCTTTCCTGCCCGGAGTTATAAACAGAACAACTAATGTCTGAGGATCGTGCGGTCACCGGCTCGCTATGGGCACACAGGCGATGTCTGTTGTTCTGCTGCATCGTTGCTACGGCGAACATGCAATATGGCTTTGACTCAGCAGCTGTTGGTGCCCTGCAAGCAATGCCTGGTTTTCTGGCGGTTTTCGGATATGAAGACCCCGGCAGTTCGATGGGCTACGGCATTGATGTATGCGTTCCATCTTCTCTTTTCCCTTAATGCTAGCAAGAGATGTAGTATCTAAGACGGATGACATGCTAGAGTACTGTCCAACAACTCATCACGTCGCTTCTCACTCTCGGCTCCTTCGTTTCCTCGCTTGTCGCCGGCGTATTCGCCTCATACCTCGGCCGCAAACCGGTGCTCTGGCTAGCTTGTGTCGTCAACGCTGCCGCATGCGGCATCCAGATCGGAACGACGAGCAAAGGCGTACTCTACTTTGGCCGGTTACTGCTCGGTTCCGCAAACGGGTTCTTCGTCACTTTTTCTAACGTGTATACCGCTGAGGCGGCACCGCCGCATCTGCGCGGCGTCATGGTCGCCTTGTTCGCGTACTGGGTGAATATCGGCTCCGTGCTAGGTGCCATTGTAGACAATTACACGAAGACGCGTTTGGATCGAGGATCGTACCAGGTTCCGATTGGCTGCTTGTTTATTATGCCCGGGGTTTTGGTTTTGGCGCTCCTTTGGGTGCCCGAATCGCCGCGCTGGTTGCTGCATCGCGGTAGAGAGGCGGATGCGAGAAATTCCTTTCTACGAATCCGCGGGGCTGCGGTGAATGCTATGAATTTAGAAATCGAGTGGGTCGAAATGGTGAGAGGCGTGCAAGAGGAGCAGGCGATGGCGAGGAGTGTTGCGTTTTTGGATATGTTTCGTGGTATCACTTCTTCTTTCCTTTTGCCAATTCTGCATGGATTATACAACGCTAACACCAAGACAGGCTCGGATCTTCGTCGCACATTGCTGTGCTACGGCATGATAGCCTGCCAGACCGCGTCGGGCGTGTGGTTTCTGATCGGATACCAGACGTATTTCTTCACCATCGCGGGTATCAGCAAGTCCTTTGAGCTCTCCATAATGAATACTTGCTTTGGCTTTCTTGGGGTCAACATCGGCATGTACGCAATCCGGCACATTTTCGGGCGCCGCTCGATGCTGATGCTGGGTGCTGTTGCGTGTGGCTTGTGCCAGCTGGCCAGCGCGATTGCGGCGTCGATTGTTGGCCGTCGGGATGTGTCGTCTGATGCCACTGGTGTTGTTCTTGTCGTCTTTACGGCAGTATTCATGTTCTTCTATAACGGCTGTGTGGGTGCCGCCAGCTATCCCGTGGCAACCGAACTGGTTAGTTCGAGGCTGCGTGCCTGGACGGTTGGATCGGCGACTAGTTTGGGGTATATCCTAGCGTGGCTGACGAATTTCACGGCGCCGTACTTTATCAACCCGAATAACTTGAACTGGGTGTGTAGCGAATTCTGGAAGCGACTGTTATACCATGTATATCTGACTGTTGTGTTGTGATTAGGGCGCCAAGTATGGCTATATCTGGGCAGCATCAAACTTCGTCTGCGTCGGCTTCTTTTTCTTCTTCATGCCAGAAATGAAAGGGAGGTCGTTAGAGGAGCTCGATGAAATCTTTGCGGCAGGTACGCCGGCTCGTAAGTTTGTTGAGTATCGGTGTTCTATCAGAGAGGGTGCTGTGCATGATGTCAAGGCTAGCGAAGGGGGACGTGGAACTGTTGAACATGTGGAGCAAGCGGAGTAAATCTATCGATATATTTTGTTATGCATATCAAATTGCAATATGAACAACGTATGAATGTATGTATATATGTATGTGGTGTCAAAAGACATAATTGTAAATAACCAGGCCTGATCGACCTGGGAGGAGACAAAGCAACGCTATATAGCAAACTCCACAAATGCAAGGGTAGAGGTGACAAACCAAACCAGAATGTGTAAACGCTACATAATTAAGATATCAAACCGTGAACATCATTCGTAAACGACTGGACCGTTTCGGCTTCTCCTTTTCCTTCTTGTGCTCAACCACGGTCGACTGCCGACTTGAGCCGGCGTGTCGCGACCGCCGGGAATGTCGCGAATGCCTCGACTGTCTCGACCGTCTAGAAGACGCAGTCGACTTTTCGTCCACGTCGACACCCGGTTGCTTGATAAAGTCTGGGTTCGACAAGTCTAGACCAGACATCATGGCCGCCGTGGGAGTGATGAACTCTCCATCAACTGTCGAGCCCACGCTGCTTGCTTCCCAGTCGGCCACCCCACGGCGCCAGACTTCTACCCGGCTCAGGTGCTCGCTCTGTAACTCTAGCAATTCGTCTACGCTAGCTGAAGGCTGAGGCTCTTTCGGAAGGGCGCCTGGCTCGATGGTGGGTGCCTCGGTGAGCTTCTTGATGATTTTGTACCCTCCGAACATGACGATGGTGACACCGACACCAACACCGGCTGCAATTAGGAATTGCGGGCTGGCCAATAGGGCAAACACGGTGGGAGCACTAGCCTTCAGGGTGGCCAGAACAGCGGGGGCCATTTTGGCGGCGACGTTGCTAATCTCGGCCAGTGTCAAGGCGACGGCGGCCATTGCATCTGGGTTCTTCTGTAGATGCGACATTGTCGCCGTGGCTGTGTGCTGGACACAATCTGCTTCCTCGAGCAAATACTTAGCCTTGGCGACGAGACCGTTCAGCTCGGCCTCGTCGTCAGCCGGCTTGTACTGTTCCAGTGCGGACGGATGAGCTTCTCCATAGGCAAGATCCATGTCGACAGGGCCGTCGGACTGTGAACGTGCGGCCACAGGCCGTGGCTGTTGGACGGACAGCTCATGAGCGGTATGTCGTCGTCCAACCTCACGAAGGGACTTGGCTTGGTGTTGGCTCGGCGCAATGGATAGATCTTGTTCGTAGTGTAGGCCGCGTGGCCGATCTGCGTGATGTCGTCTGGATCTTCCGGATCTTCTAGAGGAAGCCACTGAGCGTCGATCATCCATGGTGAACTGCGCCAGCGCCCGACGGGCTTCTTGCTCGGCAATTTGAGCTTGTTTCTCGGCCTGTTTGGCCGCTTGGATCTCGGCCTTGCGTTCGCGATATGCATTGCGGGCTTCCTTGAACACGCTGAACAGATGCTTGCTCTATGCACGCCGAGTCAGCTCGATGAAGCACTTGAGAGGCGTGGAACGTAGCTGCACTCACCGTCGTAACCATTTTCCCCGACTTGTCGACAACGGCGATGGTTTCCCGCACCGCCGCCATTGTGCTTGCGATCGACTAAGCGGCTCTTGGCCGAAGGATACTCAAGCCGTGGCTCTAAGGGCAATACACTTGAACAGGCGATTGATTCTTCTTTAATGATTTCGAACAATGACCCGGAATAACAATGTCGCAACAGTACCGTTGACTTCTTTGCGGTGAGGTAGCCGATCTGAGAGCCCAGCGAGGTGGCTGGGAGGTACATTTAACATGCAGCAGGTAGTGTCCGCGGTAAAGCGAGCAAGGAACTGATTAAGGACCCCGCGGCAAAGAACACTGACCGCATGGCCGTGAAAGAAAAAAAGGAAAGGAAAATTCAAACTTAACGTGTTTGGATTTTTGCAAGATGACAGGTCAGGGGATGACAGAGCCAGTCCGAAGTCGAGGCGTTGCGATTAGGTAGAAATGCGGCCAAATCGGGGTGTGGGGGGACCTGCGTTGTCGCACGATGATTGCAGGGGTTTGGTGGGCAGGCGGCGCAAACTTGCAAAGTGAAGCGGGAGTGCAACCTATTCTTTCCTTTCGGTCTGTCCTTTCGGTCTGTCCTTTCGGTCTGTCCTTTTGGTCGCCTAGGCGCTGGGCACTGTCTGCCAGCCCCGTTTGGATAAGTGAGGAGTAAGCAGAGCCAGTAGGAGACAGGAACCACTGAGCACTCTGAGACCGTTGGTTTGTTCTGGAGGCTGTCCCGATGTTCACTGCGTGTCCAGGCGGTGTGATACGCGCTGTGACTGGCTCGGGCAGCCCGCTTTGTGTGGCTGGTGAGGGAGACGCCACAACCTGACTGGTTACATTTCATTGGGAAACCAGAGTTATACAGATGAAATGTGCATCTGTGCCTTTGAAAAGAACAAGCAACATGGAATACTGTCTTCGTACTTGTTTGTCACAAGAAGTGATATGCACTATGAGGTTGTTGGCGTATCAGGTACCCATACATGCGGGGCCCCGAGAACAACTTCGGCCATGTCATGGTGCGTGCGGAGGGCGCCAAGTCCCAGCAGCTGTTCACTTGGACAAGATTTTTTCTGATTCATATAATGAAAACGGTCAATCCGAACGTTGGCAGTGTAACATTTAATTTCGAAATTTATATAACTCTTTGTTCATGTTAAAGACGGAAGCAATTTGGTTGCCGGCATACCCGACGGTGGGCGCCTTATGCCGATGCCTGAGCACAAACAACCAACACGAGCGTGTTGTTTGGGTACACAAGTTTGCCTGTACTCCGAACGGGCCTGGAAGAACGCTGGATACTATCAATCCTATGGAACAAGGGTCCAGCCACGTTCAGCTAAAGAGTAAGAGTCACCATGTGTAGCCGATAGCGGTCGCGATAAGCCCCAAGAAGGAATGATAGTCCCGTCGCAAATCCTATCAATCAGTGGGTTTCGTACTGTGTAAATCAGTTGAGAGAAAAAAAAAAAAAAAAAAATTAAATAAATAATAAAGCAGCATAAGATCACCGTTTGTTTTTCTCTTCCCCGAAATTCTGATTCTTTTCAAGATCACTATTAGATGCCCTTTCTTTCCCTTGAATGTCACCATTCCCAGTTCGATGGCATCATCACCCAAATCCAGTAATTTGGTATCCCATTCTGGCATCTTTTAGCCATGGCCCCTGCAACACCCCCGGTGGCACGCCTCAGCTGTCAATCCAGGCAAGTTGATCTCTCTTTTCTTTCCTTCTACTTGACGAATGTTATATTCTTTTGGCGTGTATCTGGTTGATTAAACTGTGCTTCTTCGTGAGACTGGTTTTGCGTGTATCTCTGGACCATCAAAGCAGCCGATCGCTGGTATCAAATGACCCTCGCTTGATTCTCACCGCCCCTTCTCTTTATTCCGGGAACAACTTAGCTATCTGGCCCGAGCTGACCGAACGGACCCAACAGGCCGCCATATTGTCTGAAGAAACCAAAACAGGCAATGCCTTTGCTTCGAGGTGAGTGCGGCATTGAGATAGAAACAGCGAGAGGGGGAGAGAGAAGGACAAAGAGGCCGCAGACCAGAGACAGAAGGTTTGGCGACACAGTGGTGGTTTGAGATGCCCCAGCGCACCGCCACACAGTCGCACCGCCACGCTTCTGTCGTCCAGGGAAGGAGCGATGGGGAGAGCCCTGGCCAATCACAGATCGCCGTCGTCCTTGCATCATTTTGTCTGCTTTTCCGTATCTGTTGCTGTAGCCCTCTATGGTTATCTCTCTGTGTCTCTCAATCCTTTTCTCTCTCTTTCCCTGAGTTTTCGGTGCTCCTTTCTTGTTTCATTCTTTTGAGGCTGTGTCCAGAGCAAAATTCTTCATCGACAACAAAGACACCTCACCTCGCTGTATCGGGATTAATTCGTGCTAATTTCTTTCTGCGGCAACTGCCGCAACATGTATCCCCAAACAGGTGATTCAGATGATCCGTCAGACTATGAGTCACCTCTGTCTTTGTCGGCCAGCGTTGCATCTGGCGGGCAACCACAGTTAGGACCAGCCCAGGTGAGCATGGAGAATGACTGCGCCATCGGCCATCGCGTCCAGGCTACTCGTTCTATCCTTGCCTTGGCGTTAGATGAGGACTTTGTTTTTGCCGGTTTGCAAGGCGGCGACATTGTGGTACGTACTCCGCTCAACCCTCTCCCCTAGTTTATAAGTAGCATCATACTGAATTGTGAGGTAGGCATGGTCTTTGGAAACGTACGAGCTGGCATTGTCAATTCGTGCTCATGAAGAAAGCGTCCTTGGGCTTTTTCTCTCCGATGACGGGAGTTTGCTCTTCTCTAGCGGCGGAGACTCGGTAGTAAATGTATCCAACCTAGTCCCGTAAGCTGCCTTTAACGAAAGTTGACTTGGACACAGGTCTGGTCGACCGCGACTTTTGACAGGTTATACTCGATCCATTCGTACCATGACGTCGGTGACATTTTTGCGGTTGTTTACTCTCGCGATCTCAACACCGTCTTTTGCGGTGGCCAGAACACAAGTCTGCAGGTATGACACTACTTCCCATATCTTATAGGTAATTGAACTAATGCTACTCAAGTGGTGCAATCTATCGACGGATGATGCCCCAGCAGTGACGAGACACCCATCCAAACTGAGACATCGTTTCTTCGACTCGCAGGGCCCTGGAGGGGGTATCAACCCCCGGTCAGAAGACTCAGCTGGTCACACTTCAGCCACGCACGGCGGCAAGGCGTTGACGTTCAAGCGCAATCACCACAAACTCTTCGCCCACCATGGTTATGTCTATTCGATGATCTTGGTTCGTGGTCTGATAGAGTCTGCGCCCTCTGAGGAAGTGCTCCTCACCGGCTCCGGAGACGGCTCTGTGAAATTATGGCGTCTTAGCAAGGATGAAAATGTCGGCCTGGTCCAGTTGGCTAAACTAAACAATGGTAGCGATGCCGTCTTGTCGCTAGCCGTTGAGGGGCCTCTATTATACTGTGGTCTGGCCGGTGGTGCTCTCAACATCTGGAATCTTGACTCGCAGCAGCTAGTGAAGCAAATCACCGAGTACCGCGGAGATTTGTGGGCCATCGATATTATCAAAGGTATTGCGATAGGAGGGGACTCGCACGGTGTTGTGAAGGTACCTTGGCTGTTGATCTAACTGATATCATTGTAGAGCTACCGCTAACCAAAGCAGAAATTCAATTCCAATTTTGAGGAGATTGGGTCATGGACGGCTCATGAGGGCACAATGCTTGCCTCTGCATCGGGTTTCTTCCGAAACCGACGAATTTACGCCACTGGTGGAAATGACAACACAGTTGCCATCTGGGATCTGACTGGGCAACCAGCAGAGACAGAGATTCAGCCTATTGGCAATGGTAAGTGCTACCTTTGGTGCCTCAGGTTACTACTGACACGTTGTAGACGAAATGGTCAACACTCTGGCAAAGTTTGTTTCTTACAAAACGATTTCATCAAGCCCAAAGTTCCTGGTTGACTGTAACCAAGGCGCCGCTTTCCTCCGCCGCCACTGTGCCTATCTAGGTGCAAAAGCCAAGCTATTAACTTCTGGTACAGACACGAACCCAGTTGTTTACGCCAGATTCTCCGCCTCGTCTCCAGGGTCTGATGTCAAGACACTTCTCTTCTACGGCCATTACGATGTTGTCGGAGCCGATACCAACAGAGCCAAGTGGCGAACAGATCCTTTTCAACTCAGCTCGGTCGATGGTTTCTTGTATGGACGAGGTGTCTCTGATAATAAAGGCCCTGTGCTGGCCGCCTTGTATGCAGCTGCAGACCTTGTTAGACGCAAGGCTCTTGATTGTGATGTCGTGTTCTTGATCGAGGGTGAAGAAGAGTCGGGTTCACAAGGATTTCAGACGGTGGTGCGCGAGAACAAGGAGTCCATCGGCAAGGTCGACTGGATCCTACTTGCAAACAGTTACTGGCTGGACGATCACATCCCGTGTCTAACATACGGCCTGCGCGGTGTGGTGCATGCCAACTTGATCGTTGCAAGCGATCATCCTGACCTTCATAGTGGTATTGATGGAAGTGCCCTACTGGACGAGCCGCTCAAGGATCTATCGCTTCTTCTATCAACACTGGCTGGACGAAAAGGCCACATCAACTTTCCTGGTTTCTACGACAATATACCAACCCTGACGGCAGCAGAGGAAGACCGATACGAGGCTATTGCGGCTGCACTTCTTCCGCTGCATCCTGAAATTGCTGATCGTGATGCATTCACCAAGTCGTTGATGTACCGATGGCGAGAGCCATCCCTGACGATCCATTCGGTGGAAGTTCCCAACAACAAAAACTCGGGAACAACGATATACCGCAAAGCCAAGGCGAGCTTATCGGTGCGAATCGTACCAAACCAAAGCGCAGACGAGGTTGCATTGGCCTTGACGGCTTTTGCTCAAGAGCAATTTGACCTGCTAGAGTCCCAGAATGAGCTTACCATTGAAATCACAGGCAAGTCAGACCCGTGGCTAGGTGATCCAGACAACGAGATCTTCGGGGCTCTGTCACAGGCAATCTCCGCCGCGTGGACACCAGATCTCGAAAATAAGAGATATAATTTGCCGTTGCCTCAATCCAAAGCAGGGGGATTGCCTGTGCGATCGGAACTGTACCGGACCGACTCCAACGATAGTGTTGCGTCTCACTTTGATCGCATCATCTCTTCCTCGACTACCTCATCAAAAACACGGACATATAGAAAACAAAGCACATCCAACACGACCGTAGTTCCAACCTCGTCTACGCTAACCAACAGTACGTCGAGCAACGGACTCGCCCATGCGGAAAGCAACAGCGACCACAACTTGTCCACATCGCCTTCAGCCGCGTCTGTGCCTACTTCTCCGTCTGCGTCCGATCCTCGTTCCACACAGAACATATCACAGTATGCACCTCGACATGGCCATCTGTCATCAGCTTCACAGTCGCCAGGTCGGGCAGGGAAACTACCGGTCGGCCCCCTTTATATTCGCGAGGGTGGCTCCATCCCCACAATTCGTTTCCTGGAGAAGGAGTTTTCGGCGCCAGCAGCCAACCTGCCTTGCGGCCAAGCTAGCGACCATGCTCACTTGGATAACGAGCGACTTAGGGTGGTCAATCTCTACAAGAGCCGGGAAATCTTCCGTCGTGTGTTTGAGAAGCTTCCGCAAAGGGGATAGTTGGCATGCAAATTTTTTGTATTTTGTATTTCATCAACCTGAATTAATGTATAAGCATTGTATCTACGCAACAACGGCAACAGAGAACAGCCATGTCCTGACACGTGTTCTCCGATCTTGTTCATATCAGATAAAGGACCCGGCAAATATAGTTACTCGGGCATCTTCGCAAGAACGACTCCCATCGCCCCGTGAATCACCAGACCCTGGTCGTACGACTCGCGGATCCTATTGATATGCACTTGTACCTCCTCATCAATAGCCTTCTCGTCCACGACGCCGCCGGCAGTGCGCATCTTGATGGCTTTGATGAGCGGGGTCGCCGCAGCGATGATCCATTCGCGCGTGGTCTCATCCAGCTCCGGATGCGCATTGGTATTATAGAGCTCGGTCTGCACCTCCATCAGCCCAACCGCTTTGGCGCACTCAGCGACAAGCGCGGGCACGTGCGGACACGCTCCCCGCGTGATTTGGGCGTCCATCATCCAGTTTAGAGTCTGCATGGCGGGCGACGAGTGCCACTTGGAATCGGGCGTGGTCATGTAGGACTCCAGGTCGAGGTCTTCCCATTGCAAATAGCCGCCGGGCTCTACATCCATCAGCCTCGTTTTCCTTTCATGTTTCTGTGTATAGGTCTTGGAAGTGGGGGAATATGCTTACTCAAAAGAGAACTCAGGTTAGCCACAATCAGCTTGAAATCCACGGCTTTGATGGCTACTACAAGCAGACGCACGTGCACCAGATCATATTTGCCATGGTATTCAGGCGGGAATGGCTGTAGGACGTCGTGTACTGAGTAGCTGGCGCCGTGGGTGTCGGCTGGGAACTGGGCGTCGGAGATGTCGAAACCGTGGTAGTCGCGTGGCTGCGTGGTGCTGGTTGGATGAGCGGTGTCGAGATGTTTTTGGACCGCGCGGAGCCAGATCCTATGTACTCGTCAGATTACGGGCTCCCTATTTGCAACTTTATTTTTTTTTCCCCTTGTGTAATGTCCAAGTGCAAAGGGTGAAAGGAATGCTAACCCGGTGCCCGTGGCTACATCCGCGACTGAGAGGATCTTGTCTTGTGGAATAGACTTGTGCAGAATGGAGCCGCCGCAAATGCGGACGAGGAACTCATGTTGGCTGTCGAGGCTGTACCGTGTGTCAGCTTTTCTGGTGCTGAAACAGAAATATTAAAGACAGCATCGTGTATTCGACGTTGTGGTTGTGCTGGGTATTCAAGTGGATATGTTGATTGGTTATGTATGCATAGCGCAGGAGTCATGCAGGGATCGCATTAACATTAGATCATGTAGCAGGGATTCCAATTAGATGCAGCATCAGCAAACCACTTCCCCGCAAAATAAATAACATCATCCCCAGCACTAGAAAAACATATCTTGCAACTTGTGGGTTAAGAGATCAATTGTCAAACTTACCGCTCCGTCTCGACAGAGTCGCGCTGGAGTAGATAGAAGTTGGTCTCGGTAGCAGGCTCGGCGGCCATGTTGAGATGAACGTATCGATGATATTAGGAGTGGAATCTGGCTATCAAGTTTTTATAATGATTGAACAGATTGTGAAGCAGTTCAAAGTAATCTTCAGCTTTCCTCAATATTCCTGAACAAATCAGCCGAACAAGTAGATATGAAAAGTAGATATGAAGAGGAGGCAGGCAGATAGCCCGTGGGGACGACCGGGAGGGGTGTATTGTGGATTTAAATTCTTTATAAAACACAGACCCATAAACTCTAAAACTTCTAGCACGTTAGCCTTTGTTGACGACTTGGCGTTTCATGTTCTGTTGCACCTGTCAATCTCGGCTTTGGTTTTTATATTTTTATATTCTTATATTTGAAGTTTGTCTGTCTGTCTGTCTGGCTGTTTGTTGTTTCTTTTCTATTTGTGGGCTTACATTGTTTCTCATGAACGTAGTTGATTTCGAGGCAGGAAACTGACCGACTGACTACTGATGACTGAGTCTATCTTTCTTCAAGGGAAGCAAATACAGGATGAGTGACTTTTATATGCGGCAGCAAGTCGTTTCCCGTCAAATGGTTCGCTGCCTATCAGCACCCACAGTATATCTCGGTTCCCGCGCTACCAAACAACTGGAGAGGAAATATCAGTACTAAAAAAATAAAATTACAAAGCAATACTTAGAAGAGGAAACACTGCCTAGGACGAACCGCTAGATTATGAGCTTGAATATGAGGACCGTTCGGATGCAGCGGGGCTCGTGGATTTGCGCTGAGTCATGTTGCTGAAGCTGAACCTCGGACAATCTAGGCCGCATACAACCACGGCCAACTATCTTCAACAACCGAGTACCCACGTGTACATATACTGTGTTGAATTTGTTGGAATAGAGTGACGGCTTGGCTGAGACAAGATTCCCCGTTTTGGCTCTCTCTGTATAGTTAGCTGTCTACTCGTGTTAGCTAATGGCAGAAGCGGGTGGGTATACGCCTGGACAACAAGAGGAACCAAATGCTATGGTCTTCATTGGCCGGTTTATTTCGTCTAGTCAAACCGTAACCCTTTGGCTCTTCCCTCTGATCCCTGATTAGTGCTTGTATACGGCAGACATGGACGGGAGTTGGGCTACTAATATTTCTTTCAGAGTGTGTTGACTCGACGTTACGACATCACAATGTAACAGCCGGAAAAATTAATTCGTACATTATTCATGCTCGCTTCGTAACCAGACAGATGTACCCTGTAGCCGCGCATATTTACACTTGACATGTTGAAATCGCTCAAACTGTAGAGAAGAAGTAGAAGAAGAAAAAATCACCAGATCCGCTTCGCAGCCATTTCATACCGCATTACGCCCTCGAAACTCTTCGCACTGATGTCCCGGGCTGCCGGTTTGCTGTCGCGCTCCTCACGCTCCCTGAGCTTGCGGAGGCCGTCTGGGTCGTCTATGTAGATCCATCGGCGCTTTTCCTCGCCGACCTCGACGGCGCCCCAACCTCCGAAGCGTCGGCTGCCTTCAACAACGGAGCCTGACTGGGCATTGTGATGATGGTGATGATGATACTGTTGGTGGTGGTGTTGTTTTTGTTGCTGCGAAAGGTTTTGTGATGAAGACGATGTCGTCTGGTTGTTGCTGGAAGCAGAGTACTGTTGTTCGCGTTCTTTCATTGCTTTGTAACGGGACCGCGAGTACGACAAGAGAATGATGCCCAGGGTCAGTTTTAGCGTCAGCAGGATGAGGTACCCTGTGATAACCAGGACGATGGTGAAGAACGTCACAGATTGCACCGGCGACGGAACTGCGTTTTCCACCACGGTGTTGAAAGCCCGCGAAAGCCAGTTGAGGGAGCTTGACATGATACTGTGCATTGTCAACGGCACCGCCGAAGGTGAAGGATGCGGTAGGTTCGAATAATGCTCGTGGATCGCTGTCAATGATGCACTGTGCTCGGTATAAGATGCAGGCGATGGAAGCAAAGCTTGGAGGAACATTTGATAAGTCTGGACAGAAACTCGGAAAAACAGACAGGCCAGCGGAATGACAGCCAGGCCGAGTCGCTTCGTCAGATTCTGATCTGCGAACGCGTTTGTGTAATAGTCCTTGGCCAACACGTCGAGGAAGCGCCCGTATATGACTGGTCTCGTGTTGTTGAATTTGTTAATGTAGGCATGTTTGAGCCAGTCGACCATCATCTCCGAGCCGAGCACGATCAGGAACGGTCCCAGGACCTGGACAAACTGCGTCAACAGCGAATTGGCACCGCCGGTTAGGGACGAAAAGGTGGCCGACGGAAGGAAGGTGAACGACTGAGGCAGAATGGAGGTTGAGGAGCGCACTGTTGTCGTGCTATTTGTAGAAGACGTGGCCTGGTTGAGCAAGCCTGAGCCAACGGTGAACCACGAGGTGAACGCACCGGTCTCGACGATATTACGCGAGGCAATGATCGTAAGCATGAGCCAGAGTTGGAAGCGCTCAACCACGTCCGCGCAGGTCAGCTGAAAGAGGTTTTCTTTTTCAAACCTCTTGAACACGGTTGACTTGATCTCCACGAATTGGTTGGAAAGCAGCAGCGTGATGAGTGCGTTTGAATACGAGTTCACCGCCACGTTGAGAGTAATAACTTGGTAGAAGAGCGCAGTCGCATGAAGCGTCGTATATGCGAGTGCAAGTATGAAGAGCCAGAAGGGACGGACAACCTTGCTTCGCCCGTCTGGTTTCCTTTCTAGAGCTTCACGCGAAAACAGACACTCTACGACATCCTGCCCAATGGCCGAAAGGAGCCGGTCCCCGACTTCGAGCACGTTGTAGATGACATACAGCTTGATGGCGTTCTGCCCACGGATCCAATGATACATGCGACTAGCGTCAAAGTATGAGAGCACGACGCAGGTGCAGATCATGAGCAGCCCTTTGAGGATGTCGGCCTTGTCGTCCGGTTCCAGTGCAGATGGGACCGACTTTTGTCGTCTGTGCTTGCGCAAAGTGGTGGATTTTCTGCTGTCTTTGGCCCGCAGACTTGTATCCAAATCGGATTTTCCGTTCACCGAACCGTAATTGGAACCGTTTCCGTTCGCATAGCTCGATGCGTTTGTCGCACTCGTGGGTTTGCGTTCAAGGTCTTTTTGATGTCGTTGCCATACCCGAACAACGCCTTTGATCACAAAGTCGCTTACATACTGAGCTTCTGCAGAAATGTTGATCGCCCACGAGGACGTTAAAATGTAAAGAGCCTTGATAAAACGGAGTGGAAGGATTGTAAATGAATACAGCCACGAGTCCAGACATGCCAAAGCCCCGAACCACAGTACTTGTTCGAGCGCGGGCGGAAGAAGAAGGAAATTGAGGAGCCGTTCAATCTTGACCCGGGAGGACTCGTATGGAAACTCGCTGGTCTCTGAGCGATGTATATAAAGTGGCGACGGCCGCGATGAGGACAGCTCTAATTGGAGATACGTGGGAATAGACCGAGGAGGAATGGGTATCGACTGGGGCATCGGCGAAGGAATGGGATCTCGCCCTTCGGTGAGATTGAGGCTATTCTGAGGCGGGAGACTGACGTGACTGGGGGCGCCTTTTGGCTTTGCTTTGGTACCCAAACGCTGCTCCTCGCTGATCGAATTACTTCTTAGATCGGACACAGGACTAGAAACAATCCGCGGTGCGTGCGGGTGCTGCCGAATCGGAGCTGACTTGGGGACATCGTCATCAGTGACTAGAAAGCTCGGCGGGTCATTCAGATGAATGCCCTTGGAGTTGCGTCTCTGGTAGAAGCTGCCGCTGATGGACCTCATAAACTCTGCTCGATTCCTCGCCTTTGCCAAAGTCTCGTCCATCGACGAGACGGTCCGTGGCGTTGAGGTAGCCTCATTCTCTTCGTCGGCGCTTTCGGGAAGCTTGTGGACCGGGATAGAATCCGGTGAAGACATGAGCTCGTCGATCTGTGACGGCGAAAGCTTCAACACCTTGTCCTTTTCGTCTTTGCGCAGGGTAGGTGAAGACGTTTCTTTAGAGCCGCCCGCGGTAGGAGAAACTGTCTCGTTTGATGCTGTCCCGTTTGTGTCACCGACCGTTATCCCGAGCCCAAGAGAGACCGTTCCCCGCGTGGCTGCGTCTGTCGCATCGCCGCTACTGTTCACCGCTCCGTTGTCTCTGTCCCGGGCTTGCACGCCAACACCTAGGCCGGGCCCCTGCGGTGATGGCCCTGTACTATCCCATTCCTGCCGGGCCTCTGAAGCTTGGGCCTTCTTCGTCCATGTCATTTCCCCAGCAGAGGCGACAAGAGCTCCGTTGGGCCCTGCTCCGAGATCTGCAAGCGCGGATCTGGAGGATGACCGGCTGCTCTTCAGCTCGGACACATCTTCGCCCGGGGTTCCCGTATTGACTGTGGTGTCCACAGCTGGCGCCATCGTAGTTCCTGTTTATGAGTTGGCTGCACGGCGTCGCATGGCGGATCGTGTTGCGCAACTGTTAGCTCGGCTTGCAAGAATTCGAATTGCAGTCACTCGAGTGACGTTTGATTGTAGTGTAAGAGTGCGCGTCGAGAGGGTTTACGATACAATGGAAGAGGTAAAGTCTATAGGACTGGGGCTGGCACAGCTCGGAGATAAGTAAGCGGCTCCGGCACGAGATCGAGACGTGGTAACAGACATTCTGCCAGATGGCCGTTTCCGCCTGCCGGAACAGGCTAGTGTGACTGGTTCTCGATGCCGCGAGTGGCCATGGCGTTCCAGTCTCGACGATGATCTCAAACAAAAACAGGTAAGGACCAAAAAAAAAGTAATAATGAAAAAAAAAAAAAAAAAAAAAAAAATTAAATAAAAAAAATAAAAAAATAAGAAAGAAGTAAAACTCAAAAGTTGTTGATGAAATATGATGTTGAGAACTCGCTTCGTGGGGTTGACACTCACGAGAAGACCGCTCAAGTAGATAATGCCCGTGTATGTATCTATATTTAGTGCCTCTGCAAGCTAGCATGTAGGTACATGCATGTTATCCTGCAGGGTCACGTAGTCTCTATGCAGCCAGAAGCAAAACATAATGCAATACGGGTCACATAATAACATGTTACTTGGCACTGGAAAGCCCAGGATAAAATAATATCGCCGTGACAGGAAACGTCCGTCTGCGAGAATAAGCGCCAGTGCCGGTCCGTGCACCGCCCGATAGGGTATTCGCGGGTATTTTTCTACCTCTGCTTGTACCACCCGAATTTCACGTCAAACAATACTCGGCATCTCACGGCTTCAAGTAGGCTCCATGTCAGAGTCTTACACTACCCACAAAAAGAAGACTCAGGAAGAAGGGGGAACAATGGATGAGATGATCAGGCGCCCAGCGGACCGCCGGACTTCCGCCAACCGCGAGTTCCAGCGAGCGTACAAGGCGTGCTTGTCCTGTCGGCAGAAAAAGGCAAAGTGCGATCTCGGCCTTGCCGGCCCCCCCTGCGCCAGGTGCCGGCGAGAACAGAGACGGTGTGTCTTCAGCGAGAAGCGGTCGTGGGCCAGGCGCCCGAAGAACGGTATGGCTTCTGCACTGGGACAGAGACTTGTGGACTGTTGACCGACATTGGACAGATCCGAGTTCAACTGAGAATCTCACTCTGCATGCAGCACAGCCGCAACGGTGGGTACACGTGGCTGGCGGATTCGGATTATGGAGAGGATGAGAGAACTGATTCTTGTGGATATGTATTCCAGGCCGCATGTTGATGCATCGTCTGTTTCCAATGGCTTGAACAGCTCTTTGATTAGAAATGTCGTGTCCAGTGGCAACGATGCGCTCAACCTGCTTTTCGAGGCTGTAGCACACACCACTTCCAAAAACGCCGATTTAGAGACCGAGACGCAGTCCACTCTTCCACCCGGCGGCTATGGAGTGACGGACACGCAGTATGAGACAAACCCTAAAGCCACGGCGATGGGCACCAGCCCCGCGGCTCCATCGCCAGTGGGATTGTCCAGCAGTGATCCGCACTCGCTCGGTGTGTGGGAATCATGTCGGTTTGTGAAGATGGGCTGGTTCACGGCAAAAGAAGCTATCTCGTTTGTCGACCTGTGAGTTGTCTCTCCTTGGAGATTGATATGGGCCCTGCTGACGAGTCAAAAGGTTCTTCGAGCATTTGTCTCCCCTATCCCCGATTCTCACAGATTTCTACCGGAGGCATGAGAATCATTACTTACTAGTCACCCACGAGCCATTCTTGTGCTGTACTATCCTCATGGTCTCGTCTCGGTACCATGTCCTCCCGGGGATAGGGGGCGCGTCTAGAAGCTTTTTTATCCACCACCGGTTATGGCAGCATTGCCAGAACTTGATCATGCATCTTATGCTCGGGCAGGAGCGCTCCTCAAAGTGCAATACCCGAACTCTAGGCACAATCGAAGCATTACTGCTAATATCGGAGTGGCACCCCCGCTCGCTGCATTTTCCCCCTGAAAACGATGGTTGGGATTCGGACATGACTGTGGGCCTCCAGGATGCTGCCCCAACAACGGTCAACCAAAGCGAGTCCGAGTCGTCTTCTAACCAGTGGCTGCAAGACGTGATCGAACCGGCCCGGCGCTCGGATCGTATGTCATGGATGCTGCTCGGGTCCGCGTTCTCGCTCGCGCACGAGCTGGGTGTTTTCGAGACCGAAGAACGTTCGCAGCCATCGTCAGACAGCAGCATGCCAGCAGCTCTCGCAGCACACAACAGACTCCGCAAACAACGCGTGCAGCAACTGCTGTACATCTACATCAACCAACTCTCGTCGCGCATCGGGTGCATGTCTCTGATGCCGCAGAATCTGAACCGCGTGATCAGCCAGCACACCAGCTACTACTACTCCAGCGGGCTCCCCGAAGACGTCAAGACCGAATGGACCACGTTTATGGAGTCATGGATGGACCTCACAAAACTCGCCGGATCTGTCAACGACATGCTGTTTCCCTCGGCCTCGTTTGCCAAGCAGCAGCTCCATAGCGGTCGCTATGTCGCCTTGCTCGACCACTTTCGTCCGCTGCTGAACCAGTGGCGCGAAAGGCACCTGGACTCGCCCATTGGATTGACGACAAATTTCTACAGCATCCTTCACATTGAGTACCATTATGTGCGCGTCTATACGCACTCGTTTGGCATGCAAGCGGTTGTGGAGCGTGCACTCGCCGAGACCAGCAATAATGCCAACCATCCCAATCCGAATAATCTTAATCATAGTAATACCAACAATAATAACGACAACCGGTCCGGTTCTACCGCTCCCTCAGCCACATCCACAGCCACACCCGAGATCACCCTCGACCCAATCGACTACGAGTTCATCCAAGAGGTCATCGATGGTTCGTGCCAGATCCTGAAGAAAGTAATCGACCTCGCCCAAACCGACAAACTGCGTTTCTCGCCCGTACGCATTTTCCTCCGCGTCACCAGCTCCTCCATCTTTCTTCTCAAGGCCCTAAGCTTGGGCGTTCGCCATGCCAAACTCCAGGAGTCCTTGGACGTCCTCGACCGCAGTATCCAGGCCCTGCGCTCAAATATCCTGGACGACGTCCATCTTGCCTCGCGGTACGCCATTCTATTGGAAGTCCATGTGTCGCGATTGAGAAGGAATCTGGTGGCTTCGTCGTCCTCGGCAATGGCGAGGCCGGCTCCTGGTGCCCTGGCCTCAGCTGCGACGGCTGCTAGTAGTAGTAATACTAGCCTTGGGGTAGGACCTACCCCTACTCCCGGATTCGGGTATCCGTCAATCCTCTCAAACAGCCAGACGAGCACGCGCCACTCGTCCACGCAGCCACCGCTTGCCAGACAGCGGGGCGCCGAGGAGAATGGTGAAAATGCCGACGATTTGATGACGCCCGTCTCAGCACCGTCGACTGCAAATGACCCTGCTGTAGCAACAGCAGCAGCAGCAGGAGGAGGCAGTACTAATGAAAGCATGATTTCGGATGAGGAGTGGATGTTTTCGTTACCCTTTGACCCGTCAATGGCACCCTTTGGGCCTGGCGGGGGACAGTTGTCTGGCTTTGATGGGGGAACTTTGGATTTCTTATGGAACCTGCCAGGATAATTATTGATAATTTTGTTTATTGTTAATGTAAATCACGTTTAACGACTCACGCATAAAAAGACGGAGGTTTTGGTGATATGTACTCATTTGTTGTTCGATTAAATACAAAAATATACTGATTTATACTCGAGGTTCCTGCTATACGAGTTGACAACTAGCGATGGTGCTAGAAGCCAAATGAGAGTCCTCTCTTGGAAGGCTCGTCGACGCCGTCAGTAGAGACCGATGGCGGAAGGTCGGCGTCATGGGTACCCCAAGTGCTCTCGTTGCGGCCCAGGGTCAGAACAAGCTCCTGGCCGTCAGTGAAGAAGCTGTAGTCCACCCAGTTCTTGGTATAGGGTTTCCCGTTCAGAGTAGCAGACTGAATGTAGATGTTCTTGTACTCCGGATCAAAATTGACAGTCTTGATGGTCGATGTCTTTTTGGTAAGAGGTGATGTGTACTGAACCGACGGGAAGAAAGGCGGGATGATAAAGTACACATTTTGAGCTGGGTTGGGGAACAAGCCCATCATGGACATGGCAACAAAAGCACCCATGGTGCCCGAATCATCGTTTCCAGGAAGTCCCGCGGGAGTCGGTGAAAAGTACTCTGGAATGTAATAATGGGCACGGCTAGCGGACTTGCCAGGTCGCCCGGCATAGTGGTACTGGTAGACAGTAAGGAATGCGGGCTCATTGCCAATGTACGTAATCTGTTGGTCATGCATGTAATCGAGCCGCTTGACAAAGGATGATGGGCCGCCCAAAAGGGTGATCAGGGTAGCCATATCATGAGGGACAAAGCTTTCCAAATATTAGTCGAGTGCCGTTGTTTCAATTCAAGGAAAGCTTACAATTGGTACTCAAAGATGCTAGACTCAAACGTCTCGCCAGCACTGTTCTGTAAAGAACAGATAGAACCACTGTTGTCAATGTTGGAACATTGAAGAGGATCCTGTAGCAGAATCAGTCAGGTAAGTCACTACATCGTATATCGATATGGTCTTACCTGGTATCCCCAAGTCTGGTTGAGATACTTTGGCTGGAAGAAGCCGGTGAAGCCGGTGTCAGTGCCGTTGATGTAAGCTTTTTGGTCTTTTCTGAAAATATTTTGCCAGTATCCAGATGTCTTTACATATTTCTCGGCATCATCAGTTTTATTCAGCCCCTTGGCAATTTGTGCAATAGCATAATCGTTGTAGCTGTACTCCAGAGTGCGAGAAATACTGCGAGTCATTGTACCGAAGCCAATGTAGTCTAGATCCTGAACTGGAATGTAGTGAAGAGACTTCCAGCTTTGTAGGCCACCACGACCTTCGTTTGACCAATCATAAGGCTCCTCTTCGGCGTCCTTTTTGACAGCGGCGTAGGCAGCATCCCAGTCAATGCCACCGTCAAGGCCCTTCACAAAGGCATCGGCAATAACATTGTCCGCGTTTGATCCACCTTGGGTGTAGCCTTTGCACAAGGACATACGGCAGTCAGGAAGCCAGCCGAGGTGTTTCTGTGTGTCGACCAGAGACCGTACAATCTGGGTGACTGTGGTAGGGTCCACCAAAGTTATAAATGGCAGCTGGGAACGGAACAAATCCCAGATACTAGCCATCATGTCAATACATCATGAACACTCTTTACACACAGAACTGACATACCAGTAAAAAGAATCAAAGTACGGCTCCGAGCTCTTCCACAGTGGGTTTTCACCAGTATAGTTTTGAGGATTGATCATGGTGCGATAGATGCCACTGTAGAAGTTTTTGAGGATTGTGTCACTGATACCCTCACGCGAGACACGGATAGGGCTCAATTTCTCCTGCCACAAACTCACTGCCGCCGAATGAGTCGAAGCAAAGTCAAAGTCGGGAATCTCCTTCTCAGCGTTGGAGCAAGCTTGGGCTTCGCTGACGAAGCTCACACCCACACGAGCGAGGACTGACGCGTCTGCTTCAGGTTTGAATCTAATCCAAGCGCCGCCCTTAAAATCCATGTTAGAAACTGTAATGGGAAAGTGAATAGAGTGGCGTAAAATACCGGAAGAGGGTAACCATTGATACTACGGGAAATCTTGAGCGACTTGGCCTCGGAGGTCGCACGGGAATTGACAAAAATACCATTGTCACGAATGTCGGTAGAACCCTTGAAATCAGCACAGACGTATGCTTTGTACGTACCAGATCCGAAACTAGGAAGGAAGACACCAGAGCCAGTCATACGGCCCGTCGATTCATCGACATCAACGGTGGCATTATCCTGGCGAGAATCGGACAAATCGGTCAAATCCATCAAAATGAGCGGGCTGGCAGAAGAGTTGCCAGATGTAAAGTTGAAGCGAAATAGGGAGGCGTGCTGAGAAGTCGTCATGTCGACATCGACTCCTGACGACAGGCTGACTGAAAAATACCCGGGGCTCGACTTGACCGAGCTATTGGTAAATGATACGGGGCGTTCCTTTTTGGGGTACTTGCAGCCATTGATATCGTCTCCCTCACAACTTGCATAAGGAAACAGAGCGAAATTTCCAAGTGAAGGGCTACCACCGGTACCAGAGTCATGCAACGTGGAGAATCCGGTGATGTCGGAGCCATCCAAGGTGAAGCCACCCTGATTGCTCCCGGAGTTGGTGTCGGCTACGGCCTTAGCCATGCCATAGGGCAGCGAAGCACCAGGAAAAACATTGCCTGGCATGAGCATGTTAGACCAGCCGCAACTTTAATAAGCACCGGGAGTCGCTCTATACTCACCTCCGTTGGCGCTTCCAATCAGGGAATCGACGTATTGCAGCACATCGTAATCAAAGGTACTGTTGCTTGCCGCCGTGGCTCGTGAGCTAAGCAGGGAACCGAGCGACAAAAGAATGAGTGCCCGAGTCATGATTGCTTGAAGCTCAATCAAATAAGCAAAGGAAAGGAACCCACGACAGGCCAAAAACCAAAGAGCGACTCGGTCTTGGCCAGACGAATGTTCTCCCCGCAATAGCAGTGGGGACATAAGCAATATATAGGCCAGCGATGGTGGACTGGCCCATCGCCCTGGCCTCTTAGCCTTTGGAAGCCAAGCATGCCGAAGTTACCGACCAGGGTCGACGTTGCACGGTTGCAATTGACCCTGTAAGTGTAAGAAACTATTGAACCGAGATACGTCCATTTCCCGATATGAAGAGGCGCGCGCGCCTCCGACCAACAGGAGAAATCGCGTAAGGAATGAAGCCAATTTGATTCGCGTCGTCGGCTCCTCAATGGAGGACAACGCCAGTCGCTGGCTGTTATGGACTGGCTACTTGTACAGTTCTTGTCGATCCCTGCATATTTGGGTCTAGCATCAAAGGGATGGCACGTCAACATCGGCCATTTTCCAGCACAGGGTTGCATCGATCTGGAGGTAGTAAGTCACTAATCAGGGAAGTGCATGGCAGAAGGAAGAGCAGACATGTCGAGGACAATGATAACCCGAATACCGAAGCAAAAGCTGGCTGCTCCAGGACAGCCCGAAACAGTCAATGGAAGCTTAGAGTCTTCGTTTGATAGATAGAACCCTAAGAAAGCTGCTGCGCATGAGCCCCTGTCGATCGCGCACAGGGGGGTCACGTTATATCCGCCGATAGCTCCTGCCTGCAGTGGGTCGCTCCCGCACCTGCCGCGTGTGCCTGCTAATCACGTACTCTATATACTGGCTCCGAACTTGGTGCTCTGTTCCGATAAGATATAGTTACGTGTAGTTTTGATCTTCGTACTCTTTGATCAATCGCTGCAATTCAGTCTGATAAAAACTAACGGACTATATATACACAGTAACAAGGTGCAGGGTATATCAACCAACATTCAAGCCTGTCGAAGTTCCTCCGGAGTGTCCGGCTGATTCCGCCAATGGGCTTTTTTGACTGCGTCTTCCTCTTCCAATTTGGCCACGACGCGAGCGACGGTCGGGTAATTGTTGATATCGACGCCAAATCGAGCAGCGCTCCATGCGGCAGGAACCAAACAAACGTCGGCCAAGGTGATATTATCTCCGACACTGAATACGCCCGCTGTCTTGGATGCTATGGATTCGTACGCGGCAAAGCCTGCCTCTGTTGCTTTTCGGCAAATAGGGCTTGGGTCAGCGTCAATATCCTTGATCCATCTCTGAACGCGCAGATTGACTACAGGCTGGATGTCTGATGAGATGATCGAGACCAACGTCAAAGTGAGAGCACGCAACTCCGGGTTATTGGGCAGTAGAGGTCGGTAATGCGGGCTGGACGCGGGGATGATATCTTCAAGGTATTGCAGAGCGGCAGTCGACTGCGGAATGGTGAAGCTGTCATCAGGGGACTTGTGCACTACAAGGACAGGTACACTCAAGGACGGGTTGACAGCCCGATGTTCCTCGGTGAGTTGCTCATTCTTCAGCAAGTGCACGAAGATAGACTTATATGGAATCTGGTGCAGATTGAGCGCAATCCGCAGTCTTGCTGAGCAAGACGACCGAAAGTAGGTGTAGAGCTCGAAGGTAGGAAGTTCAGAATTCATGACGGAGGTGGATTTGCTCACTCAGCACTGCAACCTGCGATATACTGCTTTTGTACGTGATCCCGGCGACACAAAGCTACTATTGCGGGGCACGGTTGTTGGCGGAAGCTTTCCGCCGGATATTTGAGGTAATTCCCAGAAGGGAAAGAGAACAACGGAATGACGGTATTATTGCAAACATGATCGTGCCGAACTACATGAACAGTATACGATACTGGGAAGTTATCATAACATGTGATATTTTCTGAAAACTAGTTCATATCGAGCGAATTACATGGATTACTTTTCATGAGGAGTTCCTTTTCTAAAAGGAAAACTGCACCGCAGGCTCAATGCGGCCCACACAGTCGCCGAATCCAACATATTGACCGTCAACACTGCCTGCAACCGCTCGCAGGGTCACCTCATCGCCGTCTTCCAAGAAGACTCGCTTGGTTGTGCCGTCAGCCAAAGTAATGGGCTGTTTGCCGCCATTCGTTTGTTCCAACAGACTGCCCTGGGAGCCCGCCTCTTTGCCCGAGATAGTGCCACTGCCCAGCAAATCGCCCGGGCGGAGGTTACAGCCGGTGATGGTGTGGTGAGCAACCATTTGTGGGAATGAGTATAACAGGTTTGTGGCATTCGTCGTTGAAATACGAGTGGGTGCGTCTCCACCGGCGTGTTTGAGGTCAACCTCAAGCTTAATGTCGTAGTTATTGTCTGCTCGCTTTTCTCTCAGATACGGAAGTAGACTCTCACGGTCTCCCGGCTCCAGGCCTTTGGCGCGGAATGGCTCCAAAGCATCGATCAAAACAACCCAAGGGCTGATTGTTGTACCAAAGTTCTTTGCATTGAACGGTCCCAGTGGAACATACTCCCAGGCTTGGATATCGCGGGCAGACCAGTCATTCATCAACACCAGGCCAAAGATGTGATCCTCTGCTTCGTCGATTGAGACTGGCTGCCCAAGTTTATTTGGAGTGCTCACAAATGCAGCCAATTCAAGCTCAATATCCAGTTTCTTACACGGCGAGAACTGAGGAATCTTGGGGGTCGCAGTCGGGTTGGCCAGAATCTGACCGGAGGGACGGACAATCGGCGTACCAGAGGGCACAACACTCGACGCTCGACCGTGATAGCCGACGGGCAGATGCGTATAGTTTGGCTGGAGCGCATTATCGGGCCCGCGGAACAGCACGCCAACATTGTATGCATGATTGAGTCCCGCGTAGAAATCAGTGTAATCGCCAATCTGCATCGGCAGATGGTTTGTCACTTTGCTTAGCGGAATCAACGCAGTGCTCTGTAGACTCTGGTTGTCCTTGAGCAGGGCTGGATAGGGCGTGTCGGCTTTGAAGACAGCCTGCAGGTACTCGCGCACTTGTCGGTGAACAGGCCGCCCCAGTGCGGCAAAGTCATTTAATGTGGTCTGATTGAAGACGTTGAGATGTGGTTGAATGACCGGCAGCTGCGAGAAACCGTCTGCGCGCGCAAATGCAGCAAGATCGAGCGCATACTCGCCAATGGCAACCGCCGGGACCTTTGTGGAGGATCCGTTGGCGGAGATGATGCCAAAGGGTATGTTGGCAAGGGAGAAGTGGGATTTTGGGGGAATTGAAAGCCAGGACGCCATCTTTGACTGAAAAATTTCGGTGGTTTGTCTGGTGTATGTTCACCGTGTGCTTCTATCGTTATGCTATGTACTACAGCAATGGAAGGGGTGGGGTATGTCCATGGGTTTCCGAATTCCGCCCCGCCAGTATTTCATCATTGCGGAACGGGCCCGCGCGGCAGGAAAGCGCCGGATATTCCAAGTCGGCCGGAGAGAGCCGTCTAGGTTTGTCTATCAATGCTCGCAAAACGCAGAGGCAAAAAAGAAGAGGAGGCCGTGGGTTTCCGGTTAAATATATACAAGATGTTCTTTCTAGTCACGACTGACGGCGAGGATCAAACAGTACCCCCAAAGTTTTCAAAATGGCTACCGCAACAGGACTTTCAGCATCGCCCGCGATAAAGCTCTCCTCCAACGACGCTGCCGTCTTGCAGGCGCTGTTTGATTCGGAATCACATGCAGCATCTTCTTCATCGAATTTTGCCAAGATCGACAACTCTCTTCCGCCGTTTCCGTCAGTAGCAGAGAGTGAAATTCGATCAGTGAAGGAGCGCGAGTTGGCGGTTGTTCGACAAACCCAGAAGGCTACAGAAGATGGGGATCTTGCAGTGCTAGAAGATGCCATCAGCGAGTTTGACAAGTTGATCGCGGAAGCACCCAAGTACCCGCCGCTGTATGCAAACAGAGCACAGGCGCTGCGAATGTACATACAAACCGCTGCTACAAGATCGGGATCGGACAAGACCACGGGCGAGAATAGCACCGACGACACTGCACTCTTCTCTCCACAATACGCGGACCTTGCAACTCGGCTCTGGTCAGACCTCACCCAAGCTATCACCCTCGCCACCAATGCTACACCTCAACAACGGCAAACTGTCCCCGGTGTTTCCCCGGCGCAGGCCCGTCTCCTCTCCAACGCCCACACACACCGCGGTTACATTCTTCTCAAAGGCGCCAAACTGCGCAGAGACAGCAGCGACTCCCATAATGTTGTAAGCGGACCGCGGCAAATACAAAAGATTGCATCTCGTGACGAGCTAGAAGAACTCGCGAGTCGTGATTTCTTTCAGGCTGGACGGTACGGCAACGAAGTTGCGCGGGAACTCAGCGTGCAGACAAATCCGTATGCGAAGATGTGCGGGGCGATAGTGAAGGAGGCATTGCGAAAGGAGATCGAGGAGTTTCAATAAGTGTAATAAGTGTACTTATTCCTAGTTCAACGGGCATTTATATAGGCTGTGTATTATAGTTTTTGATAAGCAATATTCTCTTACACATAAAAGTCATTGTTATACATATTCAGTGGGCTACTTGTTTGGATTCACAAAATGGCGCTTCAAGGGCTCCCAGCTCTCAGCGTTGTAGTCCTCCTGCACCTTCTGGCATGTCTTCAAGCCCCATTCCGAGACGCCGACCATAAGGGAACTAGTATTATCGTTAGCATGTGAATTCCATAATACGCATATCTCAGTCTGTGGAACTACCAAACTAACCTTTCGAACATAAATGCCAAGCTCCCCTCACCCACTTTCTGCGGCTTGAGGTCGGCATTGCTCGCCTTCTCATGCGCGCCAGAGTCCGGACCATGCGCGCTCATGATATTATGCAAACTCGCCCCGGCCGGTCGAAAGCCTCCACCGACTTTGGCATCATAGTCGCCGGAAATCAGACCCATGAACTCGGACATGATATTGCGATGGTACCAAGGCGGCCGGAAAGTGTTCTCGGCAACCAGCCAGCGCGGCGGGAATATGACAAAGTCAGCAATCGCGGTGCCCGGGTGGTCCGATGGGCCGGTCAGGACGGTGAAAATGGATGGGTCCGGGTGGTCGTAGGAGATTGTGCCGATGGTGTTGAAGCGGCCGAGGTCGTATTTGTAAGGATAATAATTACCGTGCCAGGCGACAACGTCAAAAGGGGTATGATTTTGGCGGGCGGAAAAGAGATTGTTATTGAATTTGCTGATGACTTGGTAATCGCTATCATCGTCATCGTCAAAGGAGGCTACAGGGGTCTGGAAGTCGCGAGCGTTGGCGAGTCCGTTGGATCCAATGGGGCCGAGTTCTGGCAGCTGGTAGTGGCCCTGGTACAGTTCGCAGATATAGCCTCGCACAGGACCGGAGGGAAGAGTGACTCGGTATCTGCATCCACTGTCTTAGCTAGCTGTCCCTTTCTTGGAGGCATGCCTGATAGCAGGAGGGGGAAGGGTTTACTTGACTCCCCGTGGGATGACACAAATCTCATTCGGCCGGACCAAGATCCTGCCCAGCTCTGTCTGGATATCGAGCACGCCGTGCTGAGGCACAATCAAGAAATCTCCATCCGCTGAATAAAAAGCTTCTTTGCCCATATCCTTGCCGGCGGCATACAGCAAGATCCCTAGTCCGCTCTTGACGGTTGGATCGCCAGCGCCGGCAACCAGATGCAGACCGTGCACCCAATCGACCTTCTCGTCGAGGTCAAACGGGTTCCATCGGAGCTGATTGGGAATGTGATGCAGTTTTTGCTTTTCGCTGCTGAGCGAGGTGTGGTACGTATCCTCGGCCACGGGCTTGTAATTGGCGTGGGCGGCGGAGGGGAGGATGCGATATAGCCAGGTCTGCTTGTTCTCGTGACGAAGAGCTGTGAAGGCGGTGCCAGACAGTTTCTCGGCGTACAGTCCGAGTGGAGGCTTTTGAGGCGAGTTCTGCGCGATAGGCAGCGCGCCGGCGACAGCTTCGGACCTGGCAGGGTCAGCTCTGGGAAGTACTAATAATTACACTTCAAAAGGCATTGCTTACTCAAAGTACGAATTGAATCCGTTCTGGTAAGTGTACGTGTCAGGCACAGAAAATTGTGTGGCAGGCATTTTGACTGTTAGTGATGAACTTGTCAATTAACCCCCCAGCATTGGAGAAAGAGAGAGGGAGGGAGCTATACCAACGTGATGTACGTAGTAGATGAATCGCCTGATATGATATAGTTCTACCCCACACTCGCCCTGCGGAACCGCCGCGGAACCGCCGCGGGGCAAGATATCCGGAACTAGCCGTATGCCATGCTCCGGACTGGTTAGTGTTGTTATCAAGCAAGAAATCCAGGCCGTGAGTATCCGTTGCCTGGTCTTTCCGCATCAAATATCCCCAGCGGATTTATTGCTGAACCAAGGTTTGCCCTATATCTTTGCTTTGTAAAAGAGTTTCAAAAGGAAGATGGCGGATAGCACAGGAATGAACAGGATGGTTTGGATGGAAGGGGGTGGTTTACTGGCCACCTGCTACATAGCATATATACGCTGCCCACTGCTGGCACCTTTTCCATTTCTGTTCTTGATCAAGCACGGAAGGCAACATCTGGGTATAACACGATATATAGATATCGAGAAATCATAAGGGAGAAAGCAAAATGGCACCATCTATCTCAGATCTGCAGTCCTCGTCACTGCCCGCCACCAACTCCAGCCTCTCCTCGTACCGTGGCTATGACCACGTACACTGGTACGTCGGCAATGCCAAACAAGCTGCCACCTTTTATGTGACGCGCCTGGGCTTTGAGCGTGTCGCTTATCGCGGGCTTGAGACGGGCTGTCGACACATATGCTCGCATGTTGTCCGCAACGCCGACATCACCTTTGTGCTCACCTCTCCGCTGCGTTCGCTCAACTCGACCAAACTGGCGCAGCTCTCTGACGAGGAGCAACAACTCGTCGCCGAGATCCACGCCCATCTCGAGAAACACGGCGATGCCGTCAAGGACGTCGCTTTCACCGTCGACTCGGTAGATGACGTCTTCAACGCCGCGGTGCGCAACGGCGCCGTCGTCGTCAAGCCGCCACAGACGGTGTACGACGAACAGAAAAAGAGCAACGGATGGGTACGCATGGCGACCATCCAGACGTATGGCGATACGACACATACCCTCATCGAGCGCGACTCGTCGTACTCGGGCGTGTTCCTGCCAGGTTACCGCGCCGAAACTACGGCCAGCCAGAGAGATCCCATTGCAGCGCTGCTGCCACCGGTGAATCTGAAGAGGATCGATCACTGCGTGGGCAACCAGGACTGGGACGAGATGGAGGATGTGTGCACATAGTACGTTCTTCCCCTCTCTTGCTCTATTGCTGGTGTGTATCTATTACTGACATGTGCATTCAGTTACGAAAAGGTGCTCGGATTCCACCGCTTTTGGTCCGTCGATGACAAGGACATTTGCACGTACGTCCCATCTTTCATTGCTAGCATTATCAAACAACAGATACTAAAACGAGTTTAGAGACTACTCTGCCCTGAAATCCATCGTCATGTCGTCACCCAATGACATCGTCAAGATGCCCATCAATGAACCCGCGCACGGCAAGAAACAGTCGCAGATTGAAGAATACGTCAACTTTTATGACGGCGCCGGCGTCCAGCATATTGCCCTGCTTACCGACGACATTATCAGCGCAATCACCAATCTGCGTGCGCGCGGCGTCGAGTTTATCAAGGTCCCCGAAACGTATTATGACGATATGTGGGTGCGGCTCAAGCGGGCTGGTATGATGCCGCGCGAGGCCTGGGAGGATATCAAGAGATTGGATATTCTGATTGACTTTGATGAAGGCGGTTATCTTTTGCAGCTCTTTACAAAGGTAATTCCATTTGTTCTTGTCCCCAGGAACTACCTTTGTTCTTGTCCCCCGTTCTTCCTGGGCTTATGAATGTTTACTAACTGCGAATAGCATCTTATGGATCGACCAACTGTGTTTATCGAAATTATCCAGCGGAACAATTTCTCGGGCTTTGGTGCGGGCAATTTCAAGTCCCTGTTCGAAGCTATTGAGCGTGAGCAGGAGCTCAGAGGGAACCTTGTGTAACATTGGAAATCTTGCTTTATGTATATGCGTGTATATATTGTTACCGTGTTTTATGTGGATTTTATTGCACTGTGGAAGCAAGAATAAATTGTAATTGTAAATAATCAATTCCTGACCAAGAAAAATAAAAATAAAATAAACCAACGAGGGTATTATCAGTACATGCCAAACCAATATCATCAGTCCCAGTCATCACAGCAGAAGCGTCCAGCTTCCGAGTCAAGTTACATGTAAGCCCAGTATATTCCATCCAATCAAAAGAAAGACAAAATCGCCGTCACACCCTGTGTGCATTGTATCTCCTTCTTTTTCTTGTACGCCAGTTCAAATGAATTAATTATTACACCAAGTATGAGCATGAGGCCGATTGCACATGGATATTGTTGGTCTTAACTTGGAAAACGAAGCGGCCGGCGCCTTTTCCCCTCGAGTTATCTTTGAACAGATTGTCTATGCATTGCCATAATATGACAAAGGATCGTAGTCGTCCTCGTGCGTCTGGTTGTGTGCTCGGCCATGTCCGTGGGATGGCGACGCTGTGGCGGCGCGCGGGTTAGCGGAATAGCCCTGCAAGGGAGCAGCGGTGGGATTCGGCGCGGTGGTGGCAGGCCGCACCACCGGCTGCGACGGTGTCCCAGACCTCTCATCATGGTGGTTTGCCGAGGCCGCAAACGGGTTGAATGCCTGATAAGTCCCAGCCCCGTTGGGAGGACGGGGAGACGCAGTGCCGCTGCCAGGGGTATAGCTGCGATTGACTGGGTCCGCCTGTGGTTGAGGGACAGTCGTGCTTAGTGGCGTGAGAGAACGACCGGGCAGGTTGTTTGCTGGCGAAAAGGGCCGACTGTCGTTTGCCGGCGAGAATGGCCGGTATTGGTTTTGCATCGCAGGCGGCGGCCGATCACCAGGTGCATCATTTGCTGGAGTGTACGAACGGCCACCAACAGGAGTATTGGCTGGCGAGTACGGACGCATGGCAGCAGGGCCAAATGGTCGGGCACCGGACATGTTGTCTCCGGGCATGAGACCCTGTCCATAACCGTCCCCTGCATAGCCCGGACCGCGACGGCCCATTGATGAAGGTGGCGGTTGGTATCCTCCAGGCGGTCGCCGACTGGGCCCTTCCATTGGCATCGGCCCTCGGTTGCCTTGCGCGGTACCGGGCCGATTCATGGCTGGAGAATACGATCGCCCTGGCCCGAAATTGAGCGGCGCAGGCGCCAGTGGTGGCACCTGGGGTTGCTGGTGGTCAAGAGGACTATAAGCCATTGGCTCCGCACTTGCAGTCAACGAATCCGACTCCAAATAGGACGAATTCTGAGTGTTGGTCTTGGTCAGCCAAGGACGATCCACCCCACCGAGATCCGGCAGCGTGGGTTGTTGCTTCAGATCCTCTTCGCTGGGCAAACGGGAGGCATAAGCAGGGAGGGTGGTCTGTGTGGTCTGTCGTGAGAGCGGTGCCACGGTCACAATAGGTTTCTTGTCTTCTGGATACTCCTGTAGAGACGGCAAGGTCGGTGCCAGTTTGACAGGCTTGAGCTCTTCGCCGTCGGTGAGCGGCATTGTCGGTGTTCGATTCATCAACTGAAGGTCTCCTTTGGCGAGGGCCTTGGCAGTCTTCTTCCTGACGATGCGTTCCAGTCGGGTGTTGATCTTGCGCCGGCAGTAGCGTTTAAGCGAGCCGTCTTCGGTGGGAATGTGATGCCACAGAAATATCAGGTAGAGAATGACCGACAGAAAAAGACTGAGCATCGCAATCACCCAGATAATCAACGTGAACAGCATGCCGAACAGGATCACGGCCTGTTGGTAGTTCTTGTCCGCCAACGCTTTGATGTTGATGAAGAACTGGGCCACTGGCGACGTGCCTTCGGGTGCAGCATGCGATCCTTCTGGAATCAAATTGAGTTGCAGAACCGAGTACAGGGTAATCGCGTTAAGCACTTGACGGGGCCCGTCGGCAAAAACGATCCGCAGCCATGCTGTCCCGCGTTAGTTCGACACAATCGCGGAGACACACAAGAGACAAAATGATAAAACGAACCTTCGAACGAAAAGTAGGCAAACAGGGCGATGTAGTCGGCGCCCTTTTTACTTTTGGTCAACTCGGCAAAGACAAGGAACCGGCGGTAACCCTTGGCCTTGCCCACCCGGATACTCTGGACACGGACAGCCAGAGGGTCGAGGTAACTTTCGGCGATACTGCCGGATCGCATCACGCGGATTGTGCGTATCCATCGAAAGGCCAGAAGCACAAAGGACGCGATGATGCAGGCAGCGAAAATCCAGCGCGATATATGGGTTGGAATTTTTGGTTTGACCTGACTGGACCACTGCTTGAAAACGAGCAGGTTGACGGCAGTAAAAGTATCGACGGCATACACGGCGACGGAGACGACTAGGAAAAACCAAACCATGAAATAAGAAAAGCCGGTGAAGCACGAGCTGCTTTTAAAGTCATCCAAGTTCTGTAGATTTTTGCTGTCGTATTAGTATCTGTTTTATCTAACGACCGCGAACTATCAGCATGGCAGAGGTAACTCACAATGTAATCCCATGTCTGCTCCAACCTGGTCGAGCCGAGCTTTTCTCGATCCCCACAGCAGGGCATCTTGTGAGAGAGGGTCTGGTCCTGCCAGAGAGAAAACGAGGGTGAAAACGATGGTGGAAATGCTCGGTTTTCGGCAAAGCGAGGCGCAACTTGCTCTTCGGACCGGCCGTGAACAAGTCGCGCGGCTCAATGAGCGGGAGCAATCGAGGCCGAAAGAGCGATGCTAGTGGCAAAATACGTTCAAACGAGTGTCGAAAGATATAACAATCCAGTAATTCGATCTAATGTCAGGTCGACATCACTTTGTTTCTAGAATGATTGGCTGAGGCGCGGCGGCAGCGAACAAGCGGCATAGGCTCGATCCGCTATATTGATTTGTTTTTTTTTTTTTCTTTTTTTTCTTTCTTCAGTCAATCGTTTGATAAATGACCGATAAAGCTGGCGATACAGAGTTATTTTTATTTGTCGTGGTCGTCGTACACAGCTGGCGTTGTGAGGGGAAGAAAATTGTTCCTAGGGGGTTGGGCCAGTTTCAGAATGCGGTGCGACGTGGGCCACTGGACGAGCCAAGAGCGCGATCAGCGAGATGTAAGGACCGTACAGGAATCAGCGAACGTCGAGAAAGAACGAGAGTGTGAGTGAGTGAGGAGTGAGTGAGTGAGTGAACGAGAGTAAGAGAGAGAGAGAGATCGACCAAGGGACGGCGGCAACGATGATAACTAATAGTGATCAAGTAGAGGACGAACAGGCTGATGGGGGAACAGCGAGAGAGAAAGAGGAGACGAGGAGCGGGAGTGGCCCAAATGGGGACGGTCGGAACGGGAGCGGGCGACGGGCGACGCTAAGCTGGGGCTACGCGGCCTAGCGCCTCTCGTACCTTTGGCGCTGTGGGCTGCCATTGGTGCTCCCCACTCAGGCACACACCACTCGGGGTTCGGTACGCCTAAGTGGCCCAGATAAGGCAGATAGTCATAATCGCCCGGTTCGGTTTGTTCTCCGCAAGAATGGTGATTCTAGTATGTATCAGGTACAGAGTCCATGGAGGCGCTTTACGTGACCGTGTTTCATCCTCTCCGTCACGAACGAATACTTCGGCCCCAGTGATCTTCCCTCGATCTGCCTGAAACGAACTCTTCACGAACAATCGCCACCTGCCTCATTGAACATTCGTCAGCAACGACTCGACCCGTCTGGCGACTGATACGAATATGAACCGACTAGCTGACCCTGTGTACAAAGGTAAGTTAGAATCGCAATACGGCAGATAATAAGCGTGCTCATTGCTTGGCGACCCCCGGAATCCTCGGCGGCTGGCCGCGCTATTGGTTCGCATTTGGCGCCGTGGATGCGCAAGCACCCAGCAGCCCACTTTCCCTTGTCTCTTGATTTTTTCGGCTTCTTGTTGCTACTTCGTGATTGACTAGCAGATCGTTTTGCTATGACGCAGCTGAGCTTGGAGGTATAAGGACGTCGTGATCCGAACACGGGCAGTGGGAGACGCCTTGGCATGCTGCATGAACAGAGCTAGCTTGGCGAACGCGCGGCGACCGGAGATTTTGAGTCTTGGATAGCTTCAGATCAGGCTTAATGAACAATCGTGTTGCGACAATACATAGTAAATAGAGTAACAACGTATCGACTCTCGATCCGACGGTGGAAATGGACTACTTTATAGCAACGTGCTGAGTTCCCGGCCAGATTGACTTTCGCTCCACCATCAATGGAATTGAATAGCGCTGAAGGTATCTCGATTTGCTATGGGTCCTTTGTTCCGTAAAGAGGAATTCATACAAGATATCTGTTGCGGTGAAATCGTCACCAAAGTAGAGCATTTGAAGGGTCGCAGATGTTCGATATACTGAGTCTGTGCATGTACCAGATGTTGCACCGAAATTGAAAATTGGTTAACAAGGTAGCATGACTGACACATGCTGAAAGAATCAGCAAACGTATATAATAACCGTTGACTGAGCCTGCCGAATCTTAAATCCTGATATGGCTGGCTTGCTCGACTCGACCCCTGTCAGACGGCGATTGCTAGAGAGACGGAGATGCAGGTGTACTGCGTCCTTGCTCAACTGAAATGCTTGTGCCGTCAATTGTCACACTGAACCACACATCCGTTCTCGTATGCTCCACAGCAATATAAGTTGAGGAGTTTGTTCGCCTTGTGCCGATAGTGAAGTTGTCAAACAGCCAGTCTCCCCATCACTTTCTCGCATAACAGGTGGGAGTCTGAATGATCACAACAACAAAAAAAAAAAAAAAAAAAAAAAAAAAAAAAAAAAAAAAAAAAAAAAAAAAAAAAAAANAAACTCGAACCTACAGACTGACGACCGACCTGTGAATGATAGGCGAATGGAGCTTGAGAAGACGGGGCTCTTCACCATTCATTTAGATGGAGAGTGAACTTTCCAAGAAAGAGGAAGGAGAAGAAGGAAGAGCTCGACCTCGATCCAATCAGCTCGTGTATCCGACCAGGCATTTTGAAAGCTGTGATCCTTGGCGCAGCTTTCGCGTTGGCAGGTAAAAGAAATAGCGATAGAACAGTTAGGATCTTTTACCTGCGACGTGGCGGCATGAAGGGGTTTGACCCGGCACCTTTGGTCGCCAACCGAGCGTTGGACAGTTGGATCGTCACCCTCTGAAGTTCTGCGTCCTTGTTCCTCAGGTCAGCTCTCAACCTCTCCACCATGGGGTCAGTCTTGGACTGGCTGCCAGACAGAGGGGCGGATGGGCAGGAGCCCATTGCTTGGCCTCGAAGTTTGCTGAGCTCTGATTCCAGCTGTAACTTGTTCTCGCGGAGGACGCGGTTTCCCGCTCGCTCCTTGTCAACCTTGTCTCTCAATTGCCGTACTTCATTTTGCTTGCGCTGGTCGTGGACAACCTGTGACGCGGCCGAAGGTTCCAATTGCGCTACTCGATGTTCAGCCTGACGAAGAGCGCTTGTTAACTGTTCTATGGCGGCTGACTTGTCGGCGAGCTCACTTTCCACCCCACTCAATCGCCCGGACTGGAGCCTGAGCGTAGCCTTCGTGATGTCCAGCTGTTCGATAGCTTTTGAGAGCTCGTTGGCGCAAGATTCGTGCTGAGCTGTCTTGGCGGCGAGCTCAGTCAAGAGAGAACTGACGCGCTGCTCGGCTGCTTCCAAGGCAGACCGAGTATTGCTGCTATGACTGTCGGCCAACTGCGCTCGATCCTTGGCCTCCTGAAGTTGTTGCGCTAGATTCTGCTTGTCGGTCGAAAGCTGGCCGCAGACAACGGACAATTTGGAGCATTGCTGGCGCAGATTCTGTACGTCGATCGACTGACTTGAACGTTCCTTGGACAGGTCATCTGCCTTTTTCGCTGCCTCATTTGCCCAGGAAGTGACCGTCGATACCTCCTGGCGGAGCGAGTGAACTTCTTGCTCTCTCTCCAGGCCGTCCCGTCGAAGAATCTCTGCTTCTTGGTGCAAGGCAGTGATGTGAGCAGTGAGCTCATGGATTCTCGAACGGGACATTTTGACGTCGGCATCACGGCGATAGGCGTCCAGTTGGGTCTCTAACTCAAGATATTGTCGTTGGAACGAGGATGCCGCGATGGTGGCGTTATGAAACGCGTTGGCGTATTGTGGCAGTCGCTCGCATTTGCATTCCAAATCGGAAATCTTGGCTTGGAGAGACAGGAGACGGTGACGGAGCGCCTTCTTTTGGGCTACCGCACTGTTGAGTAGCTCGGACATGGCGACAAGAACTTCTTTGACCCTATCGGTCTGCCTGACCTGGCCAGCCAGGAACGTCCCGTAGTCGATGAGCACCTCGTTCTTCAGACGGGTGTCTTCGCTAAGGAAGAGTGGCTTAAAGAGGCCGTGATACTTGTCTTGCCAGAGCATCTTGCAGGCATTCGCTGTTAGACCGGCGGCAATGGGAATGGTGAGAATGGGATAGTGTCGCATCTCGTCGTCCTCATACATGTTATCGTACCAGCGGGCGAGCCCAGCCGTACAGGATCGTAGGAAGAGGACTGCCAATTGACCCCAGCAAAGCACTTGCTCCTCGGTGGTTGGATCTTTGCAGCAGAGCGTCGAAGCCAGAACATCTGAATGCAGTCCCGACAAGACGCCCGACCAAAACAGAGAGGAAAAAGCAATGGACGGGGCCAAGATGCTTGTCGTCCAGGCGGCTAGCAGAACAATAACGGCTATCCAGGCCAGGCACAGGACGACAGACACAGCTCGGTTGGTCTGGAAGGACCATTCCAATACCAGGAAAGGGAGTGGCGAGCATACACCATGGAGCTTGGCGAAACAAGCACGCAAAATGGTGCAGACACGGTCAAGCCAAAAGCAGGATGGATATGTTGGTCGCCAAGATGGCATCTCAGGCTGAATGGTCCAGCCGGCCGCGAGGCATAGAAATATGAACACAAGGACGAATACCATGTACCCGTAGTGGAGGGACAGGTAGATTGGACGGTTGCCCTGCCAGTCGTATGCGGGGGTGTCTGCCGCCACGGGTGGATGATAGAACGCATCCAGCATGAAGCCACGCAGATCGTCGGGTGCAATTTGAGGAAACGTGATGAGGGCCCCCAAAAACGAAGACGTGATGGCTGGGATCCAGCTGACGGCCAGGATCTCGACAATGTCAGTCACTGGTACCGCAACCACCGGGAACAGAAAAATGTCCGCGCTCGAGTGCATGGGCATTTCAAAAAGTAGAAGGCCCAGGCACTCAGCCAACAGGAGGCAGAAAGCCCCCTGTAGATAAGGTATGAGGAGGTCCCAGAGGCGCCTCAGCATGTCGTATTTCGCTGTGCAGAACTTGGGCATCGGGCTAAACAAAAAGGTTCGGAGAGCTGTTGTCGAAGATGTTCGAAGATACGGTGGTGTTGAGAAATATCTCCTTGTAACACATTGTCGATATTTGTGCAGGGTTTGTACGACATTAAATGAGATGAATTGGTGGAGTTTTGTGATGAGGAAAGACGAGCTTCAGGATGAAGCGAGGGTGGTCTTTAAGGGAGAGGGAGAGAGAGAGAAAAAAATAAAGGGGAGAAGCGGTAGCGAGAGAGAGTGTGGTACCAGATGTATACGAGGCGGTCATCCTTGATGAGTACACGGCTTCGTCTGTTATATATGGCAACTGTTTAGCCTAACGTTAATTCCTACGGCAGAAAAGGCGTCGATAACTTCGTTGACTGTTTCAGTATTCAGCTAAAAAAAGACTAATTTAAATACGTAGTAAAACGCAAATTTCAAAGTCACATAGTACGCAAATTAGAAGTCAGAAAAGGGGGGCGAAGTACACTACGAGATGGTCAATCTCTGACTTCCTAGATTGGCGAGTGGGCCGCATCGGTGTCGGGACAACAAAATAACATTAACAATTGTGACTGGGCGTCGACGGGGCAACTTGGAGAACAAAGAACCAGTAAGTCTTGGCTGTAGTTGAGTTGCCTTGCAGGAGGTTATTGAGATGCCTTGAATGAGGCCTACGCTGACTCTTAGAGGTTTATATATGAACGTTACCAAGCTACTCGCTGATGTCACACCATATCTTAGCAAGGCTGTCTTGGTAAATACATATAAAATCAATAACTATAACTACAACATGTGTTGGCACGAGCCTAACAGCTGGTTAAGATATTAATGTCAAGGTAGCCAGGCAATGATAAAATGTCCACACTACTACAGTTTTTCGATACTGCCCCTGACCGTGCTTCACTCCGGCTTAATACAGCGAGTTGCTTCATCGAACGCGGTTCTCTTCAGTCCCTCGTCAGCTAGTCATATCAACTGATCAACTCGAGTCAAGGAAAAAAGCCACGCCCATCTACACGGCGTGATTTGCTTCTCAAGATAGGGTTGCGTGGTCGACGTCCAGGCAGTGCCACCACACTTCACCCACTTGGTTGCGAGAAGCCCAAGCAGCGAAAAGCTTAGCCTCTTCTTCTATCTGTGAATGATGGTTTGGCTTTTCCCCTTCTTTTCATTTTTCGCCTTGTGTTTTATAAGTTTTGGGCAAGCATGATGATGTTTTATTGCTCGTTCTTGATTTGTCTTCTTATATGAAGTTGTACATTACCATATCAGGCAAGGCAGATGATGCCAATCGCGTCAAGACCCTTAAAGCCGCCAAGCTGGGAGGCCGAAGCACTATAAACAGACTGAAGCGGCCGTCTGGACACACTTGACATATGCCGCAACAATATCGATGGAATGAGTAGCTGCTTGCTCATTTTGCCAAGGCGATAGAGCTGCAATTCAGTCAGCTTCTGCTTAAATGTGTTAGCATAGAATTACTCAGGCGTATTATCAGGCAAGGCTCTAAACACCGTGAGCATTGGATTTAGTGTATCCTCATAACTTTCAGATAAAGCATATTTATTCTTCTTGGTACATGACATTTATGATAATGCATAACATGCAGGTGATACAGTAGTCTACTACGGCCCATGAAAGTTCGCTAATAATCAATCGTCTGTAGGATGGCGTCGTAAATTTCTAAATAGCAGCATTAGCCAGAGGTGACTTGGACGGCAGAGGGGAAAGGGAACAACGTACTGGCTACGTCAGGCATGAGGAAGCTCTCAAACGCCAGTCCTGTGTGCGTGGTCAGTCCAGCAACCCGTTTCACCGGTGCTTCCAGACGCAGAAACGCGCCCTCTTGGATGGTGGCCGCTACTTCAGCGCCCACCCCATAGTTAACCATACTCTCATGGACCACCATGGCCCTCCCCGTCCTGCGAACGCTTTCTAGGATCGTTTCTCGGTCCCATGGATAGATTGTTCGCAGGTCAATAAGCTCTATATTCAACCCTGGACGTGCTTTCTCTGCAGCAGCAATGGCTTGCGAGCACAGATATAGCGGCTGTCCATATGATATAATCGTCAAGTCTGACCCAGACTTAACGATATCCGCTTTACTCAGAGGTAACGTGTATGAGTCGACAGGCACATGTTCGACAGCGGCTCGGTATAGGATCTTTGGTTCCATAAAAATCACAGGGTCGTTGCACTCAAGGATTGAAGAGAGTAAAAGGCCCTTGGCTTGCGTTGGAGAGCGAGGCACCACAACCCGAACACCTGGAATATGAGCGAACAGAGATTCTGGAGATTGCGTATGGTATCTGCGGATGTTAGTAAAGCGGCTAATAATTTCTGGAGTCGTCGCCTACAGTGCGCCATGTCCAACGGCACCACACGGCATCCGGATGACCAGACCACCCGCATGGGCGCCGGTTTTTCCTTCACGATACCTGAATTTGGCTGCCTCATTGACGATTTGATCAAAGGCAGGATAAACGTAGTCTGCGAACTGGATCTCGGCCACTGGTTTCATGCCCTGCGCGGCAGCGCCGATAGCGAAACCGACAATGCCCTGCTCCGTTAAGGGGGTGTTGAAGACCCTCTCCGAGCCAAACTCCATCTGTAAATCCATGGAACAGCGGAAGACACCACCAAAAGCGACGTCCTCTCCGAACAGAATGACTTGATCGGACTCGGACATGGCAGTTTTCAGGGCAGAGTTGATAGCTTGGTACAGGTTGAGACGCTTCGTAGTCGCAGACTGTGGCAGTTCTTTCGAGGTGCTCAGCGAAGCAGGTGCATGGTGTAATAAAGGAGTTGTCTTGTAATCAACCGGCAGGTTCAACCGAGCCGACGGCGACGGAGCGGCAGATGAGTACGATCTGTATGATGATGACCTGAGGCATCGTTGCCACGATTGCGCTAGGCGCCAGCCAGCAGTGTGTGAGGGCCTCATAGCAATTGGGTTAACGAGGAGAGAAGATTAGGAGGAAGGGTATACATTGGAGGGAGAAGAAATGCAGAATCTCGAGCGCGGTCGTTGTACCTGGGGCAGCTGTTGGCGATAAAGAAAGCGCCGCGGATAACCGAGCCTTAGCGGGGAAAGATAGCACAACTGTGCCTGAGGCAGCCAACGACCAGCGCGAATCGCCCGAGGTAACCGTCTTGCTGTCTGCTAGGCTAATTGACCGCCAAGTACACTGATTGTTGTGCCACATGTGGGCTTGGTCAAAAGAGAAGATACACAGGCCTGGATGGGATGGTGTTGAATGTTGCACTGCGTGATGGTGTGCGTCGGCTCCACGACGTCACCAGTGCTGCCGCGCGTTAGGTGCCTGAGGCGTCAGCGGCTGTGGTCTTGGCACATGCGGCACTGCGACATCACTCGAGTCAGGCGCAGCTCAAGCTCCTCGACCTTGCTCTTTTCCACTTCATCCTCGCATCGGTTTTCAAGCGATGAGGTCCGCCCTCACAAATCCCTATATAGCCAGTCGGCCGATTGCTCTCGGCCTGGCTAAGGTGCTTGTCATAGCGCTTGCGCAGCTTCCGATCTTTGCAGCTGCTGCCCCCGCCCGCCTCCAGGCCAGACTGAGCGATGATCCTGATCCCACAGGCGACCCAAGCCTATGGCTCTATCTCAGTGTCGCTGTCGCCCTAGTCCTGTCAGGCGGCGCATTTGCTGGTTTGACCATCGCGTTGATGGGCCAAGTAAGTGCTCAAGTGCTTATCATGCATCACCCCATGACGCCGCTAATGGATCCTGCTCTAGGATGAAATCTATCTACAAGTTATAAAGACGTCCGGCGAGGGCTCGGAGAAGAAAAACGCTGCAGCTGTGTTACGATTGTTACAGCGAGGAAAGCATTGGGTCCTGGTGACTCTACTGCTGAGCAATGTCATAACCAACGAAACCCTTCCGATCGTGCTCGACCGCTCGCTGGGCGGAGGCTGGCCGGCCGTGGTCGGGAGTACTGTGCTAATTGGTATTTGTCTTGAGGATCATAACACACCGTAGCTGCCCTGCTGAGATTTGCGATAGTTATATTTGGCGAAATCGTCCCGCAGTCGATATGTGTTCGATACGGTCTGCCCATTGGGGCTTGGATGGCGCCCTTTGTGCTGATATTAATGTACATCATGTCGCCGGTGGCATATCCGGTCGCAAAACTGCTGGACAAGCTTCTAGGCGAAGACCACGGTACGGTGTACAAGAAAGCGGGTTTAAAGACGTTGGTCACTCTGCACAAGACGCTGGGCGCTGCAGGTGAGCAGCTCAACTCGGATGAAGTTACCATCATCAGCGCTTGCCTAGATTTGAAAGACAAGACGGTTGGGGGCATCATGACTCCGATGGACGATGTTTTCACCATGTCGACTGATACCGTGTTGGATGAGGAAATGATGGACCTTATACTGTCTCAAGGCTATTCGCGTATCCCAATCCACGCGCCTGACAACGACCAGAACTTTGTTGGCATGCTCCTCGTGAAGATGCTCATCACGTACGATCCCGACGACTGCAAAATGGTGCGCGATGTCGCTTTGGCAACCCTTCCGGAAACGCGCCCAGAAACGAGCTGCTTGGACATTGTCAACTTCTTTCAGGAAGGGAAATCACATATGGTACTTGTCTCTGACTTTCCCGGTGAAGATCACGGAGCCCTCGGTGTTGTCACCTTGGAAGACGTCATTGAGGAACTTATTGGAGAGTTTGTTGCCCTTACCCTTCCTTCTATGCTTCACTAAACTAACGAGACTCGCAGAGAAATCATCGACGAATCTGACGTTTTTATCGACGTTCACAAAGCTATCAGACGCATGGCTCCCGCCCCCAGGGCACGAGTTCCAAAGGGACGAATTGTAGAAGAGCCGCCGCAAGTATCACCCACCAAAGCCGCGGAGGGGGAAGCAAACAAAGCCTCGTCAACACCTCAAAATCCCACGGACCAGCCCCGAAGATCGAGTGGGAGCGTAATACAACCTCCAGAACTTCGCTTTACGCTTAGAAACCATCCAGACGCGCCAAATCAAACCGTGACCAAGCGAGGCACAGATGAAGTCCGAGAACATCTGAAACATCTGGGTCCTTCGAACTTGGCGAGCCGGCCCCGACAAACTCGGTATCAAAACGTCAAGATCAAAGCCCCGGGAATGTCCCCTACTCCTTCCGGTAGGATAGATTCGGACTCTGGAAGATTCTCAGGGCAGCTTCCCCGAAGACAGTCGGAAGCGGCTAGCAACACAAGCTTGCAAGATTCTCGAGGTCAGCTCTCACCGTTGTTCACTCCAAAAGACGGCGTCCATGCGTTACGACATAACTACGGTGCCATTAGTGAAGCTTCTATTCCCCCCTTGAACTATGATTCACCCAACGAGAGCACCGATCTCCTTGGCAAAGAGACCATATATGAGAATGGCGAGGAGTCAAATCTGTCATCCCCGGTCCCAACTAAGAACAAAAGCAGCACAAGCAGCTCCCACTCGTCCGACCTGTTATCTCCGGGGCTGTCAAAGAGCCCATCCCATGTTTCGGGTCGTGCCAGGAGCGGGAGCATTACAGAGCAAATTCTCGATGTCAATGGAGTTAGGAAAGTCGTGCTTCAAACTGCAAGCGACAGTTCCTCCGACACCGAGAAAGGCGAAACTGATACAGCTTTGGGCCAAAAGAAACAAGCCTCGGCTCAGTCTACGCAATCTGCAGGGGTGTCTAGTAGTGCGGCTAAGGAAAAACGTCGCAGGCGGAAGAAGAGGCATGATGGTCAGGACTCCGAAAGTGCGCCATTGTTACCTCGGTGAGAAATGTCACTTATTACAAGATATATATTATTACAGCGGAGAGAGGATTTCACATGGTATTCCTTACCAAACAGCAACAGTTTCAAAGACAAAGCGCGCCTGTGAACATCCTGCACCAGAGCAAATTCAACCATTCGCGGCTTATGTGATTTGTTTCAGATAAACTGTTAGCAATCTGGCGGTGTATCCTATATATTGTATATTAATTAAGGGTGATGCTTCTACGAAGCAGATATGGGTGAGCGAGGCTATGCTGGGCATATGGTGACGGAGTATATATTCATGAAATGAGCTGCCGCTGTTGTCCAGGGCTAAATTATTTTATTCAAGTCTCGTGTTATATAAAACCGCCTGCCACTCATGTCGCTCCGTGGAAGATCCCCAGTCCCGAGTGGGTGACTTGTAGTTTTCGGTCCCTTCGGACAGCCTTTATTGCCATGAGCAAATAACCATTGGTCTTGCCCTGTCGTTGCCATAGCAGCAATTTGTGAACGCTATTAGCATCTGCTACCGAACTGTTGATGAAGCCAGATACGAGAGGTATAACTGAAATGTCTAGACAGAAAACACGAAGAGTCAAAAGTATTCAGACATCAATTAAGATCAGAGTTGTCATGGACGTTGGAGTCGCTTTGTATTTAGGGCTACGCACAAGTACGACTTGAGAGATAACACACATTGATCTAAAGGGAGAAAAAATAGTCTACTACAAGAAAGATTATATTGATAAGAGGCTTTGCTATGGGCAATAATCGAAAAAAATGCAATTGTGTACCGATACTCGATGTCTAAATATCAAAGTATATGAAACAAAGTCATAATCATGAATGCTGCAGTGGCCGGTCGATAAAACGTGAGCCACCATGCAAGACAGCCAGGTGAAAGACAGCCAGATAAAAATCATTGCAAGAGAGGGTCCTATACGCAGAGTAAGTAAAGAAACGGACAGGAAAAAAACTGGACAAAGACATACCCGGAAGTGTTTCTGGTTGTTGGCCTGTCGGTTGACCTTTGCGAAGTACTTGCGCTCCGTGCGTTGGGCACGAGTCCTTTCTCGTCGTTCTGAGGCCAGTGCTTCTGTCTTCTGAGAGTCCGTGGCACCGATCATGCCCATTCCGCCATTTGCGCGAGAGATAACAGCCCTGTTGTGGCTCCTGTTCTTCTTGGAATCGTCCTCCTCTTCTTCCAAGGTGCCATTCTCTATTGCTAGCTGACGAGCGGCCCGTTCATCTGCGCTAGGGTAGTTATGAAGGTTCTGGCGATAGTACTTAGCCAGTGAACGATGACCCACGCTGCGACCAGATGGCAGATGCAGCTCGTAGTCTGTCTGGTACAGCGGCTGCGAGCCTCGATAGGCTTTCGATTCGCCCTCAGACACAACAGAACTATCGTCGGTTTCCCAACCATCTTCATCGGCATCCGAGCCAGTAACAGGCACGCCTCCAGTGCCGTCTGTCATATCCTCGTCTTCTTCATCCGAATATGTGCTTCTGAAGTCGTAGAACTGCCCAATCTCAATTTGCTCGTCTTCAGATTCAAAGGCAATCCTGCAATGGCCCTTGTCTCGCATATGCGTGCGAATGCCCGCGGCCGTCGTCCGAATAGCATGACAGCTGATACACTCATGGTTCTCCACGATCTTTGCGTGCAAATAGCGGATGAGGCCATCGACATCAACAAGGTAGTCTCTCTCCGGGATGAACATTCCATGTGTTTTGAACATGTGCTCGATGTTGGAACCGATATCAAGAGCATTTTCGGAGCAAAACAGGCAACGGGTTGTTGGGTATTCGGTATTCTCCTCTTCTTCCATATTCTCATCCTCTTTCTCTGCTTCTTCCTGAATTGTGGCATTCCTCAGTCCACTTGTGACCTGAGAGACAGTCGGCTCTGCAGACTTGTTGATGGGCTCGCCCAGCGAGAACGTGGAACTCATGACCGATGAAGTATCATCTGCCAGCCCCTTCTTCTTTAATGAGTTCTCACGTAATCTGTGCTTAGAGCTCTTTGTGTGGTTCTGATAAGAGTTTTCGCTGTAAAACGTCTTCTGGCAAGCGTCACATGTTTTCTCATACGACGCCTTGGCAGCGGCGGCAGACGACGTTGCCCTCGCAGTCAGGACTTTCTCCGTGAAGATTTCGTGAGAGACGGGAGGAAGTGATGCCACACGTCGCTTAACATTGTACAAACTAGAAAAACCGGTTAGTTATGTCTTGACGTGGTTGAAAAGAGAACGAGCAGACTCACTGCCAGTCTCGACGCATATGGTCCCTTTGAGCATCACTGCTGCGGAATGCTACCATGCACGCATTGCACGTATATGGAAGCGAATCACCCAAAGACGCCATCGTTTGTCGTGAAGTGGCGGTTCGGTATAGCGAAGGAAACGTGGGGAAACAAGGTCTGAGACCGAGTGAAAGTATCCAGGTAGATAATCTATCTGATAATCTCTCCGAGACAAATATTTAAAAAGAGAAACCCCCTAGCGGTCTCTGATAAGTGAGCAACGTTTCTGAATTAATAAATAATACGCGAAGATTTCCGCCAGGTTCCTTCTATATTAGATAAGCACAAAATTGTCAAGTGCGGTTCGGGCAGGTGGCGGCGGGGTCGAGACGTGACTTGAGATCACGTGCTATACAGCGATAAGATAAGCCGGTGGGCCGGGTCTCGGGATCTGACTTTGTCCGACCCAGCATCACGCCTTGCCGCTTTCGGCCGGGCGGCGTCTGGGGCACCGATGTCATTGAGTGCTGGACAACAACACCATCGCCTTCTCTCCCACCCTGCGTCACGGTCTTTTGCTACGCCCCAATACCTGCGGCGGCACTTTTGTATATACATCTATAGGTTTACATCATACAAAAAGATATGCTCCGTCTGTGAGAATGACCAGAATGCGGGGCGCATCCTTTGCGTCTGGAGAGCCTCCTGTGGGCAAGGAAGTGTCTTGTCGTGCAAAACTGCCACCAAATGCGCCTGATATCATCATCAAGCATACCGTCACCGTTAGTGATCCCTCGTGTATACTGTACCATTACAGGGGCGATCGTCGCCGTCAATTCAACAGTCTCGTGCGGCGGTAAGTGAAGGCCCTGATTTCTCCAGTGTGCGCCCTGTGTCATCCTGACAGGTTTCGCGCTTCGCAGATACAAACAACAAATTCTCCACGGTTGCGAAAACCCTGATTGCAAGGCACCTACGTGTTTGAGCTTCCGGCGAAGAACGACGCAAGGGCCGTTTCGCCAATACACCGATCTAAGTGCGCGCACGTTAGCTTGCTATTTAGCAAGTCAGGACAATCCAGAAAGAGGACTATGCCGCAACCAACCTAAGAAGTCGGAGGAGCATCAGTCGGCACACACCCACAGGCAATCTAGAAATGGCGACATTGAGACATCGCAAAGCTCGCGCTTTTCAAGCCGTGGCACTCGTCATGAGCCACAGCAGTCTCCCGTGTCAATGAACATGTCTATTGATGTGGCTGAGAATTATGACGAAGATCCCGTGTTTTCAACTTCTTCGAAAACGAAAGATCCCAAATCATTTACACAGAATCTTTTCGATACGTTGTCCCTAAGAATGGTGGAATGGCTGCCGTTGCGCCAGACAAACTCGGAAACACACCGCTACGCAAGTCCAATGTTGCAAGGGGGACGGACACCTTACCCACATGCAGCACGGAAAGGGTCGAATGACAAGTCTCTGTTACAAGATGAATTCGTTGATCCACGAGTACATACAAATGCCGTCAGGAACGTAGCGACGAACGAAGTACATACACCGACTAACCGCCAAAAGAAAGCCCATCATCCTTCGCTGGAGCTGAGAGTTTCCGGTCAACCGTTAAAGCGCGTATCTCTTGAGCAAACTGAGCCATGGATACCAACGCCACGGTCAACGACCGACAGCAAATCAAGGAGTCATCGCCTTTCGAGCCAACAGTCCACACCCTCCAAGACACTATCACAACAGAGTTACGTCCCGCCGCCTGCACTTAAACATCATTCACGTAGGAAAGATCAATATACTTCCGATTCGGTTAAGAAAACAGCAAATCCAAGGCGAGTTTCCTGGGATGGGTCGAAAACCTCCAAAGGGCCACCTAATGATTCTCGAAACAAGGAAATGGCCAAGCAGAAGGATAGTCTTGGCAACTCGTCTCCTCAAGTCACCTCATCTCAGGATCCGCAGGGTGACAGTGGCACAACGGAAGTGACTTGTGTAGCTCAGTGTGTCAGCCACTTATCTGTGGATATTGTGGATGGTTTGTACCAGCTACTGGCCGGCAACGAAGAAGATGCGCGCACATGGAAAGAAGAGGTCGAAAACATGAACATACAAGGAAGATCGGTAAACTACAAATGGAGGTACTCCACACGTCGACAGCGGAGAGCATACCTGTTCGTTGTTCAGTCTGTGTTCTATGGACTAAGCAGCAGTCAACAATTACTACGATCATTTCGGCAGGTCGCTTCTCCATCGAAAGAAGGACAAGGGTTTCGAGGGAGTGACACCGTTGAATTCCACGATTTGGAGCCCGCACTGCGAAAGGTTCATGAAATCTGTCCAGGCGATATGATCCTCCATAGTTTATGGAACTCGCTGGAGCGGGTGTTTGTACCTCCCGAACGTTTACCTGTTTTGCGACGCAGCAGCCGGCGAGTGTCCCTAGTCTCAGCAGGCAATCGATCGTCATCCCTACCCGCTGTGTCGATTTCAGAAGAACCTTTGACTGATACGGACGCGGCTCATACGCTGACTGTTGTAATGTTCGTACTGATTACTTTTGTTCCCAAAGTCGACCGCCAAACGTGGCGCGGGATCCAGCAGGTCCGCGAAGCAGGAACAGTCTTACCTGGCGCCGAAATGCAGAAGCTATCTCCTCATAGTGCCAGGATGCTCGTGGAGGTTACAGATAAACTAGAGAATGAAATGGCGCTTCGACTTGTTCAGCGCCTGGTTCGTGCTCTTGTAGTTCGGTTAACGTTCCACGACATATCGAAGACAATGGCCGACCCACTGTCAGGTGCCGAGTTCCTGCGAGCCCCAAGCGTCCTTGACCTTGTGTTTGACAATCTGTGCGAGCATCATCAGTCTTCGGAAAACGCCGTGGAGCCGAATCAGCTGCCTCTGGCTCAGCAGAGTCCCGGCAGAGCCGCCGTGATTGTCGAATGGCTCCGTACGTTATTTCTGAAGGAATGGGACGGCAAGCCTGAAATTGCGAGGTCTGGGACCGCAGGAGGGGTCGTCCAGATTCTCTCGTTCATGTACAAGGATAGAGCCCGGCTCGGATTGGGGCCGGAAGACTTCCACACTGCCTTTTTGTCCGAAAGACTCGACGCGATGGAAATGCCAGTCGAGTGGTATGGACGGGCTTCCACCGGCAACCGAAAAATGCATCTCCTCTCGTTCACTTTCCTTTTCCCGCCGTCCACGCTTGTGAAATATTTCCGGGCGATCAACTACTCGGCCATGTCCAAGGCGTATGAAGCGGGAATGGTCATTCAACGACAGGCCAGCCAGACGGCATTTAACCGCACCATACAAATTGCGGATGAGATCAGCTTGTTGGAGCACCTACACACATCGATGACTCAGTACTTTGTTATCTCGGTCCGGCGCGACCACGTGTTGCTCGATGCGTTCAATCAAATATGGCGTCGCGAGAGACGGGAGCTGATGCGTCCGCTCAAAGTTAAGATGGGCATGGATTTGGGTGAAGAGGGAGTTGATTTGGGTGGCGTACAACAAGAGTTCATGACACTGGTGTTTTCAGAGGCGCTAGATGTTGCGCACGGAATGTTCACCGTGGATCCTCGCACCCATATGGCGTGGTTCCAGCCGTGTTCGTTTGAACGGCTAGAATACTTTGAACTGGTCGGCATATTGATGTCACTTGCCGTTTACAATGGTCTCACACTTCCCATTACATTTCCCACAGCCTTTTACCGCAAGCTTCTTGGACGCAAAATCAAGCGTGTCGATCATATTCGGGACGGCTGGCCCGACCTCGCAAAAGGACTAGAAAGTCTACTGACTTGGTCTGAAGGAGACGTTGGAGATGTGTTCATGAGAAGCTACGAGTTCAGTTTCGAGGCGTTTGGCACTGTGCAGACAGTGGACATGAAGGCTATTGCCAAAGATGCAGAGTGGCCGGATTGGTCCCCGCTCAGCCCAGGGCCAACGGACAGCCGTGGTTCTGGGAGTTCTTTAAAGCACGATCCGGTTAACCGGGAACCGGCTGGTAGTAGTGATACCTGGTTGCCTGGGCAAGCACCTATGGAAGAGCCCGAGATGGTCACCAATGAGACCCGGAACCAGTACGTTGAGGACTACTTGTACTGGCTCACAGACAGATCGATACGCCCTCAATACGAAGCCTTTGCACGGGGGTTCTTTGCATGCATAGATCGCATATCCTTGTCGGTCTTCACGCCCGAAGCCCTGAAGACACTTGTCGAAGGCACTCAGGAGATCGACATGGACGAGCTTCAGCGATGTGCGACCTACGACGGCGGCTGGGACGCCGACCATCCACTGATAGCAGCATTCTGGAAGATTGTCAAGCAGTACTCGCAGGAGGAGAAAGCACGGTTGCTGGAGTTCGTGACGGCGAGCGATCGCATCCCGGTCAATGGCATCTCCAGCATCAACTTTGTGATCCAGAGAAACGGGACAGGAGATGATGTAAGCTCTCCCTCCTTTTTTTTTTTTTTTTTTTCCCTTTCCCCATTATTGCATTCCCATTATTGCAATCACTGTTGACTGACTTCATACACAGCGTCTCCCGACCAGTTATACGTGCTACGGGCGACTGCTGCTGCCCGAGTATACAAGCCCCGAGGCACTGGCAAAGAACCTCGACATGGCGTTAAAGAACTCGCGCGGGTTTGGCAACTTCTAGAGGCTCCCATTGGATGTACTATAGTCACCCACTTACATTGTTATTATTATCCATTAGCATTATTATAATTCTTAGTTGCCATCCTCTGATTGCCTCATGTTCGGTGCGAGCCATTCCCCCGCCACAAGAGGCAAAAAGGGGAATGAAAATTTCACGAGCGAATCGTAATGCCGAAAGGTAAAACTTGTTGGGCTTGCGTCAAAACCCACTATAATAAGGTTCGATACCTAAATATCTCGGCCAGTCTCGATCGACTGATGATGCTGCTGGCTCCATTAATGCTCTTCGCCATGTCTTTGGCCCACAGCGGGGCGACACTGACGCCGCGATCGCTCTGGAGAGAGCGAAAAGATTTGAGATTTATAGCACCATTAAGCGGAGCACTGCGAGCCGCCTGCTTTGCTGGTCCTTATTTCTTTCGTTCTTTCATGCTTACCATTCGGTGTTTGACATAGGTTTGGTATATATTTGGAATCGAGTCATCATATTCTTTTTTCTGTATATCTCAAGAGACATCACAAGAGACATCATTTGTTCAGCTACCCCGCGGTACATCGCCTTCTCATCCGGCAGCAATAACTAAGTTGGTTTGAGGAACTGCTTACAATCATGGCTCCCACCGTTCACCTTGTCCGCCATGCGCAGGTACGAGATCCCAACGAGCGAGACAAGAGTCATCAATCACTGAACAATGTGAATGTTCCAGGGCTACCATAATCTCAGCACAGCCAACCACGTCCTTCCCGACCCGGAACTCACGCAACTCGGCGAACAACAATGCGCGAAACTACGAGCCAATTTCCCCAATCACGCACAAGTCGAGCTCGTCACTGCGTCTCCGTTGCGACGCACCATCAATACTGCGCTTCTCAGTTTCCGGCCGGTGTTCGAGGCGCACAGCAACGACAAGGCCTTCAAACTGATCCTGATCCCTGAAGCGCAGGAAACCAGCGATGTGCCGTGTGACACCGGCAGTGATGTGGCCGTGCTACAGAAGGAGTTTGTCGACCGTGGGTTGCCGGTCGACATCTCCTTGGTTCCGGAGGGGTGGAACAGCAAGGTATAAAGTTCCCTTTTTCTTCATCCGTACCGACATCATGACACCGGTGACTGATCTGGGATACGTCAAATGTCAGGAGGGCAAATGGTCGCCAGAGATCGGCGCTTTGCGAAACAGAGCCCGCGAGGTCCGGCGATGGCTTCGTGCTCGTCCGGAGAAGGAGATTGTGCTGGTGACGCACGGTGGATTGCTCCACTATCTGACCGAGGACTGGGAAGACAGCAGCTTGTATCAGGGTAATCTATGGACTACCCAAGTTAACTTGTCTTGTCTGCCTTGGCAGTGGCTAATATGATGATAATCCAGGCACCGGATGGCTCAATACCGAGTATCGCACATACAAGTTCTCCGACACGGCGGACACCGAAGATATTGAAGGCAAGAAAATCAGCGAAGGCGACGATGCGACCATCATCGAGACCCCTGAATCTCGTACACGACGAGGGAAGAGCCCCGAAGCTCCGTCTCGTGCAGAGCAAAGAGTAAACTACAAAAAGGGTATCGATGGCTGGGATGCACAGGGCTTGCAGCCCAGTCAGAAGGAGCGCCAGTCGGCCAAGGTTCCAGAGGGTGAGGAGGTTGGTGGCAGTCGGATCTAATAGATTGTTTCATCCATTTTATTTGCGATATTTTGCTGAGCAGTCTCTTTGCAGTGTTCAGGGAGAGTGTCCATCGAAATTACTAGACCGTAGAGACAAATTTTAGATATGCGAAGTGAATATCAAGATACAGGGAACTGACGTCATCGTATGCTGTATTCGCTGTCGTTGCACAGAGAGTCGAAGTTCCCAACTGCCATACTAAAGTCATATTGAACTCTTGAAAAATCCTTTCTTGAAATCAAAGTTGTGTTCCTAGTCGTGGTTCCAATGTCTTACATTGGCTCAGCCAGGAACATCGAAACGGAGCGCTCGGACCAGTCCCCGTTGACTTCCCCGGGCGTTTCCCCTCACTCTTTCCTCCCTCTTGGCCTTCTTCCTTTCTCTTCCCTTTCCTTTTCTTTCTCCTCTTTCGTCTTCCTCCCCCTTGTGTTGATCTTACTTATCGGGCCCAACAGCGTGTCTTTACCACTATATCTTGGTCTGCCAGTCGTTTTGATGGTATACTCCTGCTCGGCCCTTCTCCGATCATGTAAAGCACCCCACACACTTAGTACAGCTCTCCGCCGTTACAACTCTCGACCTAGACCGGCAGCCGGTCTTATCAGCTCATTACCTCCTGCGACTGTTGCTGCATGGCTTGCAAGACACTAACGTGTTAGCTGGCAAATTACTGCGCCCAATATACCCTCCCACTGTGTTCTAAACAGGGTACTGATCGCGTGACGTTCTGCTGCGATTGCATGTTCTGGCCGCGGGATTTAAGCAGCGCCCGTCATGTTGTAAGCGCTCGTCCTGACGCTTCCAACCTCTATTGTCATTTTGATCGACTAACCCTGCTGCAGTGTCCTACCACCGCCGCCGCCGCGGTACTCGGTGCCCGTAGCCTATGCCGCCGGCGCCTCCAACGGCATGGCGGTTCCCATCATTGAAACAAACAATATTATCAGCCATCCTGACGGCGGTTGTCCTCTACAGGTCGGGGAGGGTATGCCTTCGTCTTGCGCGGCATAGCATATTCGGTATTAACAAAGCCCATAGGAACATACGATCTTGTCGATGACTTGCACCTTGCAACCCCTCCTCCACACCCGTCAGAGGCGCCGGTGACGAATTCGAATCCGCTCGCGACGGTGCCCACCCCGCCGACCTCGGGTGTAAAGGTCTCTTTGGTCATACCGGCAGCCAACAATGGCCCGCCGAACCTGTACCGGCCAGGAGCGCTGACTTCAGATTTGAGAAGTATCAAAGAGAATGAAAAGGAAGGACGGCGGTCGGATAGCGGCAGTGAACTTTGGAGCAACATTTCAGCGCCCGCATTTGGAGAGAGCAACCCGGCGCTGATGATCGCACCTGTCAAGGAAGGCTTGAAGCGACGGAAGCCGAAGAACAACATCGTCAAAAGCAGTTCGTCGTTCGTGTCCCGCGTCATCACCCACGAGTCTTCGACCAAGCGGCTAGCAGACAGAAAGCCCGAGGGGCTGTTTGCGTTTGCAAACATCAACCGCGCCTTTCAGTGGCTTGACCTGAGTTCTAATAACAAGGAAGAACCGCTTGCAAAGATCCTCTTCACGAAAGCGCATATGCTGTGTCATGATGTCAACGACTTGACTAAATCAGCCGCGCACCTTGACATCGTCATGGGCTCTTCGGCCGGGGATATCATCTGGTACGAGCCCATATCGGCAAAGTACGCCCGCATCAACAAGAATGGCGCTGTCAATAACAGTCCTGTCTCGCATATCAAATGGGTCCCGGGCTCGGAGAATTTATTCTTTGCCGCGCATACCAATGGCCAACTAGTCGTTTACGACAAGGAAAAGGAAGACGCTCTGTTCACACCAGAATTGGAAGAGGGCCGTGCATCTTCGTCTCGAGCGTTGCAGATCCTGAAATCAGTCAACTCCAAAAACCAGAAGACGAACCCGGTCGCGGTGTGGAAGGTGTCGAACCAGCGCATCAACCAGTTTGCTGTGTCGCCTGACAATCGGCATCTGGCGATAGTTCTCGAGGATGGAACGTTGCGTGTAATGGATTACCACCGAGAAGAGTGAGTCTCCTTTCTCTGTGTTTACCGCTCAACATCTCGTGCTCCATACTAACAGCAGAAAGAATCACGGATGTGTTTCCGAGCTACTACGGCGGCATGCTGTGCGTGTGCTGGTCTCCTGATGGCAAGTACATGGTGACCGGCGGGCAGGATGACCTGGTTTCAATCTGGTCTCTTGCGGAACGCAAGATCATTGCTCGTTGCCAAGGCCACCACTCGTGGGTTTCAGCCGTGGCGTTCGACCCCTGGAGATGCGACGAGCGGAACTACCGGTTTGGCAGTGTTGGCGATGACTGCCGGTTGCTGCTGTGGGATTTCAACGTCGGCATGCTCCATCGGCCAAAAGCAGTATGTTTCCCCCCTTGAACGGCTTAACAAGTCTTTGATAATCTAACTGGCCCCTCAGCTACAAGCCAATGGACGCCACCGTAACAGTGTCACGGCGGGCATCCACCAGCTCAGCCGGCATCGAACAGATAGCTTAAGCAACCGCAAACGATCTGACTCGGACCGGACAGAGATGGCTAAGGACAGCGACGACGAGGAGGTTCTGGACCACCCTGTCGAGCCGCGCAAACTCACTGCTCTATTGCCTCCTATCATGGTAAGATCTTGATCTTGTGGGTTTCACAAAATTTGCGTTGCAAAGCTGATAAACCGTAGTCGAAGGTCGTGGGCTCTGACCCAATCTGCTGGCTCGGATTCCAAGAAAACTATATTTTTACATCGTCTCTAGAAGGTAAGTCTTGTCCCTCTTTCCTATATTTATTAGACCGGTCATGTCTAATGAAGACAGGCCACATCCGGACATGGACCCGTCCGCGAGAGACTGTCACCAATGAGAGCGAGGCGAATCTGTCGCTGAGTCTATCGGGGACTGGGACGGCCTCTAGCAGGGTTGATTCTGCACATATATGATTTGATTTGCTCTTCTTTCCCTTATGCTGTCTAATTATATTTTCTAGGCATGCTCGGGCGGGAAGGGCGGAAATGCTTGTTTCTTGATTCCATGAAAGTTATCGTCCAGTCATTTAGGTAATTGCCGTTGGCCAGCTTGTTTGTATATAGCGTTCTTTTGTACCTTTTGCTTCTTGTATTACCCTGGTTCTGATCAAGGCTGCATAATCTGCGGTCAATCATCAGGTAGCAACCTTACCGGGGATTAGATACTTTGACGTACATATGAATTGATGTAAATCACAAATGCCAATCAAGCAAATGTGCAGATCAATGTCATTCAGTGCTCATCTAGTTATCGAGTTACCCCTGTCATATCCGTATAAAACCAAAGTATCGAATTCAACATGTAGCATCCATGAGAAGAACGCACACATACACACATATCCATTAGATAAAAAGACTGAATCCCTCCTCGTTTTTATAGAAACCAGTTCCGTATGCAAAATGCAACTAACATGGAAATAATTTACATAGCAAGAGTAACTTTAAGTAGTATTCATTCATGTGACATTATCAAGAGGACACGATGGGTAGACCAGAACAAAAGGGCCAGAAAGAAAAGAAAAGAAGAGGCAAAGAGACAGAAGAAGACCTCTATTCACAGGAAAATCAGGCTGCTTTAGTTATACTTACTCTACTCACTCCCACACATTCGAGAACAAGTCATCGCTTGCAGCGCCAAAGCCACCGACAGGTTTGCTATTTCCCGATCCTGTCGAGGAAGAGACTACCGGAGCTGCGCTGGCCCAACCACCAAAGTCATCGTCAGGGGCTACTGTTGGTGGGGGTTTGGAGGCGGGTATAGTACTACCCCAGCCGGCGCCAATGTCTTGCGAGGTTAGGGTGTCGGGCATGCGCATAGACTCGGCGATGGGGGATGTGACGGGATTGGTATCAGTCGTTGCTGGTGTGGTGGTTGAGCGGGAGGTTATGCTTCTCGTCATCGTCGTTGTTGCTGCTGTTGATGCTGCGGTTGCTATTGAGGAGGCTGGTGGCGCTGGGTCGGGTGTGCTCCAGGCATTCCCGCCCCATGGGTCCAGACTGCTGGCTGCTGAGAACGCGCTGGTCACGGTGGATGTCGAGGTTGTCGGTGCAGCTTTTGGCGCTGGCTGTGGCGCCGGGGATGAGAGGTTGAATGCTGATGCCATGCTTGGCGCAGGCTGAGACGGCGCCGGGGGAGCAGAAAGATCAAAGAGGTCGTTCGAGGCACTCAACGGTGGTGAAGTTTGCTTTGGTTGTGACCATGAAGGAGTCGGCTTGTGTGAGGAAAAGCCCGTGTCCCAGCCATTTGAAGGGATCGACGATGTAGGTCGAGGAGCAGCAGCAGCGGGTTTGGGCGTAGAGGTGTTGGAGGAGGCGATGCTGTCGAACAAGCTTCCAGTGGGCGAGGTGACCTTGGGTGCAGCAGGGGGAGATTGTGGTCCTCCGAACCCAGTCAACCCGGCAAAGGCATCGGCCTGCGGCTTTTGCGGCGGCGGAGATGTAGAGCTGTTATTTGTAGGGAAGGTCAAACCGCTGAAGGCATCCGTCAACGAGTTTACGTTATTCTGGTTCGCACTTGCGACAGATGATGTACGTTCGTGCTGTGCGACGGCGGGCTGTGGCTTAGGCGCCGTAGCGTATAGAGACAAAATCGACTGCTTCAAGTCAGGGCGTGATATGCCAGCCTGCGAGCCAGCGGCCGGCCCTGTGCTTCCAGGCCGGCTGGTCGGCGTCGACTGGCTGCTACCAAAGAAATCCAAGCCCAACAATGAGTCGGCCGGTTTCGTCTGCTTCGGCGGAGGCGCCTGCACGCCCGCCGCTGCTGGAGGGGGTGGCGCGCGAGCAACAGCCGGAGGATCAGTTGTACTGGGACGAGCCGGAGGACTGATGGTGTTGTCATCGTCGAAGAAATTGACTGACTGTTGGGGTGCCTGACGACGGACAGGGGGCTGGGTGGTGGTGGGTGCTCTTTGCGATGCCGAACGTTCCAATTTGGCTCTTTCCTGCACCACAGCAAGAGGCTGAACTGTCAGCATCCGAGTTGGGGTTACCAGAGTAGTTGTGTAGATAACATACAACGTCGTCGTCGCCTCCCAAGGTTGCCGGGTCCGGCATGGGTCCGTCCATGACCCATCGCTTCGACTCGTATTTGGTACGGATGAAATTTTCGATTTTTCTATCGCAAGTCAGAACCAGGGCATCCAATGTGTTTCATGTTGTCAAACTCACGAGTCGGACGGGACGTGACCCGGGGTCAATTTGGCTTCCCAGTACCTTTGAAAACAGTCAGTCACTTGAGGAAAATGGCGATCACGGAAATTAATCGGACAAAGGAAGAACACACTTATTAGCACGGCCATTCCCCCATCTCAAAACACTTTGCAATTGCTCGTCAGTCCAGGCGTCAAGATCAACCGACTTGACGCGGCTGATATGGGTGCCCATGCCACGGTGGATGCCCGAACAGCGAATACAAATGAAAATGCCCAGGTTCCAGGACGCCCATCGCGGGTCTGCCAGAGTCAGTATCCAAATGATAAAAGATACAGGAGGAGAGAGAGGGGTGAGGAGAAAGTATACGTTTGTTGCGCTTGCAGTCGGCGCAGGTCTTGTTCGGCTCCAACTTCAGCAGGTTCTTGATGGTCTGCTGGTTCTGTGCAGCCCGGGTCGGGTCCGGTCGCCGCGACATGGCGATAGTGATCTGGTTTTGTGGCGGGCGCGGGAGTAGTGATTGAAAGGAGGGACAAGAGTGATGGATGGTATCAGTTGGCTGTTTGGTGTTGTCGCAGGCAGCAGAAAAAGGAGAGTCGGGCAGAGTGTTTGGCCAGGTAATAACGCGATCCGACGTTCGTCGACGCTGTGGAGAGCGGGCGGGCCGTGGCAACTCCGGTATTCTAGTTCCTCGTCTACTATCTCTGTTACCATCTACACTCACTCACTCACTCTTCACTTCTTTTCTGATTTTTCCGACTTTATTTTTTTTTTGGTAGTCAGTTATTTTCTCTATACAACTAAAGAGATAAGAGTAACAAGAGAACAAGAATACATTTGCCTACGCTTTAGCACCCGCTTCCTTATCCCCCTCTTTAAAGCGCAAACTGACACTGTTCACACAATGTCTCTCGTCTGTCGGTGTAGGAAATCCCTCCCCTTTGAAAACATGTCCCAGATGTCCGCCACAGTTACTGCACACAATCTCCGTACGCTCCATTCCGAAAGCTCGATCAACATGGCGTGTCACGGCGCCGGGAATGGCGTCAAAGTATGCCGGCCACCCACAGCCGGATTTGAACTTGGTTTCGGCCTTGTAAAGCGGCGCCTCGCAAGCTGCACAGTTGTAGACTCCTGATGAGGGGTAGTGCTTGTCGTATTCGCCGGTGAAGGCGCGCTCAGTGCCTTTTTGGCGGATGACACGGAATTGTTCTGCGCGACATTAGCCTGAATTCTCGTACATTAAAAGTCTTCAAAGAGAAGTTACTGAGGCATACGGACCGGGACTCAAGACAGCTCTCCATTCTTCGTCGCTTCGTTGGTCGGGATACGACATTTTGTTGTTACTGTTGCTACTGCTCTCTTCCGCACGTGCGCTGGAACCAAACAACGAGCCGAGAAATGACATCCAAGTCACTGATTGCAGCGCAGCGGACGACGGGCTTCTAACAGTGCCGAGACTGGGAGATACGGGACTTGACTGATAGAGGTTGTTGGAGCGCTGCGGTAGCCGAGGTCTGGATGCGCGTGTGGACAGAGTGCGCGCGGAAGGAGAACAGATGAGGCGTCGCCACGGGGCCATGGGACGAACGTTTATATAGATCTTAGTTGACTAGATACGAAGGTGACTAAAATGCTCTGGAATCATTGATGAGCAAGCCAGCCAAACGCTAGTTACTAATCAGTAGGTTCCCCTGCAGTGATTATTTGATAATCAGAAGATTATATGTAATAGGACTCTGCATGATTATCATGTTCATTTGGAATTAATATGCATTTGGAATAATTACTTTCGGACCTCACGCCTACGTAAATCCTGATGGCGGAGGGGCTGCGGGGCACGTGATTATATAGAACAATTTACGAATACATACATAGTGAACATCTTCAACAGCTCTAGATTCCTAGGAATAACGGCATTAACAGCCAGATATCTTGATGTAAACCAGTTCATTGTCTCATTAAAACGTTGGGTATCCGCATAAAACAACATATACAGCACTCAACAAAAACTAAACGCCGCCGCTCACTCGCCGCCAGATCATGCCCGCCGCTGCTCCAGCGCAAACTACAGCGCCAATGGCGATGCCCCAGCTCATCCACTTGTTGTCCAGATCCTCTGCTGTGCGTGGGAATGTCGAGCTGGGCTCCATCGCTGCCTCTGCAATGTGCACAAAGACCTCCTGAATAGAGGACCACGTCGCGCTCACGTGCAGCGGAGGATTTGGGAGTCCCTGGCGAGCAATGTATTCGTCGGGTTGGCATTCGGCCCGCTGTGTGGTGCGGTCCAGATCTGCCTTGAGCGCCAGGAAGACGCTCGGCAGTTCCTCTAGATGAGGGTATTTGGCTCGTAGGCGCGTGATGTAGGCAAACGAATCCGGGTCGGAGGAATCGTAAGTGTAGGCGACCACGTCGCACTGGTCCAGCAACTTGGTCTGGTTCTCCAGCAGAGCCGGCTCGAGCTCGCCGAGCTCGTCGAGAATGAGGTAGCATTGCTTGCCGCCCGGTAGTTCGACAGTGTTGACCGCCGTCCGGGGCTGGATCGTCGGATGGTAAGTGTTGGTGAACCCGCGGGACAGGAAAGCGTCCAGCAAGGCCGACTTGCCTGACCCGGGAGCGCCCAATACATGACAGAGGACCACGTTCCGGCCCACACGGCCGGGTCGACGCCGACGCTTGCGTGGCTTGGTAACTTTGAGGGCAGCCGTCGTGCTGGGATTGTTGCGGTCCGACGACTCAAAGCCCAGGTAGGCAAGGTACTCGAGAGTCGTTTTGGGCGATGTAAAGGTAGTCATGCTCCACTGGGCCAGCCACCCTTGTAGAGTGACGTGCCCGGATTCGTTGCGCACCGTGCAAGACGGGAACGAACCGTCTGTCCACGAACTGGGTAAGCCAGGCGTCGGCGCAAACAACGAAGCCAGTTCCGAATCATTCAAACCGCCATCGTTGTCCTTGTCCGAGAGCAAAAACAAATCCACCAGAAAGCGATACCCTTCCGGTGAGAGCTCGGCCGAAGAATACGGGGGCACATCGAATCTGGGGTGAAGATAAGACTCCTGCAACGATAAATTGTCGGTGTATTGGAACGTTCGCAATATGATCCACACGGTCTCATGCCGACCTTTCTCCGCGTAAAGCTTGTTGAGATGTAAAAACCCGTCCAAGGCAATCCCATAAGGCGTCACCGAATGCGGATGTGTTTTCTGAATCGTTTCCTTGATGTGGACCAGATCATCCTGACTCAACGGCTTTCCAAAGCACTTCATCTGGAAGTCTTCAATTTCCTTGTCCGACAAATAGCCGTCCCGATCCTTGTCACACAGGTAGAAAATGCGTTGCAAGGCTGCGACGGCGGCTGGTTTGAGCACAGACTCCTTGGAGTCGAAAAGAGGTGCAATCGGATGCGTCACGGCTTTCTGACAGAGGAAAAAAGCCTCGTTCACGTTGCGGTGTTCCCGCGCGCTGGATCGGATGCACGAGTCGATTTCCTTGAACTCCGCCATCAGCGGCAGCATCTCTTCCTCGACCACCTGAGCGTCGCTGCCCTCGGTTCCGAGGTCGGATTTGTTGGCGCACAGCACCACGGGGACGTTAACGCCGAGCGAGCGGAAATGTGGCAGCCAGAAGAGGGCGACTCGCTCGTAGCTGTAGTGATCCGAATAGACCAGGAGAATCACGTTAGACTTGCGGATCTCGCGAGCAAGGTTGGCTCGCTCCTGGGGCAGCGCCGAGGTGTCGAGAACCGTCGTGGTTGTCACGTTTTCCGGCGTCCCAATGGTCGGAGGAATGGTGATTTGGGGCAGCACCGGCTGGATCTTGTTGGTCACGAAGACGCCTTTGACCAGCGACGTGATCAGGCTCGACTTGCCGGTGCCCTCATCTCCGCAGACGCAGATCCGCACTGGCACAGGAAGCGGGATGGTTAGCTGGAGACGCGCCGGCTAAAGGATAAAAGGGCGGAAGAAGCATACCGGTCGCCATCTTGCTGTGTGTTGATTATCACCAGCTTTTGGCTTAGGGACAATCACCTGCTGAAGCCCATTGCAGTCCTGGCTGGGTCTGTCGTCGAGGGTTGTTGAGGAACGGCGAAGGTGAAACGCCTATTGATTGACTAACTAGTGAGGTAACTAACCCCCGTATAAACAGTATTACCGCTCATAGCACGTCTCGGAGCGGAATAATGTCGGCCCCGGCGCAATGAACATCTTGCGTCTACCGACACAGACACTGGAGATAGTGTACTTGCGTTAATATTTGTTTACTTTTCCCTTAACTGCTCCGAAGACTTAAACCAGGTTAGGAGGCTCATTTCCAGCAGCCCTCACATGACGCGGCTTGTCATCCCATTGTTTTTACACCTGGTAATTTGTCGCCCCGTTGGTGGCACAGCCGCCTTGTCCCGCAATCAGCCATTTATCGTTCTTCGCAGGCAACGGATACCCATTGAGCCTTTTTTTCCTCCCCCGCTGATTCCGAACGAGCCTCTGAATCGCTCCTGGTTCATTCGAGTTGATTCTGGTGAAGAAAGAAGTACAGTTGCCAGCTGCGAGAACACGACCGGGAACAATAATACGTCTTGATAATAGTAGTTGAGTCGGGCTGCAACTCGACCCACCCAACACCGGCCCGCATCGTCACCTTCATCAACTGCTGCTTCTGCTGACTCTCAGCATCTCCAACCACCCCTTCTCCGTTCTTTTTGTTCAGCGGATCTGACGGGTTCACACCAGCCGCGAAGATGCCTTTGGGAATCAATAATCCGCTGCCCTCGTCCATGAGGAGTGAGTCCGTTCTTTTCCCCCTGTCTGCTGCGGAGGTTCCCCGCAATTGCAAGTGGACAATGCTGACCAGTGACTTCAAACTACCAGGCGAGTGCAAGAAGGCAGGCAAGATCCTCGCCTCGTTTGTTGATCCCAGACAGGCTTTTGGGCCCGATAAGATTATCCCACCCGAGATTCTCGCGGGAGCCAAGGTACGGAGAACAGAAAGAAATGGTCTCTTCTATAGCCGTTGTTCCCGAGATGAGGCTAACCTCGGAAAACTTGCTGCAGGGTCTCGCTGTGTTGTCCGTCCTCAAGGCCGGTTTCTTGGGGTCTGGCCGTTTTGGGTCGGGTATTGTGGTGGCTCGTCTTGCGGACGGCGGCTGGTCGGCGCCGTCTGCAATTGCCACAGCCGGCGCTGGCTTTGGCGGCCAGATTGGTTTTGAGTTGACCGATTTTGTCTTCATCCTCAATGATGCCGCCGCCGTCCGGACATTCTCGCAGGCTGGAAGTATTACCCTGGGAGGAAACGTGTCGATAGCAGCTGGTCCTGTGGGTAGAAACGCAGAGGCCGCTGGCGCGGCCAGTGCAAGGGGCGTGGCAGCTGTGTTTTCCTACTCCAAGACCAAGGGACTGTTCGCCGGAGTCAGTCTGGAAGGCAGTGTCCTGGTGGAACGGAAAGACGCCAATGCAAAGCTATACAACAGCCAAGTCACAGCTCGCCAGTTACTCTCGGGCTCCGTGCCACCTCCGCCCGCGGCTGAACCGCTGATGCGAGTACTCAATTCTCGCGTGTTCTCTGGACGCAACTTCCAGGGCAGCAATGGGATGTACAATGACATTCCCGTGTATGACGACTCGCACGATGACGTCGTCTGGGATGGACGTCGGGGCCCAGCGTATGGCGAGGGCGAGCGACGGGACCGGGACCGGTTCGGATCCGATGACTACGAGTACCGAGACCAGCCTCGTCGGGCCAACACCTGGCAAGATGACTATTACGACCGCCAAAGCACTGGAAACGTCAACCGCTCGTTCTCAACAAGAACTGGCGGTGGCGGATTCCAGGACGAGGAGTTCTTTGACAATCGCTCTCGACCCAGCCGGCCGACAGCGCCCAAGCCGGTCTTTGGGCAGCGGACAGGAGCCGCATCGGGTCTGCGCGAGGACCAGGCGGTTGCGCTGTTTACTTTTGACGCCGACCAAGAAGGCGACTTGGGTTTCAAGAAGGGCGAAGTGATTACGATTCTGAAGCGGACCGACAAGGCAGAAGACTGGTGGACTGGCCGGATCGGAGACCGCACCGGCATTTTCCCAAGGTATGTTTTTGTGTATAGTATGGTACCTATCTCTTGGGGTGCCTCGCTAACTATTGACAGCAACTACGTCGACCCGGTGACCAAGTGAAGAGGCAGTGCCAGAAAAGAGAGAGAGAAAAATAAAAACAACAACAACAACAACAAATCGAGATTATTTGAAGACGTCGGCTCTTCTTTGTACATTCTTTGCTCCTGCTACGATGCGACGAAAACCTCTTTCTTTCCGTATACCAATTTGAAGCAGATGCGGTTGCCAGAATTTGGGATTAACCATGAGTTGAGACTTGTTGTAGACGTTGATTGCCTTTGTATTTGCGTTTTTTCTTTTTTTCTTTTCTTTTTTTTTTTTTTTTTTTTTTTTTACTCTTCTTCTGCTGTTTTGCTGCGTGTGCTTTTAAACTTTAGTCTTGAATCTGTGCTGTTATACATGTTCGTAGTAGATACATGGAGTCTGGAATATCCGTGCGTATAGCCTACACAGATGGAACGTTGCTTACTATCTGACTATAGAATCAGTGAGACTTTAAAAAGAAAAATTTTGCATTCAGCCACACCTATAGCTCCCTTGGCTATGCTGAGCAGAAACACAGTTGCGCACGTGCACTTTCAAGTCCAGTCATTCTCGATTGCTCACCTGCGCTGGCGGCGTCGTAGCCTGGTTACTTTTTAGAGGAAGCGGAATGAAGGCAAGAAATCAAGAATGATGGGCTTTCTGGCCTTGTTACATTTGATTTTCTTCTTATCCCATTTCAAATTATACGTTGTATTGAATTCTCCCTTTTTGGACTGTGGCTAGACCCGTCTGGAGTCTGACTGTGGCATTCCCGGCATGCTCGGCGAACTTGTATTTTACTACGGTCCCACGTTAACTAATAGTTGTTCCTTCACCGCGTATCCGTAGTATTATACACCACAAAGAGAGGGGCAAAAAAAAGCCACTGTGTAAACGCATGCTCGGAACCGGTTAGATCGAAAAGAAAACAGAATTCAAAAATAGGGTTCTGGGTTGTGTTTGGAAATGTGTTATTGGCTGGAACCCCTAGATACTGGCTCAGTCCGGAGACTGGCGGTTCCGGCTGTTTCGACTGTTTCGACTTGACAAGGGGGGCTTCCTCCTTTATTGTAGGAGAACAGGACAACGAACCAACAAAAAAAAAAAAAAAAATAATGAAGAGAAAGCCAGAGCATAATGACAAAAGTAGCAATGTTTTTATTTAGGTTCAGGTCACAAGACCCTGAAGAACATGGCGGTCATCTGGAGCAATCAGGACGTTAACCTCGCTCTTAGTCTTGGTAGATACTTAACTTAGTCTATAACTATGGCCCGCAGCGGCAGGCGTGACTAGCCTGACCGGTCCCGTTCTCGCCCAGGCCAAGGCCGCAGAACAGAACAGAACAGAACAACAGAACAACAACAGGGACTATCACCACCACCGACGACAGATCCACGATTGTCTCGTCAAGACGCGGCCATGTTGTATCACTGATCGGATTTCCTCCTCGACATTCGGTTCCTGCGCATGGCTCTCTTGCTTGTCCGACCGACATCGTCTCGTGCCCCGTTTCGATGACTGCTGGTAGTCTCGTCCATCTCCCGGCCCAGGCGGCACAGCGCAGCCAGCAGTGACCAGCATTCCCCCCCTCCGTTATCACATCCCACGCGTCCGGTCTGTACTCTATAATACCAATTAAATCCTTTGTGCATTCGAGTCTGGCTGTGAGTGTCCAAGGGAATCGCCGCGTGCGAGAGCGCTTCCGATGCAGGTGCGTCTTGTCTCCTCCCTCCCTCTCTCCGTACCCATAACCCCTCCAAATCCCCAGCCCTGTCTAGCGCTTCGTGTCACCATCAGCCCATGAAGTGCGGTGAAAATCGTCCCTACCACGACCTCAAGTCGAATTTATTCTTTTGCTCTTTTGTCTTACTCAGGCGTGCGTGCGTGTGTACCTGTGTTTGCGTGGGAGGAGCCGCCAGCCCTCGCGCTGCATTGCCCCGTCCTGCCCGCGCTTGTCTTTGTCCCCGTTGTCTTCAACCGCGCGCGATCGCCTCAGCTGACTGTTCAAGGGCCTTTTGCAGACTCCCACGGGCTCCCTCCAACAGGATGGGGACGCCAGACGCGGCCATGTTCCTCAGCTGTCCATTAGCGACGACTCGCACCATGTCACCGAGGCGATTGGCCACCTGTACGGCGATGATGATCGTCGAGACTCGCGCCGGCTGAGCTACATGCCGTCGCCTCTGGGCGGCGAGACCTTGTCCGTGACCCCGACCACTGCAAGATCCAGCGCAAGCGCCAACGCAGAGGCCCTGAATGCGAATGCCAGACTGGATCCAGGCAATCGGCCTGGCGGAGGTTCCTTTGCAGGCAGCAACACCAGTACCAGCACCAACAACAGTACCAACGGCAACGAGCCGAGACTCAACATCAACACGACGAATAATAATAATAATAATGGCTCACGTCCGCCCGTCACCAAATCGCCCTCGTTTGAGCGAGAACCCTCCTCTCCCGTCCATCTGTCGCCCGTCGACACCGCCAACTCGTCCTTTCCGCTAAACGACATCGACTACGAGTCGGATCCGGCCGCCATCACGCAGGAACTCAACAATCTGGCCGCCATTCGCCGCATGTCCATGGACGTCACCGGCGACCCCGACCTGCCGTCGTTCTCCAACCTCCAGGTGCCCTCGGTCCCGCCGTCGGCCTCGGCCGACGAGAACGATGCCTCGCGCCTCTTCTGGGTGCCCGCTCGTCTCCACCCGGAGCTGGCGCCCAAGGAGTTCAAATCGTTTCTGGAAAGCAAAACAGAGCAGATCAAGCGGCGGTCTAGCGACTTCTCGTCCAGCCTCTTGTCTGTGTCTGGCAGTGAGTCAGGCAGCGGTCTGCGGAGAAAGCGGTCCATGCTGTCCAGTCAGATTGACGACTCGAATGAGTACACCGATGGCGCCGATAAACTGGGGAGGAAACACTCCGGGGCTGGGAGCGGGGGATCAGATTCCTATAAGCCGAATTTGCACGAACTAGAGGAGATGGTCGATGATTCCAAGCAGGTGAATAAGGAAGCGCTTGCATTGTTAGGGGGTGCCGATCGACCGGAGATATCCTCGAACGAAGACAAACCGATCCTTCCCCCGGCACCTCCGGGCCACAGCCTCAAACGCTCGACCAGGACGCAGTACCGCAAGGGCAGCTTGAAAAAGGGCGAGCGACTGCCGTATTCAAAACGACTTGGCCGGACGCCCGAGACATTGGGTGGTGACCCGCTCGCCAATGCAGCTGCAGATCCCCCGGCCATCAAGCCGCTGACCCGGTCCTCGACAGATCCCGGTCGAAGCTTCTCAGACCGCAACGCTGCCCCCCCCGAACCGGCGGCGCCCGTTGACCCTTCAAAGAGCACCGCTTTACCTCCTGGCAGCTCATCCAGCTCGACATTTGACTCCATTCTCGAGTCGAAACCGTCCACGCCGCGCCAGTGGCAGTCGCGCATTAGTTCCAATGGGCGGTCCACCATCCAACTGCCGCAGTCAGCGCAACCGCTACCCCAGATTGTCGAGACACCTCCGCCCGCCGAATCCAGCAGACACCCACCCACTAATCTGCAACAGCCCATTGTGATACCCGAACGAACATCATCCCACGAATCTTCTTCCTCTGCCTCTTCTTCCTCCAGCGCCCTCCCTTCTATCTCGGTGTTTAACAAACGATCCGGGTCGCAAAAACAGCACAACTCTTCACAAACGTTGACCGATCTGGCCTCGCATCCGGCGCCGCTGCCGGGAAACACGACGCGAACGGACAACCTGTCTCTGATCCCGACGCTTTCTGAGGATAAAAAATCGGACCACAAAAGGTCCAAGGACAAAAAGGATGGAGAGGGGAGCCGGAAGTCGAGCTGGCCATGGCTGCGGAGTTCGGAAGACAAGGAGAAGAAGAAGGACCCCGAGTCAAAAAAGAACAAATCCAGACAGAGCGCGAGTGAAAAGTACGAAAAACAGGACAGCACCCGGCTGGATGTACTGCAGAGCTCGATTGACAGCGTGCCTCGCGGACGGGAAAGTCTAGTGCTGGAGCGTCCCGTCGACGCGCGACTCGAAGAAGAGCGAAAGAAGGAGAGCTCACGACGGTCGGCGGAGTCGAAGAAAGATAAAGAATCGGGCTTGCTGTCGTCGATCTTTGGCGGCGGCAAGAAGAAAAGCGGCGGCGATCACAAGAAGAGCTCGTCGCGCACATTGTCGCCGGAGCCTTCTATGATCCGATTGATCCCAGACGAAGATTACCCGTGGAGCCGGTTCAACATCATGGAGGAGCGCGCCATTTACCGGATGGCGCATATCAAGCTGGCGAATCCGCGTCGACCACTGTATTCGCAGGTTTTGCTGAGCAACTTTATGTACTCGTATCTGGCCAAGGTGCAGCAAATGCACCCACAAATGTCGATTCCCACGTCTCCGTCGCAGCGGGCGCAGCAGCAGCAGCAGCAGCAGCAGCAACAGCAGCAACAGCAGTCGCCGCCGTCGTCAGACCAGCCGGACGAGTATACGCAGTACCAGCGTTACCAAGAGGTGAGTTACTGACTCTTTTCATGAGGGTACTAGTGACTGACGTTGGTAAGCAGTACTCTGAGCAGACATACGAGGAGTACGAATATGAATCCGACGACCACAGCGACCAGTATCAGACGCACACGGGGAACGGCCGACGGAGCTATGACAAGGACAGCGCCTATCACCAAGTCTATGACGGGTCCTTTGGGTCTGGCCAGACGACACAAGTAGAAAGCAACCAAGGAATGTGGTGACACACTTCTTTTTTTTGTTGTTGTTGTTGTTGTTGTGCCATTACATTATCACATCACTCTTATCATCAACATCATACTATCATATTATCATTTTCTTAGGGTTACCTGGCGTCTAAAGTGGGCATAGCGTCTCGATGGAGGTTATTAGCTGAGACCTGTACCTCTTGCGTGAACTTTTTTTTCCCCCCCGCTTGTTTTTATTTTGTGTGCCTCTTCGATGCTGTGACGACTGCGACGGGTTTCTTTTTCTTTTTCTTTTTCTTTTTTATATCTAATCGACATTGATATTATGTATTTAGTTACATACCAGGCTTAGCGTGCAGAGCGTGCTCTGAATATACATGTAGTTTAAGCACGGAGTAGGGACACTGCTATAGTTGAATTGATATTGGGGGCAGTCACATGACCCGTGCCACGGGGTATCCGCAAATCGACGGTGTCCGTCACTGCCACTTGCCTCCCTTCACCAATCTCCTTCTCTGCAGTACCACCTATTGAAAAGAGCAAGCACAGATTATCGTCACTACTCTGCCGGCAAAATGAGTGAAGCCTACGAACGCGAGTCGTACGTTGAACCCGTCTCCCTCCCTTTTCGAAAACGGAAAAAAGGATGCGAAACTAAAAGAGAACGAAAACCAGGCAGAACAATGAACTCCTCAACTCCCTCGCACAGAAAACCTCGGCGCTGAAGTCGGTCACTATTGACATTTACGACAATGCGCGGAATCAGGAGACGCTGGATAATGCGGTTCGTCCTTTTCTATCTCTTTCTCTCTCTTCCCCGGGGAGGCGGGAAGAATACGATGGTTACGGGTGGAAGGCTAATGACTGAGTTGAGGATAGAACGAAGTCTTCTCAAACATGTCGACGAGTCTGCGTGGTAGCGCGGGCCGGTTAACACGCGCGGCGCGGGCGGGCGATAAGGTTGCTGTGCTGAAAGTTGCCGGCATTTGTGTTGGCGCTGGAGTTGGCGTGTGGGTTGTCCTGGGGTGGATATTCTGATTCTGGTACTGGTTGGATTCTATTGAAACGTCAGCCAGACGGCGGTCGTATGGGATGGAGTTTCGGTTTTTGTTTTCTGGGTGTATAATATTTTGGATTCTGGTTTGATGAGCGGTAATTTTTGAAAGTTGCTTTGGATGTTTGCGGGTTTGTATAGGCAGTGTATATTTCGTTCTGCATATGGTATATCTGCATTCTGCATGTTGCATGTTGTGTGTTATTTTCTTCGTTGACTGGGCATGGGTGACGTTTGATAACACCGAGGGACACCGGGGTTCAGCACCCAACAGACCGAAGATAGAACTCCATACATGAATATACATGCACATACTCCAGAGGGTATCTGGACCAGATCAGGTACAGCACCGGCAACACCCGAACTCCAGCCGTCGGACCATCCACGGAATGATTCGAAAGCAGGCATCAACACACTCGGATATGTCCCGCCAACAGGATAATTATATATGTAGCTTGAACGAGGTCGGGGGTCGATATTTCCCGGATTCGCGCGCGCGGTTCGCCGCGTTATGCCTCAAAAAACCCATCTTGGTGGGAGGATCAACGATCTAAACAACCACTAGACAGTACAATAATGTATTGTATAGACTATAAAAAGATATAATCATAGCATGTAGAGGATAATAAGCTGTTTATCAACTCTATGCTAGCTAAAAAGAATACCCCTGCTATATATCTATACAAGAAAAATATACGGCTCCAAGTGGGAATAACCAAGGTAAAATTAAAAAAAAAGAACTGCCTTGCTCTGGAGGTAGATGAGGAATCTTTCTCTCTATGAATCTTATACTAACTAGATCTTGATTGGTATATTTATGTAAGATACTCTATTGGTTAAAGTGCCGCTTAAATAAATCCTTGTGGAAAGATATCCCTAATTATATCATGTTTCAAGGTTCTATGATGATAGCTGTAAGGAAAGAAAATATAAGTTCAAGTATTTAGTTGATTAACTTTATCAACGATACTTAGCTTTTCATATTCTTATCTAGATAGATCCAAAGGTATACAGAATTAAACTTGTATACTTAAAGTAGGGCATGTATCGTGTGCTAAGTAAAGAAGATAGAAGATAAGCATTTCATTAAGACTAGTAACTAATTTGGGGGAAAATCTTGTTTCCGGTGGCCTAGAACGGGCAAGAGAAGCCAGAATTTTTCTCTCAAGTGAAGCAGGATCCCAAGGGCCAGACCAGGCAGAACCAAACACAGTAAGTGTACTATACGAAGCACTTCACCGGCCATGAGATCCGGGCGGAGGCGCTAATCAAGGCAGACCGTAAGTTACTCTCCCTAATCCTCCCTGTCCCGGCACACGAGTGTGGGCCCGGAACGACGGCGACTGATGGGGAGCTCTTAGGCCACGGCTATTCCGCTGATGTATGGATGATGTTTGCGGTATTCATCAATTCCTGGATGTTTCTAGAGTCATGCCTTCCTGATAAGTACATGTATTCTTAATAAGATTTACAATAACTTCAAGAATCCAACTTGTTGCTGCCATAGTATCCGCGACTTTACAAACTTTGGTTGCTAAATAATAGTATAATCTAGTATACTCGATAGAAGTGTTAGCTGCTAACAAGAAGATCGCTATATCAGAGCTTAGGAAAATAGCGTCTTTAACCAAGTATTTGGAGTATAAGATATGCTGTAAAATTTATACAGAAAACGTCACTAGCTTATGGTGGTTATGCTAAAGAAATAGTAGATCTCTCTAATTGACCCCGATAATTACTTTTGGAATTTTCAGACCCTATTCAACTTTATCTATGGACCATACTAGTACTAATCTTACTCACACTATATATCGATATGATATATAATAAGTTAAAAGGCTTTATTTATAATGTCAAGTATATATAATATATATGAAGTATAAGTACATTTATTTCTGTGTATCAATTTGGTTGCGTATAGTTACAGTATATATATGTATTTAGTGCCTACCAATTTTGTATTATGTTATCTTCTCTTCCTTTGAATCTTGACTGTCAGTACTCTAGAAGATCTGAAACAAGTATAATTTAATAAGATATATTCTAAGTATTCTTTTCTTAGATATAGACTTGATATATATAATGTCTATTCTGCGTCGCGTTGATTTTAATAATGATTAGGCCTAGCTTTAGCTATTGGCCCAGATATTCTATCTATACTTCTAAGTGACAATGCAAGTGTATCTCACGATGATATTTATTATATGCCAAGTACATGTATATACTGATCTGAAGACCTTTAAAGCCTGAGGTCGAATTATCTTCATTCAATGGTTTAGTGTAAGTTCCTAATCAAGGCTTAGTAATATATTATATAGATATTGACTTTGAATAGATACAATATTATAATCAGGCGATTAGATATACGGTGCTATCTGTTCTACCTAGCCAGCAGTAAGTATAATTTAAATATATGCTTTCAATATATGATATTATAATGACGCTAGAAGCATTAGATAGTCTAATATTATATAGTAGCTTTAGTAAGACGAAGGATCTTAGTAACTGATATTCCTAGTATACCTAATACTCAGCGCACGAGTCCTAGGACTGTGTCTCCTTCATGTTCACTTCCGTCTTGGATCTCTGGTGCCATCTACACGATACACACTGTCATCTCATGACCGGACGACGGACATGTGTTGCCGGCATGGCGGACGAGGAACCTTACGCATGTTGTAGTATAAATCCGTTGTGTTTTCATGTATACACTGAAACGGACGCCCTGGGAGTGCGCCCCTCACTATAGACTCTTCCGCCACGCACCGACCTCATTCGCTACATTCTCTCTCCTTTCAACAGCATTTTATTGTTATATATTTGCATTATGAGTTCGCTCTCTATTGCTGCTCTTTTGGATCCGCCTTCCTGCCCCTCTTGCAGCGGAAGAGGGGCATTTTGTTACCACCACGCCGTGGGTTCATTGCCCTATGCCCTATGCGAAGGCTCCATCAATATGATGTATCATTGCCAAGGCCCTCTATACCCAATTTCAATCATGTGTGTGTGTGTGTGCCTTGGATCACTCCTCCTGGCATGGATATCTCGCCCTTCAATCTTCTTCGAGTTCATTCGACGAGGATAAACCCGGATTCTCCTCTCATCCATACCGCATCTCCGGACTTGTAAATATTGCAACGCTGAGTATACCTTGTCTGATGGGATTCGATCAGCCCGGGGCCCAACCGGCCGTATATTACGTACCCTGGCCCCGGTGTAAACTCGCTCGTGTGAAACAAACTCTCGTTGGTCTTGTTGCCAACGTACCTCATCTTACGGACTCAGCCATGTCCGAGCCATCCCGGATAGCGATGCATGCCAACAACCTACCTCTCAAACCGGCCCCCCGATTGATTACGCGCTCCGAGGTCATAGCAGCCCTCTCAACCACTGGGATGACTCAGATGTTTCACCAGTGCCTTTCCGACCGTGTTCCCAACTGGTGCAGGGGGCCACTCAAACAACGAATACTGCGTGTATCCCTAGCATTCTTTGGTGATTGGGCACTCAGTCACCATAGTCGAAGACACGTATATCTATCACAACCATCAAGTCTCGTGCTGATGACTGTACATTCGCCCGTCACGGGCCAATTATGTATCTGTTACACGGCATCATACAACTTCGGAATTTTTTGTCCGGAAATGGCCTACTTGCAAACTGATCTCAATGGCAATCGGGGACGCAAGATATCAGCAGCCTGATAGTCACATGATTGCACAGTGCTGCAGACACTCTCAATGCTAGCAGCACATAGGACGACCCTACCATTCAACATTTACTGCGAAATATCGTGGTGGTCCGTTTGAAGACCTCAGGTGCTGTCTTTCAGGCTTTATTCAAGCCCTTCTTGCTATGCTAGTGTATTCGCTAGCGACAACAGATAATACAAAAATGAAAATTCCATCTACCGCTAGTCTACACGACTATTCTGCTTCACCATAGATTAGATAGTTAGCTTCCGTTAGACCATCCAGACCCTGTTACAAGCCCAATGTGCGCCGATTCCTCGGAGAGTCAACATATCCATCGCCAGGTTGGTGCGTTTGCCGGGCTGTTGGCAGCCCGGCCTTACAATTTGTTTTATTCTTGGGTCAGAGTGTTTTGCTCGGAGCTAAGTTCGTGTTCGACCTTGTTGCTCCCGAGTACGGTTCGGTTCTGGAATGCGAAGCCTGCAAATGTCAGTATGAACGAAAATTTCCCGACTTGGGACAAAACCGTACCTGGTTGAGCAATGTTCAAGGCGAACACTGCCAGGACCACCATTACCGACTCTAGGGCAATAAACAGACCCTCGTTGTGGAAGATTGACCCACTGTATCCTTGACTGAGCTCGGCAATACGGTAGCAGCAACGGACGAGGATGAAGAGAACGGATGCCGAGAAGAAAACGCCAAAGACGCCGAGGCGCGTCGAGAGGATCTGGCGTTGATCCAGTGGCTGAGACTTCCGGTACGAGATGTAGCGGAAGAGGTAGTCCAACGCCATGGCGATGAAGATGGCAAGAGTGACGACCTGGAACACCAGACCGGCAAGCGTGATGTACTCGCCCGATTTGTCACTTCCCACCGAACTCGATGATAACGCGCCGCCCACGGACTGCAGGATCAAACTGACGATATCGCAAGGCACAAACACCCACACGTATATCTTGACCGGAAACCGGCAAGCTTCGGGGCCCAAAAAGTTCGAGACCTTGGTGAGCGAGACGTAGATGGCGGCGGCGAAGAAGACGGGCGAGATTGTAATGCAGCAGATCTCGATGATGAAGCCGTCAAAGGAGAAGGGATTCTGGTACAGCAAAACGCGCCCGCCGTAACCGATCATCTCGCCCATGCAGCCGAGCGCCATCATGCTGGCGAAGAACCAGGTCCGGTAGCGGATGCCCTGGGCCAGGTGGATGAGCATGGAGACGCCGAAGAGGGCGGTGAAGGCGATTTGCACACTGAGGGCGGGCCGGTAGCCCTGGAGGGAGGCTTCGACAGGGCATAGGGCGAGGGTGCAGTTGGCGTCGGGGCCAAAGGAGACGAGGTAGGGGGAGGGATCTTCCTGGCCGGTTGCGTCGGGGGACGACATTGTGGTGATAAGGGGGAGTGGAAGATGCGTTGTCGAGGGCGGAGTGGACGAGACTCGGGTTAGGGTTAGGAAGCGTCGGAGTGACAGAGGCGGCAGGGCTGCCAAAGAAAGGCGGAGAAGGAAGGCAGACTGGCTTGGGTTCGTGGTCGAGCAAAGTTGTAGCGGGCCAGAGAAAGTATATTAATGAAGAGCGAGTGGATGCCAGAGTGCTGTGAGCTGAAATGAAAACAAGGCTATGGTTTAAAAGGAGGATGCGAGCGTGGTCTTAGTAGATTAAAGCTGATGCCTGTCGCACGACACCAGCATTGCCGCCCTCATTTCTTTGTTGCAGGCACTGCGTGTCGCGGCGATCGATCAACAAGTGTCAATAGCCCCAAGAGGGGCGCAGGAGGAACTCAATGAAGGACGGACTGTTATTGGTCGAAAAACCTCCGGTGGCGTGGTATTTATAGTTATATTGTCCGGTATCTTGGTTGCCTCGTACCGTAGAAGGATATAATGTTGCCTGGTAGCATCTTGGCTTGCATAGGTTTCGAGCTGATTATAGGCCGTCCTGGCAGCCATTTGGGTAGAGATGTTGATTGTGTCCAGGAAGGGGGTAAAGTGGGAGTGTTTGGCCATGTGCGAAGTAGTTCCGCAATTAGATACTGCGAGGCAATGCTCCAAGACCAGCCTCGGGCTTACGCACGTAGCAGGTCAATATGTACTCAAGTCCCAACAGTGTAATAGCATTTGGGCTATTGTATAGCAAGGCTTACGCCGACGAATCTTGGATTCCGAAGATGTGATGAAAGAGGCTCTACAAGAGAACTGGGACAAATTCACGCAAGAGAAGATCCAGCACCAGATTGCTGATATGACTAGAAAGATGCGCAGAACTCGTACGATCAAACGGAGGCCCTCTTCGAGGTATACAAGTGGTAGTTCAGATTTTATTACAGATTTATCCTATTGCACAGTGACGCTGGACCTGATAAAGAGGTCGATAAGTTTGATCGCTTGCGATATTTCTCCGAGCAATCTCCTTGGGCAATTTGTTTCCTCTTCCAACTTCATGATAGTACAATCAGGCGCATCCTTGTCGAATGCCAATGGGCAGGAGATGCGTTACCAGCGTTGGTGAGGTATCGCACTGCTCTTCCAAGCTGTGGAGGGTCTTCAAGTCATCTCAGTGGATTCTGACCTAGTGGCCCGCGGCTTCTTATGCAGCAATCGGTTTGCCTCTTCCATTTCCAAACCCGTCTGGTGCTCAACATGCTGCTCAGAAAGTTCCTCGCTTCCAACGAGGAAAGAGGCGATGAGTCCGATTCCGGAAAGAACGACGAAGAAGATCCACATATCGGCAAGACTGTCCTTGACAACTAACCGGAAAACGTCTTGCTGGGCTGGAGTGAGCTGTGCAACGAGGTCCACAGATCCAGCTGCGCCATTCCGTGCAATTGCGTCCGCCATCTCAGGGCTGACTCCAGAAACAATGAGACGACCGCTTTGTGCCGCGAGTCGATTCTCGAGAATGACGCCGCCCAGGACGATGCTGAAGGCGGCACTGAGTGCGCGGATTGCACTGGCCGCGGAGACGGCGACGCCCGCGTCGGCGGGTGGAAACCTTGCTTGCAGGGCAATGGTCGGTGCCTGAAAGTTGGGACCCAGGCCAAAGGCGATGATCAGTTGATAGATGATGATCTTTGGCCAATTGATTTCTGCATCGAAATTGATCAACAGACCGGTGCCCAGAGTGGAGATGGCCATGCCTGCAATGATCATGTAAAAATACTTTCCCGTCTTCCGCATATAAAGACCGGTCCCGATGGTGAAGAGAGCCAGGGGGATGGCGAGAGGAAGGGACCAGACCGCCGAGTTAATTGGTGTTGCTTTAACAACTACCTGGAAGTAGAATGGGACAAAGTAGGACGTGCCGTACAGAAGAAATCCGTGCGTGAGATCCACCACGAATAGGGCGATAATAGGGCGAGTCGTGAATAGCCGTAGAGGGAGCACCGGATAACGGGCCAGCTTCCACTCGATGCTAACAAAAATACCACAGACAAATACGCCGAAAATGATCAAACACACGACAATGGCAGAGTTCCACGGATACACCTCCCCGCCATACTGGAGGCCCAGGAGAAGCATAAGGACCGAAGCCGTGATAGCAATCGATCCGAGCCAATCAACAGCCATCAAACCTTTGATAATTTCGGTACGGGGATCGTGAACGTGGAGGAAAAAGACCAGGAGGGCAAAAGCGATTCCCTGGAACGGCAGGTTGATGTAGAAGCACCATCTCCAGCCGATGTTTTCCGCAAGTGCGCCTCCAATGAGAGGACCGGAAGATATCGCGATGGCATAGACCACACCGAGAATGCCAAAATAGAGTCCGCGCTCTCTGCAGAAGTGTGTCAGCACAATCTATGGAGCAGTCTTTGGAGGCATATAGTAACTTCGAAGCTGGAATTCCCAATATCATTTACCTTGGACTGACGAGATCTCCGATTAGAATCGTCACGATGAGCAGCAGACCGCCAGCTCCTGCACCTTGAATAGCACGCCCAGTAATAAGCACGGCAATGCTATTTGCCACGGCACAAATCAAGCTTCCAATGAAAAAGACGAACGTTGCCAGTAACACGATTGGCTTGCGTCCAAAAATGTCGCTCATCTTGCCCCAAAGCGGAGCCAAAGCGGACTGGGTGACGAGGTAAGACGAACCAACCCACGAGTAGCTGATTTGAGAAGCCTTGAAGTGCCCGGAAATTGTCGGCAAGGCGGTTGTGACGAAGGAGATGTCAAGAATGGCAAGGAACGAGGCGACGCAGAGTGCAATCATGATGGGGATCATGTTTCTGCGTGGCGCGTAGTTCCCGCCATCAACTTGTGATTGACCATCAATCTGTGATTGAATTTCCGTAATTTCAGACCGAGTCTCAGGAGTGTATGGTTGGTGCATCGTCCTCTCATGTTCTAAGGTCCTCGACACAACTGAAGCCATGTCACAGCGCCGCAAGAGAGTTCTGGGGCAATAACGGGGAAGGAGGAGATTATCACGTGATTCGCGTGACTGCAGCAAAGCGACCCTATTCTAATGTTTGACCGAGTTGAAAAGGTACTGGGACGGACCATTTGATCTAGATATGCGGCTGGAGATAAATTGTCAATTCAGTTTATGCTGTCTACGGAAAGTGATCTCGCGCTATAGGTGTCCTTGGTCTCTCAGGCGTTCGGTGATTTTCCAGCCATTCAGATTGAGGAGCGCCGCTGATGATGACCGGCGACTTCGAGCATCAGCCGCATGCAACAGCAGTGCCACCAACAACTGCCGCTTCCTCACGACAATGTGATCTAAGGTTTGTCATATATTGGGCTCCGTTCTGCCGCGCCCTGGCGACTTCCACAGTGCAGATAAGATGCGAGAGAAGCTTCCGGCCAAAGAACACGGGGACAACTTCAGATAACTTCAGATATCTTCAGCCCCTACAGTCCTGACAGTGTTTGGAATAGCGAAGCCAGTGTTCGGCGTCTGGTCCTACGTGATGTCTTCGGCTTCCTCCACCTTTGCACTCCCACGGCGCCAGAATGCCTTGGTGGTTGCCGGCCCGGGCCAGCTTGCTCTGCGCCAAGATGGGCCTCTGCCTCACGTGGCCCCTGATATGGCCCTTGTTCGCACTGTTGCTGTCGCTATTAATCCCGTCGACGCCAAGATGCTCGATTACAGTCCAGCAGTTGGCGCTATTCATGGTTACGACTTCGCCGGCGTCGTTGTGGCACTCGGCGCAGCCGCCCCGCGTCATCTTTCCATCGGAGACCGGGTTGCTGGGGCCGTGCACGGGAACAACTCCCTGGAGCCCCGGGTCGGTGCCTTTGCACAGTATGTTGGAGCGACTGCTGAGCTGCTCCTCAAGATTCCCGACACGATGACTTTCGAGGAGGCATCCACTCTCGGCATCGGCTTGGCCACCGCTGGTCTTGCCTTGTTTCGCGAATTAGAGATCCCCGCGAGGATCGAGGATCTGATCGACCGCGGGTCGGCCCGACCGGATACGCACATCATCCCGAATGCGGCGTGGGTCCTTGTCTCTGGAGGCAGCACCGCCACTGGCACCAGGGCCATTCAACTGCTCAAGCTGTAAGTTCTTGCGCGTTCGCCTTTACTTTTCGCCGCACTGAAAACGGCTCGCTGATGACCGGACTTTGTAGGGCAGGATTACGGCCAATTGCCACGTGCTCGCCGGCGAATTTCGCGCTAGTCCTCGGGTTTGGAGCCGAAAAGGCGTTTGACTACCACAGTCCGGAATGCGCCGCAGAGATCCGCGCGTACACACGCAATCGCCTGGCGTACGCGCTCGACTGCGTGTCTGAGTCCGACAGCGCCCAGCTGTGCTATGGCGCAATCGGTAGGGCTGGCGGGCGGTATTGCGGGCTCGAGCCCGTCCGCCAAGCGGTGGCAGCTTCGCGCCCGACCGTCCGCGCTTCGTGGCTGATGGTGCTGACCATGTTTGGCGGTCGCGTGGCATTGGATGGCGAGTACGCGCGCGAAGCATCGGCAGCAGACCGGGCCCTGAGCGCCAAGATCTTTGGGGCTGCACAGACATTGCTGGACAACGGTCGCATCAAACCTCACCCAGTCAGAGTGCTCGCCGACGGCTGGGCCGGTGTCATCCAGGGTGTGGACATGATTCGTACTGGGGCCATCTCAGGACAGAAGCTGGTTGTCCGAGTCGATTGATACTCTAGATAGAATGCCCGCGTTTTCCGATGTTGCTATAGAGAGAGATGACGACTGAATACATTTGACCATCATACTCGAAGTCCCAGCTGAACCGCGCGTGCAAGCGCGTACATACGTTTGGATTGTTACTATATCTAGCTGTTGTGAGGATCTGGTTTATAGAGAGTAAACTCGTGGTTGAATGTGGGACAGCTATGGTCTGCTATGAGATCAAACCGATTGCTGATCTGCCAAGCCTCCCCGTGAGGAGCAGCACCGGAGATATCTCCTGCCAAGTGGCTTGGCAGGGTTAGGGTTAGTGAGGATGACACGTGGGGTCACATAAAAACCTTATTACTATGGCATCCTTGTTACAAATGACTAGTCGTACTTATTTGTGGCTTACTATAGAAACGGCACTGAGAAACTAAGAAGCACAGATTTAGAATCGGCCCCAGATCAGATAGACGCCGAGTACGCCTCGCTGGCCCATCTACACTAGACGGTCTTAGGAAAGTGTCAGATGGCCCACGTGGATTCGGACGGGAACCGATCGAAAAAACTGTCAGATTCAGGGGAATAATAAGCTCAATAGTATGGTTGGTATAAATGATGACAGTCTTGCACCGTGCTTACTCGGAGAATAGTCTTCCAATGGACGATTTGCAAACCCATCATGTTTACGCGCGTTCTTGTATGGTTGTTGGTCAAAATCCCCACGCAGTGGCACCCCCCCGGATCGGAAAACTGCACTATCTGACGGGAAAACGTGCCCATCTACAATCGGAATCGACTCAGGGCTGAGCTGACATCCTATAAATATCTCCAAGACTGACAGGCTGCCTTTATTTCACCGTGTATGGGTAATCTTGAGCGTGGTGGCCAAGTCTGAACTGAGACAATAACCAAACATCCAACCCTAAAATGACCTTGGCGGCACTAAAAGTATGGATTCTTGGACCCCCCGGATTCTCGTTGTATTCCGATCGCCCCAATAAAAACGCGGCGCAGTCAAACTCTATCGTCGACTAGGGAGTCCATTAATAATATACCACTACATTAAGACTAGTGGCATGTCTATCCACCGTCCAAGTGGCCAACAGTTTCAAAAGTGGCGTTATTTCCACACCCTAATGGGTCTAAATGGCCACCATGCACCATGCCGCATACAGAAATTCGAGGTAGAGATCCTAATCCGTTATAGCCCACTGTATCAGATTGCAGATAAATTATTCAGGAACGCTCAGTGCCAAGGCTGAGGCACGTATGCAGCCTCCCGGAGAGTAGATACAACCAACAAGTATACATCATCTTAGGGTTCGGATTCCGTATGGTCTGGATTGTGCTCGTATCGTACTAGCATCAGCGCCGGGAGTAGTACGTATATGTCAATGTTTCAGTGTACACACACCACACGCTCTACGGTTTAGAGTAATGCAGTGTAGTGTGAGGGTCAAAAAAATACTTCAGTGTTTGTATGGTGCTGGTAACACACGTACAACTCAGAAAAAATTATGTAATCCAGCGTAAATGCTCTGTGTTCTAAAGCATGTGGCGTGGACCCCTCACACTACAATATACTCACCACTCCCAGGCCGAAAGTCTGGTGTCCGATCACCATTAAGCCATAAATCAATGGTGATAGAATTTATGCTAAAATCTTCTATTGAGAATTCTAGTATTCAAAGTTTCTTATTTGATATACCTAAATTTTTTTCTTTCCTTGGCTTTTGCTCGGATTTTACTAAGAAATTCAGTCTTAAGAGTTTTCTATTTCAAAAAAATCTTATATAGTTTTTAAGGTTTTATAGAATTTTCTATTTATTTATATCATGAAACCTCTTTTTGGGGGCCCGCGCTGCAAGATCAGGCGTCCTCAGCAGCTGCTTCTAGCATCTCTAGCCCCAGTCATCCGGGATATATTCATTGACTATCCCAGGTTAGTTCTCCAGATGACTTCTCAGCTGATCAACTCAATGTATGTCAACCAATTACGGTCAAGCATGTAAAAACATTCAATGTTGGTCAACTACAGCCCGCTTCTATACATCCTCTTAGCGCGGACTGCTGAACACCAAGTTACTTTGTTTATATGGCGTTGCTATCTGTCAACATGCCCGATCCTTGCCGTATTAACACTATATGCAGACACCATCTGAGCCACTGCCTAGCAGCTACTCTTGCCAGCTTGTTCGCAAATCGTGTCAGATTCTTCAAACCATGATCCCTGGATTTAAGGCCAACATCTACGCCACCAACATCCATTGAATATGCACCCCACGTGAAACCGGACCGCGTTCCTGCGTTGCGACCGGTAGATCCAGTAGCTGATTATGTATACGATAGTAGATAAATAAATTACTATTAACATACCGACTATTCTGTTCTATGGCTCCGCTCATGACACCTGCTCTTGAACCACGAAAATGGAAAGCAGTTCAGCCAGACCGACGCCGGCCAAACGAGCCTCATGCGATCGCTGTCGTCTTCAGAAAATCAGATGCTCTCGTCCGGATTCGGACGATCTGAGCAGCTGTGCCAGATGCCGATATCTGGAAATACAATGTGTCTATAGCGCGCCATTGCCCAAGGGACGGCCAAGCGGAAGCAAAAAGTCGAGCAGCAAGAGCTATACAACGCCGAAGAAGGTACCTCTTCTGCCTCAGCCCCCGCAAGCCACCCCCGAACCAACAGACACCCGGGAAACGACGTCTGACGAGCTCCGATCAGCACTGGTGTCTCAAGATTTTAGCTATCCGGCAGGGGCCTGGTTGCACTCGGATCCATGGCCCTTGCTAGGGACTGCAGCTGACAGGGGATCATTCGCTGATCTTGGCATGGAAACAACATCGACATACACCCCAAGCGCCTCATCTGCTGAGCTATCCCATGATGACATTTTTACAAATTCGATGCAGCAGCTGGCAGCGCTAAGCTGCAGCCTCTATACGCTTCACACCACGTGCCGCAACGAGATCGCTAGCCTGGAGCTCCAGCCCCAGCTCATTTCTCATACGAACGCCTTCAACTCCTTGGCGGCTTTGCTGGGAGCCCTACCGAACCTTGACGGATACGAAATATACACCGAAGCCTGTCTCGCATCAAAAAGCTTGCTCCTGGTCATGTATCGGCTTCGGCTCTTCGACTCTCCGAATGATGAGGTCTTACCGGCTGCTCTGCGGCATCTTGTCTCTGCGTGTTATGTCCAACTCCTCCACGTGCATACGATCCTGGTCAGGCTTATGTCATATGAGGCGTCCAATTCACCGGATTTTCATCAAGGCGACCCCTTCTCCTTCGCCCGACTTCGCCTCGTGGTTATCTACAACCTTGTCAAGCATCTGCTCGAACACATGCGGCGTGGCTATGGTGCATATGGTCTGACAGTGGCACAGTCGGGCTCTCAGCCAACTACCTATACAGAATCCCACGAAATCAGTCAGCTTGAAGGCAAGCTATGGAACGATCTCCAGGGGTTGGAAATCCGCCTTTCTCCAACGTTACAGACGCCTTCGGTTCATTAAGTAGCTTGTAATGACTCTCTTGAATTTTACGAATGATCTTACCAGGCCCTTGAAATCGTGCATTTGTAATACCTTTTCGCATTATAGACTGTTCCGTATGCTGAACACCACATGTAGAGGGTCTTCTCAATCAATTCAATATCATACTACACTCCTCTTCCAAAAGCCTTAACAAGAGAAGCGCAGACACCCATGCTCATGGGAGCCAGAATGCCCTTTTCGCCAATGGTGCCATCAAGAACCGTCTTGACCGCCACACCGCAAGTGACACCAACCAACTTGGCCATAACAGAGTATCGTTTAGTATCACCGTATTCAACAGGGGTACTAGTGCGTACTAGTGCGTATCTCGCACGAGTCAGCCTCATGCTCCATCTCAAACTTGTGCGGCACCATAAGCATGTCATGCCCCGTAGGGCCGTACTGTATCTTCTGCTCGAGGGGCGCAAAAGTTGTCAAGCATGTTGTTTACTTGCCGCTTCGGATGTTTAACAGCCAATGAAATTGGAGGAATCGCTTTTTCTAAAAAAAGAGTATCTTGCTCCATGATATTGCTCGCTCCATCAAATTTATATACAATATACTTAAGGAGATGGACGTGGTAGCTACTTGGGTTCTCGCATTCAATTTCAACATCGTCAGACTTGTCATTCCTTTTTCAACATATACTATCATTTATCATTGTACAATATGCATTATCAACATTCTGAGCCCATCGCTATTGTCGGCAGCGGTTGCCGTTTCCCCGGTGCTTCCAATTCTCCTGCTGCTCTCTGGAAGCTGCTGGAAAGTCCACGTGATATCTTGACGGAGATACCTAAAGAACGTTTTGATGTGCGAGGCTGGTACCACAAAGACGGGGACCACCATGGCACGTCCAATGTGCTACACTCCTACACCCTGGAAGAGGATCTCACCAAGTTTGATGCCAACTTCTTTGGCATTAGTGCAGCTGAGGCCGAGTCTATTGATCCTCAGCAGCGCCTGCTGCTGGAAACTGTCTACGAGGCCCTTGAAGCTGGCGGTCACACCATCCAGTCTCTACGTGGCTCTGACACTGCCGTCTATGTTGGCGTTATGGGAGGGGACCATGAAACCAGCCTTCTCAGAGATGCCAACAGTCTACCAACATACTTTGCAACTGGCACATCGCGCGCCATCCTCTCAAACCGAATCTCTTACTTTTTCGATTGGCGTGGACCGTCCATGACCATCGACACAGCGTGCTCTTCGAGTATGATCGCCGTGCATAACGCTGTTCAAGCACTCCGGTCCAACGACTCGAGAGTTGCTATTGCTTGTGGCAGTACTCTGCTTCTGGGCCCTGGTAAGCTAATCCTGCACACCGAGTGACCAAGCTAATGGATTATAGAAATGTATGTGGCCGAGAGTAATATGCACATGCTGTCGCCCACTGGTAGATCCCGCATGTGGGATGCTGATGCTGACGGCTATGCTCGCGGCGACGGTATCGCGACCGTTGTTCTTAAGAAGCTGAGCGACGCTCTTGCTGATGGCGACCATGTCGAATGTATCATCCGTGAGACTGGCATCAATCAAGATGGCCGCACACAGGGCATCACTGTACCAAGCTCGGAGGCCCAAGCTGCCCTTATCCGCCGCACCTATGCCCGAGCTGGTCTTGACCTCGCAAATCCTGCCGACAGACCCCAGTACTTTGAGGCACATGGGACCGGTACCAAGGTAGGAGATCCCAAGGAAGCAGCCGCAATCCACTCCACCTTTGGGGGACGTGACAGTGATCCTTTGTATGTCGGGTCGATCAAGACCGTCATTGGTCACACTGAGGGTGCTGCTGGAATAGCCAGTCTCCTCAAAGCGTCCTTATCCCTTCAAGCTGGCGTCATTCCCCCAAATCTGCTGTTCAACCGGCTTAACCCGAGCATTGAACCTTTCATTCAGGGCCTCCAGGTTCCAACTCAGGCAATGCCATGGCCTGCCCTGCCTAAAGATACTGTGCGAAGGGCAAGTGTGAATAGTTTTGGTTTCGGCGGCGCCAATTCTCACGCCATCTTGGAGAGCTACCAAGCACAGATTGACAACGCCAGCAGCGCTCTGGTTGTACCGGCCACTCCTTTTGTCTTCTCCGCAGCGTCAAACACCTCGCTCATTGCCAGTCTGCAGGCACACTTGGACTTTCTTAAAACCAACCCAGTCAACATGCGGGATCTTGCCTGGACGCTCCAGCACCGTCGTTCTACTTTCTCGCATAAAATCGCATTCTCGGCTCCTGACGTCGAAAGCTTGATCCGGAAGATCGAGCTCAGACTCAACGAGTACGCGGATAAGCCGGACGCAAACATTGGCGTCCGATCGAGTTCAGCCCCTCCAAAGATTCTTGGTGTTTTCACTGGTCAAGGCGCACAATGGCCAGCCATGGGTGCCGAACTGATACGTTCCTCCGAGTTTGTTCGCCGCCGAATGCAGGAGCTTGATGATGCCCTTGCAACCTTGCCACCAGCAGACCGACCGACCTGGAAAATTGCTGATCAGTTACTCCTTGATGCCAAGTCGTCTCGTATCACCGAAGCCGCTTTCTCACAGCCGCTGTGTACAGCAGTCCAAGTTGTGCTCGTGGACCTCTTGCGCAGCGCCGGGATTATGCCAAGTGCTGTGGTGGGCCACTCCTCTGGTGAGATTGCTGCGGCATACGCTGCGAACTTCATCAATGCCCGGGATGCTATTCGAATTGCCTACTACCGTGGCCTGTACGCGAAGCTTGCAGGCGGCTCGACCGGACAAAAAGGCGCTATGCTTGCTGTTGGAACATCTCTCGAAGATGCCACCGAAGTAGTTGAGCTTGACGCTTTTATTGGACGTGTCGCGGTCGCTGCACATAACTCGCCAGCAAGTGTTACCTTGTCGGGCGATGCAGATGCTATCCTTGAGGTCAAGGCTGTCTTCGAAGAGGAAAAGAAGTTCGCACGTCTGCTTAAGGTCGACACCGCTTACCACTCACACCATATGCTGGCTTGCGGCGATGCCTACGTCCAAGCTTTGCGTGCCTGCAAAGTTGAAGTTGTCCGAAACCGCGATACCTCTGTGACCTGGTACTCCAGTGTGACAGGTGGTGAGGTCATGGAGCCGACTACCCTACTTGAAGATCTATACTGGCGTGACAACATGGTACAAAGGGTCTCCTTTTCTGAAGCTGTGACGGCAGCAGCTCGAGCTGAGAAGCCGACTCTTGCCCTCGAGATTGGGCCTCACGCTGCTCTCAAGGGCCCAGCACAGCAAAACCTTGCCGAAACTGGCCTCAACCTTCCCTACACCAGTGTGATGTGCAGAGGTCTCGACGACGTTGAAGCATTCGCCGACGGTCTGGGCTATATATGGACCCAATTCGGCCCTGAGGCTGTTGACTTCGCTGCCTTCGAGCGACGTTTCCTTGACGCTCCGCAGGGTAAGCTCGTCACTGGTCTGCCTTCATACCGCTGGGACCAAAAGATCCACTGGCAGGAGTCTCGCATAGCACGTAGGATGAGAACTCGATCGGACCCATTCCACGAGCTGCTCGGTGTACCACATGCTGACAATACTGAGCTCGAGCGTCGCTGGTCGAATGTGCTTAAGATCTCAGAGGTACCTTGGCTGACGGGCCACAAGCTGCAGGGTGACCCGGTCTTTCCAGCAGCTGGTTACGCCAGCATGGCCTTTGAGGCAGCCAAGTCTATCATTGGAAACAGGCCGATCAAATTGATCGAACTGCGAGATCTGGTCATCGGAAAAGCCATCACCTTTGGAGGCGAATCTGATCCTGCTGCTGAGACTCTGGTAACCCTAACGGATATTACTCCAAGCAAGCCGAATCTGAAGACTCGGGAGGCGAAATTCTCCGTTTACTCCGCTGCTATCAAGTCGGCGCGAGACCTTGAGGTCAACGCCAGCGGTACAATAAACGTGATCTTCGGTGAGCCTTCGATGTCGGTCCTGGCACCAATCCAGCTGGATGCCTTCAATATGACCGAGACCGACTCGGAGAGGTTCTATAATTCCCTCGCAACCATTGGGTATGAATACTCTGACTCTTTCCGCACTATGGCAAACCTGAAGCGCAAGCTCAATCAGGCTACCGCTCTGATATCTAGCTTCGACTACGGTGATGAATCTGAAAAGTTAATGGTCCACCCCGCGCTGCTTGACGTGGCTTTCCAGAGTGCTATCTTGGCTTACTCGGCGCCTGATGATGGACGCTTGTGGTCTCTGCACGTCCCAACGTTTTTCGAGTGTATCCGCGTGAATCCAGAACTCTGTGCTAGGGTACCTTTGCACTCAGTCCAGCTTCCGGTGCGAGCTCAACTCCTTGCCCCTGAACCGAACGCTGTCGACTCGATTCGTGGCAATCTAGACATACTCAGCGCCGACGAGCAACACGCTATGGTCCAGGTCCAAGGCGCTGCTGTTGTGCCTGTCTCGATGGCCACTGTTTCCGACGATCGCACTGTTTTCTCATACACCAAACTCGGCGTCGCAGCTCCAGATGGAGAACTGGCTCTTGGCGAACTGAAACCATCAACGAAGGAAATGGAGCTTGCCACTGTTCGCGAAAGACTTGCCTTCTTCTACTACAGAAAGTGGATCCACGAACTTACTGAGGCGGACTGGACAAATTCTGAGTGGCATTTTCAACGCCTGCGGGATTCGATTAATTGGACCTTGTCTCTCGTTGATGCCGGACAGCATCCCTATATCCAGTCAGAGTGGCGGAATGACACCCAAACCCAGATCGACGCTCTCTTCGAAGCGCATGCTGACTCCGTGGATTGCCGCTTGGTGAGAACCGTGGGCGAGACTCTTCCATCTGCCGTTCGACGTCAGTCAACGATGATTGAACATATGATGAAGGACGGCTTGCTGGACGAATTTTACAAATATGGCCTTGGCTTTCAAGTTTACAACGAGACCTTGGGCAGAATGGTCTCCCAGTTCACGCACGTCCATCCAAGGGCCAAGATCTTTGAGGTCGGTGCTGGCACAGGTGGCGCCACCAAATTCGTTCTCGAGACCATCGGTAACACCTTTTCCTCCTACACGTACACAGACATCTCCAGTGGTTACTTTGAGAAGGCCGCTGAGGCGTTTAGCGACTGGAAGGATAAAATGATCTTCAAGAGCTTTGATACCGAGAGAACACCCGAGTCTCAGGACTTCCAGGAAGGCACATATGATCTCATCCTTGCTTCCAACGTCCTTCACGCTACCGAATCGATGGAGAAAACACTCAAGAACGTTCGCCGTCTTCTCAAGCCTGGCGGATACTTGATGTTGCTCGAGATCACCAACAACAAGCTTGCTGCGTTCACTTCAATGTTCGGCGGTATTTCAGGTTGGTGGGCTGGCTGCGAAGATGGGCGTCCTTATGCTCCTACCATGCCTCTTGAAGCTTGGCATACTGTCCTTCGTCAATCCGGCTTCTGCGGAGTTGATTCAACCACCCCCAATCGTGATGGACTGGCCTGGCCGTTCTCGGTCATCTCAGCACAGGCCGTGGACAATCGTGTCAGCTATCTGAGGAAGCCCCTCTACCGTTCATCCAACGCCGCACAAATCCCCCATCTCACAGTCATCGGTGGCAAATCATTGGAAGTGGCTAAGATCGCCGAGGACATCGCCGAAGTTGCCAGACTGAGCTGTCAATCAGTTGAGTCTTTCGCAGACCTAGTCAGCGCTCAAAGCTCTGTTGTTCCCGGACAAACTGTCATCTGTCTCTCAGATCTCGAAGACCCAATTTTCAAGAGTCTGACACCTGAGAAGATGGATGCTCTCAAGGTCATGCTGGAGCATTCTCAGACTTTGCTCTGGGTTGCTCGCGATTCTCGCGACCATCCTTATCAGCAGGCCATGGTTGGTTTCCTGAGGTGTATTATCCATGAGATGCCTTACCTCTCGGTACAACATCTTGATGTTGCTTCTGGCCAGGATGGGGTCTCTACATTGATCATGGAGGCGGCCCTCCGTCTGCATACCGTGAGCCAGTGGGAAGCTTCTGATGCCTTTGATCAAAAACTGTTGTACACTAAGGAGACCGAGCTCAGGTTCCAGCATGGAAGCCTCTACGTACCACGCATGCTTCCCGACCCTATGAGGAATGATCGCATTAACTCTCAGAGACGCTCAGTTGCTAAACACGCCAGTTTAAAAACGGATGTGATCTCCATTAGTGAAACAGGCTCCGGTTTGCCGGTCTTGAAGGACGTTCCATTCTTCAGCAAAGGTAAGGAAGGTAAATCCGCCGTGAAGACATGCGTTTCGACTCTGTCGGCACTGGGTATCACTAGCGGACTCTTCTTGTTCGTCAGCGTTGGGCTTGAAATCTCGACATCCAACGCCGTCATCGCCCTTTCTTCCTCGAACTCGAATATATCCTACCCAGTGATTACCATTCCTACAGACACACGGGAAGACGCAGCCGAGCTTCTGTCTGTCATTGCGGCGGAACTTTTGGCGGCCCGCACGCTCTCCGCAGTTGTTGTAGGGGCTAAAGTCCTTGTTCACGAGCCCGGTACTGGTTCCCTCGGATCTTACCTTGCGCAAGCTCTCAGGAGGCAAGCGTCCGCCAGAAAATTCGAAGTCATTTTCAGTACCTCTAGGGCGGACGGCGACCGTTCTTGGCTCAGACTTAGTCCCTGGATGCACAGTCACAACATCAAACGCCTCTTGCCCAGTGGAGTGACTCACTTTCTGGACCTTGCAACTGAAGATGAGTCCAAGGAAGTATCTGCTCTTATCCAGCAAGCCCTGCCAGGTGTTCAGTACACTGGCTCGAAAGATCTTTGGCGGGCGACAAGCTCAGGTCTCTTTCAAGACCAGGAGAAGCTCATCTCCCTTCTGAAGAATGCTGCTACAGTCGCGGAACAGCACGTGGCTGGCTATAAACCAACAGTGCTTTCCCTAAGCCAGGTCGCGGATGTTAAGACCCTTTTACATCCTGCCACCCTTGTTGATTGGACTGCCGAAGACACTGCTCCTGTCATTGTCGACACCGTTGATGCGGCACCCCTATTCTCGGCTAACAAGTCCTATCTCATGGTCGGTCTGACTGGTCAAATTGGCCAGTCGCTGTGTGAATGGATGGTTCGGAACGGTGCGCGAAACATTTTCTTGACCAGCCGTCATCCTAATGTGGACCAAAAGTGGCTTGATTCTTTCAGGGTTTACGGTGCCAAAGTCGCAGTCTACGCTATGGACGTAACAAGCAAAGCCAATGTTATTCAGGTCGTCAACGACATTCAGGCATCCTACCCGCCGATCATGGGCGTCGCCAATGCTGCAATGGTTTTGAAAGACACTTTGTTCTCGCAGATGTCATACGAGCAAATGACCGACGTCCTGAGACCAAAGATTGATGGTACTAATTGGCTTGATGAGATCTTCTACGACACTCCACTCGACTTTTTCGTATGCTTCTCTTCGACCTCCTCCGTCGGTGGCGTTTTTGGTCAAAGCAACTATGCAGCTGCTTGTTCCTACATGACTAGCCTGGTCCGACAACGGCGAGCTCGCGGCTTGGCTGGGAGTGCCTTCGACATTGGCAGAGTCGCTGGTATTGGCTACATTGAGCGTGCTTCTCAAGTCGTCCAAGATACGTTCGAAAAGTACTCATATATGCCGCTTTCGGAAACAGACTTGCACCAGATGTTTGCCGAGACAATATTCGCTGGTATTCCGGAGATGAACCTCGACCCAGTCATAAGTACCGGTATTGAGCGAGTTCCGGCGGATCGCAAGCACCTTCCTCCTTGGATCCTGTACCCGCGGTTGTCTCACTATCTCATTGACACGCAGGGGACGAACACCGTTGCGGATTCCAAACAAACAGTTCAACCAGTTCGCGAACAACTGATTGAAGCCACAACTGCGGAACAAGTTCTCTCGATCATCAAGACCTGCTTTGCGGCCAAGTTGCAGATCGTCCTGCAGCTGACAGGCGAGGAACTGGATATGAATGTCCCCCTTGTGGAGATTGGCATCGACTCCCTTGTAGCAGTCGAAGTTCGTTCCTGGTTCTTGAAAGAACTGCAAACGGATATGCCTGTTCTGAAGATTCTTGGTGGTGGATCTGTCTCTGACCTTGCGGAGCAAGCCTCTAAGAAGTTACCTGCGGAGCTCGTTCCCATGCTCGGCGATACAGCAACTCCATCAATTACGAATGCCGAGAAGCAAAAGCCTGCACCACGCCCGTTCATGAACCAAGAGGTTTCGGTCGTTGCTACCAGCGCAAGCAAAACGGAGAGGAACGCTTCTTTGGAGCGCCCTGCCCTCCGGCACGTCCTTTCTTTTGCTGATACCGCCACCACCACGGACACACACTCGAGGGGGGAATCAATTGCGACGCCGCCATCGAGTGTCGGCGAAAAGTCGTCAATCTCAGACCTGCGAGAACTCGCAGAAAGTAAGGAGCTTAGTGAGTTCAAAGTCTTGAGAACAGAGCCGATGTCTCTGTCACAGTCACGCTTCTGGCTTCTCGATCTCTTCCTCGAGGATCGTACGGCTTCTAACGTCGCCTTCCAGTACCAATTGAATGGAAACCTTAAGGTTGATAAGCTTGCCCAAGCGCTTGAGCTCGTCGCCATGAGACACGAGTCTCTCAGAACCTTTTTCGTCAGTGACGTTTCGCAGCCTGACATGGCAGTACAAAGCGTCTCCGATACGAATCACGTCAAGCTAGAGCACCGAACGATCAGTCATGTCGATGAAGCAGCTCAAGAGTACGAGATCCATAAGAGACACGAGTTCGATTTGGGTAAACCTCGTCTCCTCCGCATGACCCTTCTTACGCTCAATCCCATGACGCACTACCTGCTTGTCGCTTACCACCATATCATCATGGACGGTATCAGCTTGCAGGTGCTGCTGTCTGATCTGGAAACAGCATACAATAGCACACCATTGGGTCCTTCACCAATGCAATTTCCCACCTTCTCAGTGAACCAACGCAAGGCGCTCCAAGCCGGTGAATTGGATTCTGAGCTTGAATACTGGAAGGATGTCTTCCATGACCCGCCAACTGTGCTTCCGCTTCTTCCAATGGCCATAAGCAGTTCGCGTGTACCCATTTCTGCTTTCAAGAGCAACGAAGTCTCGAGGCGCGTCGACCCGGTCGTTGGGCAGAAGGTCAAGGCTGTTGCTAGAATGAGCCGTTCGACAAACTTCCACGTCTATCTCACCGTCTTCCGCATCCTCCTTGCCCGATTGGCTGACGTTGCTGACCTCACGATCGGTATCGCTGATGCCAACAGAACTGACGACGACATCACTAGAACAATTGGTCTCTTCCTTAACCTTCTCCCTCTGCGATTCAAGCCTAACGAGGCAAAGACTTTTGCTGCCTCGGTCACAGAAACCAGGAACCAAGTATACACTGCGCTGGCCAACTCCAAGCTGCCCTTCGACATGATGCTCCAGGAATTCCATCACGTTGAGCGTTCGTCAACTCATGCTCCGTTCTTTCAAGCGTTCTTTGACTACAAAGTTGGCGTCAAGCAGATTTCAAGATTTAGCAACTGCCAGATGAATATGCAGCAGAACAACACCGGAGAGACAAACTACGATATCAACATCACCGTCATTGAAGACGATCAAGGTCCAGGTATCATATTTGAGACACAGGCGACGATCTATGATCGTCATGGAACAACCCTGCTGCTCGAGTCGTATATCAACCTGTTGGAGGCCTTCGTCAATGCACCAACCATGAGGACAGGCGAGCCTTCGCTATACAGTCAAGCACAAATCCAGCGAGCACTCGACATGGGCAAAGGACCTGACTTGCTGTCCCAATGGCCTGCCACTCTTTCGAGTCGTGTTGAACAAGTCGCAGGACAAAACAAAGACGCAGTGGCTGTGAGAGACGGCAATGGTACTTCAATCTCCTACGGAGCACTTATGAGCCGAAGTCAAGCCATTGCAGCCACCTTGCAAAAAGCCGGCGTTAATCCAGGATCCAAGATTGTCGTCTTCCAACAGCCATCGGTCGATTGGATTGTCTCGCTTCTGGCTATCTGGAGAATTGGCTGCATCTATGTTCCCATGGACGTCACAAACCCACTAACCCGCCTAACGGCGATCATAGAAACTTGCCAGCCCAGTGTGATTTTGACTGATGCCACCACCAGCCCTAACGCAAACAGCTTGTGTGCGGGCAATGCACTCACACTCAATGTCAGCAATGTTCCCGCCTATGCATCTGCAACTGTTCCAGATTTGTCTCGGCCCGCGCAAGCCGCTGTCATCATCTACACCAGCGGTTCGACTGGAACTCCCAAAGGTATCACAGTCAAGCATGAGGGTCTACGAAACTACATTGAGGGCTCCATCAAAATGTACGGCATGGAAACCCCACAAACCACGCTGCAGCAGAGCACGCTGAGCTTTGACATTTCACTGGAGCAGATTTTCACTGGTCTTGCAACAGGCGGATCTGTCTTCATGTGCCCCCTGAACCAGAGGGGCGATCCACTCGAGATCACCAAGGTGATGCGAGATGAGCATATCACTTACTCACAGGCAACACCGTCCGAATATCTCATGTGGCTTCAGTACGGGATGAGCACACTCCGACAATGCTCCGACTGGAAGTACGCCATTGCCGGTGGTGAAAGACTCACAAACACCGTCGCAAAGCAGTTTGCGGCCTTGAATCTGTCCGATGTACGTCTAATCAACAGCTATGGCCCAGCAGAAATTTCTTGTGGATCAAGCTTCCATGAGATCGACTACCGTCAAGGAGAGCAGGGTGATATCCCGATTGGCTCCCAGTACCCGAACTATTCAGCTTATGTCGTCGATAAAGATCTCAAACCCTTGCCAATTGGCATACCAGGTGAGATTGTCATTGGTGGAGCGGGCGTTGCTGCCGGCTATGCCAACAACACTGCCTTGACTTCCACTCAATTCGTGCCCAACCCCTTCGCATCTGCGGCCTATGTGGCAAACGGATGGACAAAAATGTATCGCACTGGTGACTACGGACACTTTCGTGAGGATGGATCACTCGTCTTCCGACACCGTATCTCCTCGGACCTTCAGGTAAAGATTCGTGGTCTCCGAATTGAGCTTGGAGACATCGAAAGCAACATCGTGCGCGCGGGCAATGGTGCCATCTTGGAAGCCATCGTCACTGTTCATGGCGAGGACTCTGACTTCTTGGTTGCCCACGTCGTTTTCGACACCAAACGCGACATTGCCGATAAGGACGCTTTTCTCCAGAATGTCCTTCAGAATCTACCGGTTCCACGATATATGGTTCCCGCTATGGCTATTCCTATTGAACACTTGCCATTGAACAACCATTTCAAAGTTGACAGGAAGGCTGTCAAAGAGCTTCCACTCCCAGAACATATTGCAACTCCGACTCTCAGCAGCGAACTTACCGATACCGAGACTCAGCTATTCCGCTTGTGGCAAGATGTGCTGTCTACGCACGTAACTAACATCTCCATCACGCCTGCTACCACATTCTTCTCGGTTGGTGGTAACTCCCTCCTAATCGTCCGCCTACAAAATCGCATTCGCGAAGAGCTCGGTGTCGTCGTGCCTATCTTCGAGCTCATGAATAGCAGTACCCTTGGCGAGATGGCCTGTAAGATTGAAGAGAGCGTCGGTGTCGAAACCATTGATTGGGAACGCGAGACGGCTGTGCCGTTTGTGGCAATGCCAACTCCCGTTGAACCCTATACCGCACCCCGGAACCAACCCAAGGTCGTCGTTCTCACCGGTGCCACCGGGTTCCTCGGCCGTCACCTCCTTGAGCGGCTTGTGAATGACCCTAACATCACCGAAATTCACTGTGTGGCTGTCCGTGACAAACCTGTGGTGTCTTCGCCCAAGGTCTCAGTCCACCATGGCGATCTGTCCGACCCAATGCTGGGTCTCAGCCAGCCAGAGTTTGAGGACCTCTCACTTACAGCTGATGTGATCATCCACCTCGGCGCCGTCCGCTCCTTCTGGGACAACTACCACGCCCTCCGCCAGACGAACGTGCAGCCAGTCAGAGAACTCGTAAAGTTGGCAGCAGGCCGCCGTGTTCCCATCCACTTCATTTCATCATCTGGCGTCTTGCCCACGACCGCTTATGCCCCGATCGGAGACTCGGTTGCTCAATACCAACCCGCCACTGACGGAAGCAACGGGTACGTCGCCAGCAAATGGGCGGGCGAGCGCATTCTCGAGCGGGCAAATGCCGAATTCAACATCCCTGTATCCATCCACCGCTTCGTTGCAGGCGGCCCGGAGCCCCCGCGTGATGCGGTGACGCCAGTGATGCAGTGGCTGGCTCAGCACAGTGAGATGCACAAGATTAAGCCAGACATCGCGGGCTGGAGAGGTCACATTGACTTGTTGAGGATGGATGAGGCAACTGAGGCACTCTGCGAGTCGCTTGTTGGCGACTCGCCGAGAGCACGATACTTACACCATGAGAGCCATGTTCGTCTGAGGGAAGCCGACATGGAGGCATTTGTTGGAGTGAGGAAGGGAAGAGCTGACTTGGAGGAGATGGAGCTCCTTGATTGGTTTGGCAGGATCAAGGACGATGGATTCGAGTACTTTTTGTCCTCCCATATGGCGAGCTTCCAGGCTGGCGATCAGATCGGAGGTGATGTCTTGACGATGAGAAGATAGATACAGCGCAGATTCGGTTCGCAGTGGGTGAGCCGTTGTCGCTTGGCAGGACGCGGAGATGTGCTATTATCATCGTCGTTATCACCATCTCCAGGCGTTTTAGCGTCTACGGCATCGTAACCCGGTTGCTGCGCTGGTCCAGGTCGGTGGATTAGGGTTTGCACGATCGAATCGATTCAGCCAGGTTTCGTTCAGAACATGTTTCAATTATGATTGCATTCCGTCGGGTACAGCTATCTTGGGCCCGTCCTCCCAGGGTTCCGACTGCGGCAATTACTTTCTACAAGTTTTCCTGCTCACGATGCCTCCGAACAACGACAAGAACCAACTCAGCAGAGCTGGGCAAAAACGGACTGCAACTGTGAGAAACTGTCAACCTGCCAATTTTTTTCAGAACTCTCCGAAGTTTTTTACCCAATCAGAGGACGCGAATCACATGACATCTCGTGAAGACCCCTGGATTTGATTACTTTCTTTTTGTGATCGCGCATTTGAGAGAATGCCTATATAAAGCGATCGTTTTTCCTATGTATCTTAGACACACGATAGAATCTTTCATTCCTTGTTATCATTCACAACTTTCAGCTAATCATAAGGCTCGTAGCTTGATTAGTAAACTAGCCACAATCCGGAGCTTCACATACATAGTATACAATTATCACAGGATTGGGCGACAGAAATACAATAAACGAATTCCATATGGAAAATGCATAACAGCAACCCTCCGTAACAAACTCATGAAACTCCATAGAATATTCGAAGCCGATATATATGCATACATAGTGAAATATAGACAATAAATTATCTTGAACTCTTCTAAAGGGTCTTCATTCCCCCCTCCAGACTGACACTGGTGATCTCTTGCACATTATTCCTGTATTCATACTAACTATTGCAGGGCCCTTATAATGAAGTAAGCAAGCCTGGTTATTTCGAAACAGGCTGTTTGGCACATTGAAGGAAGGAAGACATTAGAGCTTCGACGACCAGTTTGACAGGAAGTGATTATGAGAAGAATTGATTCAAGCAATGACTGACTAAGGAAGTTTAACTATGACTAAGATATAATACACTTTATACGTTTTGCCATAGTACCCGATGCATCAATTGAACCCCCCTCGTACGCGTACATTTACATTTGCTTGTAGCGTGCATGCTTGACTTATGAAGTCAACCCACAGTCATCCATATATGCGCCTTCACTATAGTAGTCTCTAACCTCTCCCTGGCCGCACTCTGCCGCTCCTCAGGGAGGCAAATGGATTGAGTGGGACAGGCAACCCCTATCTCGCCCGATGTTATACATGTAGCACTGCCCAGTCGTTTCGAGCTCATGCATGCGCCGATTGGACACCTCGACTAGTCTGTATCCGTAGCATGCCCAGAGTTCCCCTGCAGGGCAATGTTCTATCCGCAGTCCCACGGCGGCTCGATCATGATCGATCCACCGATCCACACTTGCGCAAATCAATCAGCTGTCAACCCTTCCTCCATACTGTCAGTTGTTTACTCTTTACTGATTTGCGGCCTGTTCTTGCACGAATCCACAGGCACAATCAAGCCGGGCTGCGCGATTTTATTGCCTCGGCCCTGGTTTTCTGTGCACATTTGCTGCTCTTAATATACACCTGCTTGCTATATGGCACCCATTCTGCAGGACTTGCTGACATGGCTGACAGATGGTGTGCAGCAAAATCGGGGCTATAACAAGGGGGGTTTTGCCGACTGGTTCAACAAGGGTGTAAATACCCTCATGCATTGATACTCTGCAGCAGTCTGTCCACGCACCAGCGGTCCGCATCTGGAATGGACGAGCCCCGGGCACAGAACCGGCAGAAAACCTCCCTGATGAGTACAGACTCATCGTTCCGTCCCGATTTGTGGTACATGTAGTATACAATTCCTTCTTTCTGAACATGCGGCTTTCAAAGCTACCGAAAGGTATTGACGGTTTGGGGAAAGCGTCGCCAGACGACTTCTCTGCAGATAGATAAGGAAAATTTTGGAAAAGGATCCAGGTGTCTCTATTGATGGGCCACTCCACTTCGTGGCCGAGAGCTAGTAACAAAAGCTCCGCCAAAAGGTATTTTTTTTTTTACGGGAAAAAAAAAAAAAAAAAAAAAAAAAAAAGGATAGCTATATTACTGGGTCCATCAGAGCTCTTTACCGCAACCGTATGAGGAAAGTTGTGTCAAGCTCAAGCTAAGAAAATCGGCGGCAAAAATTTTTTTTTTTTTTTTTTCACCCCTTGGAGATAACTATAGTAGTAGACGGATAGCGTGCGCCGCCATTGAGGATCTTGTCTTCTTTTGTGATAGAGCTTCTCTTTTGTTAGACGAATCATGTAACTACATCGTGGCGACATGGATGCGAGAAAGGAGCAAAAAAGGGCCAGGGCAGCTAGCTGGTCAATTAGCCGGTCCAGACCGGTCGACTAGCACTCGGGATCCTGTCGTATCGGCATGCCGGCTTGGTGGTTTAAGGTAGTTAAGGTTGCTATCGGAAGATGGTGCTCCGCGTTATCGGCACAGGACTTTTTCTTTACCCTTTGTTCTTTGGTACTGATAACTGATAAGGCGGATACTCGGCCGGTCGGTGACTTGCTGATTATAATAGTGAATTATTTACGAAGCGCAGTGCCTTTTGTCTCGTACATGTCTGTTTGCGCGTCTGAAAGCCTATTGCAGACTGCCACAGCAAGCTCCAAAGCTCAGTCTGATTCCGAGACAACAGCCGTTATCACATGGTCAAACAGCCAATAGGAATTCCAGCGCAAATCTCGGCGTAGGTCGCCCCTGAAAGGCAGGGAGGGGATCTCGGCCAGGCAACCGATTTCACCGAAGCACGATAAGAGAAGGGGGAGAATTCCGATGCTCAGCCCACGTGCGGGTGATCGACCGTCTGTATGGTAAATACAATGACGTTTCTTTCTCTTCTCGTCACGGGTGTCGAGTCGTCCACTACGTTGACGGTACGGTGTCACGGAATCGGCAGACGGCGACGGATGTACGATGTGTATAATATCTCTGTATAAGGAGTAATATAGCTGCATATGCAGGATCCCAAATCCGACCCCTGCAGCAGCTGATCGGGGTCGCGCAGTCCGTATGCAGGCGGTCGATCAGAGCCTGATGGATGCAAACGGCATGTTGCCAACTGGTGGCGCGATCATCGCTGCGATGTGTCGGCCCGTCCCCACCAGGATGATTTCACTATCCTGTGCGCCGAGTGCGACCCCGTTCGTGCTGGCCAGTCGAGCAGTGTCTGGTCGGAGAGAGGAGTCGTCGAATGTGTGTATTTATAAGATATAGGCTTTGTGCATCCACGCTGGACTCGGATCAAACACAAACCCTATGACTCATGGCGAGATAGCCAGCCAAGATCGAGCTGACCGACCAACGAGACTGTCAAACCGTATCTGTCGGATGGTCTTCCGTAGAGTACCAGATACGTAGTAACAGCTAGTGTACCGGAAGGACTAGAAGCAGTACCCATTTGGTAGTTGACCAGTCTAGAAAATTGCGCTTTGCTAGTCCAACCTACGATAAACTGGGTTTCGCCACCAGTAACAAAGAGGAGAAAGAGGGACCAACAAGGGAAGGAAAAAAAACCAAAAAAAAAAAAAAAAAAAAAAAAAAAAAAAAAAANTATCAGCGTAATCTGCAATGCGCAATCTGGGTGGGCGTGGGGAGGGGCACGCCATCGGCCACTGCCCGGCCGGGTAAATCAACAAGAATGTTCCTCACCACCTTCTCCGTTTTCTTCCCGGCTGCCTGTTTTTTCCATATTTCTTCGGCTCTCTCTCTCTCTCACGCTCTCTCTCTCTCTCTCACGCTCTCTCTCTCTCTCTCACGCTCTCTCTCTTTATCACTTCGATTGCATTCGCCTCGTCATTGCATCTCATTGCATTTGCATTGCATTGCATTACACCGCATCATCTACGTACTCCCTCGTTTTCTTTGTGCTCCGATATCCGCTTCCGTTCCGATCCCACTTCGCCTTCTTCACATGGTCGGCCTCAGTCCGTCATGGAAGCGCTGAGTTTTTTCAGCGGCGCTGGCTATGCTAGTAGTGCCAAGTACTTTGACATCAGGTACGGTTTCTTTTTTTTTTTTTTTTTTTACCTTTTTTTTTTCTTTCTCTTCCCTTTTCTGTGCTCGTCCTTTGTAGTGGCTGTAAGCGCCTCCGAACTAATACGGGACCAGACTCGAGGACCGATATGTCGTCTTCCGCGGCAGTGAGCATGAAGCCGCCAGCGCCCATTTGCGCGGCACTCTGGTGCTCTGTCTATCGGAACCCCTGAATATAAAGCATCTGAAACTGTCTCTGACCGGCATGTCGCGCGTGTGGTGAGTTCCCTGTCTACTCCCCCCCATCTTTCTGCTGCGGCCCGACTGACTCGACTAGCTGGCACCTCCCCTCGAGCGCGACCGCCGGTGGCCGCCGGCCGTACAAGGAAAAGGTCTTTTTCGAGAAAGTCTGGAAGTTTCGTGAGGCGGGCAAGGGCAAAACCGAACTGTTGCCTGCCGACAACTACGAGTTTCCCTTTGACGTCATCCTGGAGGGCTCGCTGCCGGAGAGCGTCGAGGGGCTGCATGACACCTGGGTGACCTACCGCTTCAAGGCCGAGATTGGCCGAAAGTACGTTCGCGATATCGTTGTCCGAAAACCCGTGCGCATTATTCGGACGCTGGACCCCAGTGCGCTGGAACTGGCGCATGCAATGGTAAGCACCCGGACATGCCGATTACTGGCTCGGCCGCATTGACCTAACAACGACAGTCTGTCGAAAACATCTGGCCGAACAAAATCGAGTATTCCATCAGCACCCCCAGCAAAGCCGTCATCTTCGGCACTTCGGTGCGAGTCGACTTCCGTCTGATCCCTTTGCTGAAGGGACTGAAGATCGGGCAGATCACGTCGCAGCTGGTCGAGAGCCACGATCTCACCCTCAATCCGGACGACCCGCTTTCCGTGCAAAACACCTACAAAACAACAAGGACCATCAAAACGGACGAATACGAGCTGGACGAAGACGCCCAGCTCGAAATCATTGACGAGGCCGCCGAGGGTTACCAGTTCCACCGTGTCCTGGACTTGCCGCAGACGCTTTCGCGCTGTCTTCAAGATACCGACGTCAAGGGCATCAAAGTCCGTCACAAGCTCAAGTTTCGTGTCCAGCTGCACAATCCAGATGGGCATACTAGCGAGGTATGGTCTCATTGCTCTTTCTTTTCCTCCTTTTCAGTCTAAAATTACCATACTAAGCAACTGAGCAGCTGCGAGCAACACTTCCGGTCTCGGTGTTCATCTCGCCCAACCTCGCAATCGACGACAACAACACTTTGATCCCGCATACCCCGCAAGCAGCCCAGCGCGCGGTCGATGACATGTCCAACCAAGCACCGCCCCTGTATGGACAGCACCAGTTCGACCAGCTGTACAGCGAGGTTGACCCGAGCGGATACCGCACCCCTGGCGGCGCCATGAGTGGTACGGTCACGCCCTTCGGGACCTTGAGCCGGAACATCTCGTCCGAGGACTTGACCTCGTTGAACGAAGCCGTCTTTAACGGCGACATTTCTGCATCGGCGCTGCACAGCCGCCTCAGCCGACTGCATGCCGTTCACGGCAGCCACGCCTCGTCACCAGGTGCCCACGACGGTCCCGAGCACGACCACAACGCCGCTCACCAGGCAGCCTCGCCCAGTTCCCAAAGCCCCGACGGCCCCAGCCAGGCTGGCTCGCGGCGCGCCTCTGACGAACATGACCGCGACCAGACCGGCTCTGGCGTGCCATCGGGCGCCGCAACCCCGTTCTACCCACAATCCTACGAAGTCGAGAACCTCAGCCGCGTGCCGAGCTATACGACCGCGATGCGGACCTCGGTGAGGTCGCAATACGACAACGCCCTGCCTGATTATCAGGCAGTCATGTCCAGCACTGCTCCGCGCCCGCCGCCGGCCCCGCAGCAGGTGCATCTCCGTGGCGGCGGCTCGCGGAATCCGTGGTTGGGCGCTGTTGAGCAGCACCGGCGGGCGCTATTCTGACTTGTCCATTCCCAAAAACAACCCTTGTCTACACTTTAAAACCGAGCTGCTGAGCATCTTATAGTACCTATTTGGTACCACAGGTCCCGGGCGTATCCCCTCTCCCTTGTTTGCATACTGCATTATTCCGGCGTTGGTCTTTCTTTTCCTTCATACTTTGATACACCATAATGTTGGCGTTGTGTTTATTCTCAGATCCGTTTCTTCACACGATTACTCTAGAGGTACAGTTGCTATAATGAGACGCATGATGGAGCCCGGCAGTGTTTTCGGCATGTTTTTTTTTATACATTGGGTAGTGGATGATACACTTGTTGTTATTTGTTCAGGAAACCGGCATGCCACGTCAATCGACTAGGCTTAATTAATCGTGTCATTCTGTTATGTCTAATGGTCATGACGTCAGTTTACCTTTTACAGACTGCTAGTTAGCCATATGTTACCTTACGTACTCGTCTTATTCAGCTTAAAAGCAGGTTTGACGCTTACTATAGCACAATAATGATTTAAGCTCAGCAGCCAAGCCCTCCTGGCTGATTTAGATAAGGGAACCATGATATCATTCGACCAACGCAAAACAGCCACCAAACGGCACAAGGTTTAGTTGACATCGACCTTGGGTCTGATAACATCAACCTGATGTATTCACCCTTTCCTTTCCTTTTTTTATCCTTTCTTAAATTCCCCCTCTCTTGGCTGTAGGATACTACTCAGCCATGACCTTATCGACCGTCCGACGTCCGATAGCCGTTTCAGCTAGTTTTTGAATCAGACAAAACTTGATCTAACTTTCTGGTTTCGAGAACACAGCTTGCGTACTCTCGACGATTTCAGACCAGATGACCAGTCAAATTGTAGATAAACATGGGAACCCCATCCATAAAGGGGACTACGTCTACACGCGCATCCGTGGAGGGTCGCATGAGGGCACGGTGAGCTAGCTGCTTGTTTCATATCGCGTACAATCAATCTGTTTGGTGTAGTACACACTGGACTCAGAACATGGATGGCCAGGTCGAAGAGATCATCACCGACGAAGAACGCGCAAAAGAGAAATCGGTGAAGCATCCTCCAAAGGTATGTATATACTGATTCTCTTCAGTTCCCAAGAGTTCCCCTTTGCGACCGGTGTTCACCTTTATAGATGTGGCTGATGATGGGGTAGGTGCTACTGCATAACAAGGACGGAAAGATGGTGGCGCATAACCCGGGGACTCTGGAGGTTCTTGGCGATACTTGAATTTGTCATTATATTTTTTTTTTCCCTCTCTCTTATTCGAATCAGGTTCTTTGGGGGCAAAAAGAAAATCTATATGGAATGACCACATGCTCTGCTGCCCGGACAGGCGCCAGGGCTAGGGCCAAAAATCCAGGCTGTTTGATGACATCTCCATGACGGATGAGCTGCAACATACATAAAAACTCGACGTGACTGCGACAAATTGCTGTGTGTAGCTAGCTAGCTATCAATTAAAATCATTTTATAATACAACAGAAAATACAGTATAGTTTACTATGCAGTCAGTACTCGGCTCAGTAATTGGCCCACGGGCTGTCAAACCAGACAATCTGCACGGTCGTGTTGCGCTCGTGACCGGCGGAGCCCTAGGAATCGGGTACATAACTCTTTCTCATTATATCCAAGCTAGCCATCTTTCTAACCCACCACTTTTCATAGATTTGAAGTGTCGCGCGCCCTGGCGCACGGCGGCGCGCGCGTCATACTTGTCAATCGCAGCTCCGAGCAGGGGGATGAAGCGGTTGCGCAGATCAAGAAAGAGGTGCCAGATGCCCAGGTCGAGTGGGTGGGCTGCGACATGGCCGATCTCAAGCAAGTGAAAGAAGTCATTGGCAGGATCGGCGAGAAGGAAGACCGGCTGGATTTGGTAAATGCCCGACTTGCCATCGACATACAAGTTTCTCCTCGTTATCGTGGCTGACTCTGATACCTCCAGTTGGTCCTCTCAGCCGGCATCAACGCAAACCAGTACAGCGAGACCAAGGATAAGCTGGACCGCCATTTCCAGGTCAACTGGCTCGGCCAGTTCTACGTGTGCAACCTTTTGTATCCACTCATTCGCAAGACGTCCAAGCTGCCAGATACGCCGCCGCCGCGGATCGTCTGGGAGTCGTCCGAGCTGCACCGGTTGTCGCCATCCAATGTGCAGTTCAAGTCGCTGGAGGAAATCAATGATCCCAACGTCGGCAGTGCCGCGCTGTATGCTCGCACCAAGCTGGCCATCATCCTGGGCGTCAAGTACGGCTTACTGGGAAAAGTGATCAAGCCGAATGGCGACAATGTTTATGTGTTGAGTGTGCATCCGGGAGCGGTAAGTACTGCCTTTTCTGTACCAGCCAGAAAGCACGAAAAACTGACGTTTGCGCCCAGGTCAATACTGCAATGCAGCAGCAGTGGCAAGAGGCATATCCGGGATTACCTGGAAAAGTCCTAACGCAGACAATGCTGTCGATTGGTAGAAGCGTGGAGCAAGGCTCATACAGCGCTTTGTATGCAGCCGTCAGTCCCGAGGTTGAGGAGAAAGGCTGGAATGGCTATTACTTTACCGATCCCGGTCAGCCCGGCCAAGAATCCAGCCAGGCGTCTGATCCGGCACTGGGGGATGCCCTGTGGGAATTGAGTTTGAAGCTAATCAAGAATATTGTCGGCGAAGATGCATTGGCTGACTGGGCAGAGAGTAGGAAGTGATCAATCCGGTAATCATCCATTACCCATGAGTTTACGAATCTATCATGCGAGGGTGATATGAGTGCGGCTTGCTGTTCACAAAAATGTTCAAGAGTTAATTACATGTACTAGTGTTGAAAAATACATTCATAGGATCATATATGAGCATCAAAATACCGGTAATAGCAAGTCGTAGTAGTGCAAAGGAACGTTCAAGCAGTGTAGACGGGAAAAGAAATATCGACCCAAAAAGGCCATCAGCAGCTGTCGTGGCAGAGTCTTCGGCCACAAAGATTATGTATGTCAGGGACCACGGCAGGTTTACTTACGGACATCTTCAGATATAGCATGCTGAGAGGGAATTCTGCATCCAGTATTTCCATCACCTGCACTCTATCTGACAATGCCCATGGTAATTCCATAAAAGCGAGAGGTAATCGTTTCCAAAACATCTTCGGACGGAAAACCCCCCACGCCTCACAGACAGAGAATGCTGTCAGAAACTCTCCACACAGATGCTTTGCTTTTCATGGGTTGTTGACTCTGGGAATTGACCGAGATGATTTTGGTGCTCCTCGGTATCTGCTGGATACTCGAGCTCGATGCTGAAATCAGAGGATCTCATTCCGTTCGATAAAGTAGTCATGGCCAGATCTACCAAGTGACGTCCTAAATGCACATCCCAACGCACCCTTTTACACAATTTCTCTTTGCATATAGGGCACTGAAGTTCGGTGTCTTTTCCGAATTGACAATATGAATGAGTCTGCAGGTGATCATACCAGACCTGGTGGCTAGCATAGCGCATCTTTGGCACAGGACATTTAGGAAATACGCACACGAATGGCAGAAGATCCTCTAGGACGTGGTGTATCCATGTCATCTTGTTTGATACAATGATCGAATACGCACAATATGGACATCGGAAAGGTAGGCCCCATGCTGTGGTGGGAGGCGGAATTGCGCTCGTCAACATGTCGATTTCCTCTGTAGAACCCGCCGTGGGATCTGATTCAGTCTCACAGTCCGTGGGAGCTTTCGTCAGCAAAACGGTTGGTATTTCCCTGCGGCGATACAGGCTGGTTCTCATTTCACAGTGCCATCGTTTGAGATTTTCAAAGTAACACAGTTGAGTCGAGGTCGCAAAAGCAAGTCTGTCGACAACATCCTCATCCGCTTTCGGGTACCTGTTCACGACACATTCTAGACTGTGATCTTTGAATACCGTTGTTCCTAGTTTGTCAATAGGAACGTGTAGGACCGGCCCTTGTATAGCCTTGATCGTGTCAAAGAGTTTGCCAATAAACTCATTTCCATTCTCATATACGTCAGCTATCACCTCTTCCGGTTTGATGATCTGAAATGTATCGTCCACGGGGCCAGATACGGACTCTTCCTTATCGCAATCCTCCTGATGCTTCGTGTCCATAGCTCTTCTAGCCAGCTCCATTTGAAGCTGGTCTAATAAAATAAAGCCAGAGATTAAAGAGTCCAGTTGTTCCACAATGTACCCTGCGGTAGATGGGACGTGGCGCAATCGATATTCAAGTGGACCGTGGTGCACGCCATAAGCGTCAGCACAATCTTTCCAGTCATGCAGTCTACTGAACTGGTTCTCCCAGTCCTCCAGAGTGATTTCTCCCGCAAAAGATTGTATGATTTCTGAAGTCAAGGGAATGGAAAATTTCCTCAGACATGCTTCGAGAAAACGAGATATAGTAGCCATGGCGAGTCGAGGATTTGTATTGAGAAGGAAATAAAAACAGTACCAGTTTTGCATGCACCGAGTATGGGGGTGACAGATTTGACAGGTCAAAGTTAAGTAGGCGATTATCGAGACATGTATGGCCGGTATGGGTCGCAGCCAGACTTTCGCTAAGTCGTTTAAGCGTTGTCGATGGATCAATATTCAGAGCCAAGGTAGATGAGTCACAGCGTAACACAAATAACACAAACTAGGAAAATTCTCGTTCTTTTTAAAGTAGCCTGCTATATCAAAGTAACATATTCAGTGATGCGTAGTTTGATTTTCAATGCCTAAATGATAATATATCATGATCGAGGCGCGTACCAGTACATATGGACCGCACCAATCAGAGACACATATCAACAATAGCCCTACGCCTATGAGCTCTTCACTAACCCACCTGTCCTGTTCACCGTTTATTCGTTCAGAAGATCTGTTGCTGGATACTTGTTACTGAAGGTTATATATGATCTCATATTTCGGTCTAAGGTGTCTTACTCGCCAAGTGAGAAATTTTCGACTCTGGGATATGTAAAGCACTTTAATAGAACCAAGTGGCTTAGCAGAACAGAACCTCACAAACATGATTAACCAGTTCTTCAGACCGGTATAGTAAGATGTGTAGTACGATAATTTGTATACACCAAGCTGTGTGACTGGCCAGACTAAAAAGAGGCTAGTGGGGCTGCGGAGCCAAGACGATCTGCTGCTCCGTCTACGTTGGGCGTCGTAGTCGTCACGACTGCCCCTCCTCGCTCTTTTTCCGTCTTTTATTTCCAACCACTTTGTCCTCGTTGTGCCCATTGTCTCTCCTTGTTCATTCCATTTATTGCTATTCGTCGTAAAGTTTTTGCTTCCAGCCTCCAGCGCCAACGCCCGATCGTAGCCATGACGACGCCTGCGACTCCAGTCGATGCATCGCTGCCCAGTCGCAGCGCCACTGTCCAGAGTACCGGTACCACGCTGACCAGCGCAACCACGGCAACAAGTGATGACGAGGGCCTTGTCGCTGAAGATACTAGCGAGGTCTGCTCTCTCAATACCACATCGGTTCAGCTTCAACCCGGGCTAACATGGCTGTGCAGACTACCCGACTGCTGCTCGAGCGTCTGCAAGCATGGAAGCACATGTGCGGATACCTCGAGGAGTACATCGAGGCAACCGCCAAGGTGCAGAAGTCGCAGTCCAAGGATTATGAGAAGATTCTAAAGGTGAGGTCGTCTCGCCGTGACACTCTGGAGACGACGGCTGACATTGCAGACCGTGAACAATCCGCTCAAAGAAGGCCACCACTTCGACCAGGACCTGGGCGGTGTCGTGGGCCTGTTTGAGAATTTGCGCAACAACACAAAGGTAGAGTTACTCTTTCACTTGTAATAGGGCGATGAAGAAGCTGAAATTTTTCAGGGCGTCTCCAATTTGTACATTGAAACCGAAAAGAATCTGCGTGGTCAGGTCTTGCCCATCCTGGAGCGCCTGCACAAGGAGATCAAGAACAAATCCAAAGAGCTCAAGTCCGGCGCGCTCAAGGGATCCAAGGCAGTCGACAAGGCTCGGGGTGTCACACAAAAGCACATTGAGCTGCTGGGCCAGTATGCTGCCTTACACGAGTCTGCTGCGTCCAGCAAGATCGATGCTAGCAACGACCCCTACGTCTTGCGGCGCGGCATCAATCACCGCCTAAACAAGCAGATTATCGAAGAGAACAACAACCGCAACGACACCATTGCTGTGCAAAACTCCTTTAGCCAGTTTGAGGCTCACGTCATCGAGACGGTGCAAAGCGCCATGGACACGTTCTTCCAGTTTATTGGTGGCCAGTTCGATCGCCAGCGTGCCATGTACGGTGACATTGTTGCCAGCGCCCAGAACATACCGCACGACTTTGAATGGAACCGCTTTGTCAAGCGCAACGACGGCATCCTCATTGACCCAGAACAGCCTCCGAGAACGCTGAGCAACATCAGCTTCCCCAACCAGAACCACGCTTCCACCAAGCCGCTGATCGAGGGCACCCTAGAGCGCAAGTCTCGTGCGATCATCAAGGGCTTCAGTACGAGCTACTATGTCGTGACACCGGCGCACTACCTGCACGAGTTCAAGGACAACGACGACTTCACCAAAGATCCCGCCCCAGAGCTCTCCCTGTATCTTCCCGATTGCATCATCGGCGCTATCGACGGGGTCAAATTCAGTGTCAAGGGCAAAGATGTGCATGGTGGAAAAGTCGGCAACGCCTTTTCCACCACCAGCGAGCTCCAGTTCAAGGCCCACACCCCCAACGACGCTGAGAAGTGGTGGCGCGTTATCAAGGACGCCACTGCAGCACCAGCGGCAACGTCTACTGTTACGTCGCCCACCGCCAGCCGGACTGTCAGCGCGTCGCATCCGCCAAGCGATGAAAAGGCCGAGGCTACTCCTACTTCTCCGGCCGAAGTCGAAGGTCCTGGGGTTAAGCGCAGTGCAAGTCATTACCATGGGTCTCCCGGAGGGACCGGAGTTGAGAAAAAGTGATTACGGCCTATTCTTCCACTTTATACCATCTATGCATTGCTCCATGCATCATGAACATAATTTGTCTATTGACTTTGAATATTTAATGAAAAAGCTATGATTTCTCTTCTCTTTATTCAGTAAATTTGACTTAAGGCGCCCTGGTCCACTTCAGCATATGCAAATCCCTTTTCCCTCCCCCTTTACTCTCTGGCTGCTCAACACTTGCCTGAGCGACTGTCTTCTGCAACACAAACCCACATTTTTCCAGGGTCCGTAGCGAGCTCTGGTTTCCCACAAACGTGGTGGTACCGATGGTTTGCACATTCATGCGCGGCACTGCCCATTCGGAAATGATACTCTGCACAACTGCGGCCATGATTCCCTGTCCGTGATGCGACGGCGCAAGCCAGTCTACAAAACACCAGGTTAGCATGTAATCCAAGGGTTCGGAATTTAGAGGGCACAGCTCAACGACAAACGTACAGCCAACATGCCATACAATCCTCTCATCGCCCGCCGACATCTGCGTGTCTTGCGGCTGTGTCTCGTCGACTGTAAGTCCGTGGTTCCCAGGCAGCGCCAAACCGATATCCCCAACTTTCTTTGCGTTCACCACACTCCTTTCATCATTCCCTTCATCTGCCTTAACAGAAGAAGAGGATAAAGAGGTATCGCGGATGTCCCGAAACGGACACCCATCAACCCACTGCTGCGTCTCTGCATCTTGCAGAATGCGTTGCGCATCACGATAACCGTTGCGAATCCATTCTATTGCGTGCGACTCCTGATATGGGTATGGCGGTGTGTCGAGCCACTCGGCTACGAGGGGATCGTTGAGGGCGCTTGTTAGGGCAAATATGTCTTCGGGGTATGGGCTGCCATCATCTGTTTGTGACGGCAGTTGTGCTTGTTGTAAGCGTGGCGGGGTTACGATGATATGTGAGAGTGGTGGTGCGAGCCGGATGTAGGGTTCTGCGGTGACGGGGTCGTGGTGGATCATATTCTCTCCTTTTTTCTTCTTTCTCCGGTTGTCTTCTCTTTCGCAGATAGCTGGAAGAATGAACATTTGCTTCTCGACGTACAAGAGTAGGTCAGTATCTTATGTGTTCTCTACGGATGTGGAGGTGACTCATTGATGCTCTGACTCATACAGATCGGGGTTTAATCCTGCATATGTAACGACTTCTAGGCATCAATAGGCGAGATCTGCTAATGTCTGGAGGCGACTAGGTCGAGAAATAGTTACAATATGCGCCGACGTTGTGAGATAGACGATGATGTAGCTACGCCGAATACACACCGGCGAGATCATCAAAAAGATATTCACCAGGATATTCAATGTAGAATGCTCCTCGGTAATGCATATCATTCATATTCGTAAAGGATTCTTCGTAATCATGATAGCCTAACTACACCCAGAACTGAACCAACCCGCAATCAATGCTGCTTACAATACAAGACATCCAAAACGCCAAGCAGCAAACGACACGCGTTCGCTGCGCAGAGACTGATAAACAGAAACTGAAGTTTAGAAATCTTCGGGACACCGCAAATCCTGCAGCTTCTGCCCGAGAAACCGTCCTAGAGCCGCTGATTTCGATTCGAGCGCCAGTAAGATCTCAGGCGATGCGTTTAGGTTGAGTCCGGCTAGACGTGCGAGGTCATTACTGCGGTCGACTTCGTACTGTGCTGCTAAGACTTTGTCGGTCTCACCTGCCCCGCCGCTTTCGGTCGATGAACCGGTGTTCTGGGAGTGGTGAGATGTTGCGACGGATGATGGGTTAACATCCGTATTTGTAACTGTTGTTGCTGTGCCCACAGTGTCGGAAGCTGCCGCTGTCTCCGTTGCTGTTGATTCGGCCTTGATGGCTCTTTCGTCTACACCCAGCGCACCACCGCTGGTGACCGCGGCACGGACGCTGTCCTGTCCAGCTTCCGTTCCCAATGCCTCCTCCTTTTCTTCTTCCTGCTCCTCTGTCTCTTCTTCTATCTTTGTCGGACCGGCAACGGCGAGTACGACTTTGTCGCCAATTGGCGTGACAACAGCTACCCGGTCATCCTGCTCAAACACAATCGACCCAACGTCGCCCAGCGAGACCGAGGGCGCAGTGACAAAGGAGGACGGATGACTCGCCGGATTGACGCCAGTCAGGTTCCCAGACGCCGATGTCTTTGCAAATGACGTATAGGCGGCGCCATACGTTGCGCTCAGCGTACGAAGCTGGCGGATGGGTAGCTCGGAAGCGTAGGCGAAGATGGCGCCGTTGGTAGCAAATATCCTTCACCGCGTTAGACTAGTTATTATAAATCCTGCAGGGTGAAAAGAGAGGCAAGATGGAGTGGGGTGACCCACATAATTGAAGTGATTTCCGGTGGACTTAAATTGTCTTCTAGCAAATCTCCGAGAGCCTCGGAATCGAGCATGCGGATGTTGGGCAATGCAGGCGTCATGTTGTCTCCTTCCGGATCGCTCTCTGCATCACTCGATTTCGAACCCGACTTCGTTGTCCTGAAAGTAGTGCAGCTGTTGCGTGACTCCGAGTCTGTAGTTTGGCAGCTGCTGGATAGAAACGGTGTGGGAGCGCGCGCACAGTCTTCTGGAAAAAAGAAGCAATTGTCCCAGCCGTCGTCGTCGGTGTAAACGTATTCAATCGGTTCCGCTGAAGAGTCTAGTAGGTTCTTTGCGTACTGCACTTTACTTCGGGCCCAGAATGGGACGAAGTCGGCGTCGGTCTTTTGTTGGTCGTGTTGGGATAGAAGAGGTCCGGTCTGTAGAGATGTCTCCATTTTAGTCTGATGTTGATGCAACAGTAACGGAGATAGAGATGGAAAATATGACGGGAAATCAGAAATATGTGAGAAGATAGGGAACAGAAAGTGAAAACGAGAAAGTGACAATAAAAGCAAGATTCCGCTAAACAGGTCATGCGACGTGGGCGGCCTTGAGTCAATGCTCAATGCATACATGCTGGGTCAGCCCGGAGAGGTAGTAAGTACACTGCATCGGCACCAAGAATGAGAGCAGCCTCACAGGATCAGTCTGAAATTGACCACAGCCGTGTTCACGTCCAGCTCCGGCATGAACTCCAATTCCTGGCTTCCGGCTACGGAACGTCGTGGGGTGGAAAGGTATGAAAGACTGGCAAAAGACCGCACCACGCGTTTTCCCACAGCGCTTACGGCGGGACAACAAGCCGCCGCAAAAACGGACAGAACGCAGACTCGGGCATTTGATGCTGATGGTATGGGGTAGGCTGAGCATGGGGGCAAGAAAAGCACGAACCGCAATGTTGCGATCAATCAGATCGCTCTGATCGGCTGGACCACTGGTCGAGAGCTGTCCACGATGGGGTGGGTGAAGCTGGCGGAGACTGGCGGAGCTGTGAGTGTTGCGGATGTGCCTCGGAGCATCGAATTGCAAGGGATGTCTTTCTTTTCTTGCATCCACTGGAACGGTCGTGACGAGACGCAGCAATGCGTGCTGATCCAATAGTGATGGGCGCGCTGTGCAAAATGGACGGGTCGTAGTTGTTGCTGTTTGGTGCTGATTTAGTTGAGGTGCGAGTGATAATCAGGACCGTGAGGGGGTGGAGTTTAGCTCCTCGGGCGTCCCTACGGCCCGTTCCTGCCGCTCTTTTTACATCTTACAACTCACTCGGCCTCTACCATTCGGACACTTGGATCGTTTTACAGCCTGTCCTCTCGTGAGTATTTTTTTTTATTTTTTGTCGCTTGCTTTTTCTTTCGTACCATGCCCTGTTCTGTTGGTCTGCTTGGAATATCATACTCCACTGGACTAATGATCCAGTGTGCTCCGCGTTGAGACCCGTCAAGAAATACTGCCTCGAGCCAACCGCTGGTCATTGAATCGGCAGATTCATTACAGAAATCCTGCTGGCTGAAACAAACTGCATTCCACCAATGCTTAGCGGAATGTAGACATTATACTCGGCACATGTCCATTATTATGTTGTGTATGAGTTGATCCTCGACGGTGAAGCAGGTGGCTGGAAACCGAAAGCTTGTTGTGCCCAATGGTTTCGACTCGACTTTCGGGCATCGACATTGTCTCTGCCTGGTCCTCTTTTCTCTGCAGAGCACGGGACCAGGGAATAATAGAGGTGCAGCGAAGATGGGCACTTGCAGGGAACCTATCGAGTGCATTCAGCCCATACCAGTTGACGTAGTGTGTTGCTCGAGAGCTTCGCCACTTATTCTCAGACGGCAGACATGATCTTGGGCCCTTGTCAATAGACTGGCAGACTGCATTAGCTCGTCCAGGGTTGAGCCTCAGCTAGCGTAAGGTTTACGGACAATAGGTGTTGGCTTGGGGGATCGAGAGCCGTTCAACTCCGATGGTGCAGCTAACACGGATAGAGAATCTACCGTTTTTGCGGCCGTGAAAGTCCAGTGTTCAATTGACAGGCAAACTTAACAATGACCACAGCCCGCAATCCTTCAGTGTTCTAGACAATAGATAGATATGGCGGGGCAATCGTGCCAAAGTAATTATTTAGGCTGATACGGTCCCGTTGCGTCATGTCACCCCCGCTCGCTCTGTTCTCCGACCACAAAACAACTTTTTTTACCATCTGATGCCCCTCCGCGCCAATGTTGTCGTCGCTCCCCCGTGTATTTCTATCGACTCACCTCTGTAATCCTATCAAAGCGTCGCGTCCCAATTGTTATCTCGCACGAGGTTGGTCTCCTTTCTTGCCTCCTAGTAAATATGTGCTGACTTGCGTTGGAGGCACTCGAACATTCGCCATGGCTGCCACCACCGACACCTCCACCTACAAGCTGAACCGTAAGTACGATTGTGCTCATGGCACCGTACCATCACTGACAGAGTCGCCCAGATACTATGCTCCGGGTCAAAGACCCCAAGAGATCATGCAAGTCATTCGTAGCTGTTATACACTTACAACCATTTACTGACAGCCTGCAGTGGAGTATTACAAGTTCCTCGGCCTTAGTGAAATCAGGAAACTGGACTTCCCCGAAGCCAAGTTCTCTCTGTATTTCCTTGCTTACGACAGCCCCAACTCCCTCTCGCACAAAAACAGCCTTTTTGACCGTAATGGCGTACTGGAGCTCACCCATAACTGGGGCACTGAGGACGACCCAAACTACAGCGTCGCCAATGGAAACACCGAGCCATATCGTGGTTTCGGCCACATTGCCATTTCGGTCGACAACATCGAGGCTGCCTGCAAGCGCATCGAGGATGCCGGATATCCATTCCAGAAGAAACTGACGGACGGTCGCATGAAGAACATCGCCTTCGCCAAGGACCCCGATGGGTATTGGGTTGAGATCATCCGTCGCCACGCAGAAGATGTCGGCACCACGACTGATACATCGACTTACCGATTCAACCACACCATGCTCCGAGTCAAGTCGCCCGAGACCAGTCTCAAGTGGTACCAGGATGTGCTGGGCATGAAGCTGATCCGCACCAAGAAGAATCCGGATGCCAAGTTCGATCTCTACTTCTTGGCCTACCCCGGCGCAAACCCTGCCATCGACGAAGCCTCGCCGAGTCCGGGCTCTGACTGGGAGGGAATCGTGGAGCTCACCTGGAACTATGGCACCGAAACCCAGGAGGGTCCTGTTTACCACAACGGAAACGACCAGCCCCAGGGATTCGGACACATCTGTATGCAACTTCGTCTCCTCCCGTGTTCTAGAGGTGATGTCAACTCACAATCGTTCTAGGTATCACTGTAGACAACTTGGACGCGGCGTGTGCACGCTTCGAGTCGCTGGGTGTCAATTGGAAGAAGCGTCTTACTGACGGACGCATGAAGAATGTCGCGTTCCTTCTGGATCCTGACAACTACTGGGTGGAGGTTGTTCAGAACGACAAGTACAGCGACGCCCACAAGATCTAGAATAGCGTGGAAATAATAAATTTTTCCTCTTTCAATTTTCATCGTCAGTATCATTGTTCTGAATGTAACCCTTCAGGCCCGATTGGATTCATAGTTCAATAAACTTTGCGCTGTACTACCCTATGTGAAGTCCACTCGGTGTTCAGGAAATTCAGCCGGCAGCCATAGAGATTTCGTGCAAATCGGCCGCCTCCCCGCACTTACGCTTTCCGCAAGATCTCGAAAATCTGGCAATGCAACAATCTCGATCGGTCGCATCACACTTCACCTTCGCTTGCCAATAAATTCAAGAACTAGTTTCCTTGGATATATCCCATGGTCCAGAAACCTCTCAGTCGCCATTTGTTCTCGTTTCCAGGAGGCTAGAGTATGCGGCAGCCCTGCCCATCGCTCGGGGTCTCTTCGGGAAATCGACGCCCGCAACTATGTCGACCAACAACACTCAGCCAGTAACGACACAGGCCAAGAAGGCACCGCGAAAACACGTCACAACTGCCTGTGTGCCATGTCGCGAGAGCAAAATCAAGGTGCGTTCTGACTTGTGTGTACTTTTCTCGATCTGCAGGACTGAAGTTTCTGTGTTTGCGCCTGTGTCAGTGCGACGGAGCGACTCCGGACTGCGTAAACTGTCAGAAAAAAGGAAAGAAGTGTAAATACCAGCATGGGGACGACAAACGCAAGTACGTGAATCGAGCCTTTGGGAAAAGTTCTCTCTTTGTTTTCTCGAATACTATGCTAATGACGAAACGCAGGGTGTCCCTTCGCGCGGCAACAGAGCTGTTCTCCGCCAGAATCGACCAGTTGACCCAGTTCATCTACGACCACGGCCTTGAGCCACCCCCGATGCGTCCAGAAGCCGACCAAGAGATAAACCGAGTGTTGGACACCCTGCAGATATCGCGAGGTGCTGTCAGGCGGCATGCGCTGCCGTTGGAGAATCGGCCGACCCTTCCTCCTCAGGCGCCGCTACCGGGCTGGCCGCCTGGTTATAGGAAAGATACTGCTGATGTCGGCCGTGGTATGGATTCGCAGCCAGAGCAACATTTGGGTCATGATGCGAACCTGGCTCCTGGCGGATTGGACTTTTCGTTACCCACTGCCGAGTGTCTGGATGACCTCTACGCAAACATTAATTACCGGGAGCGGCCTCGTCCTGCTGGTGAGCATATGGATACTACTAGACATCCGCATACAGTGAACGTGCCGCAGCAGCAGGCCACCGAACCCGAGAGCGACAGCGATAATGACGCAGAACAAGAAGTCATCGAACAACTGTCTTCTCGCATGGGCACCCTCAAACTAGCTGGAGACGGGCATCTACGCTACTACGGCCCAACATCTAACCTCAACCTGGTCGATGTCGCCGCAACGTCGGACAAGCGGCCGGGCCCTGATGCACGCTCTGTCCGTCACGATGGCCAAGAACTGCTCAACCACCTGCGGCTTGGACAGCATGTCGATCAGAGCTTAGAAGACCATCTTATCCAGCTTTATTTCACGTGGCAGAACCCTAGCTTGTATGTTGTGGATTGGCAAATGTTTTCAACTGCTCGGAAGAAATGGAGGGAAGAACACGACGACACCCCTTTTTTCTCGGAAGTCTTGACGAATGCCATGTAGGTATCTCCTCCGAGCTATTTGCTGTCGGTAGTCATTCATGAACGTAAATTAGGTGTGCACTGGGTGCTGCTTTCGAAGCTCGATATCACCCGACGTTCATCACCTTTCCAAAATCCCTCTCCGAGTTCTTCGCCGACAGAGCAAAAGCCCTACTGGAGATTGAGCTAGACTGTCCATGTGTGGCCACGGTGCAGGCTCTTGTCATTCTCAGCAGTCATGAAGCCGCGTCGAATCGCGACGCTCGTGGCTGGTTGTACAGTGGTGAGTCCACCAGACGAGACTACCCGTAATCCTAGCTGCTAACATTGCTTCGAAGGAATGTCGATGCGGCTTGCGTTCGATCTTGGCCTGCACCTTGACATGATGCCCTATGTCGAAAAGGGCAAAATGACGCCCTTGGAAGCTGAAGTCCGTCAAATAGCGTTTTGGGGCAGCTATGTCGCTGACCAGTAAGTTAGCACAAACCCACTTATGTCACGGACAGATCATTGATTTTCCTAGTTTCTGGGGATTCTATCTTGGTCGGCCGTTCCGCATGAACGCTGGCGATGTTTCGGTTTCCAAACCGGCCTCCGGGCTTGGGCGTGCCCGGGAGGAGACTTGGTATGCATACGGCATGGGCGAGTCGCAACCGGCAAGTCTTCACCACGGTCTGAAGAGTCCGACCGAGTTGATCAGCCGCCAATTTGCGAATTTGTGGGAGATGATCACGCCTGTCGGTCATATTCTGTTAGTCGTCTGAGCCTTCTGCGTGGAGTGTCACTAATACCGCCTTAGGTACGGTTGCAGCGATATTGACCGACACGAGTTGCAACGGATCACGTATACTGTCACAGAAGACCTGTTTGCCTGGAAAGAAAGCCTGCCATTGTCACTGCAGATTGATCTTGACCATGATACTGGGCCGATAATCCCGCACTTGTTGATGCTTCAGTACGTTATCCGCTATGTAGCGTTGATGTCCATGTACTGCAGAAGCTAACGGCAGGTAGCATGCAATACCACCAAATCCTCATCTTCTTCCATCGACCCTGGGTATCCAAGAGCTACATCCAGCCGCAGAATCCCAAACAAGGACCAGGCTATCAGCACGCGCGCAAGACGTGCATCGAATCGGCCACGTCAATCGCACGCCTGTTGCGTTTGTACGAGAAATATTATAGCTTCCGTCGCATCAACAACCAAGTTGTCGCCATCATCTTCACCGCGGCTCTGATCCTGATCTTCGTCACCATCTCGATGTCGTCGCAATCCGCCAGCAGTTTTCAGCTGGATGACCAGTGGCAGCAGGCCGACATGGTCGCGCATCTCAACGTCTGCTTCCGTGCCCTAGACGAACTAGATCAGTCGTTTGACAACGCCAAACGCACACGAGACTTTCTGGTCAGCCTGCAGCGACGATGGCAAAACCATATGCGAAAGTCAGGTGGCACGTCGTCGGCATCGAAAAGACTGCTTACCAAATCCGGTGTCTCCCCGAACCGGGCTCCAGCTCAAGATAAGCGACCGCGTCTGACAGAGGCATCCCTAGGAAACGCCTACAGCAGCAACCGTCCCAACCGCAACAACAACAGCAGCAGCAGCAACAGCAACGACATCCTCTCCTCCAACGTCGACCTCGGCCAAATTGGTCTCGGCTGGACACCGTCCAGTCGCGACCTAAAGTTTCTCTCTGAGGATTTGGATAGCTCGCTGCTTTCATCAGAAACTGCGGCAGCGTTTCCAGACGGAGATGAGCTGCCCAGTCTGGGCGACATAGTGCCTTCGTGGTGGGATACCGCCCATCAAGCTGACGAGTCTCGTCCGTTTTAGTGCGTTCTACCACCGGTGCTTGGATATCTTGCTTTGTGCAAATAGACATAATTATATACTCAATATACTCATCCTACATATCAAGCTATGCACAAGGCACACTCTGTACATAAGCACAATGCTGATGCGTCAGTTATCTATGCAAGGATGCATGCTTGGTTTAGTCTGAGCGCTCATTGGTCGGGCCATGGGCAAACCAGCCAAAACTAGCAAGTGGGTCTTGGATTAGCCGGGAGCTGCACTGGTCACGTGCCCTGATTACGCTATCTGTCAACCGCACCTAGCACCAATCCCAAAGACCGATGGTTATGCAGTGCTGTATGGACAGTTACATTCGACGAGACCCTCTGTAGTAATGGCGCTGCGGATGTGCTCTGTGTTCTGGTAGATGACTGTAGGATTGCGTACCTGAAACAGCCATCAGCTCCTTGTGTCCAGTCCGGGGGAACCCCAATTAATCCAGTAGTTAGTCCAGTCCTTCGTTCATTCGTTAATGCCAGATTAGCCACTACCCCAAACGGAAACAATCGCGCCAATCACCCACGATCAAAGAACGTATCATCTCCTCTTTTCTCTCACCTTTTTACCATAGTAAACAACGGAAACCTGAGGCCCAGGCACGTGAAGACGGCCGAGCCGGGGACTGTTTCCCAGCTCAACCGTTGGCGCATTCGGCTTAGCGGCGGCTGGCCTCATTTGACTGTCCCGGCAGGAAACCGCCGAAGCGCCCAACGTTCGTCGCTGTCACTCCACCGTCCGTTTGCCCCCACCAGGGAGGAAGTTGGACCATCCAGGCATCATTCTTTGTTTATCCTCTTTCTCTCTCCCGGGGTCTCGTTTCCAATGTCGCCTTCACCAAGCCTTGCTTCTATGCTCTGAATTGGTCCGAGGATCTCCAACAGCAACCAGAAACCGTCGCAGACAGGCGTGCAGGCTGAAGCCCACGAGCTTGGTTATGCACCCGGCACCCGTTGCGGGCATGATGCATTATGGTTGGAGTCCCGCGCAGCAAGGGCTGTTCTGTCTGTCGCAGTAGGCGCGTCAAGGTACCTATCTTTACTCTTTTCTTTCTTTCTTTCTTTTTTGCTTTCGTTCTTCCGTCTCTTCGACGCTGTCTCTGACCAGTCAGTGTGATGAAGCTCGGCCCGAGTGCGGCCAGTGCCGCAGATACGGCTGTGCCTGCCCTGGGTACAATCGCGGACTCAAGTTTCAGGATGAAGGACCCAATTTGCAGCGCCGCCACCGCCGCGTGTCCACCCGGCGCGCGAGTGATGGCTCGCCGCGCTCGCTGCTCGAATCGGCAGAATCGGCGGCATCTGTTTCGTCTTCGTCGTCGACAACGGCTCTAGCGACGGCCACGGCCACAATCACAGCCGAGTCTAGCGCCCTGATTCCCGAGGTTACCGCAGAGGAAGCCTTCCTCTTGATGCAGAGTCATGCCGGCAGCATTGACGAGAACCTCTCGCCGTCACTGGTGCAGAAGCTGTTTGTGAGTCAGCAACCAAGACTTTTTATGGACTTTGTCTGCGCGGCTTTCCCGACTCTTTTCTTCCATAACAAGTTCCGTTCGGCCGTGTCGTTTCCCGAGTATGTTATGCAAAATTTCAACAAAAAAGCGCACCAGGACTCGGCCGTGTGCTGTCTCAGCGCCGTGTACCTCGCCTCCATATCGAAGGACTCGCGGCTGCTGCGGGCTAGTCGGCATATGTACGGCAATGCGTTGCGGCAGGTGAACCAGGCATTGGACACGGATGAAGCCTTGTCGGACATCCTCCTCAGCACCGTTATGATGCTGACTATTTACGAAATCTACGCCCAAACCGCTCCCGAGGCGTGGATCAGGCACGCTCGCGGAGTCAAACAAATGTTTCTCAAACGTGGCGCAAAAAGACACATGTCCGGGCTGGGCCGGTCCTGTTATTACGCATACCGAGGCTTTTTGGTTGCCCATGCTCTGTACGAGGGAATCCCCTGTTTCCTGGATGAGGACGAATGGCAAGAATTCGCCGCCAAGGTGCAAAAGGAAGACTCCAAGAAGCCCGGCGAGTGGTCTGTCTTTGTGAATCTGTCAGAGTTAATCTTCATGGAACTCGTCAAATGCCCGCGATACGTGTACGACTTTCGACGCATGCCACTCGACGCCCCGCAAGGCGAGCGAGTCGCCCTTGTCTCGCGCATCCGTGAGAGCTGCGCCATTTTGAAACGCTTGAGCGACGAACTGCTGGTTTCGATCATGTATCATTTCCAGAAGAAGCAAGGGATCGAAGTGAACAAAGACGGCTTTGTTGGCCCTGCTCCCTCGCTGTTCCCAGACACAAACCCGACATTATTACTCCAAGGAGCGACGCATTGTATCAACGCACTGGAGAAGCTGCTCCGATCACCTCGCGTCCAAGAAGAGCTCTCTCTATCCGAGGGTGTCGGCATTGCCGGTCCGGCTCCCGAAACACCCGAGTCATCGACGGGCTCGCGCATAGAGGCCGAAGAGTCCCTCTCCACCCCTTCGGCGGATTCCACGTGCGACACGCTCTCCACTAGCCTGAGTCCACCAGCGATTGGCGATAGCACTCGCACACCCTCTTCTGCTTCTTCTTCAGCGACACCCAAAACATCAACTACTCTGCCCTTTCGTATGGTCTCGGAATTCAGCAAGGGTCCCGTCCAGCAAGGCGGCTCTCATCGGCCGGTCGTATGGTTGGACCGCGTGGCCTGTTCCATGGGCATGATTGGCGCGGACATTGTCGAGGAAAAAGGCGTCCGAAAGGCTCAAAAGGAGGGTATGGAGTCTATAGTCGAAGTTGTCAATGACTGATTGAATTCATTGACTAAAAAAAAAAAAGAAAAAAAAGAACAACCGGGCTATAGTCATGTATTTAGCCTGATCAAAAAGAAACAATCCCGCATCCTCAGAGTTGCATGTGACGAATAAATGATGAATATGAATGTTAGTGTCAGGAGCTTATGCATTCGATTTCTGTTTTTTCATTTCTTTCCTTGTATTTTGGGCAAATGCGCGCCAGATGGTTGAATCTATGTACATACAACAAACATCCATTGATATTTGAACAGATAATCGGTCCAGATATGACATATGTATATTGAGCAGTTTATATTATACCACTTTACAAAATTTACTTATTTTGGTTCCTTTTTCTTTTTCTTCCTTTTAGTATTCCAGCGAGTCCTCAAACAATTTTCTCAGCTCGGCCTTTTCGGCATCAAGCTCCTCGCTCAGATTCGGCGCCAACATGAGCACTCGCTTCTGCGGAATAGTTCCTTCAACCAGACTGTCAATGTCCGAGAACTTGAAACCCAGATGCTTCAGGCCGCGCGGCTGGTCGCCTAGCTTGATCAGGAATTCGCTGATTGCCTCACCGAGCACCTCACCGGCGCTCTCGCGCTTGACATTCGAAATATCCACACCAAAGGCCTCGGCAGCCTGGAGATGACGATCCGGATTCGATGCTGCGGTGAAACGGAAGACGGCCGGTGCGGTGACGGCCACCGACACGCCGTGTGGGATAATAGGGTGGTCGACCTCGTAGCCTGCGTGCTTGTAGCCTGGGTTCTGGCCGGAGACCGGGTAGCTCATCCCATGACAGAGGTGCACGCCGGCGTTGCCGAAGCCGACGCCCGCCAGTGTCGCAGCCAGCAGCATTTGCGACTGGGCTTCAAAGTCGTCCGGGTCGCGGACGGCACGGGGGAGATATTTGACAGTGCTGCGGAGGGCGTTGAGCGAGAAGATGTCCGAGATTGGGTTAGCACCCTGGTAGGCTGGGCGATTGATCGGGTTGGTAGGACGCGGGGTGCGCTCGTTGTATGGGATTGCAGTCCACGACTCGAGAGAGTGGCAGAGCACGTCCAGGCCGGACGATGAGTGGACGGCGCTGGGCATGGTGCGTGTATTGATCGGATCGCAGATGCCCAGGGTGGGTTTAAGAGCCCGGTGAGCAACGCCCGTTTTGGCCTTTTTGGATACCAGGTCGAAGATGGCGGTGCCAGTGGTCTCGGATCCGGTGCCGGCGGTTGTGGGCACTGCGATCAAAGGTTTCAATGGCTTTGTGATGGGAAGTCCTTTGCCGAGAGGAGCGTTAACAAAGTCGAGGAACTCTGCGTCAGCAAAGACAGTATATAAGTTCATCAGCTTAGCCGTGTCGATTACCGAGCCACCGCCTGTCAAGTCAGTAAGTGATGTTCATGGAATCCGAGAATGCAGCTGTTGCTCACCAACAGCGAGGAATGCGTCAGGCTGATATGGTTTGGCGAAAGCAATGGCTTCCTTGATCCTACAACAAGTCAAATTGGCTGGTTCTTTGGTCGTTATGGGCAATTAAACATACGAGCTATCCTTGGGTTCAATGCGGACCTTGTCAAAGACGGTGAACTCGATTCCTTCCCGTGTCAAGCCCTCAACAACCTGCTTCATGGCATCAAGTTTCGACACATTTGAGTCTGTCACAACGCAGACCTTCTTCGCGCCCAGGTTCTTAAAGTCCATGCCGACCTCCTTAGTCGCCCCAGGACCAAATCGGATGCTGGAGGCGGCCATCTCGAAGGCATACTCCTTCTGGCGGCTCGGGTCGGTGGGCGTGGCCATGTGCCGACGCACATTGTTGGCCAGGTTGATCTGATGCCGCTGGCCGTGATGATGATGGTCTGGATTGCCGTGGCACGGGCAATTGGGCGGATGTGTGAACTGCACTGTGCGAAGAAGCCCAAGCGCTCTGTTGGCAGCCGAGGGAGCTACCCTGATAGCGGGAGCGACCATTTTGATAGAAAATTAGGGAGTGACTGGTGCAATTAACTTATGGAAAGGATTGGAAAACAGATTTGGAACGTTCCCTTGAAGAGAAGGAAAAAAAGAATATAAAAAGTCGGTGATGGAGGTGAGATGGCTGGAAAGGAAGGAGATGGCGCCGGAGAGCCGAGATGCGGGGAAGCCGAATCGGGCAACAGCTCGCAGCATTGTCCGAAGTGCAAGAGCCGACGGTGTGGAGAGGTGCCAAGCCGCTAGTATGAGAATACGGTAATACCGTGACCGCGCAAGGGCCATCTACAATACGGGGCACCCCGCATCTGCTTGTCTCTCTGTTGTTTGCGTCTGCACCTGCGTCTGTTGTGGCCTCGTCGACATCGAGGGTCAGCCTCTTGTCTCTGCGTTCCAATCACCCAGGTTCTCATCCAGACGGATTTGGCTTGCTAATCGTCTTTACGCAGACGGTCTGTGGTCTCATCATCCCAGCCAACCTAGGACAAATAGATGGCGCCAGACGCTTCCCAACCCTTACTGGGAGATAACCGAGTAAATCGACAGCAGCCCCAGCGTTCAGACAGCGCCACTAAGAATGCATCGCCGCCATCGACTGCCCGTACACTATCAAATCGGCTCAGAGGAGCTCCGTTCCTGGGCAATCGCGTCCCGAGCTGGGCTCGGGGCAGAGAAGGCGAAGGCAGCCACTACCCAGACGACTATCACAATGGTTACTATCGCGTAGAGCACCAGGGCCTTATCCCCCGTGCAAGAGCCAAGACGCGTGCTGCCCTCTCGTCCAAACTAGGTCACTATGCCATCTTGTTCCTTGTTGCTGTCGACGTAGCCTGCATCTTTGCGGACTTTCTGATTGAGCTGCACACGTGCGAGCTGCGAGAGCGCCATCAGGTTGTCGACCGCCGATGGGACATTGCTCAAGAGGCCCTGGGTCTGGTTGGACTGATTTTTTCGTGTCTATTCATGGTCGAGCTGATTGCATCAGTGCTCAGTTTTGGTCTGAGTTATTTTAACTCCAACTTTCACACGTTTGATGCTGTTGTTATCGTTATGGCGTTTGTCATGGACGTGGCCTTGAGAGGCGTTCTCGAGGAACTGGGCTCGCTCGTTGTGGTTCTGCGTTTGTGGAGGGTCTTCAAGATCATTGAGGAGATGGGAGAGGTCAGCGCGGAAATGATGGAAAAGTATGAAGACGAGCTGGACATTTTGAGGCGCGAGAACTTCAAGCTAAAAAGGAAGTTGAAGGGTTACGGTGCTAATGATGATGACGACCTTGAGGCTCATGCTGGAGGTGACGAGGAAGACAATAACGAATGACTGATATGACGCTTCTCCATTGAATTTGTTGTTTGATTTTCTAATCTTTTTCAATTTTCTCTCTTGATATACCATTTCGATCTTTGGATACCACTTTGTTGCTGATTTAAGCGGTGTGGACCACGTGCACTTTTCTTTTGTTATATTTATTATTATTATCATTATTTCAAGATGCGTCTGCTGAGCCTATACCAGATTATTATAATCATATCAATGACAAATCCTCTTGTCAGTCGCTACCTGTTCAACCTCCGACGGATTAACCCTCCTGGCACAAAATAAGCGTCAGGTCTCCATCACCACTGCACGAAGCCGGATGATCGTCCGCGGTGGGAACCCCATTCGGCCAGACTAAGGCCTCACAACTCTCCAGCTGCGGAATCAGGGCAACGGTATTGTTTTCAAAAGGATCTCCGTTCACATCCGAGATATCGTACCATACCAAGACGTTATCGGCATCCAGCGTATACCCATAGTCAGTCTCGGGGCTGTTCGAGTAGATTCCGCCAGGAACGGTGGTCAGTTTCAGTGTTATGCCACCACTCCTGCTGTCGCGGTGGAATTCCTCGGTATAGGTGGCCCCTGTTTCTAGTATTGTGGTGTTGTCGGTGCTGGATCCGACGGACCAGAGGTAGACGGTCGTGTCGCTGCAGTTGTTTAGGACTACTGCGTTGCCCACGGCGTGGGCGAGGGGGAGGAGGAGGGTGCTGGTTAGGCTGATGATGCTCAGTTTTGACATTGCGGGTTTGAGAAATGGCTCTGCTGATATTGGAGGTTTTTCTTCTTCTCTTTTTTTATTTTTGCTAATAGAAAAGAAAACAGGGACCTGTTTGTGCTTGAGACTGGTGTGTTTACCTGAGGAGGGAGGGCCCAGAAGGCAGTTCCTAATTTATAATTTTCCTCACATATGGGAAGTTGTTGCAAACAAAGTGATGTCTTACACCCATGACACCTCGTTTCCTTTCCCAGATGCATATTGCAGGTGCACAGTGTAGGAAATGGCTGTTGGTAACCATGGCAATCCATGGCAGTGTAACCGAACCTATACCCGGAAACTATCCTAACCCAATATAACTTTGGCCAGAGACCACGAACTTTGAATCGTCCATCCATCTCGCTGCAAATGCGACAGCCACTTCCCTCCGGACCCGCTACATAACATATGTACTTGCCTTCCCAGATAGGAATGCGGAATGCGAGCCACCAATATGTGAAGTCTAGGCAAGGGATGTTGGCTCTGTGTAGAAAGATGCAATGTCTCGGATGTAGCATGGTACATGTACTGTGGAATGAAAGCTAGGAAGATTTGCGCAAATAATACAGCATTATGCGTACACATACCGATTAGATCTTACCGATAGCCTTGAACTTTGGTTTGGGAGCGGGGCACGCTACAATCAACAGGCAAACTTTAGGGGACACAGTTTGAGGACAAGAGCAATGCAAGTATCCGAGTTTGAAGTAGTATATATCCGAGCAGTAGCTCGCTAAAAATGAAATTACCTGCTTGATGACGTGCATGTGGTAAACACAATTTGGTTATAGCAATAGTACCTTGCTAAAGAGAAGGATATGCATGACAAATAAAATAGTCCTGCACATACCACGTGTATTTACTGTCGATCACTCGTGGCCATGCTATTTTTTTTTTTCCTATTTGGGCTCTGCTAGAGCAAGAATATGTAATAGATCAGGTTACAATACCCTGTGCATGTAGTCATTTAGCCACTTGCATATGTACAGTATGCAAGTAACACCGTCGCCTGGGAGGCTGGTAAATGTACAACATTTATAACAGGACAAATGAGGAATGCTGCCTTTGTGCACTCTATATTTGTGGAGGCATGGAAGATGCAAGACTACTGGTCTCTTTTTAGTGTGCCGTAGAACGAAGCCTAACCCTCCTGGCTCGGGATGCTTGTCTTGTAGACCTCTACCACCTAGCCACGTTCCGGCAGTTCTATACGAACAACCCGGCTGAACAGCCCAGGTAAAGTAGCAAGTGCCAACCGGAGAGTCACGTATGAACTGTCGACATTGAGATATTGGTCATCTGGTGACATGACGAGCGGTGTCAGGATATCCTCCGACATGGATATAAAACATCTCTCGTTTGACAAAGAGATCCCCCCCAATCTTGCTTCTGTTTTTACCCCCCTTAGTGAGATAGACAGTCAGGAAATTACAAACATACAGACTTTTTGCCATACTGAGCTTCATAATATCGACATGAACGGCTATGTGTCTGGTAACAGCTTGTTTCAGTCAACTCTAAGTGTTCATATGTGATATCTAGCATCTCAGGATCGATGAATGAAATCTATATGTATGGTATCCGAACTTTCTGAACTTCAGGTCTTGGCGGCGCTGTCGACTGCTCGATTGTCGACTACGGTAACAGCTTCGACAGTCTTGACCTGCGGGTTGTCTCCGCCAAATATGTGCTCCATTTCCTCGAGCGAGCGGCCAGAGGTCTGTGCAACATAAAACGATTAGTATATGCAACAAAGCCACGATCATGGATACTCACCTCGCGTAAAAAAAGCCACGAGTAGCCTACAATCGCGTAATTGAAAATAGCAAACATCAGAAACGTCCTCCAGCCGATATTGTCAAGCGCATGCGGCGTGATTTGCGACATGATAAAGTTGAAAAGCCACTGCGAGGCGGCACCCACGGCGACACCTACGTCACGAGTACGACTCGAAAAGATCTCACCTACATACAGCCACGCCAGCGGTCCCCAGGACATGTTGAAACTGAATGCCTCGCCGTAGGTCATGATGATCGCCGCGATGCCGTAGGATGAAACGCCGTCGGCTGTTGACGAGCTTGGCGGGTGCGTGGCGACAAGGCATGCGATAATCAGCATGAATGAGCCCATGGCAAACGCTCCGATCATGAACGGTGCACGCCGGCCTCCGATCCTGTCCAGAACCAGCAGCTGAAATATCAACACACCGATTACCTTGACAAGGCCAAAAAACCCGGTTACGAGACTAGCGGAGTTTCCGGCACCGACGCTCGAGAATATTTGATTGGCATAGTAGGCCAGCGACGTGTTTCCAGTCAGCTGTGCACATAACTGAATTGTAATGGCAATGAAGATTCGGTAGCGGTTCGCCGGAAGAAGCAGCTCTTTCAAGGTGAAGCTTTCCTTTACGCGCGATTCTTCTTCGATACCAGCCAGAATCTCGTCGAATTCCGCCTGTAGCTCCGGTGTGTCTTCCCCCCCACGCACCCATTTTAAGGACTGGCGGGCCTTGTCAGTTTTCCCTTTCTTGGCCAGCCAACGTGCGCTTTCCGGAACAGTGAGCATGCCGGCGAGCAGCAGGGTTGATGGCAGCAGTTGTAGACCAAGGGCGATCTGCCACTGTTTCGTTCCGTCAGGTTGGTCCTTGGAGACCGCGTACGTGACCCAGTACGCCACCATGACTCCGAGAGCGAAGAACAATTGGAAGCAAGCCCCCAGCTTTCCTCGAATTTGCTTGGGAGACATCTCGGCCGCAAACGCAGGGATCAACACAGTGGCAGCGCCAATACCTAATCCCGCGATAACTCGCCCAGCATAGAAGGTCCCCAATGCGCCACTATTGATGAGTTGCAGGATTGTCCCGATGCTGAAAACGATGGCGCTCACAATGAGACCACCTCTTCTGCCCAGGTAAGCGGTGATGGGCCAGATGAAGAAACAGCCGAAAAAGGCACCACCCTGGAGAATCGACACCGCATTGGAGTTGACGTTGGTTTTCTGCGCCGCCGTATAGCCAAAGTCGCGTTGAAACGAGGCCAGGGTCAAGACGCCGCCTGGAATCCACTAGTCAGCTCTATGTCATGATAAGAGTACTCGCAAAGCTTTGACCTTACTGATTACGCCAGTGTCAAAGGCAAAGGCGAATGAGCCCATGCAGCTCACGCACGCGATGTAGACGGCTCTGACGAGTCCAAGCGTGCGACCCATGACGGTGCTGTAGCCAAAGCTCACTCGCTATAGAGTGAGGAGCAGAATCCAGAGGAGAAAAGACGCTACATATTTAAGAAGTGAAATATGTTGGTATGACTAGTTATCAAGCCAACATTATATAACAAATACTGATTGTCGCCGTGGTCGAGCACGAATGACATCTGATATAACATTTCATGTAAGTTTGCGCAAGCTGATTTGCAGCGAGCAGCAGCATACCTTGCGCTGGTTGGCCCGCCAATATGACATCTTGGGATTCGATGGCGTGCTTTCTCTCCATGTGCTCGAGCGATGTAACATCTGATGAGCCGAAGTTGAAGCTGGCGCGGCGATCCCGTCCAACTGTCTCCCCCGCAGCCGGAATAGCGGAGACGAAACCCTAACCCTACATGTAGCCCCTAGCTTTTGTCCATTGACATATCAAATGCCGTACCAGACATTTGGTTGATTATAGAGTACGCTATATCAAAGGACCGACTGAAATGTTATTTAGTGCTTGTATAAGCCATTATATAGCGATCTGTCGATCATTCTATACTGTGACCGATTAAACTACCTTCGCAAACGCACTTGATTGGGTAGTAAAGGGTACTAAACTGGAAAACAACAGGCATTGGCTATAATTTGATGATGGTAGCCGTTCAATAGCTGCGGGGTAGATAAAGCGGTAAATTTGTAAAGAGCCATGGCTAGAGAGTTTGCGGTCTATCGGTAGTATTTTATATATACATATATATTCAATTTACATGTATACAAATGGCTAGTTAGCATCGACATACTAGTGGGATTGTGGCAGAGTTTAGGTTGCCTTAGGGGGAAAGCGCAACCCCGCAACACAATCCGAGCGCTCCTCCCCTCCCGGGCACTTCACCGACGTGCAGGCATCAAAAGAGCGCCAGAATTGTCTAAAGCGTCTTCGGTTAACCGCCCTCTCGCACATCTTCCGCTATTCACAAACGCCCGGACTCTGCATTGTTAGTCTCGTCCTCAGGAATCACTGTCCATGCCGACCTTGGCGAAGAGAGCATGCGACACCTGCATCGCTCGCAAGGTCCGCTGCGACGGTGCTTTGCCATGTGCAACCTGCGTGGCCTCGACGCGCAAAGTGCAGTGCACCTATGTGCGACCGCAGCAAAAAAGAGGCCCTAAATCTCGCCGGACCTCGATAGGGAAAGGGCTCGGCGATGAACAGGCGCCTCAGTTAGCAAAAGAGTCGACACAGCCAGTGACAAGAAATGCATCAGGAACTGTCGAGACTGGAGCCCAGCCCACCCGCCAGCCGTCTCACATATCTGGATGGCAAGCTTCGCCCATGCTTCTCGGTACTATCTGCGATGTTATCAGCGAGTATGAGAACCATTCGTACAGTGTCTGGCCTGTCATCCGGTCCACTGTACTCGCACATCGACTGACTTCACACGGCTCGGACAAGCCTACCTTTTGCCTAGCCGCCGCGCTTTGTGCTGCCACCATAGCCCAGCTAAATCTACCACCATTGAAGTACCAGAAAAATGCAGAAGTGATGCTAGTTGATGGTGCATTTTTGTCTACCGAGTGTATTCGCATCCGAGAAGAGTGTGAATTCCGAGAGCATCTTGATGTTCGCTGGGTGCTCACCTCATTCTTTCTACATGTCTACCACGCAAAGGTGAACAAGCGTAACTCGGCGTTGCTGTTCATTCAAGAAGCGGTCTCCTCGGCGAAAGTGCTTGGTCTGGATAGCGATGATCAAGCGCTTCATGGCCCAATTGGAGATGTAGTCGACAACGGAGAGATTCTCTTCTCCCTTCTCTGGGTATCCGAGAGGTACATCCTTTCAGGTCCCCTGCATGATAGGTTCTGCGTCTGACTGTGTACAGAGGTTATAGCATGCATTTAGGACTAACCCCGTCATTTCCCGACCAGCTCATTGTCAAAAGTATCGACGGCACGGGCGACAATACCCACGTCTACGGCTTGGTGGAGCTGTCCAAGCTTTTTGCCATCTTTGACCAGTGTGCTAACCTGGATGTCTCGGAAGGACTGCTTGTTGAGTCGGAAAGGGCGTTGCAGTTACTGCAGGTTTCTGCCGATAAGACTACTACCACTCGACTAGCAGACCATTCCATAACGAGGGAATGGATGCGGATCATCATTTGGCAACGTGCTCTTTCCGCTGGGTATCTCTCATCTTCCTCACCTTCGAGCTCAATGAGTTTCACATTTCCCGTTGCAGTCAGCCATGACCTGTTGGCAGCTCTTCGGATGTTTTCTTCGGAGGATTTGCTGCCGCTTGGACGTGATCAGGTACGTAATTGAACATATCGAGAGACATACGAAACTGACATAGAACAGCTTCTGAAATGTTTTGAAATCGCAAATACACTGGCAGATACGTTGTTATGCAACTCTGCTCTTACCGAGCGTAATACACTACAATGTGGCCCTTACGATTTTCTGCACGCTTTATATCAAAAACTTCGCCCATTCTTATACCAAGATCATACACTGGACGCCATTTTAAGAGATAAGACAGCACAGGCACTTTTGTGTGCGCCATCTCGCTTTTGGAACCTGGACCCCGTGACGGCAACGGATGAAGGAGAACAAGACCCATCAGTGCAAATAATATCAGCAGTGCCTTGAGCTCCACCAAACAAACTCTCTAAACTCTTTACCGCTAAGAACGTAGGAGTCATGCGTCCCGAGCTACCTGCAGAACGATTCGACCGGGTATGTCTCCCCTTTCGAGTTGTTCATAAACGGCAGCCAGTTCCCGGAACGGTCTAACTTGCACTTTGGGCGTAACAATGCCACGCCGGGTTAACTCAACAGCCTCCATGCACTCTTTTAGCGATCCGATCAAGTTCCCGGTGATTTTGAGACCTTTGATAACGATCGTCGAAATCGGCGTTTCAATAAATGGCCGGCCGGGCGGAATGCCGATGCAGCTCAGTGTTCCGCCAACCTTGAGCATCTCAGCCGCATGAGCAAAGGCTTTCGGGTTGCCCGCTGCCACAACGACGGCGGAAGCGCCGCCCTTTGTGATTCTGTGAATCTCTTGGATGACATTGGGGACTAGCGCAAAGTCGACAAACTCTTTAGCTCCAACGGAGAGCAGATATTCGCGCTTGTCGTTTCCGCTATCGACTGCAATCACAGAGGCTCCGCGAGCTCGTGCATATTGAACTTTTTTTCGATTCTCTTTTTAGCATCAATCGAAAGCGCTGGACGCTTAATACGTACCTGCTAGATGTCCTAGACCGCCACCAGCACCGACGACCACCACCCACTCTCCGACTTTGAAATCGGCGTTCAATACAGCCTGCAGTCAACTTAGCTTTGTTTGATGCGCTACGCCCCGGTCCCAGACAAACCTTGTACGCCGTCACTCCAGCACACAAAACAGGGCCAATCAGCTTGGGGTCAACGTCATCTGGCAGGAGCGTCAGGTTGTCCGCATCCAAGGCAATATACTCTTGGAAACTTCCATCCTCGTGATGAAGATGGTTGGTGCTCTTGATGCAGTACTGCTCGGTTCCCGCCAGACAAAATTCGCATCGACGGCAAACTCGGCTGAGAAAACGGACTCCAACCAGACTGCCCAATTTCACTTCTTCACCACAATTCGGCCCGACTGCAACAATGCGTCCGACGCCTTCGTGTCCACCAACGTGGGGGAGCTTGATGTTCGTAATAGGAGTGCCGTCATGGCCTGCAGCTGTACCGCACTTTGTATGTAGGTCTATAGGGGAAAACAAACAATCAGTAGGCGCCGTTCTCCGTGGCTTGAGAGTTGCATACCACTCTGACAAACACCTGTGTACAACACTTTGGCCAGGACTTCATTGTTGCCTGGTGTTGGGACAGGATAGTCGTCCACAAACTCGACAGCGCCGCCGAGTGAGCGTACCAAAGCGACGGTCTGAGTTTTGGGAATGGTTTCAGCCATGGCTATGCTGTACTGGAAAGAAGGTTAGATGCAAAGAGAAAGGACACGAGTTACACCGATCTTGGGAAAGGAGGGATGGGCAAAGTATTTGTAGCCAGTAGCAGAGTTCTAACCAGCTTGCTTCCTAACCCTCGTAGGTGTCGGCGCGCCCCCGATGGTTACACGTAAAGGAGAGATGGGGTCACAAGGTTTGAGGTTCTACCTATCGTACGATCTTCCCCCATCTACTGTTGGGAGAGACTTGCAATTTCTCCGAGTCTCCAAGTGTGGGGGGTGCATGGGGTCAGTATGTAAGTACAACATAGTCGCAGACACATCGACACTGGTGGCCTGGATAGCAACCGCAATATTCAATCACAGGTGAGTATCACATTATTCAGTCGACTCGGACTTCTCAGCGTGTGCATATAGAGTAGATAAATGCAGAGATAATAACAACAATAACTGACATGCAAGTATGTAGCTTACCCCGCAGTGCGAAAGAGAAAATAGAGGAACCGGAACCTTCAATTACCATACTCACTCAGTATTAGATGCGCTGTCTTCCGTGGACCCCCCACACTTGTCTAGATTTTCGAGCATATATCGAACACTAGGCAGCTAGAATCAATTGGCAAATCAACTAGAACCTGCATGTTTCCAATAATACTCGGATCCGTGCTATAAACATGAAACGCGTGTAAGGAAACACAGAAAGACAAGTCGGCTGATCAACTGAGACTCGTTCGGAGAATTGACCTCGGAGAAATCGTCGAGTGGTACGGATGTATAGTATATGTATGTTGGTATTGTATGGTATCATAGCATAGTATCGTTTGATATGGTGGGTATGTGGGTTTTTATGTATGGGTGATGGTATTATTTATTTGAATATCTGAGGAATAGGCAGATCATCATCAAATCTCAAAATGAAAGTGGTCTGGAATATATTGAGAGTGCTATAGTCACTTATGGGGTCATAGGCAGTGGACTACATGTATGTATCTTGACGCTCATTGGCTGGACAGTACCCAACCATATGCATTAAACTACACCTGTACTTTGCTCCTTAGTAGCGGAAAGCGAAGCTGCAGGATCTTTTAAGACCAATCTTGGAGGACATCATATTCTTCGATGGTTTTATCGCTTGCTAGAATCGTGTGTCTCACTAGACATCGTATGGCTAATAAGACAAGGAAAAGGTGGACGAAAGAACTTTCGGGTTGACCTGCCCATGGGCAGGGCACATGGTGGGGCAGAGACGCAATGACGAGATATCTTTTCCAATAGAAAAGAACTCGAGGGACAACGACAGCAGGGAAAGTTGTGCGATTCTCTCTTCCACATTCTCGATCTTTCTTTATTTTCCTTTTCTTGAAAGATCAGTTCAATCAAAATAAAAAGAAAGTCTGCAGCTTGCTTCCGGCCATTCATTTGAACCTGTTCTACTCGATCAATCAATCGCAATGACGGAACTACAGACACCCCTCAGCGACGTAAGTATTTACAGACTTGTCAACTTCCATCAAAAAACAAGGTGACAAGTTTTTACTAACAAAACCCAAACCGTTCATCAGGCATCCCAAATCGCTTCATACGAGCTCTCCCCCTCGGCCGTCCTACCAGCCTTCACGGCCACGATAGCCTGGGATATTGGCACTCGGCTACGCGATCGTATCCTATCCCTACCGGCCTCGCAACGCAAGGCAGCCGTCATCTCGATCACGCAAACGAACGGGAACCACATCCTCTTTCAAGCCGTGACCGAGGCCGGCACACTACCGGACAACGACGAATGGGTGCGTCGGAAACGCAATGCCGTTCTCAGATGGGGGCTGAGCACGTGGGGATTGCGAAGGAAGTTGTTGGGTGCGGGGACTATCGAGGAAGCCGACTTGGAGACTGCGTTTGCCAAAAAGTTCGCGCTGAAGAGTTCGAGTGGCTCTCCGGATGATTTTGCCGTTCACGGAGGCGGCTTTCCGGTGAGGGTCAAGAGTGTGGATGGCATCGTCGGTGTGATTGTAGTCAGTGGGCTAAAGCAGGAGCATGATCATCAGGTCATTGTGGAAGTTCTCAAGACTTATATCGAGCAATTGTAATGTTATATAGTTTCTGTCTTCTCGGTGAAAATCATGCAAAAGAGTCTATTGCGCAGCAATCTTTGAGCCTTTTCTCTCGCACGCTTTCGCGCGGCATCACTTGGTATCACTTTTGATTGCAGTCTTAACAATCATTCCTTAGAATACAGTGTAACATACATAATCGGTAATGAAAACAGAAAAACGCAATAACTCCTTAATGCCCTTTACAAGAAAAGATAACGCCTACAACTCATCGTGGCCGCTAGGCTCGTCGTCCTCATCAGGAGCCGAACCAGCGCCATAGAGCTTGCTGGTGATTGGGTAGGCAACGCTCGACAATTTCTCACGCTGCTCCTCGAAATCTTCCATTGTGGCACTGGCGCCGTTCTCGTCAAGCCAGTCAGTGGCTTCCTTGACAGCATCCAAAATCTATAAAGGGATGCGTTAGTAATCCATGTTGAAACCATTTCCACTTTTCGCTGGTAAACTTACAGTTTCCTTGTCATCCTCGTCAAGCTTGCCACCCAAGCCATCTTCGTCAATGACCTGGTTCTTGAGGCTGAAGGCGTAGTTCTCGAGAGCGTTACGGGCCTCGATCTTGCCACGCGCAGCCTTATCCTCCTCAGCGAATTCTTCGGCCTCAGCAACCATGCGGTCGATTTCTTCCTGGGTGAGACGGCCCTTGTCGTTGGTGATGGTAATCGACTCAGCCTTGCCAGTGCCCTTATCGGCAGCGCTGACCTTTAGGATACCGTTGGCATCAAGGTCGAACGAGACCTCAATCTGGGGAACACCACGAGGGGCGGGCGGGATACCGTTGAGTTCGAATTTGCCCAGCAAGTTGTTATCCTTGGTCATTGATCGCTCTCCTTCAAAGACCTGGATCAAGACAGTGGGCTGGTTATCGGCAGCAGTAGAGAAGATCTGAGACTTGCGGGTCGGGATCACAGTGTTGCGAGGAATCAACTTGGTCATGACACCACCAGTAGTCTCGATACCCAAGGTAAGAGGATTGACGTCCATGAGAACGACGTCTCCAGTACCTTCCTCTCCAGAGAGAACACCACCCTGAACGGCGGCACCGAATGCGACAGCCTCATCAGGGTTGATGCCCTTGCTGGCCTTCTTGCCGTTGAAGAACTCTTCCAAGAGAGACTGAACCTTGGGAATACGAGTAGAACCACCGACCAAGACAATGTCGTTGATGTCAGACTTCTTGACCTTGGCATCCTTGAGGACCTGTTCAACGGGCTTCAAGGTACGCTTGAAGAGATCCATGTTAAGCTCCTCGAACTTGGCACGGGTAAGGGTCTCGGAGAAGTCCTTGCCCTCGTGGAAGGCTTCGATTTCAATGCGAGTAGACATCTGGGAAGAAAGAGTACGCTTGGCCTTCTCGACCTCGCGCTTGAGTTTACCCATGGTCTTGAGGTCCTTGGTGATGTCAACGTTGTTCTTCTTGTTATAGAGCTTGACGAAGTGGTCCATCACACGGTGGTCGAAATCTTCACCACCCAAGTGGGTATCACCAGCGGTAGCCAAGACCTCGAAAACACCGTTATCGATCGAGAGGAGGGAAACGTCGAAAGTACCACCACCGAGATCGTAGACAATGATCTGGCGCTCATCACCGGTCTTGTCAAGACCATAGGCGATAGCGGCGGCGGTTGGTTCGTTGACCACACGGAGAATGTTCAACCCGGCGATGGTACCGGCGTCCTTGGTGGCCTGTCTTTGGGCGTCGTTGAAGTAGGCGGGGACAGTAACGACAGCGTGGGTAACGGTCTTGCCGAGGTAGCCCTCAGCGATCTCGCGCATCTTGGTCAAGACCATGGCAGAGACTTCTTCAGGAGTGAAAGTCTTTGGGGTTTTGTTGACATCAACCTTAACCACGGGTTTCCCATCCTTGCTGGTAACCTTGAATGGGAAGTTCTTGATATCCTTCTGGACATCCTTGTCGTCAAACTTGCGACCGATCAGGCGCCTTTTCTTTTGTTAGTAACAGAGATCTTTCCTTAATTACCACTGAGGATGCCCAACTCACTTGATATCAAAGATTGTCCTGGTAGGGTTCGATGAATACTGGTTCTTTGCGGCATCACCGATCAGGCGCTCCTCATCCGTGAAGGCCACGTATGAGGGAGTGATACGGTTACCCTGGTCGTTGACAAGAATTTCAACTTTCCCGTTTTGCATCACACCAACGCAAGAGTACGTCGTTCCCAAATCAATACCAATGACTGAACAAGGAGCAGAGTCAGTGATTATCCTCGGGCGCTATGCATCCGGAATGAGAGGAGCCTTACCAGTGCCATAGTTGTCAGTGAGATTCTGGTCATCAGAAGCCTGGGCAGTTCCCAGAAGAGCCAGGGGCGCAATAAAGACAAGAAGCAAGTAGAGGACAGTTGTCCAAGCGAACGGCTTGGACGCTGAGTCCAGCCGAGAACCTCGCGACATTTTGTGGCGTTCAGAGAAAAGGACAACTAAACAGGGAGCGCTGGCGATATCCCGGCCGCTGCGAGCTTTCCTTCCAAGAACGAAAGAAAGACGACCACGCGGTCAATTCGAGTGGTTGTCTCAAACAACACAAAAATACTGGAGAAAAGAGAGAAGAATGGAAGGAGGAAGAGGAGTGGGAGGAAAAGAGAGAACAGACGGAGAAAGACGGGGAGGAAAGAAGGGAATAAATAAGTACGGCGGCGCGAAGGATGGGCCATGCTGGCCTTTTCGCCCGCCACACATTTAAGGTTACTTCTCGCGCTCTCATTGGCTGTCCCCCTTGCGCCCACGAGCGGCTGACTCATTCTCCTTAGCCAATCAGAAAGCGACAAAGAGTCTCTTTTCGAGACCGAATCGGATGGAATCCTCGCTTTTGCCTGTGTTCTTCGCCATTTTACCCGGGAGTCAGTACTCTGCCAGAGAGCAAGTGGCGATACATCGTATACATGTGCACTTGCTGCTTTGTTCCCACCAGTAGCCTACCAGCAGCTTCCATGTGGCGAACGCAGATAGCAAGCAATGCCGGTTTTAGTTGTGGCGATCCCAGCATAACGCAGTAGCAAATAGTGATATCGTTCCTTATTGACCTCATCGACCAATATCAGATTCTAGTATATTTTTACCATAAGTGTGATACTGGGGCAGTGGAAGCTCGGAACCCCCAGTTTGTTATCTAATCATAGCACCTCACCTCGGTTCAAGCGTGGCATTGGCCACTGTGGCTTGTCAGCGCCGGGAGATCGTCACAGAGGGAGGATTCGGATATCGGCCTGGGTCTGGAGTATGTAGATAGGGCAATCGAAGCCCATCTCAGCTTATTCCACCGCGCAAATGACCATTCTCTACTACTTTTAACAGAGCAAGTGGACATTTGTGAGGCCACGCCACATACATGTAACCGTAAGCAACAGGACTTGGTGGTGACGCCAGGCATGATGCCTTGTTTCAAATATAAGACTACATGTAACTACATATAACAGACTCATATCCACGTCCATCCCGGGTGTCTCGAGCTAGTGCCGACCAGATAACTTTGGCCCCTTTCACCATCATTATCGAGTCTGCATACGTACAAGAATCAAATACCAGACAATATAGGTGTAATCAAATTTCCTATACTAATCCGCTATGCTTCAGTAGGTAATCGAAGCCAGCATGAAAAGGCTACTCCAGCAGCCCAGCCGCCACAGTATCTCCAGCCGCACGAAGCACGACCCGTCCAGGAGCCTCGAGAGGGACCGGCTGGTCCACCTCCACCACAATCCTTGCCACTGTGCCTGGAGGAACGATCTTTGGTCTCTTTTTTATTGCAGCCCCAGAGCCCTTGTCTAACGTAGCCACCAATCGGCTAATGCGGCCTGATACGTGCAGGCGGCCACGGTGGACATCTACCTGCATTGGCATCAAGTGATCAAATGCCAATACTTTGGTAGTAAAGGTCTGTATATTCTGGATGGGTGAGCCAGGGCTGCAAACAATATCACCCGATCTCAAGTGAGCCGGGTCGATATTGGCAAGATGGATGACCACGTTTTGTCCCGCTACAGCCCAATCACCGGGCTCTCCATCCTTTTCCAGCCCTTTGACCAGAGCGGACTCCCCACTAGGCATTATCACCAGCGAATCGCCTACTTGCAAGCTACCTGCATCAATACGTCCTGAAATCGAGAGGGGATTCTGAACACCGCCGCGGAACACGTCACCAATCGTCATGCGTAGTGGTTTGTCAAGCGCATGAGAGAACGGCTCCGCTGTCTCAAGTTCGTCGATCAGAAGAGAACCCGTGTACCAAGCGGCTTTAGGATCTTTGCTGCTCTTGGTTATGTTATCACCATGATAACCAGAACAAGGGACGAAAGATAGGTTCTTAGCCTGGAACCCTGCAGTTGTGAGGAATGATGATATTTGCTGCTCAATCTCATCAAAGCGGTCCTTAGACCAAGAAACCGAGTCCATCTTGTTGACTGCAACAACTACTTTCTGGACGCCCATACTTCGGACCAGGAGAGCATGCTCTTTAGTTTGGCCTTTCAACCCAGATTCAAAGTTCCCCGTGCCTGCATCGATTACTAGCACTGCAAAATCTGCTTGGCTCGCCCCGGCTATCATATTCGGTATAAAGTCACGGTGACCCGGGGCGTCAACAATCGTGAATTGCGTTTTGTCGGTCTCAAACTTGTTCGTTGCAATGTCTATGGTGACTCCACGGGCACGTTCTTCCGAGCTCTGATCCAACACCCATGCGAATGCGAAAGATCCTTTGCCCAGTTTTTCAGCTTCGCGGCGGTACTTCTCCATCGTTCTCTGATCGACCGCATTCAGATCAGCGAGTAAGCGCCCCATAAGCGTGCTCTTCCCAGCATCTACGTGGCCTGCCACGTATTACTTGTCAGTGAGTGAACGACCTGCGGTAAGAATTGTCTCAGTCTTAGTGTTGACTCACCAATAACCACAAAATTTGCCGCTTTCTTCTGATGGGACTTTTCATACTCTGCGAGAACATTGAGGTTCTTGCTTTTCACCTTCACTGGTTCTTCCACGCTGAGGGCTTTCACGCCACTTGATAAATCGGTTTGGCTCTTTTTGTCAGCAGAACCTTTTGATGCAGCCTGCTTTGCTTTGAGGCCTGGTCATCTGTCAATGGGCACTCAGGTTATCTTATCTTTCGAACAGGCAAACCTTTGGATGCATTTTGCGCGTTGAGCACGACGTCATCGGGACTGGGTCCTGCAAAGTCAAAAGCTTCAGTTAAATTCTGTCCGTAAACTCGCATGACATCAAATCCATTGCTATATAGGTGGCCAGGCTCAGACGTCGAAAGATAGTTCCCGTTCCCAATGATAGCGGCGGCGAAAGTTGATGGGGGTGCACGCAAGTTGGCCCTTTCTTCCGGTTGTTGTTGTGGTGGTTCCAATACAGATGGTTCTTTGCTCACAGACAGCCGTGAAACTTTCTCATTGAGATGATCGTGAGCGACTGGAGGGCTTCTAGATTTTGAAAGGCGGTTTCCTAGGCGACTCTCCTTGTTAAGTACTGAATTACCTGCCGATCTCTCAGGTACTTTTGTCGGATCGACTGCCAACCTCTCTGCCAGTGAGCGCGAGGTTGGCTTTTGCTCGCTTTGCTGGGCTGTTGATGATCTCTCAGATGCAATGGGTTTCTCGCTCTCCTTCTTCTTCCGCGCTGCAGCAAGGGCGGCTAACTTCGACGTTTTTCCCTCTGGGGCACCACCCAGTAAACCCACTCGCGGATACAATGGTTCGACGGTTATTTCTGCCCTCCGATCCACCGGGATATTCAACCACGGCGCATCACGAAAGAACTCGGCGGCGGAGATGGGTGCCTGGCACGGTGATCTCCCGAAATCCACAGGGTACACTGAAGAGAAACATCTGTTAGAATATTTCACAGCTTACAGACAGCGTCAGTGAAAATTTCAAAGCAAGAAATGGACTAGACCTACATATCATGACTACTTCAGATGATGGAAGCATGTGTCTTTCGAAAAGCATCCGAGCCTGGCCATGGCGAGAATGCGGTGCATATAGGCAAACGGAATTGAAGTGATAGAAATATTAGATACAAAGACTTACCACCTCCTGCTGTAGGCTTGGTTATCGGCGCCGTTTCCTTCTTCTTAGCCTCCTTCACCTTTTTGTCTAACAATTATTGTTGAATGCATTAGCGGTAGTAACACCAAGTCTGACTTTAAAGCGGAACCGTACTTCGTAGATAATTCACTGATTTAGACACGTCGTTATAGTAGTGCCAGAGAGCTTCTTGAACCTCCTCTCGCGACGCAGCCACTGACGGCTGTCCGGTGCGGAGCTCGTTGAGAACCTCATTTGTATATGCTTCGAGTCGTTCTTGCTCTTCTGGGTCTACATCGTCGTAGTCCTCATCGTAATCATCGTCATCGTATTCTAGCGTCTTGACTCGATGGCGCGACATTGCCTCTAGTAAACGGCCGCGGGGTATCTGAAGCGGGGGGTGAGTCAAGGATCAAAACGGTGTCGAGACGGGTAGACACAAGCTCTTCAGAGATCGCCCAGTTCGAATAGACAGGAAGAAATAAACCGTTAAATCTATAGTGGTCAGTACCTGGTGTAGAGAAATGTCAAGAAGAGAACAAGGCAACTGGTGAGTATTGATCATAAATCGGGCACAATGCAGTCGGCGTGTTTTGGTGTTGCGGAAGGCACGAAAGCTTGGCGCTCCCGCGCACGTCATAGCTGGGAGTTAGTTGTTCACGACCCGTTGCAGACTGGTTCCTGGCTTTTCTACCCCTTTCATCTTGATATTCTACATTAAGGCTTACTCTAATACCTATTCTCTTTCTTACCTTCTTAGTTAGTATCTTAATCGATCGTTATCCGGTTCACCACGCTCTTGTCTGACGCCAAGCAGCATCTACGCTCTTATCAAGCAGCCTAACTGGAAAAGGCAGCTGGGGTAACACAAATTAGACGAACAGCTGGGATCTAGTGATGGAGCTATTTACTCTTCGAGCTTAGGTTTTCCAGAATTGTCAAAGACGCCATGCGATTTGTGACTCTTTACGCTAAAGTCAGGTCCTGGGGCCTCGGCGCTGTTTGGTTACATCGACGATTGCCCGGCATTTCGTGTAAAGCGCTCTGTTCACCTGTTCCACCAATTAAAACATGATCAATGATCGATTAAATCTGAAAAGGCAAGCTAGTCTAAATGGCGAGCTCCGAGGTGCCATTCTCGCCATGGAGTGAGTCTCTGCTATTAAAGCCATTGCTCCTCGCTCAACATCTCGCGTCAATTCTTCCTACGCGGGTGTATATTTCTGGCAATAAATAGTCGCGATGAAGTTCTCGCGGCCTTCAGCTCTGCTCGCTTTTGCGATCCCTGCATTGGGATCCCCTTATCAGGTGAAGGAGAGCCATTTCGTGCCTCGTGGTTGGAATGCCATTGGCTCTGCTCCCGAAAGTCATCGCATTGAGCTTCATTTCGCGCTGAAGCAGAGTCACTTCGATGACCTGGAGACAGCCTTGTACGAAGGTAAGGCATAATTTGTGTAACATGGGTTTTACTTTGCCGGGCTAATCACCATTCGGTGCACAGTTTCTACTCCGGGACATCCTCGGTATGGACAACATCTCAGTGAAGAGGATGTCCATGAGTTGGTTAAGCCTACAGATGAAACCCTGAACCTAGTTGAAGAGTGGCTTGACAGCCACGGTGTGAATGTCAATGAGCTTGACTACACTCCCTCTAAAGACTGGTTCACTGTAACGATTCCCGTCGACACCGCTCAACGCCTTTTGAACACCAAGTACTCTATCTATGAGCACGAAGATGGAACCCAGCTGGTTCGCACTCCCAACTGGTCGTTGCCTGAACATCTCCACGACCATATTGAATCCATTCAGCCCACAACTTCTTTCTTCCGCCCTCGTAAGGATGGAAAGAACTTCAAGATTACCGATGAGATAGAGTCTTTCTCTGCACTTGCTGTTGCGAAAGCGCAAATCGATAACCCAACTGTTGATGATGTCTGCAACTCCACTTCAGTTACGCCGCTTTGCCTTCGTACTCTGTACGGAACCATTGACTACACCCCTCAGGCCGTCGGCAAGAACAAGCTTGCCTTCAACAACTTCTTGAACGAAACTGCCAACCACTCCGATGTCAATATTTTCCTCGACACTTTCCGGCCAGATGCTAAGGGTTTCAATTTCACTACGTTCATTGTCAACCACGGAGATGACCAGCAAACGCCCAACACACCGGAGCAGCTTGCGGATGGCAAAGATATTGAGGCCAACTTGGACGCCGAGACCGTCATTGGCCTCTCATATCCCACCAAACTATACTCGTACAACACTGGTGGCAGCCCTCCATTCCAGCCCTCTGTGGGAACCGAGACAAATACTAACGAACCCTACTCGATCTGGCTGAAATTTGTCTCGAGCCAGTCTAATGCTGTCTTGCCTCAAACTATCTCAACCTCGTATGGTGACGAAGAGCAGACTATTCCCCGGTCGTACGCGCACACAGTTTGCAGACAATTTGCTGCCCTGGGAGCCCGAGGTGTCACCATCCTCTTCGCCAGCGGTGACTCTGGTGTTGGCTCTAACGGAACCTGCGTGTCCAACGACGGCAGAAACCGAACCCAGTTTATCCCCGAGTTCCCTTCGAGCTGCCCTTACGTCACCAGTGTCGGAGGCACCATGGACTTCAACCCGGAAGTCGTGGCCTTCAACGAGCGCAACGGCTATGTCAGCGGTGGTGGCTTCTCCAACTACTTTGAGCGGCCGCTCTACCAGGCAAAGGCCGTTGGAGAATACGTCAAGGGGCTTGACGGTCTACACAATGGCCTCTACAACAAGCATGGCCGTGCTTACCCGGATCTTGCCGCCCAAGGTCGTGCTTTTGCCATTGTCTGGAACGGAACAGTCAAGGGCGTCGATGGAACCAGCGCGGCCACCCCAGCGGCAGCCGGTGTAATCTCCCTAGTCAACGATGCCCTGATTGCAGCCGGCAAGCGCCCATTGGGATTCCTGAACCCGTGGCTGTACGCCGAGGCCCACAAGACCTTCACCGATATCACCAGTGGCTCGTCCTTTGGATGCGACACCTCTGGTTTCCCGGCGAAGAAGGGTTGGGATGCTGTTACTGGGTTTGGCACATTTGTAAGTTCTGCCTCTCTATTGTTTTCCATCCCAAGCTTACTAACATGATCTGTAGAACTTCAAGAAACTCAAAGACCTCGCTTTGTCCAAGTAGTTAGTAAATTTTTAAAGAGGTAACCTTATGTCCATCCTAAGTATATACTGAAGCAATTGAAAAAGTTTTTTGTTTCATTCTTTTTATTTAAGAGTGTGAATAATTTTTCGAATGCCTCTTTACTGTGTCACAGTGTGTCACTACGGAGCTATACGTAGCCAGCAATCCAAGAATCAGCTGCGATGCACTCGATGGGCAAGAAAAACAATAGAGGAAATACTATATATGAAACTAGTAAGCAATAAGAATAATTCACGAATCGTGCCAACCATTATGCTGTTTTATGCTTGCTTTCCTGGTGTGTATATCTGTTGTCATGCATACTATGACTTACTTGGTCATCGAGTTTCTTATCGCAACGGACTTCCACCCAAGAAGTCGGGCTGGCCGGGGGCACCAAAGGTGCCGTTGCTGGGAGTCAGTGCATTTGCGCGTCTGAATGCCTGGCGCGGAGTAGATGGAGTGCTATTCCCGGCCACCGAAGGGATGTTGCTGCTCGATAGATCAGGCGTGTTGCGTCCGCTGCCGTTCGTAGAGTTATTGTTTCCAGCGACGGCAGTGCCTGGACGATTTAGCGCAACGGCCGGGGTGCCGTTACGTTGAGGCGGGCGGAAACCGAGCTTGAAGCCCTGGGAGAAAATCTCCTCTAAGATCTGGTTGACGATGCCAGCGTCTTCGTATTCTTGGAACTTTTTCCAGAGACGCAAGGCCATGCGGGCGTCTTCGATGGAGTCGTGACCCTCAACCACCTCCGGGTTTTCTTCTTGGATGTATTCTTTGAAAACAGCCCATGCGAGATATCGTAAGCTCAGGCGACGGTTTTTAGCCGGGTGGAAAAAAAGGTACTGTGTGTCGACGGTTTGTGCTTTGGGAACCTGGATGTTGATTTTGCGAAAGTCTGATGCCAACCCGTGGCCGACAAAAATGCAACCCAGATTAAGCAATACCCACAGCTTTTTGTAGGCTACTTTCAAAGGTACCAGATTGTGCTGACTCGTTCGAGGGTCCAAATCACCCGGTTTGATGCCGGAGAATTGAGTCACATAATCAACTATTGTGTCCTTGATTGTTATATAGTCGTCGATAAAGGGAACGCCTTCATGCAAGCCCGAGCCTCTCAAGACCGACACTCGGGCAAGACCGCTCTTGCTAGGTCGGATCATTTCCTGAGTGCCGTCGGCTTTAACATCGATTTCGGCTTTTTCCAAGTCCACGAATTCGGTGTCGAGGGCAACTGGTGTGCCGGCCTGGGGCCGCTCCTCTGGCATGAGTATGTGGCAAGATTCATTGATTCGACCGCCGCTAATCATTGTCAGCACAGCTCACATTATAATATGGGAACCAAAAGAAAGAAAAAACGGAAGAAGAACATACTTCATGGACCACTCGTGGAAAAGCAAGGTGGTGTCCAGTTTATCCTTCCACGAATCGTCGACCTTGTGTCTCGCACTCTTGACCTGATATGCTATCACGCTCGGGATTTTCCAGGTATCCGTGAATTTCATTGCTTCCTCCTTTGTTACTTCGGTGACCAGGAAATCGTTGAAGAGATGCCAGCGATTTTTCTCTTCCCGCTGGCGAGCAGATACGCTGACGTTGATGAAGGAAACCAGATGGGGTTTCTGGTGCTCCGTGATGTCAATTTCAGTCACGACCCCAACCAATTCGTACACTGTCAGCCCGGGTGTCTTGTTCTGTATACATTTACGAAGACTGTCGCCTTCAAAGCAGTGCAGCTGGCCGTTTTCGACGACGATTCCTAGTTCCTCCGGTAGCCATCCCGGAGTAGCCCAGAGGTGACGGTAATGATTCGTAAGTCCTGTATTCAATATCAATACAGGCGGCATGCGGTGTACGGTCCTCCGAATTGCGACTTGCTGATAGCGTCTGCAATGATTACACCAGCCTCGATTTTGAGTCTCTCTCTCGATACTCGTCTTCAGAATAGAAGAGAATCTCATTGGAGGGCTTCTCCGAGCTTGCTTGATATCTGGCGCTTGATATATGAGCTCGTTGGCATAGGCGTTGCCCGGTCTAACGATTTCATTCCGACAGAACATGCACCGGATTGACTCGGATGCAATTGTAGCAAGATTTCGATCAAGTTCATCAGATTCGGGGCTGATGGCACGATAGTCATTGGCCATTTGGTTTAACACGAACCGGTTGACTGATTGAATGGCTGCGGACAGGGCTTTGTTGGTAAGATTTTCTTCCAGTAGCCCCAGTTTTGAAGCCTCGCGATAACCGCTGAAAGTCTTTAGAAGGTTTGTGGCTTGACAATTCTGACCATTGGCCTTTTCTAGCATATCAAAGAGGTAGCCCATCTCGCATAGGAAGCAGTCCTCAGAGACGCAGCTGCTAGCGGCGTGATGTAGAGCGAGGTTTCGCACGAGAGGTATGAACTTGAACAGCTGGAGGAGCGCGTTGGTGAAGGAGTTTGCTATATGGGTTTCCAAACCAGAAAATATGGTTTTATTATAGTACCTGTTGAAGTGTCAGACTGTAGGAGTTGGGCAACGATGACTGAAAGCCGTACCTGAAATCGAAATCGTCGACGCCGAATCTGCTATATTTGATTTCAACATTGCTATACTTGAGTAAAGGATCTTCTTCTACTTCAGCACCGAGTTTAGCACTCTGCAGGGCGTCCGAAACATCCCCGATAACACCATCACCCCTGTTCCTGGGCGACTCACGCGCCTTCTCACTCAAGAACTTTGGAGCTGCCAAAGCCGGCTCAGCCGAAACCAGCTGGCGAACATTCTCAACTTGATAGCGGCGACCCTTTTTGGGGTTCGGGGCAAAATGACCCAGTTCTGCCGGTCGAAGATAGGGTAGAATAGACGGGTCCACCGGTGCCGGAGGACTTCCGTAATCAAACACGAGATGACTCGGCCAGGCAGAAAAGAGGCGCTCGTGGTAGAATGGCATGCCAGTCGCGTTCAACGGGGTGTCTAGCGACCAATCAACCATCTGCGGTTGTGGTACTACGTCGGCAAACTCGGTCTCTTTGCTCATTTCATTGAAGTGGATCTTGCTTGGGGAGCCCCAAAGGTGGATGGCAAATTCGGCGTCATTGATAGCCAGGGCTTCTCCCGAGGGGGACACCTCGATTCCCAGCATAAAGTTGACATTGGCTTGGCGGAGATTGATGGTGTTGGGGTTCATGAGATCGACAACTTGAAGCTGCCCGGACTGGGATGCTACGAAACTGGTTGTGTGAAGTCGCGGATGCATGCGTACATAAGCTGCACCTGCGTGAAATGGGATTGGGGGCAGTGGTGTCAGCGTTTTCAAGTCATATACATTTGCCAAAGGATCGACGATCGGAGCTCCCATGTGCCGTACGGAGAAACCACAAGTGACCAGAAAGTCATTTCGAGCATCCATGTCGTTGATTGCAGCACCATGAGCCTTCCAAGTCTTGACTATTTTGAAATCCGCTAAGCTGAGGGCATTTACCGAGCCCGTATCAGTGGCCGCGCAGAGATAACGGCTTTTCTTCATGATAGTATAGTTGTGCTCGGTTGGGATCTTGTCGATTATTATCCCTTTGTCTATATCTATCGTAAACATGGTTTTCTGGCAGCCGGCGACGATGACTCGGTTTGTTTGCGCGGTGAAACTGATGCAGCGGAGGTCGACCATCTCGGGGTGAGTAACGTGCCACTGAGTGAGACCCCGGCGGGTCACCATATGCACACTCTTGGACGATATGGATATGACGCCCTTTTCATGGAAAAGGAGCTGCCGGACGGAGCCATCAGATGCGGGATGGGCTCTGATGGAGGTGTATCTCTGGAGCTCTGGGCCGTAGAAGGAGGTGATCCGGCCCTGTATGCAGGAGGTGAGTTAAAAAACAGTAATATTCGGTTAGTTTCATAAAAGACTGACATATTCATTCCCTGCCCATAGCAACTCTTGGATATCGTCGAAGGCAATGGCCGTTGCAGCGGTCGGTAGGAGATGAGGGCCTGGCGGAGGGACCGCAATCCGCGAGACCTCGTCCCAATCGGCCTCCATGGATGTAAGTAGGACAAGGGCGCCGATTGGTCAGTTAATGGCCCTTTACTCCAACAGCGATATCATGCAGCGCCCTTGGCTACTATGGCTGGAGATGCTCGAGCGACACAGCGCCAAGGTCGCAGTCTGGCGTCATTGCCCAAGCGCGGACGCGGGAAAGGGCGCGGCGGGGTGGACTTGACTTCTGTCGCGACGTCTACAGAAAGGACATGGTTCTGTATCACCGGAGGAACAGGATGTTTTTTTTTTTTTTTGGCCTTTTTGAAAAGAGTGCACGTTTATCTGGAGCAATAGCACGGGACTCTGTCTGGGACCCGGTGTCAATCGCCGATTGCTGGCGTCAAGTAAGCTCTGTTACTTCTGTACCGAGATACTTGATAATCAATCACATCTCGACCTATCGGCGGGAGGAGCGGGTTTTGGGTCACGTGACAAAACAACAGCAGTTTGTGAAAGTTCGGCTGCTTAGCATGACTTGATACAGCTTCATCCCGGCGTCTTTTTGCCAGGGGCCAGTGTTCTCAGCATTACCTTGGTCTACTGCGCATCGAGCCTTTTTTTTTTTTGTAAGACTACGGATGTAAATCGAGGTGTATCATTCAACAACCATAGATCAAGCAAAAAGAAAGAGAAAAGTGAAAGGCCAATGAAAATAAGGGATAATGAGCATAGCTGACTGGTGGGAATCTGGACAATTGTGATGCCTGTTTCTTTGCGCAAATTCCGCCATTTTCTCAAAGCAACTGATGGATTACATTTCTGTGTTGGTGAGCCTGCGCCACGCTGCAGCTCTGCAGTCTGCAGTACTCGGTCTAAGTTTACGATTTCCCCCCCCCCCCCTGATTCTGGCCGAAGACTACCATTTTCTTTGTCCATAGCTTATATTTTCCCATAGATTCATATATTCGGCTTCCAAGCTCTTTGTCAATTCACGTAGTGGTTAGCAACACGGTGGTACAGTATGACCTTGGGAGACGCTTTCCCAGTGGCTTCGTTCGAAAAGATACAACCCAAGGCACTTTGGGGAGAACAAGCAAAGAAGTGCATGCTCTTTTACGGTCAATCATGACGGAAACGGGCCGCGGGCGGGTTTCAGGAGAGAACACGATATTTCCTTGAACAGCTGCAAGCTGACGCTATTTGTAAGGAACGCCGTACCCAATATACATACCCTGGGACGTGCGGAGGACCGGCTATTCAGACCAGATTATCCCCATATCCATCATAGCTCACTCATGTGCATCTGTTGTGAATGGAGTGGGATTTCGGATCCGGTATGTGAAAATGCCATCAAGTCCACCTGTGACGATGTTAGATGTGACTTGTCACAAGTCATCCCCAGGAAGAGGTTGCAGGACCAATCCACCATGGTCAGATGACACCAATCCCTGCCATCCATTTCGGTCCTATTGCTTCTGCCGATACAGTGATGAGGAGTGGACAAGAACGAGACGCTAGCGCTGAACGAGAAGGGGTGATCGCTTTCGAGATGGAAGGCGCTGGAGCGTTCGAGGAGGTTCCTCGTATCGTGGTCAAAGGCGTAAGCGATTATTCGGACTGTCATAAGGACAAGAAATAGCAGGGTTTCGCGGCAGCGAGTGCAGCCTCGGCGCTCAAGGCTCTCCTTGAGCGGTACCTCCGGACAGAAAAACGACCGTCTGCCACTCCGCACGCCATCATCACGCAAGGTGGATCGAGAAACAAATCCTTTGTGGTGGCCAATGACATCCGGCAAGGAAATGAACTAGAAATTTTATCTCCGAGGCCCTATAATTACATCCAAGAAGGGTCAATTTTCGAGGGAAGTGTTCGGGCTGTATCCTCGGTTATACAGGGAAATAAGCTGAGCATACAGATCAAGATATTTGATTATCTCGGATCCCAATCTCCTTCTCTCTTCCTCCCCCCTGTCCTTAGGTGTCTCTTTTGGAGGTTGGAGCCATTCCATCTGACGATTCTATTCGCTGCCTTGCTTTTCGCTCGGCGTATATTACGATAAGTCCTCGATCTTTCAGAACACGACCGATACAGTAGATTAAGTACAGTAAGGACCAGGGAGTATCATTCAATCTCTCAACAGAAGTTGGATCTTTTCTGTTAATCCCTCTGAGCCACTAGCCCTCACATGATAAGAATAGATGCGTCCTTCCTGAGCTTGTTCCTGACCTAAGGTCCAAAAAGCGGAATTGGGCCAATGTTTATTTTCCACTTCTCTGTAGAGGAATTTTACATATTGAGATTGATGGATACATATACCACATTTGCAGGACATTGTTTGGTATTACTATCTATAATCCGCGTTCATAGCATCGAGAATGTCCTTCTACTATGTTTCTAGCACCCCGTCACCGTCATATTTTCTCATTTTGATTCAGTATTTGCAGCATATGTAGTAATTGTTAGCATCTGACGTGGCTGATCCTGGGCTTTGGCCAATATTCAGGGACTATTGCGTTATTCAGGAGCAGTGTCTACGTTTGTTTCACGGCCAAACCTTGGTAGGTGCCGTGCTGTTCGTAAGCCAATACCACCAAGCCCATTTTACGCTGCGGTGTAGACAGCACGGGGCCCGAGGTCGAGGGTGAAGGCACAGTAATGGTTGGGCCTGCCGATGACGGAGGATTTTCAACAAAGATGTGTTGGGGTAGTATGGTAGTATGGGTGTACGCGTTGCTTCGCATGGAAATCCGTATGATCACATACTTCCAGGCCTTATCCGTCGAAAATTTGAAGTTGAGTGCAAGCACTAAAGCATGGATTTAGCTTTTTTTCGGGTCAAACCTGGTACCAAATACTGGGTCTCATTACGACCGTATTGATTATGCAGTATACGGAGGCTATCAGCTATTCAGCAGTTAACATGTTTCTGTTATTGGTTCTCTGTTTCCTGTAACCGGACTATACAGTATCAAAGTTGATATTCACCAATATGATGATGATGATAATCATCAGCCCGGTGTCGTGTCAACCGCGATCCGACTTGTTGGTCTTATGACAACTTGAGAGAACTGCAGACAGCCTCATACAATAAGTTCCTTGATCAAGGAAACTGACAGCATTGCCAGAATGGACAACTACATCGTTATCCATAGTGACTAATCCAAAGTCTATATAAGCTGGAAAGAAACAAACCTTTGTGCAAAGACCTGGCGCCAAAACGTCAGACATTTTCGGATGCTATTGTTAGACGCCGTCGATTTCCACTATCCACTGTCTGGGAAGTAACAAGCGCGTCGTGTGTTTTTTAGACTAGATGTAACCATCACCTGGGACGGATCCCTAGTACGTATGCAAGCCGCAGCCGCCGGGTGGGTTAACCATCAACAAGCGCCGCCACAGGAACAGGACCCTGTTTTCGTGCTGGGTTCGCTCTGGAAATGTTCTGATGATCTGATCTTCAAGTGGTCAAGCACGCTGCAGGGACGAGTCAGCCAGTGTTGTCAGGTTTTGATAACCATAGTCGGAGTGGGCCAACATCCATCTTAGACCGAGTTCGACTCTTCGGGGCCAAAACAGGAACACAGCGACAGCTTTCAGGCGCCAATCGTGTCTGCCTTCAACATGCATTTCCACGAGAACGTCCAGTCCATGACTTTATCGAGGCAGTCCGATCACTCAGCGTTAACCTTCTGCAGGCATCGTCAGCCTTCAAGAAGCAGAAATGACCTGGCGGTTCTGGATCAGGGTGTCCTGTCAGGAGACCGAGAGACACAAGACAAGAAGGACAAAAAGGACAAAAAGGACAAAAAGGACAAAAAGGACAAAAAGGGCAAAAAGGACAAAAAGGGACCCCGGGCGGGTGTGGGTCAGCCCGTCGCCCCACGCGCCTGGCTGTACCTTAATGTAGTAAACCATGTAAATAGTTTACCATATCTCGAGCAGACATAAAAAGTCTCCTTGTCCACCACACGCGACAATGCTAGTTTCGACTGGATGGTGTAATGCCCGTACTGCAGATCCATATGTCACTGCCAAAAGATATCGGGTAGTCAGACCAACCGGTTGCCGTCAAAAATGAAGCCGACCGTCACAGCAGGGGCCGTACTAGGGCTAGGGGCGCTGGTCGTGGCAGCCCTCGCAGTCGCAGACATCACCACCACGCTCCTCGACGACTTGACCTTGTTCTCGCAATACAGCGCAGCAGCATACTGCTCGGCCAACCTCAACTCAACAGGAGTGGCTGTAGCCTGCTCAGCGGGGAACTGTCCCTCGGTCGAAGCAGCCGATACCAAGATCCTCTATAGCTTTGACGAGTAAATAGGCCCTTTTCTTCCCACCGCCCAACAGAACAAAACGCTGATACATGTATCCCATAACTCATGCCTGACGATATATATGCTGATACAACACAAACAGAAAATGCAGCTTCGGCGATGCATCGGGCTTTGTTGCCCTCGACCACACCAACGAGCGAATCGTGCTCTCCTTCCGCGGCAGCCACGATCTGAGCAACTGGATCGCCAACCTCGATTTCGTCCTTGTTGACGTGGCCACCCTGTGCGACGGCTGTTTCGCGCACGTCGGCTTCTGGGAGACCTGGAAGACTGTTGCCGACACCCTCATCAAGGAATTGGACGCGGCGCACGCGGCGCATCCGGGGTATTCGCTGGTCATGACGGGACACAGCCTCGGCGCGGCGCTGGCTGCGATTGCGGCAACGGTGTTGCGGAATTCCGGACTTGATGTTGAGCTGGTAAATCACCCTTCCTTTTTTTTTTTTTTTTTTTTTTTTTTTTCTCCACGCCAGGAACAAGGAACAAGGAAGAGCTAACCTGCCGATGAAAAAAAAAAAAGTACAACTACGGCCAGCCCCGTCTCGGCAATCTTGCGCTTGCAGAGTACATCACCAATCAGACCCGGACCAGCAACCACCGCGTCACGCACACCACCGATCCCGTCCCCAAGCTGCCTCCGCGCGTGCTCGGGTTTGATCACTTCAGTCCCGAGTACTGGATCACGACCGGAAACAATGTCAGCGTGACGACGGCCGATGTCGTGCCGGTGGTCGGCATTGACTCAACTGATGGGAACGATGGCACGATTTCGAATGATGTTGAGGCGCATCGCTGGTATTTGGGGTATATTTCCGAATGTACATAGATCTGTATTGGCCATATTGCATTTGGATAGAAAGTAGACAATGGTTACCAATTCTGTTTCGATACATATGCATGTCGTTTTCGTATAAATGATCTTCGAGCTACCGGGAAACTAGCATGCATATGTACTCTGCCACATCCACTAAAAATCATAGCATTGAGCCCACATTAACCTGTCATGACCGTCTCTGGATCGAAACTAAAACCTAGAATATAAACAGACAACCTCTGAAGGCGACAATAACTAGGCATAAGCCCAACCCGCAAGTGACTCCGCTGTAAATGGAATGGCAGGGGTAAAATCAAAGGATGAAGAAGAAACCATAAAATCATCGGTAAAACGAGGCTGGGTTCGAATTCACCGAGTTTGCATGAGGCGACTGGTAAGCGGTATATGCAGGGTTTGCCTGGCCCGCATTCAAAGCAGGGTATGGCGTTGGTTGGGGGCTGCTTGTCGGGATTGGCGGTGGCTGCTGGGAAGGCGGCGGCGGTTGTTGTGTCGTGGCCGAGGTCGGATATGGCGGATGCATCGCTTGTTGCTGTGTTTGGGGCGGTGGGAACTGCATGTTACCTGGACGCTGTTCATCTGGCGAATACACAGAAGGCGATTGTTCACCCCCGGGGGGCGGCTGGAATGGCTGCGGTTGTCCCTGTGCAGCCTGCTGGGACGGTGGTGCGCCTGCACCAGGTGCACCATATGCATAGCGTCCTTCCAAAGGGGAGTCGTATACTGAAGTTCCGAGTTCCTGAGGATGTTCATATGTAGACTGCGGCCGGTGATGCACGGGCTGATAAGGCTCCGATTGTTGCGACGGCTGTTGCTGCTGAAATGGCCGGTTGCCGGTTGGCGTCCGAGTGCGTGGATCAGGAGATTGAGAGGTTTGAGGATAAGCACGGCCAGGGTCTCCGGCATAGTAGCCTGGTCCGTTGAGAGGACCAGGATGAGATTCTGAGGAATTAGCACACGCCAACCCAACACTGTCGACAAAAGAAAAGAGTAAAAACACGTACCTTGGGGTCGTGCAGCATAAAACTGCTGGGTTTCCGTCTGCGCAGGAATAGCATGCCCTGGAGGATATCCCTGCGGCGCACCCCCAGGGGGATATGGGTAGTTCTGCTGAGGTGGTCTGCCGTACGGAGCTTGTGCGGGATGGGCCATTGAGGCTTCCAGCAGAGCCTCGTAGTCCCTACGTGCTTTGATGAATTTCTCATTAAGCTGCGTGAATTCGTCTGGACGACATTAGCCAATTCTCGTAAATAAAACAGTTGATCCTCAATAACTATACCTTTCTTCTGAGAGTACTTGCCAATCAGCTCAATCAGCTTCGGCCGGATAGACAGCGTAGAATGGTAGAGAGTCGTTATTTCTTCGTTATCCTGAACATTCAACTCAGAGCTGCTTGTGCTGAGCAGCGTCAATAGCTTCTCAACATTCTTAATCTGTCCAAAAACTTCGGCTTCCATCTGCGCTTCGCGCTGCAAATCTTCCGCAGTAGGATCCGGCAGCTTCTCAACGTAGTTGAGGGGGAAGATCCCAGTTTGGCCACGCAAAGAACCTTTCCACCAGTCTTTGTACACCGATTCTAACACGGCAATCACGTCACCCTTCCGAAACTGCAGTTCACCCGGTTCGGATGGCTGGAAATCGAAAAGCGCCCGCACCCGGGAAACAGTTGCTGCCGTTGTGCCAGAGGGAATCGGTTGTCCTGCCTCGGCCGCGGGCTGGGGTTGGCTAACAGGTGCCGACGTGCTACTCGAAGCCACCGGTGCTCTACCATCACCTGCTGGTTTGTTATCTTTGATCGAGAGAGCCAGGGCCATCTGAAGCTCTTCTTCCTCCTTTTGCCGGTCGAGTTCTGTGATCTGACGCTTTGTCGGCTTCGATGGGGCTTGCAGATTAGGGTCTATGCACAATTAGCTGTCATCAATCACCGTTGACTCGTCAACAGGTCACTGACTCGTGGTTTTGAGTTTCATGTAGGCCTGCTCCATGATGCCGAAATCGGGGCTGCTGGAAAACATCTCGGTCCATTCTTCCATACGCTCGAGAATTTTAGACTTTACTTGCTGATGTGTGTTCTATATTGCAGTTAATATCAAGAAGCAAAAAGGATGAAACGAAAGTGACTTGGTCTCCGGTACACGTACTCGGTCGTTGGCAAGGCGCAGCAATGCCTCTGTGAAACTCCGGGAAGCCAGTTCGCGATGTATTTTGGGTCCACAATTTTGAGCAAGCGCGTTTGCAAGCTGAGAAAATTGCATGTCAGAGATGCCTATACCAAAATCTTATTCAAGGGGTCCAGCGAACCTCGAGTGTATATAGTTGTACATTTGCGTTGCGATGCGCCAATCTCTTGATCAATGCGGCAACAGCATCTTTGGCTCTGCGCGGGCAAACAGATCAGCATTCAGCTGACATTGAGCAATCATAGAATAAGCCTACCCCGACTCTTCATTGTTGACCTTATCGCAAACATCCTGCCGAAACAGTCAGCTTTCCACGAACTCGGTTATCAACGAGTATGGTCTGTTTCCTACCAGAATAAACTCCCAGTTCTCCGAGGTCAGGTTCTCGTCAGTCGCCTTGGCTGCTCTAGAATCAGCGTTTGTATATTCTCCATACACATACAACCTTCAACACAGGAATCAGAGCAGAAGCCCCGGATCGATGGAAGCAGACGCGAGAGAGACCCACCGACAGCGTCGTCGAAAGCATTCTGCTGTGCGCGAAACATAGTGTTGTTCAGATATCCCCCCGCAATAACGCCGGATCGATTTGTGTGTTTTTTATTTAGCTCTCAGCAACTTTTGGCGAAATTCGAACGGGGGTGGGATGATGTCGTTCGTTCGGGTGGGCGGGAGGACTGAAAAGACGCAGTCCCCGTCCAGCAGCGCGCAAGACTTTGGTAGAATATAACGTAGTCGAAAGAATCAACTGCCGGCGCAATTCCGTGAATATAGCACCAATAAGTTTTGGTTTCAGTCGTGAACAGGAGAAGAGGTGGAATGCGACAGCAGCACATGAGGTCAAGAGTCGAGAAAGCTGGAGACTTGGAAATGCTGCAACCTAATCAGGTGCGGGCAGGCACGGCGCACAGCCACTAGTTAACCTAGTTCGCAGGCCGCTGGCTCGGCAAGCTATGACGCAGACATCATCAAACAGCATTCCCAGCACTTTAGTCGTTATGGGCTTACTCCAGTTTGGAGCCCCCACCAGTATGCGGTCCATACTATCAACTATTGACCTTTTATATTATATCGTTGGCATCATGTAACAAACAGTGTACAGCTATAGGACTACTCCAGTATTAGGTTTTTGCTATTGCATGTCTTGATAAGTCAAGCTCCGTGGTTCATTCTGGACCGCAAAGAGACGCCATGAATCTATATCTACCAATTAACATCGACCAAATGCTTGCTTTGCTTGAAGGGTGCAGTTGTTCCACCCCAGAAAAGAGAAACAGTATATACGTATACCCAGGAATCGCGAATAGTCATACCAAGAAATTAAATATAAGCAAAAAAAGAAGGCAAGCAGAGGCACGAGGGGCACAATCACGTAAAAGGTCATCCGAGATTTCGTCAACTAGAGGGTGCATAAACATGCGTGCACAATGGATAGGGTAGTAATTTTTCGTCAACAGGGGAAAAAGAATCACATCGAAAGATTCATAGATATATGAGCAAAGAGGGTGGGAAAAAAACCATCAAATGTTGGGGCATGGGGTATTATTATATCGAAAAATCGAAAGCGAAACAGGCACAAGGAAATCGTAGTTCGCCCCTGTTTAGGCGCCTTTTTGAGCTTTTTCCTGAGCTCTACTAATACGAGCAGCCTTGACCAGAGGAGCAAGGCTGATAAGGGGTTCACAACACAACATGAAAGGATGCTATAATGAGTTGTCAGCGAGTCTGTAGCTCGGGCAAAAGATCAGTCGCCACATACCGTGAGCAAGTCGTGCGCAGACGCTCTCTTTTCAGGATCAACACGAAGTGCAAAGTGCAAGAAATCCCGGAATTCAGGGGAGAGGTTGTGTTCGTCTTTGATTTTCGGGGTGCCATTCGTGGCAATCAAATACAGCGCCCGTAGCGGCGATTCGGTCAGATATGGAGGTTCACCCTCAATCATCTCAATGGCCATGATGCCCAAGCTCCAAATATCGACCTTGCGACCGTACTCCTTCCGAGTAACAACCTCGGGGGCCATCCAATACGGGGTCCCTACCATCGTATTGCGCTTCGTCTGCGAGTCATTGATCTGAGCACAGAAACCAAAATCGACTAGTCTTCATTAGCATGTGCACACGTGCTAGTCGTCGTTGCCCACTCACTCAGCTTGATTTCCCCTTCCATCGAAAGCAAAACGTTGTCTGATTTTATATCTCTATGGATCACACCCTTGGAGTGCAGATGCTGCAAGCCATTGAGTGTCTATACAAGTTGATGTCAGCTTTCAATCCACAAATGGTAGGGGGAACAAAAATCTTACTTCACGACACACAGCAGCAATCTGACCTTCACTCATCATGTTAAAGGTAACGACGTCGGTCAGGCTGCCTCCTTCCATGTACTCCATAACCACCCATAAATCTAAGCCGTGTAGATAACTGTCCAGGAAGTTGACTATATTTTTGTGTTTGCTATCCTTCATAACCAGGATTTCGTTTATGATTAGATCTTTCTTCGGCTGCAAATCGAGATTCATCTGCTTGATAGCAACACACTTGTTGGTGTTGTTTTCGTAAGCAGTAAAGACCCCACCAGATGCACCTTGCCCAATCTTATTGAGGTTATAGTACCGTCTCGAAGGATCTCCCGGAGTACAGAGTGCCTGCAGCTTGGCACGAACATCAAATGCGTTACTCTGCCGAGCACGAGGCCGAGGCCGCGGCACGGCTCCGGGATGCTGGTGCTGGGGTGGTTGAGGAATGGCAGCTTGTGCATTGGAATGTTGATGGTGCGGAGTAGGTGGCGTCGACGTCGCGGCGACCGGGGAGACCTGTTGTTGCTCGGGACGCGGTGGCTGATACTGGTGTTGTTGTTGTGGTTGTTGCTGCTGCTGCTGCTGCTGCTGCTGCTGCTGCTGGCGTTGGCTACGGCTTCGGTCGAGCTGCTTGTCCGTGATTGCTTGCTGCGCAGCGGCCATAGCTCTCTCTTGTTGCTGCTGATACTGCAAGGGGGAGCTGATTGCACCGTAGCCGGCACGCTGGGAGGTCGGTGTGTCAGTGGGTGCTGGTTCATTTTCAGGGATGGACGGGGTTAACGCAGTTTCCTGATTTGGCGCAGGACTTGTTTTGATAGACAACGGCGGCTGTGGAGGTGGACGAGAGGGCACAAGTCCACCAGCAGCGGTCGGTGGTTTTGGAGCCGCGCGGCTGGGAACGATCCCAAATGCGCCAGAGGGCGGCACCGGCGGAGGTGGACGCGGATTCTCAAAGCTCCCCTCATGGTTCTGGGGGAAACGGGGTCCCATCAGTGCTGGTGTTACTCCGCTTATGGGGCTATGTGTTGGACTAACATTATCCGGATACTCTGCCATTCGTGGATGGGCATGGTCGAATTTGTGCCAAACTTCGTCATCACCTGCTCCGGCGGCATTCTTTTCATAGAATCTCATAATATCAACCATGGTTTGCGGGTGTTGCTCCTGTTCCTTTTTGGAAATTCCGCTTGCTTGAAGCATTCGTTGCCAGTCCTTCGGTAGGCCCTACAGCGATACCACCAAGAAAGTATCAAATTAGCCTGACTTTCTGGAAAGAGACCACAACCAGTACGGAAAATTAAGGATAGAGATAGCAATAGCATACCGTGAACTGGCCAGTTTGATTGTCATAGCCAACATGTGTGACATGGACGGGGTTCTCGGGCGCAGAGATCTTGATGTTCCGGGGAGAGCCTAAGACGCTGTTGACAAAGCTCGAAAAAGTTCCCTTTCTACGCGACTTGCTCCCATTACCGTCATCTGAGTTTCGTTTCGAGTCGGTCGCATCCTGGACGGGGGGCAGCGCCGTATCCATTTGGGGTTGCAAGGCCGAGTAGCTGGCGGAGTGTCGCAAGGTCTGCAATCCCCCGGTCGGGCTGGAGTGGTAAGACTGCAATGTCGGGGGAGGCCGCCTAGACGGGTCGGAGAACGATTCCTGGGGGTCCATCTCAGACGAATCGGTTTCTTCCAGGACATTGAGCATGGCGCGAGTATCGAAGGGCGGGCCAGTCAATTCATCCGTACTTTTGCCGTTGGTGAAGGAGAAGCGGCCGATACGGCTCTTGAAGGTCTGGTGAGAAGAAGACGAGTTGCTGGCAAATTCGCCGCTGGAAAGAACGGGCGAGTGGCCCGCGCTGGCGCTTTGCTGGTCGACGGAGGAGGACGAGGAGCCGTAAGCGTTAGAGCGAGTGCGCGTGTGTTCACCACGATTGCCAGCGTGGCCCCGGGGGTAGACAGGCGCGGATGGGTGTCTCTTGAGCGATGGATGGCTCTGCTGGCTCTTCAAAGAGCGCGACTGCTGCGGCGGATCCTTGTGGAGCTTGCTGCTTGCGCGGCGAAAGCGAAAGGCCGAAGAACGTTCTTGATCCATGGTGCAGTGGCAGTGGCAGTGGCAGCGAGGCTGCTACTGCGGGCAATGACAGCCAGTGCTGCAAGGAGGACAGAAAGAGGGTGTGCGTGGGCGTGTGCGTGTGAGTGTGAGAGTGTCTGTGGGGGGTAGGAAGGAATGGTAAGCTGGTCAGAGTGGGTATCCTTTTTTTTTTTCCGTAACTTATGGTGGTACTCTTTCGATCTTGTTTTCGGTGAAATTGCTGGTTTGGTTGGACGAAGGGTGATATGCGATTTGCGTGCTGGACGGAGAATGACCTGGATCGCTGCTGTTCGGGCGGCGGGATTGGTGCGTCGGCGGCGTCTGGCACAGGCTGTCTGGCAGCGGACAACGGGCAATGGGCACCCGGAGGGGCACACAGCGGGATTGGGCAACCGCACGAGGGTGGGTTGGAATGAAATTGACAGATGGAATGCAGTGCGATACGATGCGAAATGTCGCAGGCGCAGGCGCTGTTGGTGTTCCTCAGAGGTGCACCAGGGGATGCAACAGCGAGAGCGACACGCACACAAGACGTAGACAAGTGAGGAGAGAGAAGAAACAGAGGACGCAGAAGAGACACGCAGCGAGAAAGAGAGAAGCGGTACGGTGTCAACTGGAGCTTTGAGTTTGGCCTGTTTGGTTTCTCTGCTTTCCGTCGACGGGGCGGAGCGAGCAGCGACGGCGGCACGTGGTTTGCGTGGGGAGTTCCTTCCTCAACAACGGCAATGGGTGATTGACCGGTAGCTTATATGAATCTAGAAATGACAGACAGGCTCTCTTCCTCGTCGTCGTCCCTTCCTCTGCTCCTGCGTATGCTTCTATCAAAAGCTCCTCCTGTGTGCTGCTTACGACCATGCGAGCCCGGAAGCGATGGCCCGTCCTTGAAAAGAAGCTCTGCTTATTTTTGTCATTATTAACATCACTTATGTTTCTTCTTCCCCTGGAAGCTCTCTTTTCTCAACTAAACCGCCGCTAGCCGGCAACTGGGCCATGCTAATTATTGGTAGGTTACTGCACTAGCAACGGCAAGCAACAGGGAACAATGCAGTGGCCTCCATTGGGCTGTACACCTCCCGTCCTCCACTTCTCTTGCCTGGCAATTCCCCAAGAAGGACCGGCCTCTGATCTGAATCATCATCCTTACAAGAGCTGCCTATTATTGAGTCTTGCCGGCGCTCTCAACAGGGCTTCTGCTCACCCGAAACTAGCGCCCACGCCAATCGTCATACCAGCCTTGCTCCCCAGCCAGATCGTCGGCATGACGAAACAAAAGGTGGTCACCATCCACCGGTCGCTATCTGGTTGCCGACCTGCCAGCCGACCAACGATAGTACATTGCTGCATAACTACGGCTACGAATTGACTTTTGAAAATGCTGATGACTTCTTACTATACCTGCGTCGTCTGTACCAGTGCAGGGACGCCAAGGCGCGTGGAGTTCCAGCAGGCTAGCAGCAATCTGGCAAAGCGCGTTGTGGAAAGCATGCACGCCAATCACAGTGATCTGTCGAAATTGCATGTCCACCAGACGCCGCCAACCTCGCGTAAGACGTTGGACCTCTGAACTTTTAGCTCAAGCTCGAGCCAGCGTGGCTGAGAAATGGCCGCCAAAGTCCCCAAACCCAGGCCATCGCCAAGAATCATGGCGTTGCAATCAACTCCCCCAGTCATTCTAGTCGCATCCACCCTCATTTAACACGACTAGTGGATTTGGTCATAAAATACATTCGGAAGCTTAATTGTATTGATTTTGTATACAGGTGCTATGTACACCATGTTGTATAGTTGCGCGACATGGAATCTAGACCCGTCTCTTTCGGAGCCCTCTCTCTTCCACCCTACAATTCCTCAGAGGCTCGCAGGCAACCTATCGAACTTGCCAAACTCAACACGGCAAGTTTACTGACAAAGCGGGATTGTTGAACTGCAGTCCTGTATCATAGTGCCTGGGCTCGGGGCAAACAACTGGCCAGAAACGGTATTCTCCAGAAGCCGCATTTGGCGACCTAAAGGAAACATGCACGGCACACTCGCAGAGAGCGCTCGCCGGCCCAATCAGTATGCAATGGGATGTCCTCGTTTTACGCTGCTGAAACAGCTTCGTTATGCAGCGACCAGCACCCCACCCTGTACTTGACAAATTCCAAATCTCTGGACACTTACGTCTTCCTTTTTCTCCGCCACACTCTGCTGCAAGACATCGATTGGCCCTGTTCCTGCAGTTGATATTCTACCTGGCGGCATGATGAGTTGCATTTCAGATTCGCCCAACCAACGAAGGTCCTCGTGCTTTATCTTACTGGTAGAAAAAGAAAACTTCCGTTTCTCCTTATGTCGGGTCGCTCAGTTCACCGTGTCGAGCAGCCATTGCTCAGTCTTGTCCTGCCCAGACGCTTTGGCGAAATTCACGCTGCCCATGTCTGAGCCTTGCTGCAATAAGACTAACACTTGAGATGCAGACCGGCAGCAAATCTCGACGTCGCAGATCAGGTTGGCCTGCCGTCCTTTGGAAATGACCCCGAACTCGGAAACGATCCTCTCGTCGTAAGGCGCTGGATCTCTAGGGGTCTCGCGATCACTATCAGCAAAAGGATCGCAATTCGATGTCTGGATTTTTGGTGGAACGTTTTGCGACTGAGCCTCGGATTCCGTGGGTGTACGGCAGTCTTCACCCGGGATCGCTGTGGTCTCGTTGTCGTCAAACCTACGGACATTCGCATCCAGGATCCGGCGGAGTGTGGTCATGGCTCGGTCCGGCGTACTATAAAAGGTAGTCGTCTCGAAGCCATGGTTGCCGGAATAAATATGTGTAGGATCTTAGTCCAGAAAGTCGCGGCCTCTGCCACAGTAGAGTTTTGCCGCAATCCTTGCAGTGCATCAAGACTTTTGCCAGTTGACATGGCGAATTCGGGTAAATTTTGACGCTGAGATATGACTGCTCTGTTCATTCTAATTTTCGGTGATACTTAGAAGGGGAAACAGGACAAAAAATACCATTAACGATTAATGCTGCTTCTCAAAGTTTACGTCTGTGGCTCAAGGCTTCCATGAGGCCGTCAGGGCTGGAGGAGGGCGTGTCCTTTGTCGGCGGCATTGGGCGCAGTCTTGAGCAAGCAGACAATTCTTGGTGCACGGGAGAGACACTGTTGCCGAATAGATACAGCAGTTGCCTAGTCAGCTTTTTGTCCCTGAGGCCACGAACTGCCATGCCCTGTTTTATTGGGCCATATTCATTCATCATTGCACATGGTGATATATTCAAGCTACTTTGACCGCCATATGCTCCCTGCCACTGTTTACTGCCAAGACAAGTATACTTACTCATTTAGTTATTGGATTTCATACATGTGTACAGTTAGTGATTCCACTGTTCAAGACTGGTCGACTCATGCAAAACACTCCGGTATCTGATCAGATATTTTCTTCTAGTCACTGTCTAGTAGGTTTTACAATAAACATGACTCAGATACAAAACCTCAAATTTGTAAACTGATACATCACCCTGCATAAAAACAAATTATCAGGGGCACCATTTCCTTATATATGCTTTAGCTCTGTATGTCAATATTGATCAAGTAATTACTCTATTATCTTTTGATGTTTTTCTGAAACCACATTCAGGATCAGAAAGCCTGGATTATATATTGTGGACAACCAGTCAACAACTCAGATGCACTGTCATCTGCACATGGACAGCCATTGCACGCAATCACAGGATTGCCAGAATTTGCAGGTGTACCATCACACTATCAAAGGATCCATGAGCAAAATTAACATAATTTACTCCAGAACAAAAGCGTTGGTTGCTAGGTCTCCTGATAGAGATAGACAAGGGAAAAGTTCCAGACTGACTTGACAGTTCTCCACGGGGAGACGCTAATGTCGGTTGGGGCAGCCGGCGGCGCCAAGTCCCGAGTCCGAGCAGCAAGTGGCCTCTTCGAGACTATCTCACTCTCTCCAACTTCTCGCTCACTCACGCACTTACTTTGTTCTCTTTCTTTTCTTCCTCTTCTTTCAGCCCTTTTCTCTCTCTCCACCTCCACCGCAACCCCTCCCCCCTCTCCTCCCATTCTTTGTGCGTGTGACCCATCTATCCACCTCATTTTTCTCCTTTTCTTGCTGTTGTTGTGATCGTCGCTGTGATGCATTAGTTTGCGTGTCTGCACACTTCCTTCTGCTTTACCATCACCATTGTCTGTGTCCTGTCATTGCCAGCACAACACTCACTGCGTCCCCAAGCTTCTTGGTTCTTCCTTATTAGTTCTTAACCACAAGGACCAAGGTAAGTCGATAATTTCCAATAGAGCTCACCAGATGCTCGTAAACTGGAGGATTGCTAACGAAAGGCGTGAGAACAGAAAATAGTGTGACTGCGAACGCCAATTGCGCAACTTCAGCCGACCTGATCAGCTTTGTGTCCCCTCACCTCCCGCAGTGCCACTCACCAGCGATTCAAACCCCATACCTCGAGGCACAATGGCTTCTGACGGACCGGGCCTCATTGTCAACGGCGGTCATTCGTCCAAGTCACCCGCTGCATTGCTCTCAGAGCAACACGAAAAGCACAATGTTACCGTCGAGGATGTTGTCGACGAGGATGACATTCAGCATCCTCCCCCATCCTCTGCCCCGAAGGCTGTTGTCGACCAGTCGTCCGACACTGCTGCCCCCATTACCTCGCAGCCCAAGAGAGCCCCCGTTTTTGACGTCCAGTCGGAAGAATCGTTCCCGGCACTCGGCGGTGGTCCCAAATCTAAGGCTACCGCCAATGTGCCTACAGCATGGGGTGCTAAGAAGCCGGGGGTGGCTGCTACAGCGATAAATGGAACTTCAACTTCCTCTCAGCCCTCAGGTATGAATTTACCCCGCAGAGGCGGTAGTCGTACTTCGCTTGAAACTAACATGTTCACGGATCACATTCCAGGCCCGGCAGAATTTTCCAGTGCGCCCAAAATTATGAACCTACCCGGAAAGCATATTGAGCAGCTTCGGCTAGCTCCTTCCCAGATGCTTTCTCGCGGCCAGCTCAAGAAGCCAGTCAAGGACATCTTGCGGGATATCACGAAACGCTCCAAGGCCACCGTCGATATGCGGAATGGCCCTAACGGCTCTTTCATTTTCGAAGGTAAAGGGTCGGTTGACGCTGTTCGTCAGGCCCTGAAGGAGGTTGCCCAACAAGTTGGTTCCAAGGTAACGCTAGCAATGCGGTTAATGATGTATCCTAAGCTTGCTAACATCTTTTAAAGCAATCTGTCCGCGTGCCAATTCCTGCTTCTGCGAGAGCCCACATCATTGGCCGTGGAGGTGCTGTGGTACAAGAAATCCAGCAAAGAACCGGTGCCCGGGTTCAGGTGCCCCGAGCCGACGAGTCTGCTTCAGGGGAAGAAGATGATGACAGCATCACTATAGATGTCTTGATTGAGGGTGATGCGGTTGCAGCCGAAATGGCCCGTCGCGAGATTGAGGCTATCGTGAAGGAGCGCGCATCTAACATCAATCTCCGATTGAAATCCATCCCCCCGGAATTCTTCCCTTTCATTGCCGGTGCCCACAACGCACATATCAACGACATCGAGGAACGAACCAAGACACAGATTCGAGTGCCTCGTTATGACACATGGTTTAAGCAACCGCCTCCTCAGGAAGCCGGGCCAGGCCAGATTCGCTTCGTTCCCGACCCAGACAAACACATCCACATCTCGGGTGAACGCAACGCCGCACAGGTTGCTCGTGCCGAGATCGAACGCCGTGCTGCCGAGTTGCAACGCCAGCTCACCCTGCGTCAGTTGGCTATCAACCGAGGTCAGCATCAGTTCATTCTCGGGGACAGCCACACCGCCCTCCACGACTTCCTCGCAGACACTGGTTGTGCCATCATCTTGCCCCCTGCAACCGATGACAGTGAGTTCTTGACAATCACTGGACCACCCGAACATATCGAGGCTGGTATCAACCGGGCGATGGACCTGGCAACAAGCATGCAGATGGCTAGCGTTGACTTTTCTCGTCAACTTTCGGCCGCACATGCCAGGGCTCTGACCTCATACCTTCAACAGCGCCGAGTCATTCGCGAATTGGAGCGCACATATGATGCTCGCATTGTGCTGCCCCCAACTAACGACGGACCTGTCACTTGGGAGGTTTTCTCACGGGACGGAAAGAACACTATTCGAGCTCGCTCCGACATCATGAATCTGATTCAAGCTCATCCCGCAGCTAGACTTCGCTCCGTTCCGGTCGACCCGTACTTCCACCCTTATTTGAGTTCAAAGAGTGCTTCTCAGCTGAGGGACCAGTACGGAGTCCATCTCATCATTCCGGAGGACGTTAACAATTCGGAGGTTGTGTTGGTGTATGAAGGTCAGAGGGATCCCGGTGCTGAGTATCAGATTCCCAAACAGAGGCCATCGGGTGAGGAGCTTGCTCAATTCGAGCGTGCTCTTCAATCCGCCCAGGAGTATCTTGTCAGTACCCTAGGTGATCAAACAAACATTGTTCAGAATTCGGTGCCTATCCCCGCTAAGTAAGTGTCTATATGCTCCCTTTGAGAGATGAGAAAAAAGAGGGACGGAGACTAACGAAAAACTTCCAGATACACGGACAAGACCCGCAAGTTCGTTGCGCGTGAGCAACAGGGCGATGATGATCGCATTCCCGTCCGGGCTATTTTCCAGGACGTTGCTCGTAATGGTCGGAAAGGCGATGCTTCCCCCCAGAGTGAAGTTGATCTGCGTGGACGCTCTACAGATGTCGATCAGCTCAGAGCTAAGATCCTGACCTTCATCGAGCAGCAAAAGAAGGACGACTTGGAGCGCGACTATACGATCAGTTTTGATTTCCCCCAGAAGTTTGCTAACTTCCTGATTGGTAAACGGGGTGAGAACATCAATAAGCTGAGAGACGAATTTGACGTCGACATCAAAGTCGACAACGGAAAGGTCGAGGTCAAGGGACCCAAGGCCAAGGCCGACGCGGCTAAGCACAGAATTGTTGCTCTTGGCAAGAAGCTGGAGGATGAAACCACCCACATCCTGAAGATCCCAGCAAAGTACCATCGCGACTTGATTGGACAGAAGGGAAGTCAGGTAAACCGGCTACAGGATCGCTATGGCGTCCGCGTTCAATTCCCCCGCGCTGCAGCTTCTCCTGTAAATGATGATCAATCGGTTGCCGACACGGCCAGCGAGGTTGGTGGCGGTCGGTTCGCGCGCAACAACCAGGCTCCCGACGAGGTGCATATCAAGGGCCCTAGCAAAGGTGCGAACGCTGCTCGGGATGAGATCCTCAGCTTACTCCAATGGGTTGTGGATCATTCTCATTCTGCTGTGGTTTCAGTAGCGCAAAGCCAGATTCCGTCTTTGATCGGCCAGCGCGGCCGTGAGATGGACAAGCTCCGTGCTGATACTGGTGCTCAGATCGACGTCCCTAGTGCTCAAGACACCCCTGATGCTGCTGGCCGTGTTGAGATAAAGATAAAAGGCACAAAGAAGCAGGTCGAAGAAGCTAAGAACATACTCCAAAAACGTGCCAAGGAGTTTGATGCCATCGTCACCAAGACTATTGATGTCGAAAAGAAGTACCACAAGGCCTTGATTGGCGGTGGTGGCGCCAATATTCGCAAAATCATCGTTGAGGCTGGTGGCCCAGACGACAGCACAGCTGCTCGCGTTGTCAAGTTCCCGCGTCCCGAAAGCGATGAGACCACAATCAAACTCGAAGCCAACGAATCTGTTGTGGACAAGATTTACGCGGCAATCGATGCCTTCGTCAAGGAGCGTGAGGACCAAGTGACAGTTGCTCTGGATGTGCCTCAGACGCAGCACAGGCTCCTTATTGGGCGTGGCGGAGATACGAAACGCGGTTTGGAAAGTCAATTTAATGTCTCGATAGACATTCCCAAGCAAGGATCCGGACGCACAGAGGTCAGGATCAGGGGGCCAAGCAACTCAGTGGAACAGGCCAAGAATCACATCGAGGCCCTCCTCAAAGAGCAGCAAGGCGAGACCGTTCTGGTGCCGCAACACCTGCACCATACTATCTCCGATAACGGGTCGTTTTTCCGACGGCTGCGAAATGACTACCAAGTGACAGTCGACCACGCTGGCCAGCAACCACCAGCCAAACCTAGCCCAGTCGACTCGCGCGAGGCAGCCAACGGTACCTCTCTTCCGCTTATCACGGATGACCACGACGTGGCTGCAGATACTCACTCGTGGAAGGTTGTTGAGAATGCGCCAGCAGCTGACCCGTCTTCAGTGATCCCCTGGGTTCTTTCCGGCTCCACTGAGAACGTCGGTAAAGCCAAGGCGGCTCTGGAGAAGGCGCTGGCAACAGCCTCGCAACAAGGTGCCACGGGCTATCTGATCCTCCCTGATCCTAGGACGTATCGTTTCGTCGTCGGCCAGGGTGGCAGCCAAATCAATGCGATCCGCAAGAAAACTGGGTGCCGTATTCAAGTGCCTAAAGGACAAGCCAAAGGCGAAGCCATTGAAATCAAGGGCTCCAGGACCGGTTTAGACGAAGCTCGAGATATGATCCTGGAAGCTGTCCGCGCTGGCCAGGCATCCCGTTCTTGATCCCTTCAGTGTGTGTACCAGCAGCATAAGTGCAACGAAAATGGGCGAAGCAAATGCTTATTTACCAAAAAAAATCTCTCTTCATATCATCCCTTCTCAAGGTGGAAAATGGGGGCGGAGGCTACATATTTCATTGTAAAACTTTTCTTTTTTCTACTTTATATCACAAAAATCTTCATTTCTTTGGATAATTGTTCAATACCAGTTGGCATGACACTAGCATTGGTCCGGTCTTGATTGAGAGACGGGACAAGACAGAGAGGAAGAGAGCATAGTAATCTTGATATATACAGAATGATAAACTTAAAGGATCATGTGCATTGCCTTGGCTGGGAGATACAGTTGCTCAATCACACTGTAAATCATAGAAAGACCGGAATATGTATGACTACAGCAACATGACATTGGGTTCTGCGCGGGGAAACTCGATATCCGAGTGTTGACGGTATGTATCAGCTGTGTGATACTGATTAAGATGTCCAAATGCAGGTCAAACAGTAACAGTACAAGACCCTGACTGGCATCGAGTCAAATAGGAACAGAAAAGAAAAGGGTACACAAGGACCCAGGAACAATTTTCAAGTTAATGGACTTGGGACTCGATGCTCTAGCTATTTTTACAACGCGTTCAAGTTATAAACAACCATTCCGTTGATTAAGTTCACAAAGTAAGTGTGATTCTACTACTCCCTTAAATAGATAAGCAACGGAAACTTTTGTCGCACAGTACTTTCTTTCCTTTCATTTCTTCCCTACGCAACGTTAACAGAGACGCTCTATTCCTCGTCGCCGGGACTGCAGCGCAGATTTGAAGAAAGTCCATTGGCAAGACTGGAACCCGCCAATTTCCTTTGATAAAAGAAGCTCTCGCGCCGTCATAATGCTGTCATAACAAGATGTACCGTCTAGGTGGTCGGAATTATTATAGCTACGCTAAGTTTTGTATGTTTAAACGTCCCCAGAAAGAATCATTGTGAAAAATTGAGCTAGCAATATTCACAGCTGACGTCCAAATATAGTCGAGAACTAGAGATTGTAACATTGCGGTCTCTCCTGATAAAATCCAGACAAGACATGATTCAGACAGTGATGGGATACGTAGCACGCCACAGCTATCTAGCACGTAGTCGGTAAACATAACAGAGCCAAAGTAGAAAAGCTCTAGAGAGTTTTCTCGAGCCCAATGGTCCGCGGAAGGCGGAAGTGAAAGGTCACGCATGCTGGTCACATGACAACCAACAAACCGAGGTCGCAATGACAACCGGCCAAAAAAGCGACGGCTGATTGTACACTTGAGCCCCGAGCTTTTACACGAATGAGAAAAAAAATTTTTCTATAAGGAAAGCAGAAAAGTGAGAGCAGATAAAAGCAGGCGAGAAAATGGAAATAATACTAGGACCAATAAATAGTTCATATTCGGGCCAAATTTGGAATAGAGAAGAAAACGGAGAAAAGAGAAAGGAGAACGATTTATATCGACATGTTATTACTGAGTCTCAGCCTGCAATTGAAGGTATTGGTAGGCACCGTAGGCCAGAGCAGCACCGATCACGAGGATAGCATACAGGCCGACACCACCACTGCTGGAGCTGGATGAGCTGGGCGACGAAGAGTCGGAACTGGCAGCGGCGCGGGGAGCAGGGTCGCCAGGCTGTGAATCATCATTAGCTTGAGTCAGAGGAAGAGAAGGAAAAGAACCGATTAATTGAGGGTTGCGTACCAGTCTCTTGAGGTTGCCGATCTTCAAGGTTGCCAGGATTTCGCGCGCCTCATCACTGTGGCCGACATCTTCGAATGCCTCGGAGGCATCCTGCCCGGCAACGTCGAGGAGGACTTCTTCACCACCGCTATATAGAAGGTTAGGCACAGCCTGAGTACTGGGCATGGCGTTGCTTTGATTCAGACGTACGGGTGTTCGTCCACAAACGAGCTGACATTGTAGACTCCTTCATTGATGACGATGTGGAGGTCCTTCTTAGTCTTGTGCTCAGCGACCTCAGCGTAGGTGAATTCCTTATCGGCCATGGTGAAAGATGGGTGATTATAGGAGCGGACTGGGGAAGTGGTCTGTGGGGAAAAGAAACAAGAGTCAGTCGGGAACGCAATAGCCAGCAACCACCGACAACACACACGACTGCTCACAGAGAACAGCCAGGAGATTGTGCACGCGACGCTATTGAAGTAGCAGCCTGTACCAGAGAACAATATATAGAGGGAAAACTCACAGCAGCAAGACAGACAGGTCGGAGAGAGTGTGTTTGATGGGTGAGATGTGTCCAGAGCAAATAAATGGCCGGGGGAGCGAAAAGGATGGTTGTTGGGAGGGAAGCAGGCTCCGGGCTAAGCCTGAATGAGCAGGTGGGCTCGGGCGGTCAGGAACCCAGCTTTAAATGCACTTTGCCTCTGATTGGCTGCCTGTTTTGGCTCTCGTCTGTCTTTGATAGCTTCGACTTTTCATTGCTTGAGTAGTCAATAATCTGGCTAACATGGTCATTTTTGTAGAGCATATTAGAAAGACTGATTGTACTGCTTTACGCTCGCCCTCCCCTCTCCCACTTTCCGGTTTCCGAAACCTTCACATCCTGCCTGTGTCAAAGACCAATACCGATATCTCACGCTATACGGCGTCTCACGGGTTTCATTCGGCCCTCTGCCAATCAGAGCGCGCGCATTGTCAGTCTGCATCTGAAAGTGGAAGCTTCTCATAGTTTAGTTTAGCTCGGTATAACCGACAGCCGAGCTGCGGCATTGAGGACGGAATACATGTATGATTTGATTACCACCGAATGTTCTATGTTCCAGCCTCCGCATATTCTATATGTGTGTACTTTGTATAAAGAGTATAATTTTTGTTGCAATCGGCCATCGTCGGCGGGATGTCGCGGCGGCTGGTTTTGATTACACCGATCGGTTTCGGAGCCATTGTGGGCGTCCGCGTAAGTCTGACAATCTTACAGTCTCTAGAATAATCTATGCTAGTGTTCAGACTAGTTGTCCAACATTTTGTCAAGTTGAGTAAGCAGATTGTGAGTCCACTGTAACCACACAAGGGTGTGACAGGTGTACTAGGTCTGACGTCCTCTATACTGTTTCACCCCACATTCGCCGGCTACCGGTGACATTCTGAACAGTTCGACAGCTCAATAACAGATATCATTGCTACCCCTAATCGATATACTTTTCAGAGGCCATCTCTGTCGTTAATCTATGGAGTATCAGCTAAATTGTTGACTGGTCAACATGTATGCAATTACCAATGTCTGAGACTGACATAGGATCGGCGACTGTGGGGATCTGTCGGTTTCATTCCATACATGCGGATGACTTCAGATTTAGCTAGGACTAATTCTAAGTGTATTTGTCAAGCGCTATCAGTTGATGCTGCTATGTTCAGGGCGCACATAGCTACATTTTACCTAATTTTTCTTCCAACGGTTCATGTGGCAAATATTCCTCGCAATCGTGGTATCGTAACATCTATACATAACTCATGCCACCCACCAGCCACCATCTCCGGCCATTATACACATCCCACCGGCGCGAATGAGGACGGCTTGGAACAATTAACAACCCAGAAAGAAACGTATCTCGCAATGCAAGTAGGGTATGGATGCGTGCTGATCTTTCGCTAACCAAGATAAAAAGAAACAAAACAAAGAATAAATGGTGGAATAAATACCCAATCCCAAGAGGGATGCAAGATCACATCAAGAAGCAAAACACGTGGCATAGTACAGCCTCACTTGGCTGGCACACGCTCATAGAATACAATGTATGCCTGTTCATTTTGAAGACGATCAGATGGCCGTAGATCTCGCGGGTTGAAATCCGAGACACGCTCGTCGTCGAAGCGACGCCAGCACTGACGTTGGGCATCCCGAACCATGGATATGTAGTGACCGCCGCTCAGCGTTGACCCCAGATGTCGGAGAACCGCATAAGCATCGTATGTAAACGGCGGAATGGTCGGGGAAAGCGACGCGGGCCCTGGAGTTGCATTCGGCCCGTTTGCGTGCTCCCCATTCGCCGCAGGATACGGTATCACGAAATTGTCCATCCGAAGACCATGCAATGGAAACTCGACTCGAGTGTGTATCTTCCGTGCCGACTGCGTCTTGGATGCCGAGAACCGCTTGAAGTGTATGACCAGTATCTGGGGAGCCCGCGTGATGATGATTTGTTTGGTTGCCACCCGCTCGCATTTGCAATATGGGCATTTCCAAACTTCGTCTCCACTCAGCAACTCCTCTTTGCAATAGCTCTGCAGGCATTGGTAGATATCACCGGTCCCTGTTGGTGGAATTTCCACGCTGATGCTATAAAAAGCCTCGTACGTAGTCGATGTACGGTGACACGTAGTGCACCGGAGACGACTAGCATGTTGTCCGGCAAATAATGACGATATAAAAGATTCTTCACGATGGCAGTACCGGTCCCATTCAATCCTCGATACTTTTGGAACCGGCATCTTTTCTCGCTGCATCTCCTCCTCGAAAGTCAGAGGACGCAGCTGGTTTCTCTGCCAGTTAATGTTCAGATCTTCATGTAGACAGTCGATAACAAAGTCAAAGAACTCTTTCGAATCCTGTTGTCGGTCGATGGCCCACTCCCGGTTCAACCGACCACAGAAGTTGCGGAACGAGGTCGGCACAATGACTTCGACGTCATTTTTCCACAGCGAACGTATCAGATTGGCATATAGACCAGGCATCACTCCCTGTGAACCTTTCCAGTTCTTCTGGACATAGTATCGGTAGCGATCATCAATGAAAAATTTGCTCATCACGATCGTTGCACTCAAGCACTGCAGAGTTGAGTTCATGTAACATGTAACTCCGAAATTGGTCAGTCCAGTTCGAGGCATTTTGAGCCTGGTCATCAAGGAATTTGATGTGTATAGCGCCGTCTTATTTGCAGAATTTTGACGAGCGAGCGTCGGCTGTATCCGGCGACTATCAGAAACACCCCCATAGTTAGGCCGAGGGAGGGCAGGCGGTGGTCGTGATGGTGCCACTGGAACAGGAGTAGCGTAGTTTGGCATTGCTGGCATCGCCAACCGAGGCTCTGGCACAATCATGGACTGTTGAATAGCCTGTGGCTCGGGGAACCGTTTGAGAAAATCTTCATATGTATGTACAAACGGCGACGGTGGCTCTGGTGAGACACCTTCGGCTTCAGGTTCTTCTGTGATCGTTCCTTCCTCCTCGTCGTATGTCTGGGCTATGACCTCCTCTTTTTTGGCCCGCTCCATCCACGCTGTTAACTCTTCGGGATTGAGGGGCGTGAATTCGCGAAGTCGCCTTTTCCGAATCTCCAGGCTTGAATTAGCACTTGCCGTCGGCACTCGTCCGAGTGGCCGTCCAGGCCGCTGCGCAGGACCTTTAGCTCGTATAGATCCCATCACCGCGGCCGTGGAAGAAGTGGCCAACGACTGAGAGCCAACTAAATCCACCCATGCGTCAAGTCCGCCTACCAGCAACGCCGGCGGTCTGCCATCTTTTAAAGGTTTATATGCGTTGAATTCGTATAGTGTATCGTAAAGTGCTCTTAGATGAGGAGCCGATGTCCCAACAGGCGACCCCGCGAGATAACTGACAGAATCTGTGTTTTGGTCGTAATACACCACAAGGTCAAACTCATTTCGTCGCTCAAATAAAGATTGCTCGTGGTCTGGTGACACAATTAGTCGTTCTTCCAACTCTTCTGCAGAGACATTCTCTTTCAGCACCACCGGCTCGATACATAGAACAGATCTAGCGTAGATATGCCCACTGTCATAAGCTTCACGAGAACGCACGTCGATGACCAGGACATTGTACTTCCGCATATACTCAAGCAATTGTTGGGCTCGAATGGTGGTGTTAAATGGTAGATCTGATGAGCCACCTTTGTTCTCGTGTGCAACATGGACACCATTAGGCGTGCGCGATCGATATGGACTTTCGTCTTCCGAGCGCCGGGGACTACTTAATCGTGATCCAACGATTTGTGCATATTTCGACTGCGTTGGACGGGAGCTTTCACTTGAGGTCCGCGGTGGATTAGACGGCGGCGGTTGAGATGGTACTGACCATATCGGACTATAAGTTGGACTTGGCGCTCTAGGTAGTGATACAGTATTTATATCTAGCGGTTGTTTGGGAGGAATGGACGGCTTGTGCTGAGGTGATCCTATCGCACGTGGACCGAATGGGCGCGTTGTGCCGGTGAAGCTTTGCATTGAGCTCGATGATGAGGGTCGGTGATCAAACTCTGGCTCGGCCGGTGATGAAGTCGTATACCCGGCATGCATATGGTTTGATACTTGTTGATTGGTAGGTGCGGAGATATGTGTGGTCTGCAACCGAGCGAAACGTTGAGCAAGGATATCCTCAGCCGCGGATCGCGTTCCGTTCTGCTTCGCAACACCATTCTGCTTCCCAACACCATTAGGTTGTGGCGATACTCCGTTCGACTGAAAATCATTTGGGCTTGGCATCCTGAGAATCCCGCTTTGTTGGCTGGACGGCCGTCGCGTATGTATCGAAGGAGCCTCGCGGGGTCGTACTTGAGAGGCTAGGTTGTCTTCGATGATTTGCTCTTTGATTGCATCCATTGTCGACTGTTTGTGACTCGTTGACTAAGTAAGACGAAACGTTAGTACAATGAGCAGAGCAAAGAGTTTTATGAGAGAACAGCCTATGATTGCCATAAGTCAAAAAATTGAGGAATATATGACATACCGCCATAAGGTTTGAAAAGCGGTGATAGTACTCTGGCCGCTGGACGGGCAGTAGCCGATAGTCTGCATGCCGAGGAATGGTGTTTACGATAATCTCGGATGCACGAAGGTATTGTACATAGGCCATTCCATTGTTTTCCTGGTTGAGGAGCGTCTGGCATTTCTGCAGGGCTTCGGAAGCAGTCGTGAGAAGATGGTTGATCTGCGTACCATATTAGCACCGAATTGAATGGGCGTCCCGCGCAGGAAAGGAGTCATACCGGGCTCCGTTCGTCGACGTCCAAACGTGCAGCTTGATCTTGAAGGTCCTTTATGTGGGGATACCGCGGTCTCCTGCCCTCAACACCTGGTGAAGCTGAGCCATATGGTGCAGCCCAACTTGACCGTCCAGGAAGCTGCACGCCGCCGACATCGCTCTCACGAACGTCCGTCGTTGACAGAGGGGCGCTGGGAAAGGCCGTTGTACTGGAAGACATTATCTCAACAAATAGTGCCGCGCATGGTCTAGAGCCCGCTCCGGCGAGATCGAAGCGACAGCTGAGTGGGATGTTGCAAGGCGACAGAATAATATGGTTGGCTCGTTCGTTCGCCCCTCACTGTCCAGGCACAACCATCAAGGACACGTGACAAAGGGGACAGTCTCTTACAGGACAGCAGCGCAATAGAGATAGGTCCAGGAAGAAAAATTTTGGGTTTGTACTGGATGTGAAGGGGTCGTGAGCGGCGTTGAGGGGATAAAGATCTGTGTCGTTGTCCAGAGTAATATGCGTTTCCATGGACTGGCGAAGCCAGCAGTCACGGCGATGTGTTGTTTGACGCGGACATAACGGCTGGCACTCACCGCCCTGGGCTATGACGCCACCCATTTGCGGGCAACGCGGGTGCCTGCTCGCCCTAATGTTTGTGCCGCAGTCAGCAAGCGTATCGATACGTACTACCCACCCCATCGAAGCTCTTGGGACATCGCCCATCGCCACCTTCACCCCTCGGGTTCAACTGCTTCGCAACGGTCATAGGCGGCAGAGTTATCATCTAAACGACAATTTCACTCCCGGTACAGTTCTGCGCATACCAGTCTCCGGACATGCTCTGACGCCCGCGTGCGCTTTGATCGACCGTTGTACCGCCTACGATTGCAACGTCATTGGCTTTCACCGAGCTCGTACTCGCGATTTCGAGATACAACTCTGGAGCTATAGCCAAATACCGCCGCGATGGCTGGCTGGTTCTCTTCCACCTCCCCGCTCGATGAGCAAATTGAAAAGGCGACTTCCTCGTCTCTGTGAGTTTGCCGTTGAGGGGTTTTGCCGGATGACGCTTGTTTGTTCTAACTCATTCCAGAGAGGACATCGCCCTTAACCTGGAAATATCCGATCTTGTTCGTTCGAAAAGCGTGCAACCTCGAGATGCAATGAGGGCTTTGAAACGGCGCCTTGAGAACAAGAATCCGAATGTGCAACTTGCAACCTTAAAGGTTGGTCGCGGCCGCTGTTTGCTCTTCTCGTCCGAAGTACCTCATCACTGACAGTATTTTATAGCTCACAGATACCTGCGTCAAAAATGGAGGATCCCATTTCCTTACCGAAATCGCCTCTCGCGAATTCATGGACAACCTTGTATCGCTCCTGAAATCTGAGACTGTGTCGCTCAACTATGAGGTCAAACAGAAAATGCTGGAATTGATACAGAACTGGGCCCTGGCCGCGCAGGGGCGGCTAGAGCTGATCTACCTCGGAGAGACATACCGGAAGCTACAGAATGAAGGCTTTCATTTCCCACCTAAAACAGAGGTGGCAAGCAGTATGCTGGATAGCAGTGCGGTGAGTCTTCTTTCCCAGCGGGCGTGTTATTCTTTCCAAGTAGTTTAGTGTACATAAATCAAGGATACTAATCACTCTGCCATAGCCGCCGGAGTGGATCGATTCCGATGTTTGCATGCGCTGTCGAACAGCTTTCACTTTCACGAACCGGAAACACCATTGCCGCAATTGTGGTAACGTCTTCGATGCCCAATGTTCCAGCAAGACTCTTCCTCTACCCCATCTTGGAATTCTGCAGCCAGTCAGAGTTGACGACGGATGTTATGCCAAACTCACATCCAAGAATGCCCCGTCGGCTGGCCCTTCAGAACGCTCGGCCTTCAAGAATAACTCAATCACGAAGTCAGCTTCTTCTATGGAACCACGAAGCGCTCGAATTGATACAGCTTTTGAGAACGACTTACGCAGAGCATTGGAGATGAGCTTAGAAGAGGCGGAAGGGCGCGGTAGCTCAGGGTACGTTTCACAGCCAACCAAGCCAACCCCAACACAGACTACGAAAGGGGACCAGAGCACCGCCGAGGAGGAAGATGCCGACTTGAAAGCTGCCATTGAAGCATCATTAAGGGATATGGAAGAGCAAAAGCAAAAGCACGCTGCAACATTGAAAAGCTCGGCTGTAGTTGAGAGCGGTAGCGGAAGTGCTCCCAGCGCAGCCGCTCCTTTGAGAAATCCATATGAGCTTAGCCCTGTGGAGGCCGAAAACATTAACCTTTTTGCTACGCTTGTCGATCGTCTTCAGCATCAGCCCCCCGGGACCATTCTGCGTGAACCACAAATACAAGAGCTTTACGATAGCATAGGCTCTCTACGACCGAAACTGGCGCGTTCATATGGTGAGACAATGAGCAAACATGGTAAGTCGGAGTGTCCTATGCATGACATTGGCTCATTGTTAATCTTGCTTATCAGATGCACTTCTTGATCTCCATGCGAAGCTTTCTACGGTAGTACGATACTATGACCGGATGCTCGAGGAGCGACTATCAAACGCATACTCGCAACATAACATTGGGCCGTACGGCTCGGTACCTCCGGGTCGACAACCCTATAGTAATTATCCGCCGTTGGGGCAGAACCCGCCTGCTCCTAGAGGAGCGGCGGAGAACTTTTATCTATCAAGTGCCGCGCCCGAATCGTTCAATTCCGGCTTTCAAGCACAACAGCCGCAACAAAATGGCACTGGCTACAATGCCGGAACTCCCGCTCCTGGGGTAGGAAGTCCCAGTCCGTATCCAGCACTGAACCCTGCCGCTGGAGAAGGGCCGCCACATACGGGTTGGGGTCAAAATACCCCCCAGCCTTTCCGCCCTCCCTCGGTGGCCGATTCCGCCGCATACGCAGGACAATATGGGGTGTCTTCTGGGCCTGAAGGTTCCTATCCAGGACATGGCTTGGCTGCTCAAGATTCGACGAATGCCAGCTCAGTACCTCCGAGGGAAGGCGAAGCACCGTATCAGCCATCTCCAATATTAAGGCGCGATTCGCAGTATAACCAGCCAGTTGCTGCTCCTGGACCTTATGTTCCACCCCAGAAATATACACCCACTGGAGAACCATCACAGCCAGGCTATCATCACCAGGAGGCTACATCACCTTATCAACAGGCTCACGAGCCTTCAGCCCCTCAATTCCCGCAACCAATGCAACAGTCTCCGCATGGCTACGCTCAACCTCCGCCACCTGTTGCTTCCACTCATACTCTTACATCTCCTACAAGCAACATTTCGTATGCAGACTATATAGGCCCTTCCGTCCCTTCCACTTATCCATCACATTCGCAACCCCAAGAACCCACACCACCGAAGCCGATTGTAGAGGAAAGCTTGATTGATCTCTGAATTGTCCATTTTTGATCAGCTGTTGTGTATTTCCTATTGTGCCCTTTTTTGCATCTCTGCCGTCGTCTTATCGCCCAACTTTCTATTGTGTTTTTTTTTTTTTTTTTTTTTTTTTTTTTTTTTTTTTTTTTTTCTTTTTTTCTCCCCGATCGAACATGTTATGATACCAACGTCTATAGTATATAGCCGTACCAAACCGCTCTTTCACAGGGCCGATTTCATTCATTCACATGTAGTAACAACGTAGTGACCATGCCTAGTAAGTCTCGGTTGTCTCTTTCAACACAATCAATGCCTGTCATATCTCATTCCGCAGACGGACGTACAAGGACCAGTCGAGCACATGTAGGGCTTTGTCGGGGTCACGGGGCGGCGGTGACTTCATTGTGCCGAGACCCCACCGGGCTTCCCTCCTACCCTTTCTTCCTCCCTTTCTCTGTGTCTTTTCCATCCAAAGGTTGCTCGCTCCTACATTCACATTCGCTTGCGTCGACCACGTCATCAACAACTACCTCTGTCTGTCACCTTTGGCGCTTTTATCCGGATTGTCTGACGAGGTCGCGGACGAGCGTGCTTGCTCCACTGATGCGGTAAAAGAGTCCGGCCAAATCGGTCAAGGCTGGCTACCGGCCCACCAATTGACTTGCACCGTCGCGCTGTCCTTGCAGCAGGTCAATCCCATCCGATCAATCATCGTCGTCGATACTACTCTTGCGGTCTAACCCCGCCATTCCTCGAATCAAGCTGCCAGGCATTACACGCATCCTAGGCTCCAACAGGAATTCATGGTCGTCCAAGACCTTGTGCCCGTACCGTGAGAGCTGGGAGGCGAGTGTGCTGCTAGTCGGCACTCCTTGACGGTTTTCTACACAACCGCCCGTGTCGCCTCAATTTCTCCTTTTCGTTCGTTTCCTCTCCTACAATCCTTCAGTCGGCATGCCACCAGCGGGCAATTCCAATAACACCTCGTCCCCGTCAAAACGGCCTGGCCTCGGCCGCCGTTCCGTGTCCTCCCACGCCATCATCTCGACACGTACGTCGCCGGCTAATGCGACAGATGCGATCGAACCCCCCAAAGCGGCGCCTGGCCACAAGGCTCGCGCCCACGTCGTGGGTGGTGGTCACCGTGCTCACGGACGTAACCCTTCATTCGGTAAAAACCTAAATAAGCTGCAGAGGCTGCACAATGCCCAAAATGTCCATTTGCTCACCGAAAGTGCGATGATCGGCACAGGAAACCGTCACCATCAGCGCAAAAAGTCCGCTCCAGTGACACCCGCTGGTAGTCCTGGCAAGTCGGGCGCGCATATTCGTTGGGACGACACGAATGCAACTTCAGGCGATCGCAAACCCAACACAGCCTCGATACGAAAAAACTATTCCACCCCTTCGCTTCATCGCCCTGTCTCTGGTGTTCTTGCGAAGAAGGCGCTTGTTACCGAACGACCTCAGTCGGCAAAAGGACGACCCAAAAAATCGGTTGGCTTTGAGCTGGCTGGCGATACTGATTCTGAAGCAGAATGGGAGGATAGCACTCAGTCACCAGAAAGCACGCGACGTGGATCAGTTGCGCCCTCCAGAGACAGTGCCGAGAACAGTCAAGTTTTGGTCGACCCCCTAATATTTGTGAAGCGCCCGTATCCCCAGGTACAAGCACGCAGTCTTCCTGAGTCGATAATTAGCAGCATTCCCCGAGATAATCAGAGCCCGGATAATGAGGATCCAGAAAGCACGCGCCGGTCCTCCGTCTCTTCAAGTGAACAGGAACAACAAATACGCAACCACGAGCCCGACGGAATAGCAAATCGTTTACTGAGCTCCTCCCGAACATCCAAAGCCCCGCCTGCCATGTCTTCTATCTCAGCCATGGGTACCGCAACAGTGGTCGACGCAACCCGCCGGAATGCGTCTTTAACAAATCTAGCTTCCACTCATAGCGGTACCCGCCATGCGCCCTCTGCTTCACTCGCTAATGAAGCTCAGGCAGCCCCTCGGTCTACTCCTCAAGCTACCCCTCAAGCTACATCTTCATCGATCGAAGGAGGTGTGTCGCGTTTCATCACAAACGATAGAGCCGGGGCACATGCAACTTCTCGTACCGACTCCGATCCAAACACACCGTCATCTTTCCTTCCACATTATCATCCGCAAACACCCCCTTCTCCCGGTCAGATTCCTTCAAAGAAAGCCAAGGCGACGTCGCCTCAACCGCGACCCCCCGGTGACGGGCCCCCGTCCCGTACACAACAGAAATTGTGGCTTCAGCGAACAGCAACTTTGACCACGTCGCCGCCCGATTCACATGGCTCTCCAGCCATCCCGTCTTCCACGATTGATCCTGTTTTCATGGCTGCTTCCAATCCGAGGGCCGGACATTACGATAATGCCCGAGGCGCAGTGAACGGGAGTGTTCGGGTTGGGGGAACCCACGACACTGAAGGTAAACACACCCGCAAAGTGTATGAGAAGGTGTCTTCGGAAATCAATGTCGTCCGACGTTTTCAAAATCCCACGAAGAATAGTTTCCTTCGAATACAACGGTTCGTTAATGATATCGGGCGCCCAAGCTCCAAGTCAGGACCCCACAGTGACTTAGCTGGGAAAAGTGTCAAGTCTGCTCCATCATTGACTAATGGAAAGTTTTTACAAACACCGCCCGATAAGCGACAGCGTACTGCGGTGGGACATGCCGACCCCGGGACCGAGTCGGATAGTCGACACAGGACAGCAAAGCCCAGCCGTGTATATTTTCAGGAAAGTGACGATGTAGTAAATATTGCAAACATTCCGGAGACGACAGATCGACTTGCTATTGAAAGCAACTATGATCCACAGGATCAGCGCTCGAGTCACATAATCTCAGCGTCGATGAATCACGCTGACCGAGATGGCGACGGCTACTTTGCTTCAGAACAAGAAATGCTTCTTCGTAGGGTATGGGAAAGCCGAGGGGAAATCGCTAGCCCTGGATAAGCTTCACATGAGATCAACTTTTCGATCATTTGGAAGATTGGTCAACGAGACAGCCAAGCCAAGGTGGTCATCTAATCGTCTTAGATGGGGATTCTCCATCAAATGCTTTTTCTGAGTACCCATAAGCTTGGAATGTTTCTACAGTCATCCCTTTCTCACCCCCTCCTAAGTTCTCTGCATACTATGCGACGGAGCTGGTGATATACATACATAATTGGATTTCGCCCGGTTACTTCGTGCCACGTGGTTTTTCTTTTTCTTTTTCGAGTATGGGTTGGGTTGTTTCCTTGCTTATCAACTTTCTGTTTGTCTTCTTTTACTTTCTTGCTTACCGGGCTTTATATTTGCATTAGGCGTTTGTGACTTGTATTATTAGATTGGTGATTTCCCATAGTCTGTTCTTTTTGCGTGTGACTTGTATCTTAGATTTCAGTGGATAGGGTGTTTGCCCGATATACATACGACTAATACCTCTAATGTCGTAATATTAGCTTAATTTTAAAACTTGCGAAAAATTGGATTTCTAAAGCCTTCCAGCTAACTCTGGACAAGTCTATTCAAAACAATCAGAGACTGAAACAGGTATCATACAGACAAGTTTTTATACATCTGAATCTTAACAAAATGATAGTCAAAGACAAAGGCTATGGGAACTGCATCTCGAGAGGAGCAGTATACAGCGTCATTCGACTGGCTCTCGAACAGCAGGAAGAGGGAGGAAAGGGAGGTTCAAGCTTTAGGTACTCCGGTGGCATTTCCAGATGACGGGCCTTTTGCTTTTCTTGCTCGGCGATGGCTTTGGCTTTCAGCAATAGGCGTTCCACTACTTTGTTGCCCCTGGACTGAAGATTGAGGTCGGTATTGAGGCTGAGCTTGTGGCTGCTGCTGCTGAGGTTTCTTCCCTGCACCTCGTTTATGCTGCTTTGACTGCGATTGTTCGCCTGTCTTCCGGCGCTGTCGATCTTTACCTTCACGGCTGCGTGCAGCGGACGCGGCAGCGGCGGCAGCAGCCTGTTCTTCCATAACACGTTTACTTTCCTTCTCCCACCATTCCTGGAATTCTTGCTCCGCTTGAATATCCTGCAGATTGTGCTTTGCGGTTGCCGCCTCGCGAATCTCATCCTTTTCAGCCTGTTGCTGGAGCAGGATGGAGGCTAGAGAGGAGGAAGCTGCTTGTTCGGAGGAGCCAGAAACTGATCGTTTTGGATGAGGCGTGTGGCGAATTGATTGGATAATTGGCTGTGCAGGAGTTGTAGCTGACAAAGTTGAGCTAGGGCTGGCTGATATTGTCGTCGTCGTCATTGTTTTGGTTGGTTGCTTTGACTTATTAGAACTTGTGCTGGTGGGTTTCCCTTGAGGGGAAGGTGGAATGGTAGGATGTGGTGGTGCGTTGCGGGTTTTGCTGCTGCTTGATGGACCAGGCTCGGATGTCTCTGTATATGACGACGGAGACATCCTCGCGACAGTCTGCCGGAGGGTCATCGTCGGCTTTTGGCTGATCTTTGCTGGAACAGGTCGCATGGACTGCGAAGACATAGTATCTTTGGAACCATGAAGAGAAGGTTTGGGGCCATTAGCCTGCCACGGCGATTTTCGAGCGTCGGCTTCCCGCTGCTGTGCAGCGAGATGTTCCTGTGCTTGGATTTGCTGCAACTTCTTCCTTTCTCGCTGCGACAGCTTTTGAAAAAAGTTGTTGGGTGGCTGGCTATCATCAGAGGATTTTGACATACCAAGGGTCAAGTTTGAGACGCGAGATTGCGATGTCTCAGCCATGATGTCTTTGAGATCCCGCTTCTCGCCAGATACCACTGGGGAGACCCATGGTGCCCCTCGAAATGCCAAAGGAGAGCCTGTCTGAACCTTTGAAGCAAACGGGTTTGGTGAGCCTAGAAAACTGCTTGCTTCGGCACTGTCTACAGACCCGATCTTGTCATTCAAGCTCGTGGAATCAGCCGGGGGATTGCTACGGCTTATAGATAATGAAGGGACGGAGACTTGAGACATATCACCCAAGTCATCAGGGATCGAGCTGAGTACCGCGGTTTTCCCCTTACGAGTAGGAGTAGGAGACATGGCGCTTTCGTCGTCCATCTGAAACATCAGGTCGCTAGCGGATTGTTTTGCTTTGAGTTTCGGAGTGCTCAACAATGACTTGGGCTCGCTTGGCTGAAGTGCTTTAGCCTTACGAGCCGACGGTGATGGTGTAGCTGCTATTCGTAGCTTCTCGTCAAATAGCTCGTCTTGATCGAGACGTGAACCTAATCTCATTGAGTCAATTCGCCTTTGCTTGTCATTCTCGATCGCAGTCACGAGCTCCGGATATTTTTCTAGGACAAAATGCTCAGAGTTCCGACCTCGAGACACTGGGTATCGAGCAAGCTGATTTTCTTGACAGATAGCGTCAAGTTCTTCCATCAACTCGACTTCCAAGTCACCCAGAAGCCTGATGAGGTTAGTATCTGATCATACAGGTTGAATAGGTGCAAACAATACCTATTCTCCAACAGAGTCTCCAAATTCAGACAGATATACTCTAGAGCAGCTTCCTTAAACTCGGTCACAGTACATGGGGCCACAGCGTTGAGCAGGTGACAAACATTGCGGGTGTTCACTGTTGATCAATTTAGCCCTCGTATTTTTCCAAGAACTGTTGCCTGCACATACCGAACTGCCCCAGAATTTTCTGACAAATTTGGGCTAGGCGATCAATCATAAGTTCGTTCGCAGCAAACATCACGTCGAGAACCAAATCAATGAAATCGTCAATGCTGGCATATCTGACATCGGCAAAAAGCTCTTCCTCCTGATCTCCGTACAGGTAACGGAGGACAAAGCTGAACATATGGGACTCCATTTCCTTGAGATCAACAGTGATTACGCTCTCATTCAGCCTAGGCTGAAGCCACCGTCCTCCAGATCGACCATTGAAGAGGCCGTTGAAAAAAGGACACCTTTGACATATCAACGCACTGTGTGCATTAACTATCGTGTCTTTCAACTGAATTGCCACATCACCGTTCTCGAAAAAGTGTGCGTCTTTTATAGCCCTTCTAATGTCGAAATGCAACGTCCGCCTTGGGTCAACCATGATTCGAGCCGCACGCTCTAGATTGTTCAGTTCCAAGACGGTGGAGATGCGCATGACCTCTGCTCGCACCTGTCGATAGCGATATGCATTGACCGAATCACGTCTGGCCTCACGCCATACGTCCAGGACACTATCGGTATAGATGAAAAGTGCAAGATTAATTAGCGTCAGAAAATCAATTTTCTGGAAGGTGATTTGCGTCTCTCCATTTTGATCAAGTTCAAGAGCCATCAAATCGAAATGAGCGCTCGATTTAGTACGCCCAAGCTCGATCAATGCTGTCCGCAGGATAGGGCTGCGACATGCTAGTACGAACTCATGCACAGGTATCCGTGTGTCAAAGACCGTGCTCTTAAGCCAGACAACGCTTCTTGGCTTGATCCACGTGCTTGATTGGAGCTTTGGCCGAAGTTCAGCTTCGATGTCAGATGAAGAAAGAACAGCGGCCTTGATGTCCGCTATCTGATAGTTGGTTGTCGAACGATTTCCGGTCTCATCATCCGCCAAAAATTTGAAAGGAAGAAGCTGGAGCATGTCATGCCACAGGGAGGGAGGAGGAACGGTGACCTGCTTCTTCGTAACGTCGCAGTCTTTCTGAGAAGCGGCAAATGCACCAAAACCGTTGCTCCTCACCGCTGTGACTCTTGAGAGCCCGGGAATGCGTACGAATTTGTAGTCCTTTGAGCTCCCTTCTTTTATTTTAGTTCGTTTTTCTTTTCTCCACGCTGTACCAGATGTAGTGCAGATAATGATAGACCCGTCTTGACCAACATCGACGTCTGCAGCAGCCATGTGTGACTTTCTCACGGACCAAACGCGCTCCGGTGCTGCCAGCGAATTTCGAATCTTGACCGGGTTCGTCGTCGAGGAATTCAGGGATGAGTTTTCGTATTTACCATTCACTTGGAAGGTGTACACTTCACCAAATGTTGAAAGTGCACAAATGGTGTTTCTGCCCGAAGTAATTTTGCAGATTCTGTTTGCTGTGTTTCCATATCTCGTTGCAAGAAAGCTCTCTTTGATGAAATAGGAACTGGAATCAAGCGGGAACGTAACTTTGGAATATCCGTAGTGTGTAAAAACCCACACTTCGTGACTCTCCAGTAGGACGGACGTAGCAGCATCAATAGCTGAAACCATGCGAATCGGTGAGTTGAAAAGCGACACACCAACACGCCGTGGCGTCACTTGAATTTCCAGAGAGCGGGCATCAGAGTCGACCAAACCAAGCTGTCCCTCGTTCTTACCAAAGGTGTAAAGCCCGGAGCTGCTGAAGACAACTGAATGAATGGCCGAGGCAGCCGCTCCCAGAATTACTTCGCGTTTGAACGGATTGAATATTTGCCTCGGCGTGCTTTGGATTGGAACGTCGTTTTTGTTACTCGTCCGAGGAAGATTGTAGCCCAGCTGACCGTACTTGTTACTTCCCCAGCTGAAAATCTCGCCTTGCTCTGAGATCGCAATTGAATGATCCTGGCCAAGTGCTATAGACACCACCTTCTTTCCTGCGAGGCCGCCAGTTTCAATACACACAAAGTCGAATCTCGTCGCCTCGTCACCGGTGCCCAAACGGCCGCCAGGTCCAAAACCAGACATATGGAGGTTCGACTCTGGATCGGTGGTCAAGATGGCAGTATGTAGCTTCGACATGGAGATGTCTTGAAACACTATCGGCCTAGTCTCTATAAGGGTGGGAAGATCACGCTGGTATCCCGAATCAGAGCCCGAAGCCAGCTCTGGTTCTCCTGCTTGATGGCGGGCTTGTTCTCGTTCGCGGAAAAAACGCTCTAGCAGGTGCCGTGGCCGCTGCACCATGATTCTCTCCGGGAAATGTCGGTCATCTTCATCACCAAGTCCGAGCGACATGTTCTTGTTGCTGCCGAAAGTGAAAACTTCGTCGGCTAGCAAATTCACCCGTTGTTTCAATGCCGTGTTTAAAACATATCCATCTACCATATCATCGCCCCCGTATACAGAATTGTTGGCAGATGAAGGATCGCTATCAGCATCATCTGCGTCAAGTGAAAGTGGCACGGGCTGCCCATCCAATGCAATGATCTGCTTTATATCCCGGTCCAATATAGTCGCGCCATACACATCGAAAGGACTGTTACCTTCACGATCCTTTATCTTGATCAAAGAAGGATACTGGGTGTTATTAGGCGCACTGAAATCAGTTGCGCCTCGCACGTCTCTCATGATCAACGCATGAGCGATGGAGGCGTTTCCCGAATACAACGCTCTATGGAGTGCGGTCCAACCACTCTCCAAGTCCTGTATGTAGATATCCACAAATGGGGTCTCGAGAAGGGCGTTCGCAAAGTCAATAGCGGATGGCTTTGTCGATGAGGAGACGAGATGCAAGATGGTCCGTCCATGCTGATCGCGAGCATTAACCTGGGTGCGAGGCCACGATAAGGGATTGCCACGCAAGGATGAGACGCGATCCGAATATGAGGTAGCAGGTGAAGTACTCTTTTTGCTGTTTCGAGAAGTTGGGGTTGGAGAGGAGCCGAGCGCAGGACTGCCTATCTTGGGCGTACCGCTCCCTCCGACGGACCGCTGGCCAGCAGGCGCATTGCTGATGTTTGCCAGCACACGCTTGAAACTGTCCACATCATCCTGGAGGAAGTATTTCAACAGGGAGCTACTCATGTGTCACCAGGTACGATCGGAAATCTTGGTCAGCCGGAAACGAAGTCCTCGCTGTGATCACAAGGGATCACGGCGTATTTAAAGGAGCTCTCCGACTGGACAAAGATTTTTGTGGAGGACGAGAAGATGTGCCGAAGCGATGGAAGTAACTGGTCCAGTTGCAGTTCTCCCAGTTGCTGTACTGATGCTTTGATTCCTGGCTCGAGAAGTCGAAAAAAGGTAAATGTGGGGTGGCGAGATTAGCTATCGGGAGCAACAAGTCAGTCCAGCTGTCGGTCAACCATAAGTGGTTTGCGAGATATAGAGCTGAAAGTATGCGAGCTGCACCAAAATTGTGATAGCCTGCTGAGTAGAGTATAGCAAGGAGATGCGACGGATGGCTGACGGTTAGGGAAGTTGGTGACCGGGGACTCCGGTGCGCGGAGGACGCGACGTTATCGGGATCGCGGACAGCCAATCAAGGCAGTCACACCCCTCGGAGCGAGCTGGTGAGAGGCGGACCATATTCCATTGTCGACTCTCCGCAGAGAGCTTATGAGTTCTATGTACACTTTTACAGACACATGCCTTGTCATAGCTTGCTTACCCCAGTCTGGAATCAAATTCCCCAGTGACATGAGTCAGACACGCCTTAAGAAAGCAGGTGCACAAATTCACTACCGTCTGAAGTATACTAACCCGTCAACTTCATATGTTTGTCTCCTTCCAGTTTCAAAGATGAAAAAAAAAAAAAAAAAAAAAAAAAAAAAAAAANTATAACCAATACTACAGAGACTAGGGTGGGTAAGTTCAGTTGCCGTTTACCTTACCATCCTACTGCTGCCGACTCAACTTCATGACATACCTGGCTACCCAACCTCGCAGATAACGGCTTGGCTGCACACATATCGCGATGCGTCGTGGCAGCTCGAGTCCGGTATCCGAGCTTATAAGCCATGGCCTGAAGCCGGCTACATGCATCTAAACAGCTTCTCGGCGGTGAAGCCCATTCGTCAATCCCACAAGGTGTCGACACAATTGGACAATGGCCGCGCGAAACCAAGGTGCTACCAGCTTTTGTTTCGGAGGAACGTCTTTGTGAGGCAGCCACTTGGATGTGCAGACTGTTTGCAGGTGCGATCTGACGAGGCAGGCGTGGGCGAATCGCTGCTGACTAGTAGACGTAGCTTGGTGATATGTCTGATGGCTAGCACGTACAACTAGCTAGTGTCGACAGAGCCTCCACATGACAGCAGCGGACGCACCGGTGCGACTGTAGCCATGTCACTTGTGAGCTAGATGATATTTACTTCTCCATCAGAGAGAGGAGCGAGCATGACAGTATCAGGAACACATCAATACAGTGAATCTTTCTGAAAGCATGATCACTGTTGCCGATGACGAGATCATGGAAGCGATATGGGACACCACCCAAGACGATAGATACTGTCATGATCAGAGTGATGGCGAGATGATCGCCCTCAGCGCGAACCGGCGTGACCATACCGGGTATTTTTGAGCGCAGAAACCGGGCTAGCCGGGTGGTGCCTGCGTCTGGCGGCTGCTTATTGGTGATAGATGCAGCCCAGTGGACCCAATCTGCGCCAGCGCTTGTCCATTCTGGGCGCGTGATCAGTGAGTTACGGTAACAAGTGGTAATCTATTTGGCTAGTCCGGATTTGGTCAGCGAACGCCTCTGGTCGCGCCATGCTTTCGACCTTCTATCGGCAGGCGCAGAGGTCTCCACCCGCCACAGCTCCTTCCTATGCTGCTGGTGTCGCTTTCCTCACCCTCTCCTCTCTTGCTGCCCTTCCCTTCTCCTTTATCTCCACCGTCCCACGTCCATCTTCTTCCATATTTCCATCCAGCCTCAATCGTGCTCGCGGTTCCAGGCAGGGCAGCATCTTTTATATGTACTTAGATGCGGCCTCGCTAAATGAACCAGTCACGGCCAGCTGATAGCCTCATCGAGCGATAACATTCAAGCTTACTCGCCAAGTGGATCTGCTTGCCTGCTAGCGTCGCGCTACAGCCACTTGACCGCCTGGGCCCATCCGAGTCATCAGGCGGGTGTGTGACTGCGAGCGTGTGGCCGTCGTGCGGGTGTGCGTCACCGGCCGCAAGTCGTTCTTCCATCCCAACTACGAAACCAACAGCAGAACGCTCCTGTATTTTGTTTCCTCTCTTGCCGTTTCATCTTCTTTCTACGTCCGCGTCCCTCAGCTTAGACTTACCCTCGCGCTTTCTTATTCGTAAACTATCCCTTCTATCTCGACCCTCACAGCCTTGATTTGCTATGGATTGCTGAACTGTGCCGCTTCTCACGCATCGTGAGGAGGCACTGTTCTGCCATTGACTGCGGTCACCACCGTCGGATGCGGAGAACGCCTTGGAGTAGCAACTAGCCTCGTCTTGCAAATACCCCATTCCTGCTAACGCGACACCACCAACCCTCACCTGCTGCCTGGTGTTCTGATTGACCTACAATGTGCATCCTTTTTCCTTCTGCCTTCATCACCTTCGTTTTTGGTTACCCTGCCGCCCACCAGCCCGCGCATTTGCAGATTTAATCGACACATCAGCCTCCCCGAGTTAGCATGGCACATCAGAACCTTGTTGTTGCTTCGACCTTTCCCGCCTGATAGCTCACTTGCATCTTCTTATCGCTATTCATCTGCCCCAGGGTCTTTCGTCCCACCCGTGATCCGTCTCGTTTCGTGCTTCCGACGACGAGGGAGGTAGGCAACCGCCATCGTGTACAATGCACCAGCATCCACGATCCCCGCTGCCTTCACGGCAGGCAAATCAACGAGCACTTGGCCTTGCCAGAGATGACGTTCCCAGAGACCAGGATGACGATCAACCGCCGTCCCGAACCACCTTGGACGCCACAAGAGGACTGGGTATTGAACCCGGTCTCGACACTGCTGCCCCCGCAAAGGAAGCTATTCTGAGGCTTAACCAAATCATTTCCGTACGCCTTCACAGAGTTTTAGGGATTGACTTTGCTTGGGCTAACCGTTCCCGTCTAAATAGAATTACCACACGAAGGCTGCCTTGATCATATTGCGCGCACGGGCTGACCTACCTCCACTGTTCAGTAAAGGGTCCGATAAACCAAAGGTCAACCGTTGGGTAAGCTCACTCCTGGCTTTGTCTCCTAGTCTTCATTCTATAATTGCAACCAATCGAGCCGTGGTTAATTTGGTCGCTCTCTAATCACAGTTCAACATTGACATCGACGAAACCGACGAGTATCGAGAAGATATACGAAGATGGAAAACTTGCGATGCTATAGATAACCGGCCGCCCCCACTAATTATCGAGACATTTCTAGATGCGAGACCGTTGACGAACAGCCAGACCTTGGTTCTCATCGACGAAAATGGAAAACGCTGGGATGTTCTGGAAGCTCTTGCGGCTTCGCAGGATCCGTTGGTGAAAGCAAGACCAAAGGAGGTTGTCTTGGAGAGGTGGAGGATCGAATTGGGCGAGTCATCGACCAAACCGCCATCCGACCTAGGTGCGATCTTGCCAGCGGTCTACAAGAAGAGTATTGTCCTCTTCCGGTCTTTGCATGCATACGCCAAATTCCTTCCCGTGTGGAAGATCATCAAGCGCCCTGGCATCATGCGGAACAACCCGGTGCTGAATATTCGATATCGAATCCGAGAAGCCCGGGATGAGGATCGCCTCCCTAACTTCGACAACCTCACTATACCCCTGCAAACGGGGAATGAGAAGGTCGTCGACACTTATTCATTTGGCTCGACCGAATCACCTGCTGGGCCATTCTCGATTCAGGTGACCTACCGGCGTAATGTTGATTTCCGGGTTGATGACTCCGAAGCTCTCTTAAGCTCTCGATTTATGGGAGCTGACGACACATATTTCCTGCCTTCTTTGCCGTCTGAAGAGGCTAACAAACTGCCTGCACAAGGGTCCCTACCTGTTAGTGGCCGAGGCTTGGAGCAACCTGATCGAACTCAGGCTTACGGAAGTCTCTCAACGTTTCACCAAGTAGGCCCGACTACCGGAGCCAGCCCCATATCGACCTTGCGAGCAGCTCGCGACCTAGGCAGCACGTCTCCGTCCTCGACGTCTTCTCCCCCGAGACTCCTGCCCGCAGCCAAGGTTGGGCAAATTGGCCGTACCGCCGCGTTAGCCAACGAAAGCAGTTTGAGTATAGCAAGACGACCGTCCGTGTCGTTTCATCCTTTCAAAGCTCCGCCGTTATCTGCGTCGCCATCTTTGGTGGATCCTCCTCTAGGCTCGTCGCTGCGGACATCAGCCAGCCGTACTATCACAGCGCCCAGCAGTTTAAATGACCCGAAAGCGATGCCTCCACCAGCAGTACCCGCTTCTGCCGCACGTACACCAGCTTCAGAGCAAGTGGTATCTTCAGCATCCAGCTCTCCCAGGCCTGCCCCCATATCAAAATACAGTAGCTCCTTCAGCCATCGGCGCGGAAGACTGTCTTCGGGTGGCAACATACGTTTAGACGAAGATAACACATCAAGCGGGAAAGCCAGCGCAACTTCTTCCAATGCACAACCCGGCTCAGGCATTTTGACGGAGCCCGCCGGAACCAGTGCAGAGTCTCTCCATACCGATGACGAAAATATATCAGACTTCCTGAAGCTTTTGGACCTAAAAAAGGATCTATTGAATCCCGTCAAAGCTGCTGCTGTCGATGCCGCGACTCGCAGGACTTCTGCAGCTCTCACCCGATTCCAGAAGATGCGAGAATCAAATGCCGCTCTTTCCGAATCAATGTCTTCTTCTCTGCTCATGCAACGCTCATCAACATCATCTAGTCGACAATTATCCAGCATTCCACCCATGGTTGCTGGTACTTCGATTTCGACAGCTTCATCTCCAGGAAAGCCCATTTCACCACATACGCCCCATACCCCTGCGATCCCGTCTCGCCTAAGCTCAAATAGCATTATCAGTTACGACCGTGAACGAGATTCGCCTCTGCGCCAAGCAACGGTTGAACAGGACTCGCATCCTGAAGAATGCACTAGCTATGAGACGGCTCAACGTCCTAGTCGCCCAGGTGCAATTGACATTCCCAAATCTCCAAGGCCCTTGGGTCCTAGCTACCGACGTTCAAATTCTGTTGCACAGAATCGTCGAATTAGCGCAGGCGCTGGTGACGAGGAGGAGATATTTCCTTTCGCAATGAGAAGCGTTTCTCTCGGTGCAGAAGAACGATCCAACTTGAGCTTGAGTACCCGACTTCGCCAACAAGATACTGCTGATGTAGGGGACGCTGCAGGTCCGCAAAGCTCAGAATCTGCGCCACAATCTGATGAAGGCGTCAACAATGCTCTTCCACTACGGAGCCCGTTCCGAGAAATTGGTCCTCAAAGTGGAGGTTTTGCATCCGGTGCATCATCGTCAAACCACCCGTATCAGACACATTCGTCTCACAGTCGAGGACGAGGTTCGTCTACAGGGCTGCAGTCGCACAGTTCTGCCTCCGGAAGTCTATCACGTGGAAATGCAATCCCTCCGCATTTAGCCGAACGAGAGCGTGACCGCGACACGAGCGCCAGTGGAAGCAATAGTGGCAATTCTGTTATCGATGTACGACGGGGAGCAGCCCCTAGATCTGGCCCGGGACGATCGGGACCGCAGCATGGGTTGAACTCGGAGGAAGATGAGCCACTTCTATTTGCAATGAGTGATTTTCACTCTTCCAGGAGGAGCCTTGAGGAAGGTCGGCGGGGCAGCGTTGGTGGTGAATCGAGTGCAACTTCCGGAGGATCCAGGCGCGGTAGTGGACGACGAGGCACTGGCATGCCAAGTTTCCATCCGTGGCAGCAATGATTTTGCAGGTACCGTTGTGTTGGACTATCGCGTCCCCTAACACTGGATTGCCAATCTATACAACGTCTGGAACATTAAATCCGTCACCCGGAATATACTCGTTCCACAACGGAACTTGATAACGCCGGCTCCGAGGATTATCTTCTTATTCTTCCTCGGTGATGATGCTCAGCGGCTGCACCAATAGATTGGATGGGCGAACGCAATAGATGAGGTCGATATCGCATGCAGCATAGAAGTCTACCATTCTAAAGATTACTGATCTTCCCTGTGTTTTATATGTTTATTCGCACTCGGCATTCGACAGACCTGAATATCGTGTTTTTATTTAGCATTTTCCTTGGTTGACGTGGCCCTCTTTTCGATTAATGACCTTTTTATCTTCAGATCCAGTGCTCTATGTTCATTGTTTCGAATCAGACTGGTCGGAATTGTGTTTGCATGTTCTGTTTTCGGTTTTTGAAATTCTGATATCCTTTATCTTGAATCATGGGTGTTTTGGTTTATTCATTGGGTACTGAATGGAAGGTATACAAAGTGATCAATTTGCATGAGAGGGCCTTTTCCGTTTCTTTTCCGTTTCTTTTGCGATTGCAGTTTGCTCGAGTGTTTTGGAATCTTTACATGGATTTAATTCTAACAAATCTAAGCGGGTATCTCAATCTATCTCAACTTTTGAATCCTCGATCAAGTCCAGTAACTTCCGTATTTTACAAGTTTCATAACAAACCGCCAAGGCAACAACACTGAATGGGCACTACCCAGCAAAAATCAAGCCCATAAAACATCAATTCGTCGCTGCTAACGGTGATTGTGTGATGCATGTCAGCGGTGGTGAGCTTTAAGGTGAAATCACGCGAACCAATAGCTGGGAATTTGCTTCTGTGACCTTATCATCACGGCCAGGTGCCTCGAGTTTTTGAACACTTGACATGGCAGTCACAAACTCTCTTGACGGCCCTCAAAAGGGAGAGCGACATCATTTGTCTTCCAGCTCGACTCCGCTTCGAATCGTTGGGTTCAATCACATCCGACGGAACGTGTTGCCGGAAGCGCTGCGGCGCGCTTTGCGTCGATAATCATCGTCTACTTTGGGGGGCTCTCTAGCATTAGCCCCTCTTGCCTGAGAGTTGCTACTGGACTTGCTGCCCTGAGGCATGAATGTAACTTCCTTCTCACCAACAGCGCTGCGTCGAACGGACTTGTCCTTGCCCCGCATCTTTTGCGCGAGGGATTCGAATGACCGGTCTCGAGCACCGTGAGCTGATCGTTTGGCTGACGAAGACGATGATGAAACTTGCATTTTCGTATACGGTTTTCGACTACGTTTGTAGGAAATATCATCTGCAGCAGCATGCTGCTCGGACTTTTGCTGTTTTTTGGTCCTTCTGTTGGATTTGTGGTCGCTATCCGATGCATCGTCATCATCATCGTCGTCGTCGTCGCTGCTAGACGCCGGTATTTCGTCGACGGCTTCTTGCTCAACAGCCGTTAAGCCGCGTTCTTTGCGTTCTGCATGGTCGGCGCTGTTGCCAGCTTTGTTGCTGCTTGGGTTAAGCATCATATATTCGTAGGAGTTCTCATCCACCGCAAATTCCTCGTCTTCGAACATTTGTTTGAATCGACTATCGCCCAGCAAGCCCTTGGTAGTAGTGGATGTCTCTGTAGCAGTGTCTCCAGGAGCCGTATCTTCCATCTTCTCGTCGCCACCCTGGTCCAGAACGCGTTTGGCATTGCGTCGCTCGACCTTTTCTTGCTTCTCAAGTAGCTTCTCGGCAAGCTTCCTGTTAACTTTGACGGCGACTTTCTTCTTCCCTCGGATCCGGCTTTCTCGCTCCTGTTCAATCTTCTCTTTGACTCGCTTCGCCCGTTCTTCTTCCCAAATGTAAGGATTCGTGATCAGTCGGGCTTCTTCGTACAGTCTTTGGGCAACAAAGTAGCCGTGCATATAAGGTCGTAGCAAATTGGTTCGTCCGATGAGGTGATCCAGATTCAATGTGCGCAGTTGAGGAACAGTCAAGAATTTGTAATTGTCATACACGGACGTCGCCTGGTTTCCGGTGAAGGCATGAGGATCATTGGGATCTTCAGCCATTTCTTCCACTAAATTATCCAGGAACGAGCACCATTTGGGAGCTGGACCAAGCTGAGGGATGAAGAAAGCGTGCTGCTGTCTTCCTTCGTTTGCAGTCAAAATCATGCCACTATCTTGGCACCAAGCGACGCTGTTGATGTCCACAGCCGGTTCCACCGAGGTCCACGGCTCTCCGTTTCGAGGGTCCCAGATCTTGATAATCCTCTTATCTGAAGAGAGAATTTTCGGGTCCATGGTCTGTTCGCGTGTGCGTGACGACGGATTGAGAAACTTTAGGGTGTGAATTGGGTAGCCGTAGCCCTGGTCTTTCTTAAGGTATGGTATGGGGGATCGTAGATCGTACAAATGCATAAGACCATTGGAAGACCCCGTGGCCAAGTTCAAGCCCGATCTGTCGAATTCCAACGCAGTAATTTCGTGCCGCGTCTCACCCGGCTGGAACTGTGTCGGCGGCAGCAAAATCCCCGCGCGGCCGCGAGCTCTTGAGTCCCACAGCTCAACGGTTCCAAGCGAGGTACCAAAAGCGAGAAGATTGTGACTTTCCTCAGCAATGGTGCCCGTGTTGACTGCTCCTGTATTAATGCCGCCCTGCAATGTCCCACCGCCAGTGGAGTTGTAGTCATCTCCACCAACATCCACTTCAAAGCTGCGCATGTACCGGCCTGCTTCTAGGTTCAAACGAAAAACTTCCCCGCTTCCATCTTGATTTACCCCTACGGATGGGATCAGGGCTTCGGTCGACTGTCTGTCGTACAGGAGATCGCGACCGTAGCGGGGCAATCGCATGGTATAGTGACATCCTGAAGGGGTGTGGAACTCAAGGGATCGATCTGCCTGCAAATGCAATGATTTCGAGTAGTCTGAGGATAGTAGAAGAAACGTCGTGTTTAGTGATATGGTGTGGCGGGCAAACGAGAGCGAGAGATGCGGCAAATAATGCGTATGTATTTGCGGTTTATAAGTGCCTTGTTACGTTGCACGATTAGTACTGATAGACACGAAAGTGGTCTGACACCTACCTGTACTCATAACCCATTGACCATCCTCACTGACACGGATACATTGGCTAGCTTCTTCAAATTCAAAGTCCTGCAGCAGCTCGACTCTGTTGGCGTACTCCGGGTCGTTCTTTAGACTTCGCTTCCTCCGCCTTGCGAGCCATTCTGGGAGTGGCCGGGCTGTCGAGGAGCCAGAGATCGTGTAGACCGGAACAGCTGACTGATTTGATAGTCTCATTTTTCACGCCCCGGACCTCCTCCCATCGGATACTAGTCAGGACAGGAAGTGAATATATCTCGACTTAGAAAAAAAGCTAAATCTAAGAAAATGCTCGGAGATAACCAGACACTAGAGGAAAAAAACCGGAGAGCCGCTAACCGTAAGTGGTATAGCGGAACTCACGTGACTCAGAATCCCCACCCGAGCCCAGCGATTTCCCGCTGGAGCTGATTGGGCGCGCTACTGCCCCGAGGCAACTTCCATAACAATTTGGCGACGTCGGCTGCACATAGAACAGTTCAGAAGGGCTTCTATCAGCTTCAATCCAGGCTTATCTTCGTCGCCCTTCTTATATAAAGCTACAAGAGCCGGCGCTTCTGTTATCGTGCGCAGATAGCCCGTCTACAGTATCAGAACGCCGATGTTTTGTCGGCATGGGAACTCTTGGTAGAGGGTCTTGATCTTGGCCGTGATATCGATGACGCTACAGTACTACTTCCAAGCATTATACCTCATGTATCAAGGCATACTGCAAATGCACCCGTGGAAATGCAACCACGTGCACAAATAGGGTCCCATTGTCTTTTCCTATTTCGTTGGTGAACGGCCTTCATCGTCTGGCCGAACAGCCGTTGTCCCTGTGATGATGGAATTTCCGGGTGACGCTATCACTAATATCAATGTTATCGTGAGTTCCATGTTTTCCACAGGCTTGAATGCACTGGGGCTGAAAGTTTTGCACAGAACGGCTTTTCTGTTATATACTGGAGAATCTACAATGAAGAAACCAGTATTAGCTCTCAAGCTTCGGAGACTGTCGCAAGCAACGGCTACAGCATCTTAAAGCTTTTGAGTAAGCTGAAAGACTTGGAAATCAAACTGCGAACCCTTGGATGCTTAGTTTCATATTATCCAAGACGTCTCGGCCTGTGGATCTTCTCGTCTACTCCGGGTTTTGAAAGTCTGGACTCGCTTGCCCAGGAATCGGCCGACCAGGAACTGAGAGACCCGGACAAGTTACTCATCGGAAGCACCTCATTGAAACGTAAGGACCGAAGCAAGGTGCCCTGTACAAATGACCAATGCCCATATTTGCTGACCCTGCTTGACAGTCTCTGCTTCTGGAAGCATAACTACCAGCGATCTCATCAAGTCCCTGTCAACCGATCTGTCTTCGAACTCTTCCAGTCGTACAAATTCTACGGTACTATACGCGTCGTTTGTGTCCGCTATTGCAGGGCTCGTCAGTTTGCAACTCATCCGTCGCCTCGACGCGATCCCCTTAGGTGCTCGAACATTATTCTCGTCAATTGAACCGAGCTTTTTCAGTGGCCCAACAGTAGCCAATGACAATCAAGCTGCGGTCCCTGCTCTAACTACACTACGAGTAGAGCTCTCTATGATAGGGAAAGCTATTGTGTCATTGCATACAGTCTACCAAGAAGGAATCTCTCGCCTTGGTGGACACGACACTACAGAAGTGAACCCAGTAGACGTAAGACCCAACACTGATATCTGGCTCGCCCCTAATGGAACCGTCGCTCGCTTGATTGCTTTCAACGCTGAGAACTCTAACGTCCTTGCGGAAAGGCAAAAGAACGATGTCCCTTCGCGCCAATATGTGGAAGCAAGGCAAAAGCTTTGGAAAGACACCGTTGTTGATTGGCTGAGAGGCTTTGGTTTGTCCATTAACTCACCGGAGGAAGAACATTGGGTTGAAGTGGAAGTGTCAGAGCCATTCTATGCAAGGTTTGCTGCGGACTACTTACGCCAGCTGGATGACGTTCAGTCTGTATCTCCTCTGAAGCGGATCCTTTGGCCATCCAGTTTTTGTTTCAGGAGGACTAAACTCACCACCACCACCACCACATCAGCCGACAATGTCAGTCTTCCCTCAACGGATTGGGACGACCCTGTGAGTTTCGCCGAAAACTGGATCGGCACAGCTGGTGCACGACAGGCAAAGCCAGCACCCAGCACATCGCTTATGCAACAAACGCCGCAGCTCAAAGACTCATCGACATCTAGGATTGAAGTGTCCGAACAGATCGAGAGTCTTGCTAGGGTTGCTCAGTACCCAGACCTACAGAGTGCCAGCACAGTCTATCCCACCCCACCAGATGGAGCTCTATCATCTGCGCTGAACCAAGCGGCTTCTGACGCCTTTGGATCCGATGGGCACGAGTCGGGCTTCCCACATGTGACAGGAGATGGTGCTTTTCCAAGACGGGGAGCTTCGATGGCTAGGAACCCAGGCGACTCTATGTCTGCTCAACTGAAAAACGACGCGGAAGTTGCAACCGGACTTTATGATACTACCGGGGATGAAGATTTATTCGGTGATATAGATGAAAAAGGTTTCGGACCAAAAGGGATTACGGACGATGACTTCAATTTTTTTGACGACCCCGAGATCGACGACTTTGACATGGATAAACCCATCGCTGAACCTCCCCATGACACACCAAAACCACCGCAACTTGAAACAGCCGATATCCAATCTCCACATGCAGACGTCTCTACAGGGGAAGTTCAAGATGACATTACTATGCAAGCCACAGGACCCGGACCAGAGAAAATCCAAGAGTCAGAGTGTGAGTCGGACGTCAAATTTGAAGCAAACGAACACCAGAGTGCTCCTCCAGAAAATTACTGGAGTCTTCCAGAACAAGCCATGAGCCCTCCTCTTAGCCCAGTGGAAGTCAAGAAGATACTATTCTCAGGTACAAGCGCAGACATAACAGAAGTTGACAAAAATATCGGACATATCAATTCTGATATCGACAAGAAACAAAGCCGTTACGACTCGGTCCCTTTCCAGCAAGGGCTAGTCATGTCTGACCAGAAATATTCTAGCGCTGGCCATTTCTTTTTTGCGACCCAGAAGAATGTACCACCCACAACAAATGTCACATCGGAAATTCCGAAAGTTGGGTTTCCCCGGGGCCGCAAGCCATTCCCTTCTCATTATACCGATAAACAAAATTCGCTCCATCAGTCCCCTCCGTCATCGCGAATGCCACGGTCGACATCCGTCTCTAGTAGTGAGGCAAGCTTCGATTCAAGTGACAATGGATTCGAAAGAGACTCATCGCCAGCCCGACTAGCAAACTTGAAACGAAAACGCCCGCTTTCGGAAGCAGAAAATTCCACTACATCTTCAATGGAGAAACTGTCTCTTGCGTCTGAGATTGACACCAACTCAACAAAAGAAGATTATAGTGTGTTTTTGGGGAACTTTTTCTCGGTGATCACTGATTGGTCGCTTGCTGGTTACTTTGCTTTCAAGCAGAATCAATACTCCCCTGTCTTAATACGGAGGGAGGATCATGTTCAACTGGCGCAACTCATGGCGGACCAACTTACTCAGTCATCGTTAACTCATCAAATTGATGGTTGCAAAACAACACCCGACCTTGAAAACGATACTGTAGCGCTCAACCCAGCTATTGATGACACTTCAGTTCTAGCAGAAAGCGAAAGACTTGATTTGAAGACATTTCTTTCTCTACACGACAACATGCAATTGACATTAGAGACGTCTTCAGCTCGGCCGAATATACAGCGCAAAGATATTAAAGGATCAATCACCAAGATTCCTCTTCCTCATCTCCACGTACACCGTGGGAAAGACTTTCTGGATATTCTTCCGTCAACTATGTCGTTTTGGGAAACTTTTGGGCTAGAACCTGCCAACGGGCCGAAAGACATCTCTGCTTATTGCATATATCCACATTTTGCAAAGGAAGGAGCCGATGACTTTCTGACACGGTTTGGGCTTGTTTATTCAAGTTGCAATCTTGGACAGCACACTAGAGGAGATCGATTGAAACTATTCGAGAATGGACTAGGAGCCTGGAGTATCGCCAAGGGAGACGGTGCCTACGTGCGGACGATGCAGTCGTTGAAGAATATCTGTGAAAATCTTGGTAAGTATTTCTATTGTCAGAGTTGATGCATACTAACTTGTTCCAGGAGCCGCACTGTCTAAAGCTCCACCCACGAAGGAGATTTTCGTCATCTATGTTATTAATCCCTTCACACACGGGGCAGCGTTTGCTGACATATCAGCTGCATTCTTGCATCTTTTCCACAAGTACGTCGGCGAAGTAGGTCGGGCCTATGCAAGGAGCCAGACGAATGAGGTTGTGTTGCAGATAGTTCCGATGAACTTTGTGTCTTCCTCAACATCTATTGTGGTACCTACACAGTGGCAATATGTCAACCTGGCACTTGAAGTTTATTCTAGATGCCCGCCAAATGCTTTTAATGATGGCATTGCAGGATATGCACCTCCGATTACTCTCGCGGATGCAGTGCCGAAAAGCCTCCCCTTTAGAGTTACGTCAGAGCGGGTTTCTCCTTTCCAAGAAGGCCGCTGCCTTCACCTGGCAATCTCACGAAGTGTTGATCAGCGCTGGATCAGTGCAGCATGGTCCGATAACTCGGGTGCTTTCCAGATTATGATGGCCTACTGTCTACGAGCGCGAGGCTCGAATGTTAACAGACCACTGTCAGAAGTCCGGCAAGAAATCTGGGAAACTACGAAAGATATTATGGAACGAACACAAACTAGGTCCAAGGTGTTCCTTGTAAGAACGGAACCGATCGACCAGGAAGAGGTTGAAGGTACGTTGTTTATGTAAAAAGACAGCAGCTGGCATATTGACTAATTTTTTCTCCTTTCTTTCTCCAGCATGGACTGGGCTTGCTGCACGCTACAACCAGTCCAAAGCTATGCCGGTCGAACTGACGCTTTTAAGTGCCAATGTCACAACTGGACTGCACTTGGAGCTTCCGCCGGCTCCGCTTTCAGCCAACCTAGTAAATCCTCCAGCATCAACTCCAGTGACTACTCCATATGGCGGGGTGGGATCACCAGATCAATATGGGATTGGAACGCCCACAAGTGGCGGCCAGGGAGCATTAAACGTCGTAACGCCTACGGAGGGATCGGCTCCTGTTGAGCCGGATTCAGATGCAGTGCTTGTTGATTCATATGACGAGTCTTGGGCTTTGATTCTATCTCATCGCCTCAATAATTCAACATACATGACAGAATACCGGCCTGCACTGGTCAGTGGCTATCTGCTTCGCCGGAAAGGCATGAATGACAGTCAAGGAGTTGCAGCCATGTCAGTGAATTTGGTCCACACCTCGCGGCCTTCTGGTTCATACGAGGCATTGCTTAGGGAGGCTCTCACCAGCTACCGAGATCTAGCGACCCTAGCCCGAGCTAAAGGCACATTATCCGTACAGCACAATACATTACCATGGCATATTGCCACTGTTGTGAAGGGGCAGGAATTTTTGAGCTATGTATTTTAGTGTTTAGATTACATTGGACTGGCGAATTTTGGCGTTTGAGGGCAGCCATACACGTCATACATTAGTTGCAAGGTCATTGGGTATACCACAATATGTTTTAGAATTTTTACTTCCTATTGGTTACAGTTTAGTTCATGATAGGAATAAGACCGATGCTACTGGGGCATCTCATAGCTTTAGCTTTCATCTTACGTCATTTATTTTGTTTTGTTTTATTTTATTTTTCTCTCTTTTTCTTTGGACAAGCTCAAGTTGAGAGACAAACGATGGACACAGCTGCTACGGATCAATTAAACACGGCGTATCAAAGCAACCGAACCCCTTGACGACGCTCATTTCGTCAACGAACGCGTCTTTAGTCTTTAAAGACCATCCGCCAACTTCGTTCTTGATCATATGGCACCGGGGCTGACCTTCTTCATCAGAGACAGACCTCCATAAGCACGTACCGAATATCCCCAACTCAGATACAACATCGTCCGCGACAAACCCTCCAGAGGCCATCAGCACATTGTAGACGCCCGGAGGCGAACAGATCCTCTCCATCAGGATGTATGCAGGCCATTGTGAGCTAGGAATGGTCTTTAGGAGGTCCGGTATGTCGTCTCCGTAGATGTTGTGCCCGCCGCCTTCTAGTGACGGTTTGAGTATGTAGTCCATCGCCGTGTCCGGATTAGTCGCGAGATCGACTCCTTTGACACCAGCAGGCGTGTCGTCTAAGGGATACATTTTCACAAACGTCTGTCGGATTCTGTGCGCGTTTTCAGGCGCAAGCCAGCGCTCCAAGACCCCGGGGCCGGTGAGAGCTTGCTGGACTTTCTTCGTGGTCGTGATATGCCCCAAGAGAGACGGGAACTTGATAGCGCGCGAGAGCTCCAGTCTGATTCGGGTCTCAATGCCATGGTCACTATCATACTCGGCGGGTTCATAGCCAGCGCGGTGATAAACAACACCAACCTCGACGGATTTGCCTTGTCCTTCTGGCGGGTGGAAAAGCAGCTCGCCCGTTTCGGTCAGAGAGGTATATCGCAGAACATCTTGCCATTCCAAGCGATACACCGGCACGGGCGAGTTCCCATCATCCCAGTTCCACAGAGCATACTCGATTGGTCGTTCATCAGTTGTGTTAAAGTTGTGTGGTTGCACGACCATGAGGACGGCAGTCGGCTGCCGGGTGTGACCGGGCTCGTACTCTGTCAGAGCTGAGACCAGTATATGTGCGATCATGTCAATAGTCTTGTTTTTGGGTAGCGATTCTTGACAAATCGGATTGTCGCGTGGTGGTCGCAGCTTTTTGTCGTCGTCGCCAAACGGAAAATCATGGTATACGTGTTTGCGAACGAGAAAGTTGTGCATATCAGCAACCTTGTGGGCGTGGGCACCGCCGGCACATGAGAAGGAGTTGAACTCGACTTGTTTGAGGATGACATTTTTCATCCAGCGGAGACTGTCTCTGGCTTCTTCAGCTTCTTCCCCATCTTTGACATTCGGCTGCCAATGGAGCATATAGTCAGACCGAAACACACCCCCGGAGACAGTCTGTCTCTGAAGTTGGGCAGCATGCCCATTATGCCGCCGTGTTTGCACTTGTTCATACACGGTCCACAGGGCATCAACAAGTGGTTCGACGTCTCTCATTGAATGCGTGACTTCATGTAACCAGTCAACGTCCTCAGCCACTTTGCAGTACAATTCATTATATATCCTCTGTAGTCCGATCGCTTCATCGAACAGTTTTCGCGGAAACAGCGTGGGGAACACACTGACGCCGACTGGATGTAGTTGCACGCTGTGGTCCGTTTCTGAGCCGATAACCTTTATCAGCGAGCCGTGGTTGGCCTGGTAATCCTTGATCTGTGCGACAATGGACTCAATGACGGCGTCCGGGAGGTCGTCTGGCGGATATGCTCTCGGCATGATCAATTCAACTGCCGCTCAAACTGTTTGCATAGGCAAACTTCTTTTCTGCTGATCAACTGTGCCAAATATGTTTCCTCGCATGAGGCTCATTCAAAGGTTGGCATGCACGGCTAAGATCCACTGGATGAGTTGGCAAGACCCGAGGTTCTCATGGCATGCATAAGTGAAGCGTTTGGGCGTTGGTGGTGGGGGCAAGGCTCAGTCCAGCGGTGTAGCCAACGCATGCCGGAGTGGAGAGGGCAAAAGTTATAATAGACGACATATCTCTCTTAACTACATGTCTTTGTTTTACAGCAAAGTCTTAAAGTGCGATAGCGGATCAAATACACCAGATACCGAAGATACGAACAAAGGTCAGAATTGCTGAAAGTATGCGTATCCGGGTAGTGGGATATTGGGTTTGCACGCAGGTTCTGCTTCATCCACCCCCAGGAAGGTCAAAGACAAGGCTGATTACGGCAAAGAGTATTCATTGATGAGACAGAGGCAACAATAAGATTTACAAATACTGGGAGTGGGAGGAAAGGGGGGGTAAGGGCTCGGTATGTGATCGTCCCGGAGTCAGCCTGGAGAGGAGTCAACCGCCTTGATCCCGAATAAGAAGGATGGACAAAGAAACAAAACAAAGGATGGCCACGAAGCAGTACAAGCAGTGTTCAGACCAGGACAGAGCCGGGTAGAAAGATTCAATTCGATGAGAGGTTTCTTTCATCACCCATGATCGTCCGGAGGCAGCACCGTTCGGCGACACAGCATGGGAATCAGCCTTTGGAATGACGTCCTCGAAGATCACCGAAGCAAGAAGACAGAGGGAGAGAATACTGGAAGCTGCTTTCTCCCCCTCTTTTAGTAGTCGTCTTGTTACGTGGAGAGACTGGTAACGGACATATCTGGTTATGACAGGTACGATACCAAAGACCGGAACGGACAAGACAGGCGAGACAGCTACAAGGCAGCATCGGAAGATTGATCAATCAGATGAAAGAAAACTGGCCCCTCCACATGAAGAAGAAGGGAAAGCGGATGGTCATCTACGACGTCCAGTCAGAGAGAGCAATGGATCGGAGCAACAGCCAGGATCGGACTTGACAAGCGAGCGAAGACGTCAAGGGTTCAAAATGTTAGGTCGAGCAAGGGAAATCTCCTCATCGACCCGTGACCTCAAGGAGCCAAAGCTAAATAAGGCAGACTGGTGAGCATTATCGTGTACCACAGGCAGCAGTGGTCCAAACTGGGTGTGTCCTTCCGGCCGCTTGCAGGAAGGCTGACTCTGGTAGCAACACTGGAGCTGGGTACCACAGTGCGGAGTTTTTGTAAACCATAGTTGATCAGAGGCCGGCATTAACTACAGGTTTTCTGTCTCGATGAATATTCAGGAGTCAGTTTTGTTGCGAAAATTCTAAGTTGCAGAATGACCCTGGCTCATCTTGGCTGGACGGAGGCCAGCTGAACCGTACAGTAATCGGATCGGGTCGCCTGCGCCACACCACCAAGCCAGAATCGTGGATAGTGACAGGAACTAGGCTGGAGTGTAATAGTGCCAAGTGGGGGCCGATACAGGGTTCCTTTCAGGGACAAAGACTAAAATAATGATAAAAATGTCCCTGTTCATTGTATGGGTTCAAAGGCTGAGTATGACGCTATCAAACAAGATGTGACAAAGGCGAAGAGCGGGAGCAAGCCGGTCAGCGTCGGCTCTTCAGATGCGAAGCTGACACCTGTTACTAACCGGAAAAAAGCATGCTTTAGTGTTTAACTAATTAGCTATCATGTTAGCTAACTAACAGGTGTTGTAATATGGAAATATGGTTAGAAAGACGTAGTGAATAATCGACCTAAACCGGGAACTAGAACTGGAGGTCCTGGAGGTACTTTCTCCTGCCACTGTATACATGAGAAACAATCTAACCTAGTTATCCTAGGCATGTTTTACTTTATAGGCTACATACTTTTCTGCAGACAAGCATCTTTACGCATGACACAGAAGCAACTGTGCCGAATTCCTTTTTCTATATTTTTATATTTTTCAGAGAAAAGAAGCTATATATATATGGCAAAAGAAAAAGAAAAAAAAAGAAGAAGAAGAAGAAAAAAAAAAAAAAAAGCGCGATATGGCTAAGCCGCGAGACGAAAACCTTGCTATAATAATATCTTTTTTTTAAAAAAAAAGGTTACCATGTTTGCAGAGATGTCAAGAGCTTGACGATAGAGAGCCATTCGCAGCTGATTCAATTTTCAAGCTTCTACACATATAGCACACCCGGATGAAACGATAAAGTTTGATGGCTATTTAGCCTTATCAACAATGGGATGTCACTTGCGGAGACTGGATACCATCACGATGTACATAACTATTGTACTGATTAGACCCAAACGGTGAAAGAAAGCATCATCTCTATTTTTATTAGCGTATACTATGAAAACCCTGAGTCAACGTCCACTCATCCAACCTATATTACTATGACATAGAGATGGAACGTCTGTCATTGATAATAGATGTATGATTGCTCAATTGACAGTCATTTAGTCGTGGCAACTTGACACAGTCGTTTCGTAGGATAGGTGAATCATTGATCGTAAAAGCCGTGACTCAGTCTCACATTATAACAGTCATCTTTACACACTATAAATTGCACATTTGCAGTCTATCGAAAATCCAATTGCACCAACTCGCAATACCAGTTGACATTTGCAGTCAAATATAGGAGGTCCTCAACATGAATGCCTGATTAAGAGTATTGTTTCCCTTCTTCCCTTTTCATGAGGGTGGCCACGCATCGAGATGTACCCGCTAACGAGTCCCCAACTAGCCCTCGTAAGCCGTCGAAAGTAATGGATGCCTCACTGCTTGTTGACGTAAAGGTCTTTGCGGGATCGCAGAACTTTACTTTGTGTGTTGAACAAGGGTATTTAGTGGTGGTCAGGCACGGTGAACATGATCAAGTAAAAGGGGTGCCCTGGAACCTGTCTTCAAAGAACTGTATTGATACAAAGATCGATTTCGCAAGCGTTTATTCTCGGCCTGGAGATAATATTATTTTAACGACTGAAAGTGTTTTGGTATTTGCTCATCTCAGCCCACAGAGAAGCCGCGAGAGAACGAAAGAGCAAGCAGAACTTGTTTGGGAAGAGATACAACCCCACCTCGACGAAACCTACATACAAAGCCAAGAGGAAGTTGCTAGTCAGGGAGTGAGACTCTGTCATATTGAGCCTAGCATAGACCAAACCAGGGAGCTCAATCTCGAAAGTCAAGAGAACAACCCGACGATGAAGATTGACGATGACGAATCGTCATATTATGAGGTATTGCCTAATCTGATGGAAGAAATCCACATGCCACCCCCGGAACATGGCATAACCCCCACCAAAGTCAACAAGGCCCCTGTCGGGACTAGAACAGCTCATCATGAAGTCAACATCCCTTTGATCGAAGTAGCAGTGCCTCCTCTCAAACGACGGGGACGTCCGCCGAAGAAGCGGAAACGAGAAAAGAAGGACTCAACGTACGGCCCCAACAAAAGACAGGCGACAGACAGAGATGTCACCTTCCGGCAAACCCGCCTGAGTACAGAGCCACAGGCGATGTGTACATATCAAGCGAAGAAACATCGTTTAGAGCCTAACGGAGCCAGCAAGACAGACAGCCAAGAAGCTGGCGCGGCGATTTGCTGGGTATTCTATCCCTCGAACGACCCTTTCAGGCACGCACAGGGCGATGCCGGATTGCTCCCAGTTGAGCAGCGACTGGAAATATATCGAGACATCATTGGAGTCGGGTTGAAGAAAAGTTTCTTTGCAAAGAAGTTCTACCAGGAGGCAGACTATCGTCTAGAGCGAAACTCTGAAGGCAATCTAGTAAGCAATGTTGAAGTGCGGGATAGACAGAACATCTTTAGAGCGAAACTTCCTGAGGGTTTCTTCCCTGATCAGAAACGTACAAATCCGGTGATTACGACGGAACGGACGTATGTTACCTGCGAATATTGTCTTGGGGAAGACGTGACTCCGAATGTGGAAATCAACACGCTTTACGATGTTTACCTATATGACGAACAGAAAAGCCAACTCATCAAGAGTCAATTCGGTTAGAAGGGTACTGGAGGCGTTGCTGATCCCTTTCCTAGCATAAGTTTCATAACTTTCATTTGCACTTTGGTTTACCCGCCATTTCTGATGAATCTCCCCGTGGCTTCCGCTATATTGATTGATCATGACTTGGGAGACTGCAGAGAAAAACGCCCTTCCCCCCCCCCCAACCCCCCACCACCCCTTTGGTATCTTTTTTTTTGTGTGAAGCTTTTGTTGTCTCTTCCTCGACTGCTAATGCGGGTTATATTGAATGTTCTCTGTACCAATGTATCTGATATACAAAAATCTTCTACTGACGCTAGACAATGACGTGCAGATAGTAATACACTCTCCTAGCCAAACGACTTGTTTGGCATATCACCAGATTGGGTTAGGATTGTGGCTCAGCAGAAAATGATATAGCTAGGCTCGTCAGCTAACATCAATTAATTTTCCGCTGGTCCATGCGCCCAACTCAGCTGGCATCTACCGTCCGCGACTCGTATCACACCCGCGTACCAGCCACAGCAAGAAAGCCACACTTATGGCGAAATTGTCATCATATATGGCGCATGCAATTATGCTTTTTTTTTTTTTTCTTCTCTTTCCTTTATGCTATCAGATACTGTTAATTGCACCTTGTCCTTGTGAACTCTACAGTGTGATTTTGTATCTTGATCCTGAGCTCAAATGCGTGTATCTGGTGGCCGGATCATGCCCCCACACTAAATATAGAACAGATCGGCTACTTTTCCCAGTGTTGGGTCCGTCCAGTCGACGTGAATAGTAATCAATGCTCCAGTGATCTACCGAGCCAATATTAGAAATACTCACGACATCATAGAGACCGACTTAGAAACACTTCCTAGAGAGCAAGAAAGATTGTGAAACTTATGCTTTTTACAGAACGCGCGAGTCGTGAGCGTTTCACCACGAGACTGTCCCCCCCGGGTCCACAGGCTGTTGTGTTCGAACTGCGCCGCATAGGCGCCAGATCGATCGAGGCGAAACGACTTCTCTAGCAAGGAAAAAGAAAATTCTAATATTATTATCATTATTAGTTCTTTTTATTAGGTTCAACAATCTATACAAGGTAGCTCTAGATAATCTATAGGATGAGAGGCTCTGCTTTTTCTGCAAGCCAATTAACTAGTTCAGGGGCGCGGGCGGCTATCTGATACGTTAAATGTCGAAGCATCTGCATGTCTGATTTCTCCGACGCAATGCGCCTACACAGGATTGACGTCGCACGATGCATGGCAAATGTCCAACCAGGTTGGTGTCGCTTCGTGTCGCTTCGTGGCCCTGACAGGCGGTCGCAGGATCGAGGCTGAGTCGACCGGCCACCGTGGAGCACACGGACGGATTGGAACTAATTTAGAGGACGGGGACGTTTAGGCCATTTTAAAGTTTGTGGTTCGCGCTGCTCCTGTGACGGGGTCCCAGCCCCGTGAGGCTGAAAATGGCCTCAGCCACAGCGCTGATTGGCCGTTGCCGCATTCAGTCCCCATCCAGTCGCGAACATCGTCGTGCGAATGAAACGCATGCGCCAGAAAATACATAGCTGTTCAGTCTCCTGCCTTGACGACAGTTTCAGGAGTCTCGCGAACAAGCGAATGGAAACTTGGTTCTACCAGCCAACATGCGAAGGCTGTAATCCGTGTGTACGGCAAATACGTATTGGCAAAATTACAGATTCGAGGCAGAGGCATATCAACCGGTTCTCAGAGATAGCGTCGCTGCGTCTAGCCGCAGATGGGGTGGATTAACAAGCATGAACTGATTGTATATAGCCCAGAAACCACTCTTTTGATGATCAATATCCTCTTGAATACTAGTCTGGACAGAGTTGACGTCAGACGATAATGAAATGTACGAGTAGACGACACGAGCCGCTGAAGCCACAGTAGTCAGCATTTAGCAGCCACAACAGGCGCAGCAACAACAACGCTAATTGCGCTAAAGCCACAGTCGGCCGTACGTCGATCGCTTCTTTTTGTGGCGATGGTGGGGCACATGAGCAGCTCTCAGCGAGTCGCTTCCATGTGCCAGCCCGCATCGGGTCTAGCTCGCCTGCAACAGCCCGGGTGCTTGTGGCGCGTGGCCTCAAAGTCGCTTGTTCCAGACATCCGCTGAGCCCGTATCCGTTCGGTATCGTACCGTTACCATACCTCGAGACCAACATCGTTCAAGTGCTGCCTGGGGCTCTCCACACTGCATATGGTATCATAGGCCAATGCTGAAAAAGCTTTAAGAACACCCTCATCCCCCTCACCTTCTGATCTGGGATCCTGCATCATCACTACTCCAACCTGGTCACTCTACCAAAAGTCCCAAAGACAGCGTTCCTGATCATCCACACGGTTCGAACGCTTAGTACATACTCGCATCTTTCTACCTGCCACTCTAGTGCCTCCACTGCTCCTGGTCACCTGCCATCCAAGCCTACATATAGGCAACCTCTTTTCCTCAGCTTAAGAACCTCTCCATCAATACCGCCAAGCTGTCGCCCGTCAACAGTCCAAGACGCTCTCGCCTGGATTTTACCTTACCCACCCGCCCTCGGAGCGATACATTCTACGACTATCGGCCTCCTCAACGCTCGCCCACCATGCCCTTCCTCGGTAATGAAGACAGCGGACCAGTCACGCGCGTGCGTGACCTGGCCGACGACGAAACTTTTGTCATGTCCGAGTATGAAGGGCATGCCAGCAAGTGCTCGCGCTGCGCAGATGCGCTCGACACCTTCCGAGAGGGACGCTCTCTCTGCGACCGTGGTCTGCAGTACGCCAGCGACGTTGCCAACTACGTCTTCTCGGTAGACGGCAAGGCTTTTTCCGCCGTCGACAAGGAACGGGAAGAACTGAGTCTGGTGCGCATCCCGCGCGGCTTCAAGTCTTCCCGTCGTCTGCTTCTCGCAATCGAGGAGGGTCTTCGTCTGCAGGCCCGCCAACAGCCCGTCATCAGCTACGATCAGACCTACCCTGTCGGCCCCCGACGACCGGTCGAAGCCGTCACCGAGATTATCGAGCGTGCCCCGCGCACCCGCCGCCGGGTCATCGTCTATCCCCGCTCCTCTCCCAACCGTGGCTCGCTCTACGAAGCCGACCGCGCCGACCGTGAGGAGCGCCGCCACTATGACCGAGTGCGCCGGTGAACAGACCTGGCCGCCGCCTTACATGGCAATCTATCCTCTATCACCACTCGGACATAGTTTTCCTACTTTGTACCTGACATCACACCACGGTCATTGGTCCCTACATGCCTTCCATCGAACTGGTTCCACCACGGGCAATCGGGCGAGTACATACATCCCAGGCTGACTCGCATTGCGCCCGTCGTCAACAATCGTCGGCTGCGTTTTCTCTGGACCGACCAAAACAAAAAGCGAGAATGGCCGAGCCGTCCTCGCTGGCAGACTCTTCTATAACTCCTAATAACCGATTGATACAGTCGTTGTTTTGTTTCCGCGGTTATAGAGAGAGTTTTCGTATGCATCCAAGAGCATACTCCTACATTTCCTTTGTTCTCATTGGCTGAAATGTACTACTACGGCCCGTGCCGTCCAACCACAACCCGTTTCTTATGTGTACTATTCTTTACGCTTTAATGTTGTGATGAGCTCTCGTCTGATTCCTGTGCTTTATTGTTATGTCTATGTATTCAGTATAGCAACAATAAACGTTATCAAATCCGTCAAGCATTTTCTCAAAACCCAACACCTGTATCATTGCATCGCGAGAAGGATAGTACCAAGTAATCCCCGCCCGATTCAGCCTCGAACTGAAAGAAAGTGCGCTAGTCCATTTAAACCCACATGCATAGCCGATGTACTAGCCATTTTTGTCCTTAGTGCATGACTGGCGTCCAATGGCTGTCCATTACAACATCCAGTGTTACTTTCATGTAATCATTCTTCAAAGCCTCCCCCACCACCTTGTCAGATCCCTAATGCACGATTCATTCCTTTTCAGGGTCTCCGACAGGGTCGGGGGATGAGTCACAACTACATGACATTTTTTTTTTTTCCAAAGAAAACGGCCAACTAAGGTGATATCCGTGCTAGCTGCATACTGAAATCCCACCTGCAGTGCTTAAGTTCACACTTTTTATTCGGTGCTTACACTCTATACGTACAAATGTACCCACCGATTATTGACTTTGCCACTAATCACCTTGTAATACATGAGGCATTCTTGAATTGGCTTATCAATGCCAAAGGGTTGAAAGAGGCTAGAATATGACTCATTTTACGCATTTCCATAACTGGTGAATTGGAGTTGCCGATTCGGTGACTGTTGCCTGGCTGTTTTGCTCCTGGCTGTTCGGGTTCTTGCATATTCACTAACAACCAGATAAATACCCCGCATCTGTTGCATTATTTGGTCTCTGTATCCTTGATACCTCAAGGCAGACATGGATTAGTCAGAGCCATCAATTCGCCACCCTCTTGGGAGGGGTTTTCATTGCTGAACACATCTCTCTGGTTGGTATGTGATACAAGGTTTTCTTTTTGCTTGTAGCTTGCTCCTCAACATGGTGATGTACAAAGTTAAACAAACTTTGCTTGGGGAAATATGCGTATCCCAGAAGATTCTCTCGACAGAATAACACTCGCAGAAGAAGGTAGCAATCTCATTACTAATGCAAGACAGGCTGCTTCAGCAAGTGCCTCCATGCTCGGGCACGGCTATTAGCAATCAAGCATGAGCCTTCAGTGTGACACTGATTCTAGCAGTACAATTAGCATATATCATTAAAGCAAGAGAAATGGCGTGTTATCTTCCTTGTACCCGTTTGAATTATATGCACAGACCAAGGAAGGATGCATGTGCGATCCGTATCAGCGATCACTTTAGCCACCTTTACGTATAGCTTTAGCTTATCCACTTGCATGGCACCTGCGTCATGGCGTCGGCAAAGGTATGGTTTGGATAAGGTCGGCTGACAAGGGTTTCTTTTGCTAGGTTGTGTGTGGAGGTAAGTCTTGCAGCTAGGCACGGCCGGCATAGGGCGCACTTGACTCTGCCATAGGGCGGATGTTGGACTCTCTGATAGACTTGGACTGGAAAACATAGTAAACCAAACCGAGCCATAGGTCTTCTCGCATTTTCTTATTTGCTCAAAGTGTCTTGATTTCTCAACCGGTATAGTTACATCATTCATGCATAGAGACATCCTTTGCGGAAGCATAAAGGCTTCCAGGATCAGAACATTTCCCCTTAGAAATAACACCGACTTGGACACTGTTGACGCCCAACGGCTGCGTATGCACCAATAGAAAGAGTTATGATGACCTAGATATGTTCACGCGGCACTTGATGAATATATCTTGTGTCTGTGCATTGCATGGATCCCCGCACGGAAGGGCCGGTCCCTCGCGTCGATCTCGGAAATATCCAAGATACACGAACAAGAATTATAGGGGTATAATCCCCCTGTTTCTATTCCCAAATATCCACTACTGCATAAATAGGTCAGCGGGGACTAAATACATGGTTTGGTGTTATATTCTGTAACTAATAATATACGTTTGTCGCTAGTGAGACAAGTTCGGGAAACTCACCTACCCACCACCATCCGGATTAACAAGGCCAGAGATAGGTCTGAGAGCTGAATGTTGAAACCAGCATAGGTAAGTGCGTGCCGGAAAGATATCGTATCCAGCCATAACACTGAGCTAATCGAACTTTGTTTTGTTATTTGGGCTTGTGACTTATAGTTTCGTTTGTAACTCAAGCGTAGTGCACTTCTTGACCAAATAAAGACTTGACGTCAAGTAATAAGACGTACGGTGGAACGTTGCCGCGACTTGCAGCGTGTAGGAGAAGGTTATCATTTCAGAATCTCAACATCATAACCAGACTTGGGAGTTGCAGCCAGCCGTCACGGGGGTAGCAACCAAGTTCAGTTCAGTTCCTATTGTGTATAGAAAATCAGAGAGAAGGTGGCCGAGCTAGTCAAGTCAAAGGATTGTGAGCTACAGCCTATTAAATGAGGTAGATGAGCGCAGAAGTAATGTAGAGGCATATTCCTAGCTGTACACTTCTATGAAAATGTGACTGATCTACTGCCTATAGTGACTTAGTCGCCTAGGACGTGAGATCACCATATACAGAAACGCCCTATCCTTCTCTTTGTTTGATTTTTAATCTTGTTCTAGTTTATTTTTCTTTTCAAATACCTTCTGATCATGGCGTAAAAGTTGCATGACTGCTCAGTTCCAAGCCAGGCGCCGAGCATCCAGAGTTCTAAAAATAATTGCTGACCCTGCGTAAGTCTCGTGTAAATATAGTACAGCATGGATATAATTCGAGAAAGCCGATTACAGAAGCTATTCGGAACACACAGCTCTATCCGTTTAAAGTTATATGCGGCGATGCTGAACATTGGGGTCCAGCTTACAGGAATGATCTCTGCGGGATGCGGGATGCGGGATCCTCAACCATAATGTTATTTGGATTCATGCAAGTCGGTCTAGAATTCTTTGCCATCATTTGTTGGTTTCAGCCCATATTCAAAGTTCAATGTTACCTTTGTGAACATTGTCTTAGCTGGCCATCAGCTTTTGGTAGGGCTGATAGGGGCTGTGGGAGGATTCGAGGACAAAGTATATAAAGGTCAATTGCGAATGGAACTGTGAAATAACCTGTAAGCAAGTTCTAGGTCACAGCCAGCATTATGATCTCCAAATTCCTTTTCGCCTTGATGGCGATGGTGGTAGCCTTAGCATCTGCCGACTTTGTCAGCTATCCACGCCCATCCATCTACAACAAGTCTGCTCATTTTTCTTTGAAAGTGAACGGCACATATATGTACACTGTCAGCTATGCTGGGTATGACTACGTGCATCTCTCCATGGATGAAGGCTATCCCACCGAGTTCCGCATTGCGATCACCGATCAGGACAAAATTGATTCCTACTATATCTCGCCGCGCCAACTATCTATCAATGCCACTATTAAAGAGAAAGAACTGGTATTTTCACTTACTGAGCCACAATACCTGATTGTGAAAATCAATGACGAGAAAGAATTCATCATCATGGTTGACCCCTCCGAGACAGACGTACCCGATCCTTCGGCTGATAACGTGTATAACGTCCTTGACTATGATGCAGACGACAGCGGCAAGTCTGTAACCAAAGGGATCCAGGCTGCTATTGATGCCGCTGCTAAAAAGCCTGGTAGCACAGTCTATGTGCCTCCTGGACTGTATCAAATAGGCAATCTCCTTATTCGTAACCAGACTTCTCTATATCTTGCAGGGGGCTCGGTGTTGCGCTTTACAGGCAATCCTTCTGACTACACTACACTGTATGACAAATCAGATATCGGCCCTGGGACATGGTGGATCCAGACCGAATTTGATACGACTGATATCAAGGTCTACGGACGGGGGACCATTGACGGCAATGGCTACAACACCCGCAAGGCCAATTTCATGGCAGATCTGCTGGTCCCGGTGGGCACCAAGAACTTTGTTTGCGATGGTATCCTTGTGAGAGACAGTGGTTTCTGGGCAGTGACTCCAATTCAGGTTCAAGATGCACTTCTCACCAATCTGAAGATCCTCGACCGTCGTGATGTTACCCAAAATGACGGAATCGATGTGGTTGAGTCTCAACGAGTCACTGTGAGGCGATCAATTGCCATCGCCAATGACGACAGCTACTCAACCAAGACGTGGCCATATAAAACAGGCACGACTGTTCCCTACCCATACCATCCCCAGCCGCTGAAGGATGTGGTCTTTGACAACTGCCTGGCTTGGACCACTTGTTTTGGTTACAAAGTTGGCATGGGGGTATTTGAACATCAAGACAATGTGACATTCCAGAATAGCGTTGTCTACGATGGCGGTGTTGGCATCGGCATCCACCACAAATTCGGCACAGACGCAGCTACCAATATCACCTTTGATAACATTGACATTGAGCACCTGCATGGCAAGCCTGGCAGAGTGGGTGCTTGGCTGGCGGTATTCGTCCAGGATTCCAACAAAGGTGTTGGACCGGTCAGAGACCTCACCGTCAAAAATATCCGAGCGCGCCAGAAAGGAGATCTCTCGGTTTTGCTTCATGGATACGACGAGACTTCAATAGTTAGCGAGGTGACATTTAGTGATGTTTATATGTTTTCCAACACCACACCAGCCAAGACGTTGGAAGAACTGATGATTTACAAGGAAAACATGAAATGGTCAAAGGACGTCAAGATTGTCAACTCCTAAGGCAACTTTGATTCTTGATTTTTGTTCTATGATTGTTACTATTGTTTACTATAGTTGTACCAGACTTTTTTCGGTTTCATAAATGCCTGCCGCAAAAGAAGTAACCCTAGCCCTAACAATAGCACATGCAGCATAGTTTTTGCCAGGGTACATAGGAGACTTATTTGTGATTTCATATAGCTGAGCTCTCACGCGTTACAACCAAGTTTTTTTTTTCCCCTGTGACTATACTTTGCCCTTTTTACTATGACATTGCTATGATTATATTCATTGGAATTATTCTTAAGCCACATGAGCCCTGACATAATTAGCTGGTTCATTTAGGAAGACCGAGTTATGATCCCACAATAGTATTGTCCTTATCAAAATCTTTGCTTAATGATCAGAGTATGTCTGCAACTGAACATACTCCAGAATCAGGGATCGCGGCGGCAGCAACATCGGCCCAAACATTGTACCTGACTGTTTGGCTTCGGTGTCGTCCAATTCAGAGCCACTAGAGCTATTCCATTAGCATGAGAGATGATTTAAAATTATGCAAATATGGCTTGTCGAAGGGATCTAGCTATGTACCAAGCATCTGTCCAGATCCGCCCACTGAATCAGAACATATCACAGATTGTGGAACCACAGGGCAAAGCAACACTACATTGAAGCTGCTCAATCTGATAATATGCCCAAGCAGACCTCTTTAAATCTCTCTTCGTGCTTGGTGGTGGTCGGACTTCCTCATCTGCCAGCTCGTTGTCAAGACCCTTCCCTGCAGCTCAAGCACAAAGAGCGGAGCTATCAAGGCTATGAGGACGAGCGTGGGACACCAAAGTCTTAATCAAGACTCTCATCAAAAGTGAACATGATCTATAAACTCTTACTTGAAACGAGTTGATAGGTCAACCGATTCCGTCATAACTAGATACAAGTTCCTCCTATTACGCACAATATGTGGGATGAGTTGCAACCGTTCATCAAGATCGACGGCTCCCTCTCGAGCATAATGGGGACTACGTCGATTACGAATGCGCTATGGGATCCCAAGCTAGATTTCTATATCGACGTTCCTATTGTATATAAATTGAAAATGATAGTGCTCCTTGTCAAGCGGCAGCTTGAGCGCCTATGTAATGGATCCACCTGGTGTCAGGACTCTCTGCTCGAGCTAGGAGCACCAAAAAACAACAAGTGTGTATGTAGCAATAACTAATAAACATATAATTAATTTATGCTCCACGAAGGAAGGTAAGATTCTGAAGACGCAACAGCGATACCGTAGTAGTTGTAGTTCCAGGGAATTAAAATAAAAGAATGTCTCTATATCACCGCAAAGCACGCTAGTCCCGAAAGAAATTGTCCACGTGACTTCCCCGTCAACTCTAATCCGCACCTTGTTCCTGCAACGAGCGCAAAAATATTGAAGTGCTCACATCGACTCGCAACAGTTCTCGCCCACACATTGTTCCCCCGACACTCAATTTCCAGCCAGGGGAACATCTAATCCTCCGGCTGGCCTTTTTGACAAAACTTGTTGTTCTTTACACGCAGCTCCCGAAGCCATCAGCCCAAAGCAAAAGCAATGGCGAAGAAAGGTTTGTTCCCAAGCATCAAAACCTCTCCCACTCCGCTCTTAACAGCAAGCAAAAGTCTCTAACTTGCTCGATGTACAGCCAAGTCACGAACAATCAGCGTCCGCCTCATTTCAATGGCCATGACTGGCTTCTACCGAACAATGGTCCGACCGCGAGCCCATCGACCGCTGAGCATGCTCAAATACGACCCTGTGGTGCGGAAAAAGGTGCTTTTCCTTGAAGCAACCAAGGGAGGGAAGGCCCGATAAAGAAACTAAAGAAAAAAAAAAAAGGAAAGAAAAAAAGGCACACGGGTCGAAAAAGAAGGAAAGGGAACGAAGCAAATGGGAGGTTGGGGAGATTTGGCTTCGAAACTGTATTTTTTATGTACGGATACATTATTTTTTCTTTTCGCGGCGGCGCATAAAGGGTCACATATGCATACATAGCATCGGGGATATCTGATTGAAGCATTATTGTTTTTACATACGACCGCAGTACATATTGAATTCACCCCTCTACATCAATAGTCAGGACAACGGGAAGCAATCGCATTTTATTGTTGGCTGGTAGGTTGTTGGACACTGGAGTCGCATACTACATCAGCTTCACGGTTTAGAGAACACGAAGCCGATGCGGGATCGTCGCAATTACTCTGTTCTGAATTGTGAGCCTTGCTTTACGATGTACGGTAACACAATCCACATATTGGCGCCAAGTGTGACTGCGTCATGCAGGGCGATAGGGGTTCAGAACGTCGACTGCGATGCTTTGGTGAGAAAATGTCGATTCCGCAGTTGCTAGTAACTAGTGGTATTACATGCGAGGCTAGCTGCATTAGGCTTACAAGATTTAAAGTATCAGGCATTTTAATCACCGCTGCGTTCCAGCGGTTCGGGAAGGCTGTCAGCACATTACTAGTCAAGTAATTGCGGGATAGAGAAGACGCAAGCTGGAGTAAGATGGAAGTCCCCCATGTCCCCCATAACCTAGCTAGCCTGTAGTGTAAACTCTACGGTGCAACGCTTGACTGTGAAAGGCTCGCTCTATCGTATGTGTCACGTTCACGAGCTTGGCCGAATTCATCAATGCCAATTAGGACCCAATGAGTATTGTGTGCTTGCCCCATGCTCGCATGCTAAAAGTGAAGAGGCAAACTCGTCTGTTGTCAGACACCTACTGCGTGGTTGTTTGCAAATACGAGTGTCCGTGCAGCGGACGCCCGCTGGAATCTAGTATAATTGGATGCGTTAGAGTTGGCATCTGAAGGGAGGCAACTGCTGCTGCCATCGAGCGGTGACAATAATGGCAGCGATCGGATGCGCACAGTGTACCGTATGGGCACAGTGTACCATGGAGGCGTAGTACAGCGGTTAGTCGCAGACTAGCAGCGCAAAGGATATGATCGACTGCCGAATCAAGGACAGAGAGGTGAGGCAGCTGTAGCCGTTGTATGCCCGCGCCCCCCGATAGTACAGAGGCCTGTAGCCGGCTGTGGTAGGCATACTTGTCTAGAGGTACAGAGTATGCTGTGAAAGAACAGAAGCGCAGGTGCTTTGTGTGACAAAGCAGCCCAATATCAGGAGAGCGGCAGAGACTGGACCAGATCGCTCCGGAGTTGCTTACCGGGGGAGGCCCACTACGCGATGGACGGGCATCGGGTGAGCCAAGGCCTCAAGTCACATCATTGCCCCGTAGCTAGCTACAACAGACAGCCAGACACCGCCCGGACCGATTCGCTCGGAAATAGAGCCTTGCTGAGAGATGAGAAACAGCCCTGTAACTGCGCGAGATGACCGTGCACGAAAGGAGTGCATGCCGTCTGCAACGGCCAGAAACTAATGACTTCCATAAAAGAAGTAGTTTCCGCTTCGCGGCGGCAGACGATCCCTTGCCGGGCAAGTCGTTTCAGGCACGGCGCTTGCCTTGTTTGTGAGGTTTGGACGCAATACCGAGTCCGGACGAGGTTCTCTCCCTCGGGAGGCGCGGAGGTAGCGACCAAACGTTCCAACGGCAACCATAATCAATCGTATTCAGCTCCAGCGCTGGAGCCAGGGGGTAGGTAGGCTGAAGTGGGAGGAGCTCAAAGGAATGGGAACTAGCCAGCTGCATACTGCAGTTATTGGCAAACGAGCACCGCGTATGGCCGCTGACTGGACAGCGCGACTTTTTGGCGTGAACGGATGGCGGTAATCATGTCTCGGGTCCCCTGAGCAGGGACAATCCGTGGCGCACCCGGCGGATACGTAGCGAGCGGCGAATGCTGGATGCCAGATAGTCACTGGTGAGGTGGACCAGGATCACGATGAACAGCGCGAAAGCAGCTCGCCGTCGCAAAACGGTTTGAACTGTAACTTGTGGCAGCTGGTGGAGCCCAGTGATGGGCTCCTTGCCCTATTGGCCGGCAGTCTGCATCCGCCGTAAGCGTAACAGGCTGCTCTCTTCCCGGACTCTCTTCGGACAACGTTTCGCCATCAGTTCCCTTTCCGTTGCCTTCTCTTACGTGGCCAGGGAGAGATGGAAGACGCAGTTGAAGATGCGTCGAAGAAGACGAAGTCGCAAAGGGCGGAACAGCGCCCAAAAGGACCGAAACCCAGAGTATCGGCCGACCCGACCGGAGCGGACGGGGCAGGAGCGGGTGACGAAAGGTGCCGAATGGGGAAGGAGGCCGCACGTGACTGGAAGAACCGAAAACTATGAGCTGGCCAGCCAATCAGAGCGGAGACGGGCCGCTCAGGCTTCAGCGCCTCACATGGCAGCCCACGTGATGCCTGCCGACCAGTTGGAAATTTTCTCTCGTGTCGGCCGGGGGTTGCATCCTGTGCATCCGGCTGTGTCTCTGACAGGGAGCATCTTTGCTGGACCAGTATGCAGGACCAGAACAACAAAGAAGGCAAAAAAAAAAAAAAAAAAAAAAAAAAAAAAAAAAAAAAAAAAAAAAAAAAANCAACAAGCTCACCGCATGGCTGTGACCACTGAAACGTGGGACAATAATTCCTGTGTTCGGTTCCGCCCCAAAAGCGCCCCCAGCGCTCGGCGGGCCAGCCAGCCGAGAGACTAAAGGGCAGGCACCTAGCTAAATCACTAACTCATCAACTAATAGCACACTAGGGAGAATACAGAGTACTAGCGGAGCACACAGCAGAGTTTCTTCGCTTCTCAGTCTCGAAAAGAGCATTTCACTGTACGGGAATAGCGACTTTGTACATGCGCAACTTGCATCTATACTTTGATCATGTAGTAGTTACGTCGGCACAATCAAGAGAAAGAAGAAAAGGAAGGACAAGAGAAAAAAAAAAAAAAAAAAAAAAAAGGGTGCATAGAAGGAGAGAGAAAGAGAGCGAGAGAAAAAGCGCGCGCGCATGACCAGGGCGCGCAATGAGGATATAATAATCAGACAATCAGGATACTACTAAATCAGAGAATGATAATCATCAGCGTAATAGTCCTCATGTGTCCAAACGACGAAGCGGACCAGGGCCCGCTTTAACGGGCTTAGCCTGGCACGACTCCAGATGCCCACGCTTGACGCCCGCCTTTGCCCGTCCCGCCTTGGCTTGGCCTTGTCGTGGTTCGTCCTCTCTGGTTCTCCGTCTCTGGGTCTCTCTCTCTCTCTCTCTCTGTCTCTTCTCTCTCTCTCTGTGTGTGTGTGTGTCTCTATCTTGTTCGGTGCACCCCCTGCCACAGCCCAAACCCTCCACTTGCACAGGTGGCCTAACCAATTCATGACTAGCTGGCTCACTAGTCACCATCTTCCTTAAGTAATAATACGGGCAGCGGAAAGACACCGTTCTGTTCTTGTCCAGCCTCGTCCTGCCTTACGCTAAATCAGACCAAACCACACCCATTCGTGCTTTGGCTGTGTCGTTGTACCCCCGGCCCATTGTCAACCACCGACCTCTCTTTCAGCAACCAGAAAGCAGCCTTCCCGCTCCTCCATCTTGCAACTTAGGGTTAGGTCCTGCTTACACCGACGGTTACTCTGCCCAGCGCCTGTATCGTCGAATGCCCGTCCCCTTTCGGCCTCTGTCTTCCAACCTTCCAACGGGTGAACCAGCGCAAACGCACCGCTCGACTTGGCACCTGCCGTCGTCTCGACTCGACCACCACCAATCTTCGTCGAACCCAACGTCGCTCCAGCTCGATCTGCTACGAGAACAGTCAAATCAAAATTTTTTATACAATTGTTAGATTGTTGCTGGCCGAATCACCTGGTTCTGCACGGTGGCCTGACTTGTCGCCAAATTTTTCTCGTCGCGTCTGCCGCTACCACTCTGTCTCCCGGGTTCAGCGTATCCTCGACCCTCTCTCGACTCGTCTCAGCAACTCGCTGCATGGACCGCAGCAAGGAACGCTCTGCATAGCGCATCCAGCCACACTGTACTCGTCCGTCATAGGAGCCGACCCAGCATCCGATCGTGTCTTGTAGCCGGCCAATCGGTTCGGACAGCACTCACCAAGAACCGGACGGGAGCACGAGACAGAAGCACGCTTGGTGGATATTGACAACCTTCTTTGGCTTCATGAACAGGAGATTCCAATCACAACAGCCGAACTTGTAATGCCGGAGTTCGCCAGTTTCCTTCAGATTTAGGATTTCTGTTCTTTTGTTTTTTTTTTCTTTTTCTTCTGTTTCTTTCCTGTTCTTTCTTTTGCTCTTTGTACTTTGCTACAAAAAAGGAGGAAAGAAAAAGAAAAGAAAAGAAAAAAAAAATATCCAAAAGACATGGGAAATTCTCAAGGGAAACCGGTGGTCTTCACCGATGCTGGTTTGTTCTGATCTCACTACTTGGCCTGTCCCGAATCCTGTTCTAACAGCCGTTTCCATCCTGCAGTCAATCTCAACCACTTTCGTCTCCTCCGTGTGGTCGGCAAAGGCGCCTTTGGCAAGGTCAGGATTGTCGAACGGAAGGATTCTGGGTTAACCTTTGCTCTCAAATATATCCGGAAAGAAGAAGGTATGAATGTCTGAACCTGTTCTCAGGTTGTCCGTTCACTCACCATTTGACGAAAACAGTGGTTCGATCGGAAAGCGTTCGGAACATTATCAGAGAACGGCGCATGCTGGAACACCTCAACCATCCTTTCCTATGTAACTTGCGTTATAGTTTCCAAGATATTGAATACATGTTAGTATTCCCATGTCACAACTCTTTGGCCTCGCTAATCTTGGCCAGATACATTGTGGTCGATCTAATGAACGGCGGTGACCTCCGGTTCCATATCTCGAGGAAGTGTTTCACAGAGGAGGCTGTCCGTTTCTGGATCGCGGAACTGGGATGCGCATTGAGATACATCCACTCACAAGGCATTGTCCACCGGGATCTGAAACCGGACAACGTCCTCCTGGACTCTCAAGGCCACGTTCATTTGGCTGATTTCGTACGTGTCGAACCAAGATTGGAGCCATCGCATGGCGGCTAACGTGAGTCGTGTCTAGAACGTCGCTTCCGACTTCAAACCCGGAAAGCCGTTGACAAGCAAGTCCGGAACGCTGGCATACTTGGCCCCAGAAGTCTACGAAGGGAGCGGGTACTTTAGCGAGGTGGATTGGTGGTCACTCGGGGTCACCTTTTACGAATGCATCTACAACAAGGTAGACCTGACCTCCCCTTCCCGTTGTGAGCGGAAAGAAACACGGGCTAACGTATTTCCCCAATAGCGTCCGTTTGAAGGTCGCAGTCAAGATGCTCTTAACGAATCCATCACCAAAGCGCAACCCAAATACTATGTCACCAATCCTGCTGTATCCGTTCCATGCTTGCGAGCCATGTCCGCCCTGATGGAAAAGGACCGAAGCAAACGAATCGGGGCCGCCGGCTTTGAAACCTTCACATCACACCCCTTCTTCGCCGAGATCGACTTTGACGCTCTGGAAAGGAAGGAAATTGACCCTATCTTCACTCCGTCCAGCGACAAGACCAACTTTGACGCGACCTATGACTTGGAAGAACTCCTACTGGAAGAGGCTCCTCTGGAAGCCCGTGCCCGGAGGCAAAAGCCCCGGGCCGAGTTGCGAGAAGACGCAACGGCCAAAGAGATCCGAGAAGACGAATTGCATCGTATCATCGAGACTATGTTTGAACCATTCGATTACACGCAGGTGTCCTACCAGGGGTGTGTGAATTTGGACCAGATCATGGGGCTTGTGGATACTAATAGTCAGTCTAGTAATGCTGCGGCCGCACTGGCAGCTGCAGGTAACCCGGAAGACCATCTACCTTCCAATGGCACCAACACAGGATCAGGATCGCTACACTCCCGCCAAATGTCACAATCAAACTCTCAAAGCGGAACGTCGCCTCCCAACGCTAGCGACAAATCGTTTTCCAATCCCAATGTCATCGTCCCCAGCGTTGCTGCTCCCGTTCACGAAGAAGAAAATGCCTCGCCTTCGTCACAGGTTCGTCCGTCGGTGACATCAGCCCCTTCACCGGTGGCGCAGAACCCCAATGCCCCGTCTTTCAGTCGCCCACTGCCGCCAATGCCGGCCACCCAACGCCACCAGAAAGGAGCCACGCGGAAAATGAGCAAGGGCGGCGGCGTCCAAATGGTTTTGGAGGAAACCGGCAGTTGGAGCGAGCTGGCGGACCAGAGCTCGACGTTGCCCGCCGAAGGCTATGAAGGGCTCCTTAACAAGGGCCAAAAGCCACCCAACAGCGGCATGCTATCGTTTCTCAGCCGCAAGAAAGGACGTGAACGCAGCCCCAAACCCACTGAGCCTGGAGTACTCGGCAAAGAGGGCGCACGCCATATCATCAGTTGAGCGATAGGCTGGGAAAGATCTTTATGCGCCAGCATGCCCGCTTTCCTTTCTCGGTCTAGTTTACTGGGCTGCCGAAAGATCTTATGCATGCAGTCTCTGCCCATTGAGCAACGTGGCAAGAGTTGCCACGCGAGACTGACTTGGCAATCAGTCATTCGCTGAGTTGTGTATGCAGATTGCAGGATTATGTTGGTGAAAAGGGGTGGGGGGNAAGAAAATTCCTAACCGAACTCTACTGGTCTCGATCTTCTCTTCTTCGCTACCTTCTCCCGGATTCAACACGTCTCTGGCCGATTGTTTAATACATGACCTACATTTTCTTCTTGTTCATTGGCATATTTGCGCTGGATCCATCATCTCTCTACATGATCGCTATGTCTCTGATACTCGAATCCCACAAACCACGAAGACATACCCCTATTGACTACACGTTGCGGCTCTGACCCGACGGAAGTTTTTATCCTCTCTGGCCTTGTTTACCTATATATTATTAGTCGGCGTATCTGCCATTTCGGGCCGACCGTGTGGTTGGCAATCATAATCTGCGTCGTTCATCTGCATGGCGGGTCTTCTTTTTTATTTTTTTCTTTTTTTTTTTTTTCCATTCTTCTTCGTCTCTCTCCAAAGGCCATGACTACTGTTGTCTTGACGTCGTATGCTATGTTTCATTCTCAAATTGTTGTTTTTTTTAATTGTTTTCCTACTTTGTGGCGGCCACCTGACGATTATATGCATACCCGGCAATTTGCGCCTTGTCGATGAACTTTGGTATTCATGTAATTATTGGCTTTTCTTGTTTTTCGTTAACAGATCATTGAGTGTAAAACCGATAGCTATAGATGCGCTGGAAGCCGAATGTCCCACGTGCCAGCCGGGCACGACCAATCAAATTCAATCTCCATGGATTCCTTCCATTCCAACCTTCTTTATTCCTCTTCCATTCCTTCCCTAAAGCTTGGCAGTCGGTCTCCGGCATGTTTACTCATTATTTCTCCTTTCTTTCATTTCTCCAATCTCGATAACTTCAACGCCGTCAATTGTTGTCTCTTGCTTCTTTTCCTTCTTGTTGTTGTGAGGGACACTCCTGTCGAATGAGCACTGATGCATCACTTCCAGCGTTCCCGTTGGCCCGGCAACCGCTGGTTGATTAGTTGGGCATTGCATTGCAGTAGTAGGTTGACTTAGCAGCGCCGAGGGGCCTAGACGGCCTTGACTCCTTGGCGTCATGGCTGTGATCTTTTTGTTTCGCTACGAACTAGTTGGCCAAGAAAGCAGGACGAGAATTTCCAAGAAAGAGAAATTGGTGTCTATCCCCTTAGCCCTGTTTCTGCGTGTCGGCTGTTTTCCAAACAATCATCCCCTTGTCAGCTCAATTGCGCATTGTTTACGGGAACGGCTCGTTCGCTGTCCGCCGGCAGGTTGAGCTCGAGGAAGCATAGCTTTTTAGCTAGCTTTCAGCCTAGCGAGTAGCAGCGCTTTTTTTTTTCCAAGGTCTGTCAACCAATTCGGAGAAGAGGTTGCCCTATACATGCCCAGTCAATCGCGTACTCGCGACCGCGAGCGTGATCGTGAGCGGGAGTACATGTACAGTTCCCGCCGACGATATGTTCCCCGCGATGATGAACTTGACGACGACGACGACGACGACGACGATGACGAGAAAGAAGAAGACGAAGCAGAGGAGGACCCCGGCGACTACTATCGACGACATCACACGTCGCGGCGCACTCAGCCACAAAGTCGAGGATATCACGAGGTGGAGGTAGAAGAATACGATTATTCGCATCTCGATGGAACAGCGGAGGACGACGACGACGAGGCGGTGATTAGGGTTCCTGCGACGCCGACCAGGGCGTCAAGGACAAGGACTGTCAGGACCCCAGAACGCGAGCACCCCCGCTCGAGTTCACGGCGTGCCAGGCCGCGGGAGGGTGCTTACAGGAGGGAAGATCACAGACGAGAAGGATATCGGCGAGAGCGGACGCCAAAGGCAAAGGAGTCGCCAGCTACCTCACCCAAGAAAAGGATGGATCGCGAGGGTTATCGGAGGGGGGCCAGTCGCGTCCGCGACGGCAGCCCTGTCAGAGAGCGACGACCGCGCGCCAGGTACGACCATGGGGGTGGGACTGACAGAGAACGAGAGCGAGAGGTGCGCCGACAGCGCCGGCGAGAAAGAGAACGGGAACGCACTGCTGCGAAACATACCAGCACAGATTCTACAAACAGTGCATCTCAGTTACTTAGCGCCGACGCTCTAGCAAAACTCAACGATCATTACGAACGAGAAAAGAGAGATGAAAATAGAGGGGCGAGGCGGCCAAGTCGCACTCGTAACGTGCCTGATGAGGACATCCGAATGGAGAAACGACGACGTCGAAGATACGAAGCACACAATGAGAAATTCTATGACGATGCTGATGAGCCTCGAAAATCGCAGAAGAGGCGACTGGTCTCCGGGGCAATCATGGAAGAAGGCCGCAGTAACAAGCTCTTATTCTGGAAGCGTATGGCTGATCGTCCCCTTTTTGGTAGAGGAGGAAGAGGAGGAGGCGGAGGCCGCGGTGGTGGTGGACGAGGAGGAGGGGAGGGGGGAGATGATGATAGTGATTACGGAGTGAAGGAGGATGACGACGGTGTTCCATTTTGGAAACGAAGGAAAAAGCTTTTGATTGCGATAGGTGTTGTCGTTGTGACAGTTATTATCGCCATTGCTGTCGGAGTGAGCGTCTCCCACAACCATGACAGCAATAGCGACGGTGGCAGCGACAGTAGCGATTCCTCAGGTGACTCGCCTAGCTCGGGCGGTTTGACTTCGAGTCTGTCGGGCATCTCAAGAGACAGTATACCGGTGAGTTTTGTAGATGCATTGGCGTTGCAGTATACCGATTCCTAACGTTCCTAGGCCGTGGCACAAGGGACGTATTTTGATCCGTTTACGTGGTACGACACCCGGGACTTCAATTTAACCTACACAAACGAAACCGTCGGTGGCCTACCAATTATGGGTCTTAATTCTACATGGGATGACTCCGCGAAGCCAAATAGCAATGTGCCAGCGATAAAAGATCCCTTCCCATATGGGAGTCGGCCGATCCGGGGCGTGAATCTCGGTGGTTGGCTATCAATCGAGCCATTCATCACACCGTCCTATTTCTCCAAGTACCCGGTCACGGATGGCATTGTTGACGAGTACACTCTGTGCCAGAAGCTGGGTTCATCTGCTGCTTCTACACTCGAGGAGCACTACGCCACGTTCATCCAAGAGGAGGACTTTGCACAAATGGCTGCGGCCGGACTGGACCATGTCCGTATTCCGTACTCATACTGGGCCGTCACGACATATTCGGGAGATCCCTATGTCGAGAGGATATCATGGCGGTATCTCCTGAGGGCGATCGAGTACTGCCGAAAGTACGGACTGCGCGTGAACCTAGATCTACACGGACTTCCGGGCAGTCAGAACGGCGAGAACCACAGCGGCCGACAGGGTGTTATCGGCTGGCTCAATGGCACCGACGGCGATATGAACGCACAGCGCTCTCTCGATATACATGACCAGCTCTCCAAGTTCTTTGCCCAACCTCGGTACAAGAACATTGTGACCATGTACGGGCTGGTCAACGAGCCTCCACTACTGACCTTGGATGTCGCCTCAGTTCTCGACTGGACGACCAAGGCAGCACAACTCGTGCAGAAAAACGGGATCAAAGCCAGGATTGTCATGGGCGACGGGTTTTTGAACCTGGACAAATGGCAGTACATCATGAAATCAGATGCGCCCCCCAACATGCTCCTCGATACTCACCAATACACCATCTTCAACGCCAACGAGATCAACCTCAGCCATGAGGGCAAGATCAACTTGACCTGTTCGTCGTGGCTACCAATGCTGGAGAAGGTCAACAGCACGACCAATGGGTAAGGATTTTTTTTTTTCCCCTTTCCTTGCTTCTCATCATCAATCACTTGTGTGAATGTCCAAACTAAGAGATGCCAATTAGCTGGGGTCCGACCATCAACGGCGAGTTCTCCCAATCCGACACCGATTGCGCCAGATACCTCAATAACGTCGGCGCCGGCACCCGATGGACAGGCAATATCGGCTCGACATTCGACCCTCGTTGTCCAACTGCAACGGGCAACAGCGACGAAACACACCCATGCAGCTGCAACGAAGCCAACGCCCCCGTGTCGTCGTACTCGGACGACTACAAAAAGTTCCTGCAGACCTACGCCGAAGCTCAGATGTACGCCTTTGAGAAGATGATGGGCTGGTTCTACTGGACGTGGCAGACCGAGTCAACGCCGCAGTGGAGTTATAAGCAGGCCCTGGAGGGCGGGTTCATGCCCAAACTGGCGTATGAGCCCGAGTTCAAGTGTGGTGATGCAGTCCCGAGCTTTGGCAGTCTGCCCGAGTATTATTAAACTTTTTTTTTATTGTTTTCCTTCTTTGTTCTGATCATTATTGTTTTGCAGCAATGCATTCAACTTTGTCATTTTTGTATATACCGAGTCATGACTATAAGAAATATTAGACAATTATTGAGACCACACGCAAACTACATCAATCCGAAAACATACAAATATAAATATCTGCTTGGTTGTTAATATCAAGATGAACCACACTGCTCTTCTATTCCTATATACACATCCAGCGCACAGGGTTGCGCGCGCCTCTTCGCATATCATTTGACGTTACATGTTCAAACGAACACATATTGAACCATGAATTTTGAACAGTGATAGACAGGGGAATAAAAGGATTCGCTTGTTGTGATGATGGTGTAATTATTATAAAGCAACTGCTGAATAGAATACTCGAGTGTTTCTCTTCCTCGTAGCCAGGATTCCCCAGTCGCTAATAAAACTGATAAAGAGAACAAGAAAAATAAGGCTCCGGACGGATCGAAGTCCATATCCATATAAACACCAAAGGGGAGAAATACCGTGGTTTTCATGTAACATACAGCAGTCATTCAAGCATGATTCCGTGTTTTCAATCTTCCTTGAAAGACCGCCAGGAGGTTTTTATCAGATGTGAGATAGTTTTCTGCTTTGTTGTCTCAAGAAGCCGGCGGTGAGAGCCAGCCTCCGTTTTCCCAGTTTCCGGGCACATAAGTGAGGGCGTCTCTTTCTTGCTCGCCACGAAGACCTTGGAGAAGCGAGTTGACCCGTTTGAAGTCGATTGGTTTCGTGATGTATCCGTCAAATCCAGTGTCAATGTATTTTTGGACGTCTCTCTCCAGGAGCGATGCTGACACGGCGAATATAGGCACGCGCCCAAACGCCGCCGCTTTGTCGGACGTGGTATTTTCGGAGGAATTCCGCTCTACTTCTCGGATCATCTTTGTCGCACTCATCCCATCTACAATAGGCATCTAGCGGACAATTGTTAGTTGATTATCTCACATGAAATGCAGTGATCGAACTCACTTGTATGTCCATTAGCACCGCATCAAAATCCGTTGGATTGGCCTTGAAGGCAATGACACACTCTTCGCCATTGATGGTCAGATACACAGAGTGCCCAAACCGTTCCAGTCGCTTTTGAACAATCTTGCTATTGATAGGATCGTCTTCAGCGACAAGCACGCGGAGTCGGTCAAACTGGGATTGGTCCGATTGTTCTGCTGGAGACGTGATTCTTTGAATCATCTCAGGCTCCACGGCCGCAGACTCGGCCCGCGACCGGGCACCTTTCTCAGGGGATGGAGGTCTCTTGACGTCGGCTTCGTCGACTCGTAGTGCGCTTAAAGGGACTCCCGAATCGGTAACAGGTTCTTGTCCCGGCTCTGGAGGAGAGCCCAGAGGCATTACATGACGCAGATCTGGATTGGACACACCAAGCGGACCGGGGGATTTAGAAAGCAAAGGACTGCTGACCGCTAGACTGGGTACTTCAGGGCTGAGTGGGTTATTAAAACTCTCCCGCTTCTCCCTTCTCGACTCGGGAGAGTTGACCAAGGCTGGCTCCTGTATAGCACTGATGAGACGATCAGCTTCGCTCCGGCCGCTTCGCGAGCTGCTCATGCTACCTCCGCTTCCGTTACTGCCGCCACTATGCCGTCGCTGGTTGCCCTTTTGCTGCGCATTGGCTCCGAGTAAAACGACCTCGCCATCTGCCACGGGAGGTGCCCCGGCCGCGTCAGCAGGGTCAGGGACAGCTGGCGATTCTACGAGGGCGGACGCAGCCTCATCTACAGGCACGGGGAACTTGAGCATCATCTTGAATCGACTTCCTTCTCCTTCTTGAGATTTCACACTCAACTGTCCGTGCATGTTCCGTATGATTCTGGCGACCAGCGCCAAACCGAGACCTAGGACACGTTTCTCGCCCTCTTGCTCACCAACTTCACCAGCACCGTCTTTTTCGTAGTAGTAGCTCTCTTCTTCGGATGAGACCTGTTCAAAGTCCCGAAACAAGGCGTCAACCGTAGTCTGCGACATGCCCGAGCCCGTGTCGTGAACGATAAACTCTACATCCACAGAGCCAGTTTGCTCGCTTTGGTTGGGGCACCTCCACATCTCCACCGATACAGAACCGGCTTGGGTGTGCTGGATAGCATTGGAGATAAGGTTGACGATGACTTGACGAACGCGGCGTTGGTCTCCCATTACTGACGTTGGGACACCGGGATACGCTTTGACGTTGTAGGTGATCCGCTTGCGCTTAGCTTCACCGTCAAACATATCGGTAGCCTCCTTGAACGTAGTGACAAGATCGAATACTTCATCCTTGATGAGATTTTGGCCCTTTTCGGTGTTGGTCAGATCCAGCAGATCATTGATAACATAGATTAAAGACTTGGAAGCCGAGTGTGATCTGGCAAGATTATCCCGTGTTTCGTTGTCCAGGCTGCCTTCCAAAGCTATCTCGAGGTAATTGACAATGGCGTTCAATGGTGTGCGAACTTCATGTGCCGAATTGGCCAGCAGCAACCTAGTGAGCTGGGTACTTTGCATCGCAGCCTCCTTTTGGCGCCACACTTCGATGAATTTACCGTAGACAAGACAGAGAACAGCGGCTGTCTCCACGTCGGTCTCTGTCCACTCTCTTGATCGACTCATTACAGTCTCACGCCACGTTGCGAAGCTTTTGCGGGGCTCAAGATAGCCAGATGTCCCTTCCTTCAACTTCTTCTCATACGGATTTCCCGCCCATTTGATTTCGGTCAGTTGGCCACGTCTGAAAAAGACGATAAAGTCCTTTCCTCCTGCAGAAAGCGGAACATAAAGCAAGCCAGCGACGTGTTTAAAGCCGGGTGGGTAACGCAAGTCGGGGAAATCCCGACTGACATCGTGGGAGGCCAACACCGAGTTGAGCTGACGCATTTTCAGATACTCCAACAGCACCAGGATCTCCTGAGAATGCGTTAAGCGACCCAAGATCTTCGTCTCGTCACGAATCGAAAGCGCACCATAGTCAGCCTCAAAAAGTTTGAGAAGGTCGTCCGAAGAGGCAATGATGTACCCTGACGGATTAGACTCGGTAGGAACGGTGTTGATCAGCTTGCGAGCCTGTAGACGGGACGTATATGACAATCTCTCTATATTCCTTGAGACGGTATCGCCAATTAGCCGGCACATCTTTCGGACAGGAAAAGACACGCGCATGCCCGAAGAACCGTAAGAGTGGCAAGAAATCAAGCCCCATAGCTCGTTAAAAGCGTTGACGCTGATCGACATCGACGCACGCACATCCATATGGGCCAGGTATTTGATATGGATAGGAGACATGGCACGCAGGTAGGAATGAGTCATGTCGAGAGGCGTTTCCAAGTCCTTCACCGTACGACAAACAAGGCGAGAGGTTATCATGTCTCGGTCATACAAGAGCCTGACTTTGTTGATCTTGTATAGATCGCGAGCTTGCTTCGGGATATCTGAGGCAGGAAAATGAAGGCCCTTGTAGAGATCCTTTGTGGCTTTTGGGTCCACAAGTTCGGCAACAACCATGCCATTCCAACTGGAATCGAATTGATAAATCATGACACGATGAAACCCAGTCAGCTCCTTGACTAAACCAATGCCGGTGTTCAGCAGTATTTCCAGTGTGGGAGCTGCAGACAGTTGCTCCTGGATCTGGGACAGAATGTTGAACACTTTCATGGCTGCCGCTTCACCTTTGCCTTTTCGCGCGTTCCGCAATACGCGCAAAGGCCGACTGGTATTGACAGTACTGCCTGCCAGTTCTTCCGGAGTGGGATGGACTCCCAAGGTGTCGGATGGCTCCTCCGGGGTGGTTTGCCCAGAGACGTTCAGCGGGTTGATTGTGTCATCTTCGAATTCGAATTCGCAGATGATCAAATCCTTGTTGACCTCGTTCACGTGTATGCCGCACCAGAACTTCTTAGACTCGCCCGAAGGAGGGGCAATGGACAGAATGAAGACTTCTGGTCCGTGTATCTTTGGATCGCACGACTCGTCTCGGATGAAATCAATGTGGTCTAGGAGGTTGTCTTCTTGCTCCTCCGTGAGAAGTTCGGTGAAACTCTCCAGCGCGAAGAGCTCTTTGGGTGTATAGCCGATTATCGCAGCCGAGTTCTCGCTGGCCACACGGACGGCTAGTTTGCCCTCCGACTCCTCCTCAAGGGCGATTAGAGCACCGAAGCTCTGTATGGCGCCGGGAATGTGGATCGGCTCGTCTTCGCAATACTGGAAGCTGTCACCATCGCGGCCCGTTATGATGGCATGGCCGGCATCTGTCATGACATGACGGAAACGAGACGTTATAAACTCTGGGTCGTCGCCCGCTTGCGGGATGCTGCGAGGAGGCTCCTGAGTTGTGACAGGAACACCACCATCCGTGCTCGATGAGAGACTGTATCCATCGCTTGAGTGGTTCGTCGAGACATTTTCGAGCGCCAGATGTTTAGCGTGGGTCCCCGTTAGCTTGTCTTCTGGTTTATGATCAATCCCCTCAGATCCTCGGATGCTATCCGGTTCCTCAGTCACACTCCCTTCCCCGTGCAGCTGGTTCCAAGGATTCTGCTCGACGGTCGAGTGCGCCCGCGAATTGCCGGCTTGAGGAGAAAAGGTCTGATGGGTATCGGCTGGAGGCGACCGCTCGGTAGGAGACGTTATGGCGGATGGGTCGACCGAAATGACGGATCGAATGGGAAAGACTCTGTCCGGCGCATCCGGGTCGAGGCGCGGCAACTGCGGTCTCGAAGTGGAAGGCGACGATGGAGTCGCGGCAGGCGATTGCACCTCGGACTGCTGGGATGCTCCAGCCGCCACAGTAGCCTGTTGCCGTCCTGACGTTTCGGCTGGTTGATCAGTGGCGGACCGGGACACAGTCAGGTTCTCGCGCGACGAGGCCGCACCCGTCTGAGGCGCCTCGGGCGGAGATGATGGCATTGGGTGTGATATGTAGAATGAAAGGCTTCCTTTTATCTCTGCTGCTGAAAAATCATGAGCCCCGTGAGATATGAGGAGAAAACGGGCACCAGAGTGAAAGTCCTAATCGAGAGATGTCGCTAAGATGGTATGGATTGATACATAGATGCATGTACCCCAGAGAAAAGAAAAGAGATGCCGTTTACAACGTTCCTTGTTGAGACCTTCCAGCGGCGATACGTTCCGTATTAAAAGGTAAGGGAAGAAAAAAAAAGAGGTGCAAGGACAAGGAAGACTCTTCCGGATCCCACTCAGCGAATCGAACAAGTGAGAGACAGAATGGACCGGAGAGAATGTACTGTGAAAGTAGCCCTAGGGACACTTGACTTTGACGGTCGCTTGAACAGCAAAGAAAGTTGAGGCACAACCACTTTTTCGAGGTTTTGAGGAAGAGGGAAGGCGGGGTGAAGTGTAGGAAGATTGATGGCAGGCGCCGGCAGGTGGGACGCGGGCCTAGCTTGGCTCACATGCTCGCGCTTTACCGCAAAATATATCAGCCAGACTAGTTTGACTGACCTGCGCGGTTACTAACTGATTGGCACGAGTGGACGGCAAGGGAAAGCCCCGGCGAAATTTCGGTTGTAATTGATAACAACTTTTCGATATTTAGCACAGGCAAGCAGTTCCCATCGATAGAGAGCACCGGAACAGCGCATAGACAGTGTGACAGGTACTATTTTTGGTCGGGATTTTCGTCATATTCACAATTGACTTCTCCTCCGTCATTTACGTGCTTCAACTGGTCAAATGCCGCAGAAACATCAAGCAGAAAATGTCAGAGAGAATCGTGAGGCTTGAGAATGCATTTCGAGCTAGTCCGGAAACGGGGCACGGTCTAGTCCAAAACAGGATATAGTGCCCGTTTTTATATGGCGCTTAATGAAACTGGCGAATCAGAAGCTGCATGGTGGTGTTTCGGCTGCTCTGCCCGCCCTATCACAGCAGCCGCAGTCGATTGCACACTCTCTGCTCTATCGATATTTCCACCAGATCGGAACGCTCTAGGGAAATCTACTCTGTACAGAAACCAAAAAAAAAAAAATTTTTTTATTGCGATCAGGATGTACAAAGTTCGTCTCAGGCTGACGTGCTAGCTCCAAAGAGACAGGCGCCAGTACTGACGTTGTCCAGGAACCGATTCTTGCCTATTCCAGCGGGCGATCGCCGATCTAGATCACGCGCTTATCTGTGTGCGGGGTATGTCCGCTTATGGTTTAAGTATCTGCGCCAGCTCAGGTGCTGCTCAAGTGCTTGTCAGCCTGTGCGCTTCTTACTGTCACTATCGAATCAGTATCACACATATTCGTTCATATCGGTGTTATAATGTATTAATATCGACAAATATTCTTCCTGCAGGCCAGCTGCCGGAATGCCTGGTGAACAAAAAAGACCGAACATGCAACGCACTTGAACAGGAACAAGCATATAGATATAGTACAGTCTACTCTCGTGCTTACCGGCCCAATGCAAACAATCCCCTCCACCCTGTTCTCGACAGACTGTCGGACCAACTGCTCTCCGCCGTCGATACTGTGATTTTCATAGTGCTCGTTGAAGCCAACTCGATACCTCGCTCGAGGTCAAAGGGTGCGCTTTTGTCCTGGCGGCTTGCTCCCCACTCCCAGGGAATCTTACGTTGGATCTCATCAGAGCGACCCGACTGGTTCTGTAGCTGGCGGTCTTCTAGCATTTCCGCTGTTGGTGGCGTTTTGAGCTTGGCCATTCCCCGTGCGGAACGGCCCCTTGAAGGGAGGTTTTCGCTCGATGATGGCTCCCGTACGAAAGGCGCTTTGAGGGTATGTGTTACCCAGCGTGCAGTATGGCCCAGGGTTTCTCGGAGGCTCCATTGTCTGCGTTGGGCAAGGACGTAGAGTATCGATAAGCTCACTGCACAGTGTAAGAGTCAACATCGCACCGAACGGCTATACTCCGGTCTATATCAAGCTTGACGCACCTGAAACAAGGACCACAACCCCAATAATCACCGACAAAATAATGATCAACATTTTTGTGTTATCTTGATATGAGACTTGGCTCCCTGCATGCACGGTGCCTGTATTGCCCTGCTCCAGCGGATCGTAATAATTCGGGTCTGATCTCCCCTCTGTTCGTGATGGCAGAGCCAAGAGCAGGACTAGCAGCGTCGACGTCCATGCACATGCCGACATTTCTGCTGGGATCATGCTGTCCAAAGGATGGCCGGGATGTGACTTCCTTTGTCGAGCGATTAGAAGAGAATATTAACTGTTGACATTAGATTAGTGAAAGAGGATCTCTGTATGGATGCAGTGTCAGCCAGTGACCCAGTTGAGCGGTAACGACTGGATTGATGAGAACGACGACAAAGAATTGAAAAGTCAGAACTATATATTGTTCCAATTGTCAGATAAAATGAACGAAAGATATAACAAAAGAACAATCAGCTGAAGGGTAACAAAATTTTCAACACTTGAACGATATGCAAAACTAAAAGGAGTCTATATTGCAAGTCCAAGATCTATGAGAAAAAATTTTGATTTCGACACGACATATGCATGACGACAGTTACCACCCCTTTGGATGTTCCCCCCAGGGCAACAGTCGCATCCCCGAATACCACCTTCACGGCTTCAGGACGATATGAGCACAAATCTCATGGCGTCTTCCTACACCCAACCAGACGCGCGACTTGTCTAGTTTCTGTAGTGCTAGTTTGGCACCGGCCAATAAGCGCGCCAAACAGGGACTTCGCCACCCGACAGTGCGGGAATGCTTAGCCCAATCAGCGCCCGAGTCGACGGCGCAAGTTCAGCTCATGCAATGTTAACGTTGAAGATTGGTGCATCGCATCTGCATGTGTTGATAGACTTGGAACTTGGATGGACAACAAGAAAAGAAGCGTTTTAGATCAAAACGTCAAACGGTCGTTTCACATTCTGATCGTTTCCCACAAATAAGCCTTGGTCCAAGGCTTGTTTGTTCTAGTGTAGCGCAAGGCTGATTTCAGTCTCCCCCTCATAGTAGGATATACTTTGCCCAATCACACCGCATAGGCTTGTAGGCTGGCCTCATGCCTTAACACCATGTCTCACTTCTCACCCTTTTCCCTGATCCCTCTCTGTCGATCCTATTGAATCTTGTCAATCCCACATGGCCAAAGCCAAGTAGGCTACTTGTCGTGGAGTCTGGCAGATGTCAACCTGTCAGCCCCGGCCGATGCTTCTAACGTTGCATGGTTCACCGCATCACGAGGTAGTACTAGAAAACGAACGATGGTTCTTTGTTCTATGCAGCAATAAGAAATAGTGAAAGGGGAAAAAAGCATGATAATTCATTCCACGATGACACCTAACGCCATGCGTATCGCATATCCTGCCCGTTGACCCGGCCTAGCCGTTTCCACATACCAAAGCAACCCTGCAGCAACCATGCAATGTAAAACAGCTGAAGATATGACATATAACAAAGAAGATGCATTTGTTGACTCGTGTTCATCGTGTTACCACCGTCTTCCGTACACCGAGTCTTCTGCACGGCCGCTGCTTCGGGCTTGCTTGCGGCCGTGGGAGCTCGACTGGCTCGACGGCAGCGACCACACATCGCCTCCGTACGAATCCGAGTCCGTCTCTTCCCTAGAGGCAAGTAGCCTCGTCTTCTGGCTGAGACCAGGAGCGTCTCGCTCATGCTCAAATCGCGCTTCGGCCTCACGCCCAAACAGCGCCATCATGTCGCGCATCGTGAGCTTGCCGGCTGCTGTCTTGCCTTCGATTGCTGCGTTGGCGAGCTCGCGTTTGCGTTCTTGCAAATCTAGGATTCGTGCTTCTACCGTATCTTTGATGGTCATTTTGTAGATTTTAACGTCGAGGGTTTGGTTCAGCCGGTGGACGCGGTCGATCGCCTGCTCCTCCACAAACTGTATTCTACTTTAGCTTGCGACTCCCAAGTGGTCTAGGTTGAGTGACTTACGGGATTCCAGAACGGCTCGAGAATCACCACACGGCTAGCAGCAGTCAGATTGAGACCCAACGCGCCAGCCCGCAAACTGCACAGCAAAACGCGCGTGCTGGGCCGGTTCCGGAGCTGGTCCAGACTGGCCTCTCGAAGATCGTTACGCATGCTGCCGTCATACCGCGCATATCCCAGATTCGCCCGCTTCAGAAACGGCTCGATCTTGTCGAGCATGGTGGTAAAGACGGAAAACACAATGAATTTGTACTCGGGGGCCTCGCGCTTGAGGATTTTCATTAGGGCCGACACCTTGGTTGACGGGAGGAGCTGTTTTCCGTCATCTCCTTCGTCGTCGCTGAAATCCTCTTCTTCCTCGTCATCATCATCTTCGCTCGAGTGAAAACCACGAGAGCTAGAGATGCTTATCACTTCCTTTGCTTCGTCTCCAGTGTCTGAATCTTCGGATCCAATCCACTCGCCACCGCCTTCGGCATTCTCGTCCTCCGAGCCTCCAGCTGTGCCTTGGGCTGCGGATGTTCTTTGGCTCTTGGGAACGATCCATTCTCCGTCTTCTTCTTCCTCGTCATCACTGTCAAGAACCACCCTCCGGTTTCGCCTGGCCCGTTCTTTACGAGCGTCAGAGTTACGACGAGCAGGTGTTCCTTTTGCTTGCTCTTCCGCGTGTTTCTTGGACTTCTTTTTATTCTTTGTCATTTTTGCTAGGTCAACGCCCAGATCTGCGCATTCACCACATCGGCTTGCTCCGCTCTTCGATTCCGCCGGCGTAAGGTCCGCTTGACAAATGTCGCATTTTTTATTGACCACGCTGAGTCCGCCCAGGAGATCTGCAATGCTGTCAACGTCGTCTTCCTTGGCTGATTTGGTTGGTTTGGACAAATTGTTCATCAGCACATCTCGGTCTTCGGCGAGATCGCCATTGACCAGATCCGGATGGTTGCAGGCCTGACGCAGCCGCAGTAACATGACCAAGGCACTTGCATAGTTGAGGCTGGACCCGCCCATCATCTGGGAAAGCCGTCTATCCGTTCGTTGCTCTAGTCGGTTGTAGAAGGCGAGCTCTGCCGGTGTAAAGTCGGACTCAACTTTGATCACTTCGCGTTTGGTGATTTGGAATCCGTTGGACGGCTTCTTACTGCCTTCACCATCGGCCGGATTCTCCTTCGCCTTGAGGTTGTCGTTTAGTTTAAGGACATCTTTGGTGCGTCGTTTCATAAAGGCTTTCAAGTAAACTTGTAGGCGCTTGATGGCAAGGCCGCCACGGCCGCTGTTCAGCGGGCGGGTGATCTGGTCCCTCCAAGAGGCGAGGTCGTCGTACGGCTTGATGCGTAGGAATTTGATCAAGCTCTGCAGCTCGTCGAGGTTGTTCTGGAGCGGCGTTCCAGTGAGACACCACCTGTATTGAGCATTCAGTGCACAGGCCGCCTGCGTGGCCTTTGCATTCCGGTTCTTGATAGTATGTGCCTCATCTAGAATGATGCGGTACCAGTGAACACCAAAACAGCCAACGCCGTCTTTTCCGCTCGCAGCATGCTCGGAACTGAGCGTGCCATAGGTTGTTATGACGACGTCGTAGTCCTTCAACTCGGCGCTGTACTTGGACCGGCTAGGGCCGTGGTATACACATACTTGGAGTCTGTGTGAGCGCTCTATCTTTCCCTCAATTTCGGATTCCCACTGCTTGATGAGAGCGAGCGGGGCAACAATGAGGGTTCCCTTGTCGACGCCCTCTGGTATCTTTCTCTTCGACTCTGCCTTGTCATCAGTCTTCGGATTGGGCTCATGAATAGATTTCGGATTGGTCAAGATCAGGGCAATCGACTGGACAGTCTTTCCCAGGCCCATGTCGTCTGCTAGAATGCCTCCCTTGGGTAAGACACCCTTGGTTTTCTTCAAACCATTCTCCTTGTCCCGCATCCACTCTACTCCATCAATCTGATGTGGTAGCAGTTTGACTTTTAGACCCTCTCTTGTCCCGTCATCCTCCTCCTTCTCTTCCTCTTCTTCATCGTCCTCTTCTTCCCGGTCTTTGTCCTTGTCGGCCTCGTTGGTCGGTCCACCAACAGAGACCTTCTCCAGCTTGCTAGCCAAATCACTGATATCCGCCTCGATCTTTTTCTTCCGAGCTCTCGTCTTCGGCCTCTTATCCTCTTCGTCCTCAAAGGCACCTTCCAGCAAAGCCTTTATGTTCTCCTGCGCTTGGGCAGCGTCCACAAACGAATAAGCGTCAATCGAACCAAACTCCTCACGCTGGGACGAGTGCAAACCACCGGAACTTGCTTTCGACGATAGCCCATTGCTTGTGTCCTTTGTCAAGTCGATAAAGTTCTGCAGCGTCTTGGCGGCATTCGATTGCTTCGTGCCCATCGGCTTGGATGAGAAGACCTGCCGGGGGGCCTTGGGAGTTGTCCATGTGTGGTTCGTCGGGCGCGGAATCTCCACGACATCCTCGTCATCGCGGCCAAAGGTAGTGGCAGCGGCAGGGCCGGGTCGGCGGCTCGTGTACGCGGATGGAACGACCGGTTTGAATGGGTCAAACGGCTCTCGTGGCTGTGCATTTTGCAGATATGTTGTCGATCGATTACCAGGAGGAATTGCGCGGTGATGCTCAACGCGCGGCTGGTTTTTTCGCGGAATGTTGAAGGGCAGTGGTGCTGGTGCTGGTGCTGGTCCCTGGAGCGCGGTCGGCTTGCCAAACTCGGGTGCAGGACTGGCCTGGTTTGGCTGCTCGTTGGGCCTGCGAGGCGCCAACGGGTCCTTGGGAGGGTTGACCTCTTTGACCATTGTGTTGTATCTGTCCTGGACGCAGAGCTGTTGTGGTGTGGGATCAAAGTGTGCCAGGACGACTAATTTTTGTTATCGGTCGATAACAACGAGCTCGAATGTTTGGTCTCCGCTGCGGGGTGCCCCAGCAACGCTCGGCACTCGAGACACCACTAAACAGTGAATGATGCTGTGTAGCAAACAACGGTAAAATGGGTTCTTTCTTGCATCAATGAAAATATAGATCAATTTGCAATGCTGTCTTTGTCCTATCAAATATTATAGATTTTTCATAGTGCTGTCGTGCCCACTGAAGCTACATATCTCGTTTCACATGAAAAGCCATCATGATGGCTAGTCGCATCATAGTAATATAGTTTTGAACCCTAATAAAGCAATTCAAACCTCTCCAGTGACACTTTTCAGCAACTCCGGCACGATCTCACCGGCGTCACCCTCGAAAAACCAGTCGCTTGGCCGCAATCCTCTGCTCTGACCCGTGCCAGGAACATCGCTCCGATCCATGTTGATTACCGCGACGCGCGCCCCCTTCTCGCGCGCAACGTCAACATACCCAGCCGCCGGATATACTTTGGAGCTCGTCCCGATGACTAAAATCAGGTCTATCTGCGGAGACTCGGCGATCCATGTCTCAACGGCACCGATCGTCGCCTCAGGTAGAGCCTCGCCAAACCATACGACACCCGGCCGAAGCAGACCGCCGCACTTGGGACACCGAGGGAGATCGTTGACCTCGAGACTGGGAATGGGCACATCTGGATTGGAAATGTCTAGTTCTCTGCGTGCATTCATGGCGCCGTACAAGGCTCTGGTGGCTTCTTCGCCAGTCTTGTCCTCCTGGGAGGGGCCCGGTTGAGCTGCTGGCTCAGTAGGGATTGCAAGAGCAGGCACAATCGGGTCTGTGAAGTCGTCCTTTCGCGAATAGTCGCAGTAGAATGATGTGCATTTGATGTCAAATAGAGAGCCGTGGAGCAGATGGAGTTGCTCGGACGGGTGGTCTGCCCGCTGCGATAGGCCTGCTCCCTTTCAGTATCCTCTTACAAAAGTGAACTGTTTCCCAAACTCACCATCTACATTCTGGCTTAATGTGATAAAATTTACATTCTTCTTCGCTAGCTCAGCTAGCGCATAGTGCGCCCTGTTGGGCTTTGCATTCACAGCCATGTGTCGTCGGAAGCTGTAAAACTGCCAGACCAGACCAGGGTTCTGCTCAAAAGCCTCAGGCGTGGCGAGCTCGGTGGCATCAAATGCGCGCCACATGCCTCCAGCGCCTCTAAAAGTAGGCAGGCCGGAAGAAGCAGACAGTCCGGCGCCCAAAAGCGCAAGTATTCTTGTGCTCTTGTGGAGGTGCTCTCTGAAGGATTGCAGATCGGCTGCTGGGATTAGAGCCATTTTGCTACAAATACTTAATCATCTGTGCTGGCAATAAAAAAAAAAAAAAAACAGGGCGAAAAAAAAAAAAAAAATCCAGATTATGAGACAGGAGGCAAATACTTATACCAGATATGACGGGTATCGCAAATTGCGCTGGTGTGTTTGTACAGGCCAATGCCAATATCGCGATATTGGGCATGTATAGGTGAGCCCGCCGTCTGGCGCGATGACGTTGGGTGGGTTAGAGTCGGCCGCAGCTGGCAGCCCCGCCTATCAAACCCCAAGCTTACTACTTGTACATCAGTCTCTGTTTTTATATGCTGATTACGACTCAAGAATTTCATGCTCGCTAACTGTAGCGAACTAACCGATTTCGTACAATACTCTCAGGTCATCATCTCCGTACAAGGTGTCTAACCTCATCGCATTTCGAATATAATCTCGATTATGGGGGTCGCGTGTTGCCCGCGGATTCCAACCTCGTGGAAGAATGTTGACCTTGCATCGACGACTGTTATTGACGCGATCATGGGTGTCCTACTCAATAGAATAAGTAGCAAAAAAAATTCCGAGCTGCTAGAATCCCAAGGGTTCAGATATGCTGAGGTCTTAAGAAGATCTGGTGTACTGGTCATGGTAATCCACACGAGCTTAGACCTATAACAACCTCTGTCCGATCAAGCTGTTGCGGACTGTCTCCTGGCCGCATCCCAAAAGACGTCGAGGTCGATCAGACCTCAAATAGGTGTCAGACAGGATACCGCCTTTTGCACCCTCCCTTGTGATACGGGAAAGTTACAGCATTACACCGCCTATAAAACAATTGACTTGCCAGCCGCAATCGGCTGTGCCAAACAACACGCCATGGTTGCTGAACAGCCGGACATCCACACGCTCTGCAACGAGTATTCTTCAAGTAGCCACCGGCAAATCGGCCCGCATTGCTTCATGTTTGGCCATACTGCCCTTGTATGCGGGCTTGAAGGTCGTCCCAACGCATTGTACTCGTTGGATTTCGCACCCACGGACCCCAGAGACTCAGCAACAAAGGCACTGGGAATTAAAATTCTATCAGATCCTAATTCACCTGCTGAAGTGCAGTGCTCGACTGTGTTGGAGTACTTGGCCCGCACAAGCCCTACCGGGAAGGGAAACGAGAAAGGGCCGTGGGAACTTGGGTTGTATATACGTCTATTTTTGCTTGCTTTTTGCATATACCATGTGTCTGGTGGTATAAGAAGGCGGATTATGGCAGCCAGAAAAGAGAGAGACGCCACAGCCAGTTCGCGGCCGCGACCATCCGATTTGGTTGGGGATGATGGCTCTCTTCCGGGAGACACCAATCACCTGAGGGCCGGAAAAGCGAGCATGTGCTAGCTGTGGGAAAGAGAAACCGAGACAAGGCTGACGTGTCATTGACATTGGATAGGACGTATCAGATCCCGAAAATGATGGCTCTTTCATGTATTCCTTCGTGTGTGTTTAAATCAATCGTCTCATCTACACACACAACCCGTGAACCATACATGACTCGGTCAAATCAACAACATCACTCATGTCAAATGGTATCTGTGCGACGGGTTCACAGCTTAGCGATCCTCTTCTACATCAATGATGCTTCACTGTTCATTCTGACATATCACCAGTATATCTTTCATTAACGATGTCTGGGATGTCAAAACTATAGATGTTCCAAAGGCGTAACCCCAGCCTATATCTCCCTAGTCTCATTGATGTCAAATAAAGATAGTTTATGAAAACAAGTACATGAGTAGGTCACGTGTACTTGGTGTACTCATGATCCAATCTTCTCACGATCCAATCTTTGTAGCCGCAATGGCATGCTCCTGGCTCTGCTGGTTATGGCTGCCCACATAGGACTTGAGATAGTCTGGAACCGGTTCTACTTTATTGGATGGGTCCGGGATGGGCTCGCCTAGAACCTCATAGACAGGGACCACGCCAGTCCAGACCTGTTTCCTGAGTTCCTCGTCCTGGATATCTCTTTTCTCGTCTGACACTGCGCCATCTCGCACCTTGCCGCTACCTGACACAATCCTAACCCTCAGAATTGAAGTCGAAACCAACTCACTCTTTTCCGGCGGCGAGCGGCTGTTCTCCCATCGCTCTGGGACCACTGAATTGGTGATTATTCTCATTGCCCACTCCTTTTCGGCGTCGTCAGTGACCAGCTTGGCGTAGCCGTGAAGGACGGCCGAGCGGTAGTTGTAACTATGCGAGAAAGGCGCGAGGGACAGAATGAGCCCATCGACTTTGGTCGCTGAGATGCAGACGGGCAGCCCTTCCTCGGAGTTACGGGCAAGGTTGGCCATGCGCATGCTGACGTAGCCATGGATATAGCAGTCCAGAGGCTCGCCCAGGTCCGCAGAAGGATACTCATAAGAGCCCATTTGGCCGATCATGGGCAGGGTCGTCGGGAACGGCTCCTCTGGTCCTGTGTTGAAAGAGACATGAAGGACCTGGCTGGAATTAACGATTGAGTGGATAGCAGCCACATCGTACGTTGCTAAACGGCCGTCAGCAATTCACTTCCCAGTTAAAGAAGGAAGCCGATCTACCTCGGTGAGCATAACGGTTGACCGTGTTGGTGCTCCGCTTGGGATAAGTAAAAGTCCTGCCCATGATGCTTGACAGCGAAAGTATCGTATACGAGATCTATACAAAGATAGATGGGTGTTCACACTATCTCAGTCGACTGGCTGATGTCAGACACCATTATATAGCCGTGCGAGAGACCCGCAATGAGTCACCGCTACTCACAACTGTACAAAAGCCCCCGCCAAGCAGTGAGCATGATGGTGTTGCGAGATACATAGGGCTCGCAATCCAATAACCGTCCTGATATAGAAAGCCTTCACTATCGCGCTGCGAGGCCGCTACCGAATAATCACGCAGCGCTGATTGGTTGCCATCGCCGAGACCACTTCGACATGAAAGCACTAAATATTCACAGCAATTTGCAATCGGCTGCTATTGCACTAGTCCTATTGTGGAAGGCAGATGCGGGAGCTAGTGTTTTGCGGTTTCTCCGTCATAGAATAATTTCGGTACTCGGGGCAATCACCTCATTGATATTGTTATTCTTTGTTATCATCACTAAACACACTGCCTGCTACGCAGTTGTCCATCTGCGGTCTTATGGCTTACTGGCACAGATCATCTCACCCCACATCATGTTGAGATGCTCCACCACATACCTGCGCCAGTTCCGGCAAGGTAGCGCCCACCTCCGACGTTGCGCTACCCAGGGTCGTTTCTCGCTCAAGAAGACTCGCGTGGGTGGATTCGAATGGACAGCTTTGGGGAACACGAGGACGTTCGCCTCTGTCTCGGCAGCCGACCTGCAGTTTGGCCAGCCACTTCATGAAACACATCCTCATTTGCTCGAGCCAGGTGAATGTACGTGCTTGATAAACTTTCGGCGTGTTGTGATTCGAGACGAGCGCAGCACAGCCCGCGGAAACTCTAACTGTTTTGATTCGGTTGCTAATTCATGGCCTGAACCATAGTGACGCCAGGTATCACGGCGCTGGAATATGCTCACCGTCGATCGAGACTCGCCAATCGATTGCCGAAAAACGCAATTGCGGTGCTGGCAGCGGCCGACATCAAGTACCGTGCGAATGGTATCTTCTATGAATTCCACCAAGACTCAAATTTCTTCTATCTAACGGGTATGCTTTTGGATTGCTTGCGATTGGTGTGAGGGCCAGATTATGCTAAGGCAGAAAGACAGGTTTCAATGAACCGAATGCGCTGGCTGTTATTGGTGAGATATCCATACGTGTGCCTATCCTGTCGAGATCGGAGTTGTCTGACAAGTGGTAGCGAACGATGGCTCGGGGAACAACCACGTTTTTCACCTCTATGTCCAAGAGAAAGACCCCAAAGTAGAGCTTTGGGAGGGAGCGCGTTCCGGAACACAAGCGGCCATCGACGTATTCAATGCAGACGAAGTGAGCTACGACTCAGAATTTCGAAACGAGCGGCCAGATACTGATAGATGGTGAGAATAGACTGGTGATTTTGAACGAATAAAGGACATCCTTCTTCCAATCCTGTCCGAAGCGAGCGAGGTTTATACCGACATCTTGTCATTATCGCCATCGGGTTCGCGACTAGCTCGATTACTGTCTGCCGGCGAGGGTCAAACTGAGATTCAGAAGATACTGAGAGAGCGGACCGTCAAACCTCTCCGTCCTATATTGAATGAATTGAGGGTCTTCAAGAGCGAAAGCGAGGTGGTGAATCTCCGACAAGTGGGTCGGGCCTCGGGACGAGCATTCACGGAATCTATGCGCCAGGATTTCAGTACGGAAAAGGACTTGTCTGCGTTCATACAGTACCAATTCAAACGCAACGGCTGCGACGGCAGTGCCTTTGTCCCTGTTGTGGGAGGTGGGCGGGTAAGCGTTGTTCATATAGGCTTGAGATGCTTTTTTTGCTGACCGGAGCAGAATGGCCTGAGCATTCATTATACGAGAAATGATGACATCTTACGGTAAATCCACAATTCACTATAGCATCAACGATTTTCTTCTTCTGACGGTTCAATTCAGGGATGGAGAGCTTGTGCTGGTCGACGCTGGCGGGGTATGTAAACCACAGCAATCCGTACAGCGCAGTGCACTAATTCTGCTTTCAGGAGTACGGTGGCTATATCTCTGATATCACGAGAACATGGCCAATCAACGGCAAATTTACCGACCCGCAGCGCGATCTGTACACGGCCGTCCTGAACGTCCACCGCAGTTGCGTGTCGCTCTGCAGAGAAACGGCCGGCCTGTCCCTCGACCGCCTCCACGGTATCGCAGAACAGGGACTTAAGGACCAACTCAAACAATTGAATTTCGACGTATCCGGTGATGTATGAACAATCGATCAATAAAATTCTCGTGAACTGTACGTAGAAGCTGACTGGGTGGGCTGCAGGCTATACGGACGCTGTTCCCTCATCATCTCGGCCATTATATCGGGCTGGATGTGCACGACGCTGCTGGTTACCCACGCACTGGCACTTTGAAAGCAGGCCAGTGCATCACCATTGAACCGTATGACCTGTAACCCTGTTGCCCTGAAGGCGTTGCTAACTCGGTGGTAGTGGTATCTATGTTCCGGACGATGAGCGATGGCCGGAAAAGTTCCGAGGCATTGGTATCCGCATCGAAGACAGCGTCTGTGTGGGAGACGAAAATCCTATAATACTAACCACAGAGGCAGTTAAAGAAGTACGCCAGCCCCGTGTCCTTCTAGGCAAGCAAATGCTAACAAATAACTCCAACTAGATTGACGATATTGAGGCGCTCCGCTCTTAGACGCCGGCAAATTAGATTTGGATGATATCTACTGTACAATACTTGTGTGAACTGTACAACACATAAATGGAAAACAGCGCCACCCCGCACATGGACACTTGAATGTAATTGTAGTGAATGTTAATTGATGCATTGTTTTTAGGCGCATCTATACTGGCTAGAAAGCGAGACCACCGGAGTGCTAGACATGTACAAATACCGAGAACTATACAAGACCAAAGACACATGAAGGCTAGGTTACACTCGATAGACAGATTAGCAATACATAATATTTTCCGAGTAAAATCCAGCACACAAAGCTCATTCTCTTCTACACGACCATGGTAACGCGACCAAGAATGTGCTGCGCGATGGTTGCTTGGCCATGCGAGCGAGAGGCGCGCTACTGGTGGTTGGTTGTCTGGGTTAGAGACCCGCCCAAAACAACTCGCGGCGGCTCCACCAAACAACATTGAACAAGCTTGACTCCAGCTTCCCGCTCAACTCATCCACCAACTCTGCCGGTGCACAACAACCACCAAACCAGTGTTCCCCTCTCGCTGTTAATCTTCTGTTGGGGATTTCAACAGCCTGTCTGGAACTCTTTTCTTTAACGGCCGTTATCCATATGATACTTTTCCCAATTATGATTTTCTAGGTACTTCGAGACACTCCCGGCGTGTGGTTACGTCGCGTGCCAACAACACCCGTGACGAGAGAATCCAGCCCCCTCCCCCCTCCCACCGGAGCCTCTCACTCGGCTTGGATCTCTCCCTCCAGTATCTGTTATTCTGCTTGCCGGTTTAACTCGTTGCTACCATATGGCAGCCATATTTGTATCGCCATCGCCTCAAACATCCTTCGCCATGTCTTCCCGCCGGCCCCCCTTGGCCAATATTCCCAATGCCGCAAACTCGCCTCACCACGGGGGCAACACCACCACCGCCGGTGTCAAACGAGCAAACTCTGTATCCCAAACGGTCACGGTGTTTGGCCAACCGCCTGCGAAACGGCGTGTTCTCGACAAGGATGACGCGGTGTCACGCTCACCCACCAAACCGCGAACGACCATTTCCGGCCAGACTGCCGAGTCCAGAGTGTTTGCACGCCGTGCCAATCATACCCAGGCTACTGCCTTTGAGAGAAAATTGATGGCTGCGAGAGAAAAGGATCGACAGCAGCCTCAACCCAGGGGCTCGAAATATGAAAAATCTGCTGAGACGTTGGACAACATCCGACAGTGGCAAAGACATTACCGTAAAGCCTTTCCTGGGTTTGTCTTCTACTTCGACAGTATACCTGCGGACATTAGGAGCCGGAGCCTGCGGGAAGTGCTTGCGTTGGGTGCTGTAAGTTGTTGTGACTTTCTCCTTGTTCTCTCCACACATCCAGTCTAGGGCCACCTGCAGTTGCTGATCCGGACCTCTTTAGCGCGAAGAAAGATTTTTCTCTAGAACTGTGACCCATGTTGTCACCTCCCGCCCGATTCCTGATCCAGATGCTCCTAGTCCTCTTGAGAGCCCAACACTGGAACAGCCCGCAATCGACGGGCCAATCCAGACCGTGAACCCATCTTTGCTGGAGAAAAATGACCACCGCAGGGATCAAGGAAACAACACTGATGTGTTGTACCGCGCACGGCAGATGGGCATGAAAATATGGGCTATCGAGAAGCTGCAGCGGATGCTTGCAGCGATCAACGAAGCAGACCCCTCTACAACTTATGCCGGGGGCCGAGCTGGCCACTCCACTAACAGGGCACGTGGAGACACAGAACTCTCTCAAGTTCTCCGCAATGAACGACTGCATGGACCCTCTGATCGTGACCCGTCGCAGCTCCTGAAGGATGTGGTCCTGTTCAAGGGCCCATACATTTACATTCACGACATGGATGAAAAGACTCGGCCTGTCATGGTGAGGGAATACGCAAAGGTTGCCAAAAGACAAGATGGAGCTTGGCCGCAGTTTCGCAGTGCGCCTCTTGGCAAATGTCCCTTCATCGAGGAAGCCCCGTCCAAGAAGGAAATTGCCCGTATGAGAGAAGAAAGGAACAAGGCCACTATGGAGACCATGTCGAAAGCGGAAAAGGCAGAAAATGCCAAGAAGCAAACAGCACGAGAACAGGATGATGATGCTCGCCACCGCGATAATGAGGCCATGGTCCCTCCCGCGAAGGTGGATACTGATGTCTCTGGTGCGCTCTCCGGACAAACAGAGCCAAAGATGTTTCCTATTCGACCCGGTTCTTCTCGAAAGAGCTCGGAAAGTTTCATTGCCCCAGCCTTGACGCGCACTGGGCCATTCCATCTTGGCCGTGAGCCCACAGCTTCTGGAGTGCAGCCTTCAAACATCACATCCGCAATTCGATCCCAGATGATTTCGTCTGCGACAGCAGCCCCTGGTGCTAAAGCAGGACTGAGCAAAGAAGTCCATGAGTTGAAGCGGAAGGTGCTTGAGAAGAACAACATAGGCAGTTTTGCCGGCACTGCTGTCTCCTCACATCGGTCCGTGGAGATGCCCGTCACTGCTCGAGGTGTACAGGGCGTTCCGTCAAGACCCAAACGACCAGAAAGGCAGGAGCCTATTCCGGAAGAAGAATCAACACAGTCCGAAGACAATGGCAGTCACAAAACTCAACCTACCCAACGGAAAGATGCTCAACCGCGGGGAATCAAGGAGCAGACCCGTGACCCGAAACCGGGGTACTGCGAAAACTGCCGGGACAAATTTGACGACTTTGATGAGGTATGCATTGTTTACAAAAGTTACATACAAGATTTTTACTAATACAAATCTGATAGCATGTAATGACGAGAAAACATCGCAAATTTGCCACAACCTTGTCCAATTGGACTGAACTCGACGCTCTTTTGGCTAAGCTTGAACGCCCAATGAAGCCAGAGTATGCAGAACGGGGAGTGTGATGGCCATCATCTACCATTCATCTTGATCTTTCTTTTCGCGTGATTTTTGCGTCCTGATCTTTTCTACAGCACATTCTGACAGCGCTGACTGAGTATCATTTCTTCTCTCTCTCTCTTTTTTTTCTTTCTTCATCTGCATTCTGCTGTACACAGCAGTCTTGAGGCGTTACAGTTCTCTGATCGGGGACGGGTGTGTTGGAATGCTGGTTTTTCTCTTCTCTTTTTCTTTTGCATTTTCGAGCAACTTGGAGCCATTCAAACGGTGGCTTGAGCGATTGACTCGTCGTCAAAGGCAGGTGGAAACGATGAGGTTCCTACAGATCTATCTCGCCATAGTACATTTAGAGACATTCGGAGATACACCGGATGACTCGGATATCACATAGCTACAGATAAAAGAGGCGGCATAACATGGAAAACTGGGGAGGACTTTATTACATTACAGGGATGCATTACCTAACCTATATATACTTGACCGTCACGATAGGGGACAATACCCAGCAGGTCCTCTTTTTCTTTCACTTTCTCTCTGTCTCTCTCCCTTTGCTCTACATGTACATGTGTATGGAGACCCATCATGGAGTTGGAAAGACAGAGTACAGTGGTGTTTGTACGAATTGATGTTCAATGTATCAACTATTGACTGTTGATGTTGATTATAATTATTCTCTTCGATTTCCCTAGTCAACTAGCTGTCTAGGCGTCTCTTATCCTTAAGAGGAATATACGTTACCCTTTTTTCCTTATCTTTTTGGTATACTAGTTATTGTTTCAACTATCCCCCATGCCCAATTGAGTATAGGCGTGTAAAGGGTAACGGACACCAACCCGACGGACCGTTTCGGCCGATGTACAAAATCACAACACACCGAAGGACCGAAGGACCGGATCACCGACGTTCGAGGTCGGGCCTTGGCCATTGATCATTATTAATAAGGGATATCACAGGGGAAATAGTGCCCGAGAACTTGCTAGCCACGCCAGCTGCTTTGTAGTCATATCCAATAACAACAAAGGCGAAAACAGGAGTAAAGCTGTCAACCATATCAAGAAGGGTAATGCGTATCTCGATCTCCGTAGGACCAAAGCAGGAGGCCAGGTGCGGGCGGGGGCCCGGCCGAAGAGGGGATGGGATGGGATGGAGCAATTCAATGTATGGACGGGGCGGGGAAGGAAAAACTGTCAGTCGGTAGTAGTAACGACTCGGTATTGCTACGGCATTACATGTAGATTCGGCGGAGACAAGATGTACGTTTCCGTCATGGATCGGGAGATGGTGTGCTTGGTTTGGGTGAAGTAGGAAGAGGGGGCCAAGTGAACGTTGATATTGTAGCTAAGTACATGGTACGGGACTGCTGCTATAAGAGGCCAGAACCCCCTCACTACCTACCCTGTATCACTCGGCCAGTAGTTTGTGACGAATGGTTTGTCCATGCAGATTTACTGATTTCCCGGCTGATTGAACACCTAATTGCTGCAATCAAACAACATGGCTCTGAAGAACATTGTTGTTATCGGTGTCAGTTCCGCCTTCACCTTTCTTTTCGTCGCTTGAGTTGACGGACCGATTGGTTCTTGTAGGGTGCAGGAAAACTCGGGTTAGTATCGCCTACTTGTTTTCGGAACTCGTAACATGGAAAACAAAGAAAATGACTGATAGGAGGAGGTCCAGGCCGGTAATCATTGATGCCCTGGTAGCCTCTCCACATGGATATTCGGTCTCAGTGCTCTCGCGAGAATCGTCCACATACCAACCCCCAGCTGGTAGCAAGCTGCTCAAGACAGATTACACGCAGGACTCGCTAGTCGCCGCGCTCAGGGGCCAAGATGCCATTGTATCGGCCATTAGCTTTGCCGGCATCACAGATCAGAAAAAAGTCATTGATGCGGCCATTGCTGCCGGTGTAAAGCGCTTTGTTCCGTCTGAATTTGGCTCTGATACCACCGACCCGCGCACACTGGAGTATTTTCCGGGCTGGCGCCCAAAAGCCGAGGTTCGCAAGTATCTAGAGAGTAAGCAGGATCTGATTGAATGGACGGTCATCTACACCGGCTTGTTCTTTGACTGGTATGTTCATGCCAGACCAATTCCCAGCTCTCTCATCCGAACAATAACAGCTGCACTTACTGACTTGCACAATACCAGGGGCATCAAAGCGGGTTTTGTCGGAATCAATCCCGCCGAGAAAACGGCCAGCGTGTTTTCCAATCATAAGCAGGTGACTTTTTCGGCCACCAACCTAGGAGACATCGGCAAAGCTGTGGCACAGGCCTTGTCCCCGGGCATTGCCGCCAAGACAGCCAACCAAGTTCTGCGCGTGCATACGCTGACCGCCTCGCAAGCAGACATTGTGGCTGCCTTTGAGGCGGCCAGCGGGTCCCAATACACGATCACCGAAGTCGATCTGGATACTGAAGTCCTGGGGGCACACCAGAAGCTCCAGCAGGGCGACTACAGTGCCGTCCGCCCGCTACTGATGAAAGCCGTCCTCGATCCAAGCACCGGCAACGATTTTGAACAGGCCGGGACGCTGTCGAACGAGCTACTGGAGCTGCCGGCGGCGGGACTGAAGCAGGCGGTCCAGGCGCTGGTGTAGGCGTATGATGGCGGGTCCGTTGGGTGTTGGGAAGCGTTGAGTATCCCTTGAATGTGAGCAGTCAGTAGGGAGTTTTTCAGTTTTTGCTCTGATTCGGGATGATGCATGGGCTGTGTGTTGGGTCCGAGTATGTATGTATCTGCGCATGGGATAGGTGCGTGTGGATGGCTGTGTATAGCGAGCAATATCTGTCGTAGCCAGGCCAGAATCATAGCACAACGATCTCGACATGATTGCAATTTGGACTGGTTCGAGTTCGAATGTTTAAGTGGCAGTTTGGACTGGACAACGCAATAGAAATTGCCCGACTCAGCAAGAAGCAGCTGGGGGCGCTAATCCCGAACAGGCGCGTACCTCGGCTGTGCCTGAAGCGGACAAGCGGCGCGGTGTAACGCTAGCGCTAGGCCGTTTTGGGCCTCTGCAGGCTCAACGGCGGCCCGAATAGTAAATGCTCCATGCTACGCGGCATATAACAGCACAGTTGCTGGGCAAAGTCCCCAAGACACTTATCTGCTCGCTTGAAGAAAATGCTGTCCACAATGTTTTCCTCTCCGCTGCCAGTTCTTCTTTCTTGCCATCCGTGGTCATTCCACCCAGCTTCAAGTCGTGGACTTCCAGCACCCTAGGATTGCTGTCTTGTGACATCATAACACTTTTAAGTCTATCAAATTACTTACCTTTCCTAGATTCAGAGTTCCTTTACGACACAAAACAGGACAAGGGAAAAAAAGAAAAAAAGTACCATGAGTCGTCCGTCTGCTGCCAGAGGGCTCACCACCTCCTTGCACTTGCTCAGACGGCCCCGTACCAGCCAAGTTGTTGGAGGCCCAGCTCTCGTGAAGGCTCCTGTCTGGTCCCCGCCATCTTCCATATCGAGTTCTGTTTCTCAGGTGCGACACAGTGCACATGCCCCTATGGACACCTCGCCCCGTCCTATGATGCGCAAGCCTGTGACCATTACCTCTCTCCGCAACATGCACAAGAAGGGGGAGCCTATTACCATGCTTACAGCTCATGACTTTCCATCTGCCTTTGCTGCAGAAGTTGCAGGGATGGACATGATCCTGGTGGGTGATAGCCTGGCAATGGTGGCCCTGGGCATGACTGATACCAGTGCGGTTACCTTGGACGATATGATACTACATTGTCGTAGTGTCTCCCGAGCTGCCAAGGCTGCTTTTGTGGTATGGCACCCACCAGCGTCCATGTCAAAGGCAACAAGTTTACTGACTGTTTCTATTTTTACTCTATCTTCAGGTTGGTGATCTTCCCATGGGCTCTTACGAGGTCACCCCTCAGCAAGCAGTCCAGTCTGCTATCCGCATGGTCAAGGAGGGCCACGTGCAAGCAGTCAAGCTGGAAGGGGGCACCGAGTTTGTCCCAGCCATCAAGGCCATCACCTCTGCTGGAATCCCCGTTGTTGCCCATATTGGTCTTACTCCCCAGCGCCAGAATGCACTTGGAGGCTTCCGCGCACAGGGAAAGACAGCCACCGCGGCCATGAAGCTGCTTGAGGACGCCTATGCCATTCAAGAGGCCGGTGCATTCATGGTCGTCCTCGAGGCCATACCGGCCGAGATGGCGTCCATCATCACCAGCAAGCTGTCTATCCCGACCATTGGCATTGGTGCGGGAAACGGATGCTCTGGCCAGGTGCTCGTGCAGGTCGACATGACAGGCAATTTCGAACCGGGTCGTCACTTGCCGAAATTTGTCAAAAAGTACGCGGATGCTTGGACCGAGATCACCAGAGGCATCGAACAATACCGGGCCGATGTCAAAGCTCGCGAGTACCCGACGAAGGAGCACACTTATCCTGTCCCGGAGGAGCAGGTCACCGAGTTTCGGAAACTGGCTGACGCTCGCAGCACTAAGTGAGCGCAGACCAAAGTTTCCACCTTTGTTTGACGAATTACGAATTCCCACGTGTGTGCTTTATTTTTCAAAAAACGCCCAACTTCTCAAAGAGACGCTGTGTACATAACTTGGCGACAAAAAAAAAAGATGATATCCCAGGATTCTGCAGCTTTCCCGACAGGAAATAATCAAGACTAGATGCCGTTCTCAATAGCTAATGGAATGAAAAATTCAATTTCAAAACTATTCTTCCTCACTGACTCCGTCTTTGGTACTTGAATTTGTTATGCCCAAGGCAGCCTTTCTTTCTCTCTCCCTCTGGCGCTTTCTGATTTTCTTCTCTCGGTTTTTCTTATTGCGCTTCTCTGCTTCTGTCATGCCCGCAGCCGCCGCGCGGGTCCGCAAGATGATGCGCCTCTTTTTGCCTGGCTTGGTCTTTTTCTTCTTCTTATTCGTAGATGAGGCTGATGCTCGTGGTTGGGTGGGCACTCTGTGATCACTCGCCTTTAGATGTACCACCCGCCAGGGGAGGCGGCAACCAGGAGTCTCCCACGACCGAGCCCAGTCGTATAACTGCGCGCTTGTGACTGCGACGTCTTCAAATTCGCGGCGTCTTGTCTCGTGCAGGCGGTCTTGTTCGTCGTCAACAGGGAGCTGCATCAGCTCAGGTCTGGTGAAATAATACTGCCATCCCCGAAATGGCACGACGAAGCGTCCATCCTCTGACCGGACATCCTCGGGCGCAGGCGAGTGCAACCGAATTTTGAGTTTCTGCGTTGTTACTCCGACATTTCCGTCCGTTCCATCTTGCTGTGCTGCGGTCGCTGTTGTCGGATTCTTCTTGGGTGCGCTGAACAGTCGAAACTCGAATTCCTGCTCTTCGTTTTCGGCGTCTCCCTCGGCGCCTTGTGGACGATGGCTTACATCGTCAGGCTTGGGATTTTCTATGGTATAGGTGTCAAAGGCTAGTAGCTTGTCGAGTTTTGAGAACGCTTCGCTGGTGTTAACGTCTGCTGGTCGAATGTCTGGCGAGGATGCCGTGGATGACACAGTCGAGAGGATTTCGTCGCGACGGACTCTGTCGCCGTTTGTCAGTGCTCACTCAAGTTCCATTCTTTCCTTTTCCTTTCGCCTTCCCATCGGATCAGGTCGGACAAACCGCTTTGCTTCTGGGACTTCGAACATCGTGGTTCGCGTCTTTATGTTTGCCTGTCCTTGGAGGCTCGATTCATTCTTTTTGAGACTGAATCGTCTGGTGTGGGGCTAGGCGGACCCACATAGAATGTGTTTGCATATCAAATGAGCTCGTCGTTGCCGTATACGGTAACTAGTCACCAAGCTACAGAGTACGCTGTACTTGGGGGGGAATATATTAAAGCGGCATTCACTTGAGAGTGTGAGCAAGATTCAGTGTAATGCTCTGTTAGCTATCCAAGCAGTAGCCTGTACACAGTCTGTTGTTGCCATTACGCGTTGCATGGACCGCCGCTTAAGAGTGGTCTAGACAGAGTGCGTGTATGTGGAGTCAGTAAACAGTACAACATGTATATCTCAAAGTCTATACAAAGCAGCCTTCAACCAAATGACTAGCATATCGTTTCTACGAAAACACAATTTGAGGAACAAGAAAGATGTAAGAAAACGCACTGTACAGTTAGGCAAGTTATAGGCTGGACTGCGGTGCACGGGCCACATGCGTCGAGCCAGACAAACGTCAACAGCCCAACCTCCGTCATTGCGATAACGCTCTCTCCTCGCCGCCACTTCCCAGCGTTGGACATTCACTTGGACACACACAGTTACAGAGACACACACACACTACAGCAACGAGGAAATACGCAGATCCTGTGTCGAATATATTCTCCATGTCAACGTCGTCGTTCTTGCGTGAATGCCATGAGGCGCGGTAACCTGTCTATCAACAGAGAGATTCAAGCCTTTTGACTGCATTCTCTCTACTTGTTATCGCGTTCAACTCAGATTCTGTGAAAGAGAAATAAGACAGAAGACAAATAACAGGGGCTAAACCTTCCTAAATGGGTGCATGTCAGTCTTGTCTTGGCTTGAAAAGCCGAGAGGAGCACGATGTAAGAGGAATCCTCCCGACCCTCCACCCTTTCCCAGTTAGTAAGTTACTGACATTTGTATTAATAGGAAGCCGAACATGCCCGTCTCATGGATGACGATTTGTATCCTGGTGGCTTTGGCTATGGATCTGTGAATCACCCGCATCACGGACACTCAGATCCAGAGGATCTAAAGAGGGAGAGGGAGGCTTTGGAGGCAATCTGCCAGCGCGCGTCAGAGTATGTTACGCTCTAAACAACACCGCTACATGAATTTGTGGTTTCTGACGAGAATAAAGCTCGGTCGTCGACATCTGGTCCTCGCACGCCCATCTCCAGCCCCAGGCAACTTTACGCAGCAACGGCTCCGGAATGTCTTCACGAGTACCCAGTAGCGAAACACAACCTACCATCAACACCGCTGATACTATCACTACTACTGCCACCACAACCACAAGTACGACACCCACAGCCCCACAGAAACGATCTCCAACAACAACACAAAAAACCAGTCCGCGGAATTCGGCACCTATGCCCAAGAACTGGGGCGAGGTCGTCATCTCGCCCCGTCGGAAGGGCAAGAATCTAGGATCGCAGACTGACGGGCCAGATATCTTTGGCGTGTTGAATGTCTCTTGAAGACTCTTATAACTTCCTTCTCTCGATACCTTTCCGCTTTTCTTTTTCTTTTTCTTTTTTTTTTTTTTTTTTTCGGTTCTCAACATGTGACACGGAGATTACATTTATTACAGACCTTACTTGTCCCTCTCTCTCTCTCTCTCTCTCTTTCTCCCTCTCGCCCCTCTCCCATTTTCCCTCATTCTCCTTACCGCCGTTGCTCTCCTATGTATACTGGCTGAATATTTCGCTTTTTCTTGTTTCATTACTAGCTCTGTACACCGCACAACGCACGCTATGTCTGACACTGACTGTTCTAGACCTGATATCCTTATACGAGCAGCGACTGACGTAGATATACACAAATGGAATTGTTATTTTAGAAACAAACAGATTTCGGGTTTGATGGCAGATAATGTGCATCGTATTTCCGAAACCAATTCAATGCTAAAAACCTAAATTGTACAGCTCATTCGCATTTGGTTTGCAACAAAGAGAGCCGGAGTAGGAAAGAATTGATAAGACAAAACCCATGCTCCGCTTTCGCTCGGTCGTGTAGCTTTGCTTACCAGATGCGAGAATCTCGACAGTAGAGAGAACAGAAACAAAGATATAGGAAAAAGACGAAAAAAGGAGAATAAGGATAAAAAATGAGGAAAACAGAAAAAAAACTCCACCTCGGCAGCGCCCGCTAATTCAAATGATCCCAGACATTTCTTAGACTTCATGATAAACATATGCAAGTGGGAGCCATACACAAGTGCTGCAATGGAAAAGAAATCGGTAGAACCTCATCCTCCTGCAGACTTCATATGGCAAACCATTCAGACATCGTCCATAGTGCCGGCAGGCTCGTCGCCCTCGGACTCGTAGCTGCCGACAGAGCTCAGTTCGTCGTCCGACTCGGTCTCCTCACCACCTTCGTCAACCGCCTCCTTGCTGGCGTACTTGGCGACGTAGTCTAGAAGAGCCGTCAGCAGTTTGTTCCTTAACAAGGACAAGCACACAAACCAACCTCGGACTTTGTTTTCGTAATTTTTGGGATCGCGCATGAGCATGGCTGCAGCTTCGCCGTTCAACGGATCGGAAGGGTTCGGGTAATGAAGCAGCTGAGGGAGGAACACTTCAAAGATATTGATCATGTCGTACATGGGAGACCAGGTCTGGTTGATGACGTCCAAGCACACAGATCCGGAGCTTGGGGTTCTGGTTAGTTCAAGTTGCCACGACAGCTCCATTCTTGGCACCTTACAGCTCATCGATGTTCGGGTGGAAGATGCGGTTCACGAAGCCAATGCTCGGACTCTTGTACGGGTATTGATCTGGTAGTTCGACGTGGATTTTCCAGTGACCTCCCGCAAACGGGGCTAAAGCAAGGTTAGCCTTAGTCCATTTGCCTCTATCGCGGCAATACTCAACGTACTGTCTTCGGGCCCCTTGAAGCGAACGTAGAACTCTTGCCTGTTGGTCGAGAACGTGAGCATAGATGCTGGCTTTGGGCGGGTCGAACACTTAGCATTGAACATACACTAGGAAGCATTCAGATTAGTATGTAGTTCGTCGTCTGGATGGAGGGTCACGGCGGCTGACTCACTGTTATCGTTCACTAGAGTCACTTCGTAGTCACTCATCAACATCCTAGAGAAAAGCACAGTCAACATATCGATCGACACCAGGCCGAGTGCGTGGCACGATGTGAAACGTACTTCATCACCTGAGTTGAGAATCCCTTGTTAGCAACCGAAACACTCCAACACGCCGACAATACAAATGCTATACTCACATCCGTCTCAATTCTCCGCTTTGGGCTACTCATTTTGCAAACGTTTTTCAGAATCCTTTCTGCCAAAAGAGGGTATGTCGTCTTTGACGGAGGTATGTGACAGTGGCGAGCGGGGTAGACGAGTAGGCAACGTCGAACCAAGCTGTAGGGCTGAACAGTGGTCAGGCAATTTGACAAGCGGGTCAAGGCGGAGATGCAGTCGATCCAAGGACAAAACAGTTAAATGTCAGCGGCGAGAAACGATGAGCAATCCGTGGGTGAGGTGTTTGAGTGAGAGAGAAAGAGAGAGGAAGAGAGAGTGGAATGCGGCCGGGACGGAAGATCGCCGTGATAAGTAACTCGTCGCCTTTTAACTAGTCGTCGATACGGATAACCCGATTGCTCTGGTCATGTGCTCCACTCGTAACCGTCCACGCACGGTTTGGGCAAAACGCCATCTGGCGCTCGCTCACTGAATGGGTTAACACTTATTTTGCAATTTTTCTTACGGAGCTTGTCTGTCTGGCTGGCTGTGGGGGTGGCCTCTTGCAATCTCCGGGTTTATCTGCCCAAGGACCAGCACGACTCGATACGTCATAACTTAGTATACTAGTATACTATACTAACACCTCCGGTACTCCTGTACAAAAATCATATTTAACCTCGCTCTTGTCGGGCAGGATTGTCTGCAGATGCCTGTCGTGTCGAACATTAACGATGACTACGCTTGCATAATCCTCGCAGCGGCTATATTAGCTGCTTTGAAGGCCTCTCATCGAAAAGACAGTCGCTGAGCCGTCTTTCTTTCTCTCGATCCATAGCGGAAGCTAGCCTGTCGCCCAATCGCGCCTGCCATCCGCCATCCTAGACTAGTAGACATCTTCTGTTCAAACCCTTAGTTACTGGCTGTCCCCGCGCTTCTTCACTCTCGACTTTCAGCAGCGATCCTCTACGGATGTCCAAATTTGAATCGATAGAAACTGAGTACTGATTGCCAGAATTCACATGCTCCAACACGACTAGCGCTCGCCAACAACTCCACCATTATGGATGCTTCCCCCTCCGACACTTCACGCCGCAACTCCCCGCAGCCAGCAACCGCCGCACTACGGCCCAAGATCGTCGCCAGCCATGCCTCGAGTGCTGATGCAGGAACAGCTACCGCTACAGCCGCCCCTATTCCAGATGAGGATCATGGCGTCGACCTGCCCATGACCATGGCTGCTTCGGTCGTCCTGACCGGCCTTCCACAAGACGCCCATCGGGCGTTGGCCGATGCCGAAGCTATCGACACGGGCAAGGGTATGCTTTTGTGCACTGTTTTTCTGTTTTCCAGCTAGAATCACCCTCGTTATGCTTATGTTTCGTATAGCCTGTCTTCTAACCACCAAGGTCTCGGCCCACAGTCACAGTACGGTTCCAGCCTCTTCCATCTGCGCCTATCCTACGAAAAGCCGTCTTCAAGATCTCCGCCTCCCAGAAGTTTGAAACGGTCGTCAATTTTCTCCGCAAGAAATTGGACTGCAAGGAGACCGATTCGGTCTTTTGCTACATTAACAATGTCTTTGCTCCGTCGCTGGATGAGGGTATTGGAGGGTTATGGAGAGTGAGTCACTGAAACTCTGACGGGCACAGAGGACCTTTGATTAAATGGCTTTAGTGTTTTAAAAATGACACCGATGACCAACTCTGGGTACAGTACTCCATGACGCCTTTCTTCGGGTAGATGGGTATCTACGCTTGAAATGAAGCAGCGATATACACGATCGCGGGGGAGACAATTCGATCACGACTGGCGTCTGTCTGTTCAAATTGGAAAGAGTGACGGTGAATTACAATGTATCTTGGTATTCCGTACTGACAGAAACTCCATATGGCCAGCCTGAGTGGAGATCCTGCCCTCCATTGCGAGAGGAGACACACACACACACATACACACACAAAAAAAAGAAAAAAAAAAAAAAAAAAAAGAAAGGAAAGGAAAGAAACAATCATTCCATCGAACTAAAATCGCTGTGAAAATGCAGATGCTGGTATCCGTGGCACCACGCCCTAACGCCTTGAACATGCTGAAAATAAGGTAAAGAGGGTTGGTTCAATTCTGATATCAAGTCATTGTTAGCGCTTGCTTTCACTGAAATGCAATCAATAGGGTCGAAAAGGGAGGAAACCCAAAAAAAAAAAAAAAAAAAAAAAAAAAAAAAAAANCCCTTTGCATGTCTTCCAAGCTGCTCTTGTCCCCGTACGCATCCATCAGTTGGGCGTTCTTCCGTAGGCGCTCTTGCTCTTGCAAACTCGACTCTTGGGCTAGCCTCTGTGCTTCCTTGAAGGTGGAAATGCCATAGCCGAGGCCCAGAATAGCGACAACCGGAACTCCTCTGTTGCACAAAAGCCGTGGATTAGCATGCGTACGGCACCGGCACTTGAGCTCAGAACAACACCAACAACCTACATTTTGGCCGCCCGGCCCAGCTTGAACATGTGTTTAGCGGACTGACTCGGACCATTCGGCAGAGGAGCTGATCCGGTGGGCGAGGCAAATTGCTCCATAATCGGAAACGCTGGGACGATCTTGTGAAATGGGAGCCCAGAAACACGCCTGAGCTCGATTTGTTCGTTGGAGGTGATACAAGCTGTCTACAGCCAGTGGGAGTAACCAGGTGTTGATTTAGAAGATGGTTTATTGGGCCGAGTCAAAGGGGGTCCCAGAGGGCTATATACGGGGGCTTGGGCCTGGGTAGGGGCGGGAGTGGTCCAACCAGTGCTACGCCGACCTAGTCAAATAATATGATTATGTATTATTGGTACGTACAGGATGGAGGGCGTGATGCGGGGTGGAGCAGCACGGGCATCGCTGAGTCTGGGGGATGTTCCAATGGTCCAATGAGTCCCGATCCAAGCCCCAAACTGGCGATTATCGGAGCCGAGGAAGCGCCGCGGGCGGGTGACGTCGGCTAACTACGTCTTGTCTCTTCCTTGTTTGCGGTGGATGTAACGTCGACAATTGCCCATTGACGGTCAACATGAACGGTTTCCACTCCGGGTCTCAAGTATAATGACTGCGATCTGCGATGATTGTTGACTACTGATGCTCGTTAGCAAAAAAATGTTAGGGTCCGCTGGGACACAGGTTCTCTGCAAGCTCATGGTCCTTGCGGGATTGGACGCTCCGTGGAGAAGGATACCCGCTAAACTCTTTCGGCAGGTGCTTGCTGCTGTGCGTCTGCCGCCCAATTCCACGCTCAATCCCTCAGCCGGCAAGGGTTTGTTACTCTTGACCAGTTTCGTCCAACAGTCAAGACAGCTCCTTTGCACTCAGCGAGCAGCCAAGCTCGAGGTCGGATGGCAATGTCAACGACGGTGAGGTGAGATGTTTCTTCCCCACATTTGTCCGATAGGCCGCCGTCGATATATAGCGCGCGACGGGGCCCGTCTTAATGCGGGCACTCGAAACACGAACTCGCAAAGTATGAGTTATTATTAAGAAACTCTCCTCCGCAAATTTTCCCTCAATGCCATCGTCTGCTTGACAGCCACCATGTCGGACGACAGCGCAGAGTATACCGGTGACACCAGTGACGGTCTCAGGCGGCTGCCTCCTGTTGCGACAGAAGAGACTCCGCTGCTGCAGGACAACGCCGCACAGGCCGAAGATACCGACGGCACTCCTATCGCGAGAGAGCCGACTGCGCTTGAGCTGACGGTCGTCCTGGGCAGCATCTGGCTGGGCGTCTTTCTCTCGGCTCTGGATGCCACTGTTGTTGCCACTCTCTCGGCCCCGATCTCTTCGTCGTTCAACTCGTTGTCGCTCTTATCGTGGATCGCAACGTCGTACCTCATCTCCAATGCCGCTTTCCAGCCGTTGAGCGGGAAGCTGACCGACATCTTCTCGAGACGGGCCGGCCTCATCTTTTCCAATCTCTTCTTTGCTCTAGGAAATCTGATATGCGGATTGGCCACGAAACCATGGATGATTATCGCCGGCCGTGTCGTCGCTGGCATTGGTGGGGGAGGTCTGACTACGATTTCCACCTTTATCACGTCTGATCTGGTCCCTCTCCGGAAGCGTGGAGTATGGCAAGGGGTCGGCAATATCTGTTACGGCACAGGCATGGGGCTCGGCGGCATTTTCGGGGGTATGATCAATGACACGCTCGGCTGGCGCTGGGCCTTTCTCGTTCAGGTCCCCGTCATCATCCTCTCCGGCATTCTCGTCACGTTTACCGTCAAAATCCCCGTCAAGGAGACGGACCGGTCGCGTCTGAAACGAGTCGACTTTCTCGGATCGCTCACTATCATCATTTTTCTGGTCCTGTTGCTGCTCGGCTTGAACGCGGGCGGAAACCTGGTACCCTGGAGCCATCCGCTAGTGTTGACCAGCCTGCCGCTGTCTGCCGTCTTCTTGGTCATCTTTGTGTATGTTGAGGACAAAGTGGCCTCGGAACCCATGATTCCCGTCCGCCTGCTACTCGATCGAACCGTCGGGACCGCGTGCCTCACAAACTGGTTCGCTACTATGACTGTTCTTGGAACGCTGTATTATGTGCCCATCTACTTTCAAATACAGGGATACTCGGCAACGGCCGCGGGCGTTCGCCTAGTGCCGCAGGCTGTCGGCACTGCTGTTGGGTCTCTCGGCTCCGGCATGATTATGAAGAACACCGGTCGGTATAAGAATCTGAACTATATCGCAATGGCCCTAATTGTTGCCTCGTCGGCAGCAATCTGTACATTCCGCGTGGACTCGCCCACATGGCTGCCCTTTGCGTGCCTTTTCGGGTTAGGCATAAGCTATGGAGCCATGCTCACCATCACTCTGGTCGCCCTCATCTCCGCCGTCGACCACCACCACCACTCCGTTGTTACGTCTGCGTCGTATGCATTCCGAAGCACCGGAAGCACCATTGGCATCACCATCGCGTCGGCCGTGTTCCAGAACGTGCTCAAGAACCAGCTGTGGGGTCGGTTTGGTGATCGCGACGAGGCGGAAGAGTTGATCCCCCGAATTCGCGACAATCTGGATGAGATCTGGGACGTGCCCAGCGATTGGCACGACGGCGTCCTTGCGTCTTACGAGAAATCACTCCAGGCAATCTTTGCTACGCTGCTGGGCTTGTGTATCCTGGCCGCGTTGACGAGTCTGTTCATGAGGCAGCATAAGCTGCACAACAACCTCGCTCGACGATAGGCAAGACCTACTTGCCGCTTAAATGCGTCCAAAAGACATACTTTGTACGACGGCAGCAGAACATGGTACAGAAGCTGCATGCATGTATACATCTAGACTAGACATAAAAAACCCCCAACAAAGATATCGACAATTCGTCCAAGCTAGCTGGAATCAGATGTCAGCCCAACGTCATAACAGTCATAACCAATAATTTCATTAATCAATCATGGGACCTACCCGTAACAAATGATATGTTTCTATTGAAGCAGTGTCAGTTGTCACATGTCGGGAGCGGTGGAGACGAACGGGAGGATTCACTCGAAGCGGTCTTTACTCTTCTCCTGATAACCATGACCCCCCGGTGACGTGTCTGGGGCCTAGAACTTCATCCCTAGCAAGCATGCTGGGAAGCATTTTGTGTGCTGTGAAAAGCAAAAACTAGTGGAAACCCACTAGTTCCTCTTATCCCTCTTATTTTCACTAATTCTTCTTTTCACTTTTCTTTTTCCGTTCTCCTTTTCGCTGCTTCTTGTCCGGGCGGTGACAAGAACCTGATCTCCAATCAGAACCCGGCGACAACTTTTGTGGCGAGTTGATCCACGTATGACGGCTCGAGTATTACGATCAACTAATAGGCAAGACAACGAGGGAACAGGTGGCGACGCATCGACTGTGTAGTCTGTGGGTTTGATTCCAGTTCTTTTGTCTCCCATACGACGTTGCTTGACGAACCCTGGTTTCACTTCCTGGCACCGGCGCTGCGGGACGGGTTGCAACTTGCGATTACGTGTTGGGCGACTTGGGCATCGCGCCTACCTGCAGTGAACAAAAAAGAGGAGGTAAAGATCGATAGGCATACCGGCATGGTAACTTTGGGATGGCTATCGCGTTAAGGACTCCGTGTTCAACTACCGGATCAGAAGAATCAAAAGACTTGGGAGGGATATCTAGCCTACAAGTAAAAGAGGTTGCAATGGACAGTGACTGCGCATCGGACAGCGTGGACGAGCGCGGCGCTCTCGAGTCGTCACCGCAGGACTTTATCAAAGCAAAGCATAATGCCCAACAGCCCGGCCGTCGAAAACGGGTGCTGCTGTCGACCGAAAGCGCCTTTGCAGCCAACTTTTTACCGCCGTTGATACAGAGTGCCGACGTGGAACTGCGCCTGATTACCGATGAAGAACCATCAGCCATACTCACGGGTGCGAACAAGGTGCCACACTATATGGACTCGGTGGACAGCCATACCTTTGACAGCCGGACTGGATCGCGGAAATGGTTGAGAGTCAAAGCAGCCGAGCTGAGCGAATGGGCCGATCTTCTCATCGTCGCTCCGATCGATGCGGGCACGCTCGGCTCGATCCTCTACGGTCTTACCAACACCCTGACCCTTTCGCTTCTGCGGGGCTGGGATACGAACAAACCCGTTATCCTGGTGCCTGGAATGACGGTTTCTGAATGGAAGAGCCCGCTTACGGAATGCCAACTTGGATCGCTTGCGCAAGACTGGCCCTGGATTCTTACAATCCCACCTCTGTTGTGGGAGCTTACGAGGCCCGAGGAACTAACAGAATTACCGTGGAAAGGCAGGCAGTTGTTCGAGGAATCGCTTCACAAGACCATCGGTTTACGGCCCCTGTCAGTAACTCGTTCAGAACCGGTCCCTTTAGCAGAAAAGCTCGAAGCTGGACACAGTAACTCTGTTACCACGCGAAACTTTGCCCAGCAGGCTGCTACCAGTCTAGACGAGTCGCGAAACAAAAGACCCAGATCGTTGCCACTGGAGCTTTGGCTGATCATCTTCGAAGACCATCTCAACGACTGGGAAATCGCAAAGGCCGTAGGCATCCCCACAAGGCTTCCAGTACCCAAACAATGGCAGCCCCATATTCTCAAAATGTCGGCGCCTGCGTCTCTTGAGTACACTATACTCCGTGGCTCCTTCACCGCCATCACGTCCAAGATCAAAGAGCTCACGCCATACACGCCGCTGTCAAACCTAGCGTGTCATCTGATCATGAAATTCTCGCGGACCGACATATTGACGTACCTTTTGGAGAAACATCCCAGTCTCTACAGCACCACCACACGCTTCGCAAACCTGCCGTATCTTGCTTCTGCAACGTACGGAAACCCGGCCATCCTAACGTGGTGGCGCGACTCGTCCGACTCATCGACCAAGGAGCACAGCGCCGATGCCATGGACGGAGCTTCTCGCGCGGGCCATATCAACGTCCTAGACTGGTGGTTATCGTCCGGCCTGCCACTGCGATACACCGAGCGCGCGCTTGAATCTGCCAGCGCCGAAGGCTGTGTCGAGGTTCTAGAATGGTGGAAAACCGCAGCAGCAACCAAGGGCATCCAACTCAGAGTCGGTAAATCAGTCCTGCTCGCCGCCCAGTCCGGCCAGACCAAGTCCCTCGCTTGGTGGGACGCATCGGGCATCCCATACACGCATTCCGAGTCGGTAGCACGCATCGCCAGCACACATGGCCATCTGCACGTGCTACAGCTGTGGCAGAAACTCAAAGGCCCGAAAATGATCTTTGACAACCAGGTTCTCGTCGGAGCTACCAAGAACGGACACGACGAGATTCTCGAATGGTGGCGTACAAGCGGTCTGCGCGTCGAGTTCAAGACCTGTGATATCGAAGAAGCCCTCGAAGACGCAGACCCGGCGTCTGGCGCCGAGCAGCGCGTACGCCAGTGGTGGTCGCGCAACGGGCTCAACCTTGGTGTTGGCACCAGTGAGTGGATGAAAGTCAAGGTTTTGTCGTGATTTTTGTCTTTCTCTCTCTCTCTCTCTCCCCCTGCTTCACTCTCTCGGTCTCTCTCTCTCAGTGTTCATCTCTTGTTTACTTTCTATATATCTATTTCTCATACTCATATACCCTTGTTTATTGCTTACTTGCGGTAGTGACATACCGTGATCGGGAGTATGAGGATTTTGCATTGATAACAGGGCGTTTTTGTCTTGGAAGTTTGCATTAGCATGGGAAATCTCATAGTTGACATATCACATTTTTTCCGTATATGCATAATCAATGTTATAACTTTGATATGTACACACTACATGAACATAAAGTCAACCACTACGCTGTGCAATCTCCACCGGGCAATCACACACAAAGTGTCTTAGTCCAAAACCAAGCGCATAAGCCGACAATGGTCGTGGTCAGGGATGCTGTCATACCACGGCTGCGGCCACTGCAGTTTCGCCAACTGCCCGGAGCTAGAACTATACTCCTTCAGCTGGAAGCGACCAAACAGCTCTGCCGATGACCGATACCCTCGTACCGCGAGGTACGTCCTGTCCGGGTTCGGGTTGGCCGTTCTCGCAAACGCGGTCCACATGTCCTGCACCGCGTTCGTGTAGTATATATCCTCTGGCACGCGCACAGGCTGATCAAAGAGATAGTACGTGCCAAACACCTCGTACAGATCGCCCGAGTGGCAGCGGTAGTACGGCGTGTCCGGTTCGCCGACGGGGAAGGTGCACAGGTTGTAGTAGTCGTAGTAATTGAGCGCGTATGCACGCTGATGCTCGTAAACCCAGAGACTCTTGAAGGCTGCCGGATTGCCCGCCGGGGATGAGCCAGCGCTGACGAACTCGGTTGAGTGGCAGAGAATTGTAGCGTCGGTGACCAGGTTCACTGTCACGTTGTAGTAGTTGTTGTAGTGCTGGGGCACGTCCCAGAGACCAGAGGCTTCGATGGCGTTGATTTGGGATTGGTCAAAGCCGCCGAAGCCACGGAGAACGTCGAGGGAGTCATTGAGACTGGATGCGTTGGGTGCAATGGCTGTGGCCATGAGGGATTGCCCTTCCTCTGGCATGAAGCCGAGCATCAGATTGATTGGATTGATGTCGCCGTTGCGTACCAGCGTCAGTGGTTGGTCGGGCATGTATACGGGGTCGATGACTGTTTGCCACGAGGTGTTGCTGCTGGCGTTGAGCAGCGTTTCTGCAGGGGTTTCCTGGAGGCATTTCAGCCGGGCCTCGCCGGTGGAGTTGTTGCAGATTGATTGCAGGTACGGTTCGATCTCTGCTGCCGCCACGCTCTGGTTCTTGACCAGTCCACCGATCGACTGCGCGATGGCGCCCCGAAAGAGCCCCTTTGCTGGCGGCGAGACCACCAGGCTCATCACCGACGCCGCGCCCGCAGACTGGCCAAAAATGGTCACGTTGTCCGGGTCACCGCCGAAAGCAGCAATGTATTTCTTGACCCATTGCAAGGCCGCAATCTGATCCGACGTGGCATAGTTGCCCGTCAGCGTGCCGTCGTTGAGAGTCAGCAGACCGAAGATGTTCAGACGGTAGTTGATCGTCACCAGCACGACGTCGCCTCGGCTCACCAGACTGTCGCCGTCAAAGGTCGAGTCACTTCCCGTGCCCGAAGTCATTGCACCGCCGTGGATCCAGACCATGACGGGCTTCAAGCCCTTTGACGGCACTTTCCCGACCGGCAGAGACGGCGTATAGACTTGGAGATGCAGACAGTCTTCGCTGTTCCCCCACGGATTGAGGCCCATTGAGTTGCCCTCAAACCAACCATCTTGCAGACAGGCCGGTCCGTACGCTGTCGCGTTCACTTTTGCGTCGGCATACTCGACCGGCTGCGCGTACTTGAACCGGAGGTCTCCAACGGGAGATTTGGCGAAAGGGATCCCCATGAATCGAAAGGCCATGTGGTCCCGAAGACCCTCAAATGAAGTGCCTTCAATCGAGGGTGTCTGTACACGAGGATACTCCGAAAAGTCGGTGTCGACCTGTTTGACAAACGGAGCCGAGTTGGTGCACAGGAACGGAAGCTCCAAAAGCTCCGATTCAACCTGGATGTTTTCCAGCACGCCCTTTGGATTTGTTGGCATGGCAGAGCTGCATTTTGACCAAAACAGCAACCCGCTGGTTTCATGGATGTACTCCTGATATGCCAGGTCATGGGCGAAAGCGCCGAATTGACTGCAGTCGAGCAGCGTTTCGCCGTAGGACGCGCAGGTAGCAACTGCTGCCTTGTGCGAGGCCCCGTGGTTTACGAGCAGAGCGCTCTGCTTTTGCTCGTGGGTAGCCCAGCTGCCATCATTGTGAAATAGCACCGTGACTGAAGACGACGGCTTAGAGGCTGCTGCGGATAGCAAGCATAGCCCTAAAAAGGTAGCGAGATGTATACCACGTCGCGGCATCTTGACCGGTCGTGCTCTCTTGAATTGAAGGAGAGTAATCAATTTGCCAGTGACCGGGTATATAAGGGGAGATATATATCTGTATATATATATATGTATATTTCCCAATTCATTTAGTCGCAACCCCATCTTCTCCACATGGGGAACGCCCGCTTCGTGGAAACCTTCCGCGTACGCCGGGAGTTACCCCGGACATGGTCAAGCAATGCCATAGCGCCACTTGCGAAGTTAAAAGTCGGGGTAAAATACTCATTTATCCGGTAGTTAGTTAGCTAGCGAGGAGCGTATTTCTAAACCACGCTATTTCATTTATCGGGACTTTCAGAAGTGTCACGTTCTTCCGTTTGCTCAAAATGTTCAATTTGTTATTAGAACAAACATGCTAGGATAGTGTGCGGCACCACAACGTCGGTGTCAGAAAGAACTGGTGGGAGGTAGAGAGGGGTGGGGAGAGTGCGCGCGATTGACTGCGTCTATCGCCAAGGGCAGTCCTGGTTGCATCCAAGAAAACCTACCTTGAGCTTATAATTACCCAGGGCTAGAAACTAGCAGATGGTTAACACCGGCTCATTTAGTGCGGTATAACCAGAATCCTGTTTTGCCACAGGTTGCTCGCAGTCTTCGGAGAAAGGCCGCGACATGGCCCATCGGTTGGCTGAAGGGCCAAATGGGGAGTTGTCAACGCACGGGTATTTACATACATCATAAGTGGCTGGTAGCATGTCGGTTTTCAGGCTGTATCTCCCATTCCGAGAAAAGTCGCTCTCATTACTGTCAACGACGAAGAATACCCCCCGGCATCTGTACAATCAGAAACGAGAGGGAGTTACAAGAACAAAACAGGAACAAGCCTTTCATATCCTTTTGTGCCATGGTTCAGTATGCAACTAGCGGCGCGACCTATATGTAGTACTGCCCAACACCGGCCCAGAAACAAATGTCCGGACTGAAAGTATACGATGACCAATCTAAAATAAAGTAAAGTGTGGTGCAGAAACAAGAAAGGCATCCGGATGCCGATGCTCGACCTTAAAGATCCTAGATATGCAAAGATGAAAAAACATTGAGACTATATACGAAAAATCACCCGTGACTCATCAAAGCAGATTCTCCCTGGTCGGAAGATAGAGTTCGACAACCGGGTTCGTTCAAGTTGTACTACGAGTTGATGATTGATATGAAGTATATTGAAGCCTGGTAAATCAGCCCGAGGCCTGCCATTTCCCTGGTGGTTAGTGGCAGAACGTCACGATAGGTCTGCTACAGTTTGCGTACCTGCCAACGCAAAGAAAAGTAGCACCATGCGCGGATTCTGCGCCGCAATAATAGACAGCAGTAAAGAGCAAATTGTCCAAGCCGAGATCTTGGTGCCGAAAAAGTTGCTCAGCAGTTTAACTTCATCGAACCTAGCCGATGTTTCTTCCAACGCAGTTTCGAGTTGCGTTGCACGGATTGTCAGTCTATCAACCATCGCGTATGCAATTCTTGTGCTAGCACCTAGAGCCTCCTGGGCTTGGACCTGTGCTTCAATTGTTTCGGCCTGCAAAGCCTGTGTTTGGAGAATCGAGTTTGCTTGTTTGTTTGTTTGTTCCAGACGAGTCTCAAAGTCGCGAAGACGCTTTAGAGTTGTTAGGCTTCTTCCCGACCAGGGCATACGACGCATACCTCGACTAGTAAACTCTCTTGTTGCTGAATGCTTGCAAAGCGCCCGATTAGCCATTCCTAAACAAAATTGTTAGACTAGTCGAACATCACAGGCTATAGACGTACCAGAGCCCTGTCGACACCAGACAGTGCTCGCCCCAGATCACTGAGCGAAGATCGCATCGTGAGAGCTAGCGCATGATTAGTCTCCATGTGGCGTACATCCCTTTCGAAAGAATCTCGAATTCTGCTTCTTTGGAGTTCTACAGCGTTGTAGAGATCCTGGATTTCAGAACGTAACTGGTGGACACCCTCTGAAGATCCCCGTATGTCCTGACTGGATCAGTTTTGGCTCTTAATGGTCTCGAATTGACGTTACCTCGTCCAGCGTAGTAGAGCTTGTTTCTACGTCCTTCAGTAGCGAATATATTCTGGATATGCTGAAGTCAAGGGTGGCTTCTAGTCTTTGAGTGAAATTCTCAAAGATGCCCCGAAAACGACTTTGATCATCCTGAAGCTCGCTTAGAGTTTCAGCTCTCAGATCGCGTACGGCCTCTGCAAATGCCCTTTGCCGCAAAATTTCCAAACTCGCTTCATGTAAAGTATCATGCAGATCCTTGTCCATGTTTGCCATGTTTTCAAGTAGAGTTTGATGGAGACTGAGTATCTCCTCCTTCTCTACCTCAACCCGTGCTGCTTGGCAAAGCAGAAGAGCATTTTGCCTGTTGTTACTGTAGCTGGTCCACCACTGGGGCCTCGATTCCATTGTATTGAGACAATTCTGAAGAACTGTTTGTGGGATGATGTCTTCAATCTTCTGAGCATCTACGGGCGACATATTTGGCTTATCAGGAAAGGCAAGGAGCGGCGAACACGCCCTGGGAAGTGGCGTACCCGCTTCCGTAAGTTCACATATAGCTAACCTGACCGCATATATTGACTTGATTTGATCGAGCGTGTTTGCAACATCTGTACCTTCCGAATCGTCAGAGCCGCTCAAACTCTGGCAGGACGTGAAGAGCTTCGTGGCAGCGATTTTACTGCAGGAGGGCGAAGACTTCAACGACTCGAGGAGTTGGATAGCATTCGAAAAAGCCAGGTCATGCCGCAAAGTCTGTGGCCGAACAAAGTTGACGGGGTCCAGTTTTGCTACCAACCGGTCTGCCTCTGCTCTGCGCAGAACCAAATGTATATTAGCGCTCTCATTTTGAAGCTCCAAGTGGGCCGCGTCCTTGGGTTTGGACAGCCTATACGAGTCAAAAAAAGACGCATATGTAGATACGATGAGTACGGAGAAGAAAATGAGAGAAAGTATCAGCTTCATTTTGTTTCACTGACAGCTTTGGCTGGCCGGAAACACCTGGTCTCTACCGTTGGAACCAGCAGCGACTGGAAGGAATTATATATCAAGAAGCATAATCTTATGAGAAGAAGGTGAGAAAACTGACACATCTGTAGTCGCAAGAACGTAGCCAGGGTGAAGTAGGGAGAAAAAGATAGCCAGGTCAAGCCAAACAGGAAGGAGGCAGGTGAGGCTCTTTCGACAGGAAGGAGCCAACGCCACGGCGGAACATACATAACACATGACTGCAGAGTCAGCCAGTCTCTACTACGCGTGCTAATCACCTCAGTGACTATTTTGTAGAGCATCTCATATTGTACATTGTGGGCCATCACTTCGTGGGTTCAAAGTGTTTTCCTGAGGATTAAACTGACATACGACTAAACTACATCGAGAACAAGTCACGTGATGTATTATCCGCGGAAGAAATCCCATCCAGCTTCGGGCTGTAGCTCATTCTTCGACAAAGCCAACCAGCCATGAATTGTCGCGCGTCACAACGCTGCCTGTTGCAGCTATTGAGAGAGCCGGTGCGGTCACGCTCCGTACCGACCTTTCTTGTCCCTGCACTTTCGCAGCCATTCAGGGCGCAATGTTTTTCGACTACGTCTGCTACGCAGTCTCGGGTCGGGAGCGCCCCGGTGTCTATACCCGCGGAAGTCAACCTGAAATTCATTGACCTTCCCAATACAAATATCCGTGATCGTTCAAAAGAAGTTCCGAAGTTTGCAATCGAGGTTACTGGGCCATTGGGTACGTTTCAAGGCTTCGTCAACCGCGTCTGATATTTTTGAGGTTTCGACTAAGTACCGTTGGGTTTTTAGGCCAACTATCGCTCAAAGTTCCTCCGTTTGTCAATGTCAACCACGACGAGGCATCCCGAAAGGCTACTATCAGTGTTCAAGATGCAGAGATCGCTCACCAACGGGCTATGTGGGGTATGTAGTCCTTGTACACTGTCAGTCTTACTTGCCCTAATGGATCGCCGATACTCAGGGACGATACGCGCACACCTTCAAAACTACATCCTTGGCGTCTCCGAAGGCCACATTTGCATCCTCAGTTTGGTCGGTGTCGGTTACAGGGCAACGATCGAACCCACTGCCACCACCGTGGAGCCAGAATACCCCGGCCAACAATTTGTGTCGTTGAAAGTGGGCTACTCGCATCCGATCGAGCTGGGTGTGCCAAAGGGGGTGAAAGCCTCGACGCCTCAACCGACTCGTATCCTCCTCGAAAGTATCGACAAGGAGGTGGTCACTCAGTTTGCAGCCGAAATTCGGGCATGGAGGAAACCAGAACCATACAAGGGCAAGGGTATCTTCGTGAACGGAGAGACTATCCGCTTGAAGTCGAAGAAGATCAAGTGATCGCTTTATAGGGTTTATCTTTACGTTCAGCATTTGTTCTTTTGTTTGTATGTATATCGAGGCATGATATGTGCATTAATTGTATTCGGAATCATGTACACTATATTTTTCGTGCTGCAGAGTTTCAAACCCGCAATCTATTTCAAATTCAGAACCACTTGGACGGCGTCTATGACTTGGTCTTGGAGGGCAGCTGGAGCGGCGACCACGCCTTTGTTCGCGGCCAGGGTTCTGCCTTTACTGAAATCGAGGCGGTTGCCGTGGATGTCTGTTACTTGGCCGCCGGCTTCACGGACAATCAAGTCTCCAGCGGCATGGTCCCAGATTTTTTCCTGGTAGTCTTTCCGCACAGGTAGCCGGAGGTAGATATCTCCAGCGCCTCGAGCGATCGAGCAGTATTTCGCTTGCGAATCCAATCTCACACTCGGGGCAGTGATCCCCAAGCGATGTGCCACGGCGGCATTGTCGCCCTGGCTGGAGTGGCCGGCCTCGACGCCTTCACAGAAGACAGCCTTGGATGTATCTGGGACTGGACGCATCGAGATGGGGCTGCTCGGCGCAAGAGCCGCATCCGTGAGCGGGCGGCTTTTCGACCCTTCTCCCTGGACCGCAGAAAACAAGACACCCTTGCCTTCTGCGTCTGATTGTTGAGCGCCAATGTCAGCTGTGAGAGACTGGGCGTTATCGACAGGCAGGTTGGGGCAACCAATGACTCCCACCTTCACGTCGCCGTCCACGATCAAGCCGAGACACACCGCGTACTGGCCCCCTCTCAGGAAACCCTTGGTTCCATCAATAGGGTCGAGCGCCCAGATGCGACCTTTGGGACCACCGGGAGAGTTGCCTTTGTCAATGATATCCAACATAGCCTCCTCACTCGGCAGTGGGCCGCCAAGGAGTTCATCGCTGGCCGAGTCATTCAATTTGATATCCTTGACAAGATCCCAGATCTCAGATCTGAGAGCCGCATCTTGTCGTAACTCGCTGGATTCTTCTTCGCCCACGATCTCGTCATTGGGGAAGTTGTGGGCAATGGCCTGGATAATAAGAGCTTGCGCGCCAAAGTCTCCTTTAGTGACTGGAGACTTGTCGTCCTTCGCAAGCTCGCCTTTGGCTTTCTCGTTGAAAACTTTCTTTGTGAGAAGGGCAGCTCTCTGGACAGCGAGTTCGGCGATTTGAAGCTCCTTTTCGTACGCCATGTTTGCTGTAGCAGTAGTCGTAGTCACTAGAGGGGCAAGTTGCGACGAGATGGCCTGGAGACGCGGTCTGAATCTAGCGACGATTGCCAGGGCCAGGATGATCGCAGGAAAGTAGAGTAGGAGAGAGACACGGCTTTGACTTCTTTTAATAGTAGGAAAGAATCTCATGAAAGTGTCATAGATGGTTGATAGTTGCAGCACATAAGAACAATGTTGCACGACAGTAGCTAAGAAGTCGTTAGCGCGCGGGGCCAATAGCGACGGTCGGCTTGGTCGCCGCACTAAATTCTCTGCATGTCCCGCCCTAGGCTGCTTAAGGCAACCGCGCGAGGGGCTGATGACGGCATTGCTCTCGCTGTGCGAAATCAGCCACAGCCAGGTTGTGCTCTGTTTACTTTGCGCTTCCCTTTTCCTCTGGTGCTTTCATGCGACTATCGCTGTCTGCTGCCGTGAGTCTGTGTCAATTGTGTCTCCAACAACAGTGGCGCTGGCTGCCCCTTGCGTCGTCAACACGTGGGCCGAGTCGTTGACATTGTCGTCGGGCTTCGCCGTGTTGACACATATTCCAACACGTGCCTGTTTGTTGCCATAGCTGGAACTGCAACTTACTTTCAATAAGCACTCTGGTTCGCGGTTGGCTATCGTATTTTGCAGTAAGCGTTGTCGTCGCTGCTGAAAACCACCATGTTCAGATCCGATGTGAGTAACACTGTTCAGTACGTGGAAAGAGCCGTTCGGATAGAGAAACTGATGTAATCACCCGCTTTACAGAAACCGTATACGGCCGTCACAGTCCAGATCGAGAGTCTGACAAGCGAGCAGTATGAGGTTGACGACTCTAGCGGGATCGTTGACCTGATAGAAGTGGTGCAAATCCAAGGGACAGGTCCGACAGAGGCTAGCCGTGCCCTACGGAAGAAGCTGTCAGTGAGCCATACACCCACGGTGCTGAGATAAGACTGCTTATTGTGTGTAGGAAATATGGCAGCGTTCACAGACAATTGCGGGCTCTAACCATTCTGGACTTTCTCATTCAGAATGCTGGTGAGCGATTCCTGCGAAGTTTTGCCGACGAGCCTCTCCTTGAGCGCCTTCGAATTGCTGCGACCGACTCCATTTCAGATCCGGAGGTCCGGAAGAAGGCTCAACAGTTGTTTGCGCAATGGGCGGCAACCCATAAGGATACCCCGGGCATGGCCGGCATCACCGGGCTGTACAGACAGCTTCCAAAGAGGAAACAGCCAGCACAACAGGCACACGCAAAGGTCCTCAGAGATCATGCTCCGCCAGCGGAGCCGCCGATGGGACACTCGGTTACAGTGTCTGTAGGAGGCGGCCCATCGACTCCGCTATCAGCTCCGAAGAGCAAAAAGTCCAAACGGTCGTCGACCTTTGGCTCTTCCAGTTCGAAGAGCAGCAAACGGACCAGCTCGAAGCCATTCAACATGGAGAAGGAGAAACCCGAAATCCTGCAGACCATTGCGGCTGCATCAGTTGCTAGTACGAACTTGCAAAACTCGTTGAAGTTGGTGAACCGAGAAACACACCGTGTTAGCGAAAGCGAGGACGTCATGATTCATTTCGAACGTTGCAAAACCCTACGGCGGCAGATTCTACGCTACATCCAAAATATCGAAAGCGGTGATCTTCTAGGCAGCTTGATTCATGCCAACGAAGAGCTGGTCACCGGCCTGATGGCATTCGAGGTCCTCGATAAAAGCGTCGATTACGATAGTGATAGCGAGGACGAGAACGTCATCCTCCAAGGTTTCGATGAAAGTTTCTCAGGTCTATCTGTTGCTCCCCCCAAGCCGCCTCGCCCGACAAGCTTGCCTAATGCCCCTGGTGCGCAAACAAAGTCGCCATTTAACTTGGAGGACCTAGAAAGCGCCAGTGAGTCGGAAGAAGACGAAGACGATGATGACGAGAACAACCCCTTTGGAGATAGCCATGAAGTCGTTACGCCGGGTGTAGAGAGACACCAGCCGACATGGTGAGCACCCTATTCTAGTCTGAGGCAGCACACAGCTAACGTTCTCGCAGGCGAGAAGTATAATGCCAAATCCGCCCAGTCGGTATTTGCGCAATCGGTGATCATGGAGTGACGACTTTATTTACAACATTTACCCGTAACGTGGCAATTAAAGCTTTGTTATGCGCTATCAATGATTGGTGTTACCACCATACATCGATTTATATACCCCTATTTTACTTGAACTCTTCAGTCATTATCTGCTTTCCCCGTACCGAATTAACATATTTTTCTCGCTTCAACCATTCCCGCTAGTTGTCCATGGTCTGTATATAAACTTTTTTTCCAAAGCATTCTTCATCTTGAAAACTCGATTATAATACTGTCTAGAGTAACCGTCCGGGAAAGAAATCCGCTTTAGTATACATAGTACGAGAATGGAAAGCCACTGGACGGTGGGCATATGTAATACATGCTACCTCGAGCTCTCTAGGTAGTTGTATGTCTATAGTATCGAATGGAGAGAAAAAGCTTGCTGTTGGCGTTGTGTAATAGCTGATATGCTGCAAGAGGCTGGATGTTTCGCGGCAGTAGTAAACCCGGGCATCCAATCAAATGCTGCAGTCAGCGTGCGGGAACTCCAAAATGTCAATCAAGGCGTTGATTCCGATTGGCGGTCATAGCGATGGCGTTGGCCGTGCCCCTTTTGGATCTCTTATTAGAAGTCTGCACAGATTAGCGGCAATAGTTAGTTTTTCTTTGCATGTTGACACTACATCGGCATACAACAAAATGGAGAGAGAGAAGATGATATGACATCATTGCTGGAGTTGCCGCTGTCAGTCACAGAGTACTGCAGGCTAAACATATGGCCCTACTGCCGCGCAAGTTGATTGACAACCATATTCTCCTAGAGTCTACTCGCAGTTTACAAGAACCCTCATGGATGTAAGATTTGCAGAGTTTGACCTAGAGCGAGATTTGCCGTTTCCTAATCGACAACATGTTTAGCGAATAGTTTGATTACCAAATAACTAAACCGTGGTTAGGGTTCGCATATTCTGTATACTCAAAAGTAAACTAACCATGAATCTAGAGGCATTATTATGGAACCTTGTCTGGGCCTCTAGGCGGTAACTAAAGGCAGAATAACTAGGAAGCAGAATGATCACATACAGTGTTTACCAGAAGTTCCAAGTAGCATTGGATTTGTTGCGGCCATGATATTCACCTTTTTTTTTCAGTAGAAGCAGTCGTGATATTTACAATTCTCAAGGAACAGCAGAACACGTGCAATTGTGGCGCGCTTATACTTACACCACCAAAGACACGTACTCACCGCCTTTGGAGGCTGGGGCAGAACTAGGATAATTGTGGGCCGTATCTTTGTACATATAACTCTGCCAAATACGCATTCATCACTGGACATAGCGAATCTCAGTATTATAGGAAATTTCCTTCTTCTTTGCTATACTTCTTGCTTCACTAACAAGCCATACAATCCGGGCGTCTTCTGTGTGCGCTGCCTTCGTTTGGCCAACAGCCTGTGAAATCGGATAATCGCCGCCGCGCAAAAACCCCTTCGGTGCCTCAAGGACGGGCGATCTGCACAAATCGCGCTCTAAATGGCTGATACGTTAAATGACCCTTCTGTCGGGGTCGATGAGTTCGCCCAGACACGAGGGGCGGACGATCTCTTTGACGATGAGATTGTGCCCGTTTCCGGGGAACAACAGTTCCAGCACGTGGACGAGCCAGCTGTGCAAGAACCCACTCCGACTGAAACTGCTGCGCAAGAACCGGCGCCATCGCGAAAGACTCGGGCACAGGCTCGCGATGGGCCATCTAGCGAGCGAGGACGCGGCCGGGGTGCGCGAGGCAGAGGGCGTGGTGGTGGTGGTGGTGGTGGTCGAGGTGGCCAAGATGGCGGGACCAAACACGAGGCTGTCGCCAAGGACAACAAGGCAGAATCGGGAGAAAAGGACGGTAGCTCCGGCGATCAGCCTGAAGGACAGACGACTGAGGACACCGACGACATTGGCAGCGAAAACAAACCTGCTGCTACGTCCAGGTCAGACGGCAACCGTGTACAGGCGGTGCGGGGAGACCGCAGTGGTACCGGCGGGGTCCGAAAGGTATGGGTGTCGCCATCTGGGCAAAGTTCCTGAAAGGTCTGAAAGGTCAATGTCTCTGATGTTTTATAGCCTAAACTATCCGAAGAAGAACTTGCCGAACGCATGGCAGCAGCCAAAATCAATGCTGCTAAACGCTCAGCCGCGCATGCTCGCGCCGAAGCCGATGTCGCTTCGTTCAATGAGCGCGAAAGAATCGCGGCCGAGAAGCGCCGGCAGGAGGCGTTGAATCGCAAGGCCATGGACAATGAGCGCGAACGAAATAGGATGCGCAAGCTGGGCGCCCAAACTGGGCGTGAGTGGGACGCCGAGAAGAAAGAGGAAGACTACAGTGGTCGTCGAGGCGGCGGCAGCCAGTATCGAAGAGGCATGCACGGTGGCGTTGCTGGTACTCCGCGGCGGGACAGTCATGATCGGTTTGAAAGGACCGAAGAAAGCCCTGGCCCAAGGGGCCGTGGACGAGGTAGAGGTGGTCGTGGACGAGGACGGGGTGGTCGTGGCCACCCAAATCGCGACGAGAGCCACACCCCAGCAGAAATTCCGTCCGCACCGGGACTCGACAACGAAAGCGAGTTTCCTTCCCTTCCAGGAAACTCTGCTAAGGAGGCTCCAGCCAAACTTGAGACGGACAAGATCAAGCCAGCGCCGCTAGATTCACTTGCTGCACTTGACTCGCCAGCCGAGGGCTCTTGGGCGGACCAAGTGGATTCTGCCCAAAACGCTTGAGTTGCTCCTTAATGCGTCCTGTACTTATAGCATTGTTTATACCTTTGTGATGGTAACGATTTTTACGTAATATTTTTTTAGTATACATGCAAGAAAGAATATACTGTTATCCGCGTGGTCAGCATTGAAAATCGATCCAGATGAACAAAAGTTTCCTCTTTCGGAAAGAGTCACCAACCAAGCCCTAATCCCATGAGGAACACAACATTGCCCTTCACAATGTCTTCTTCGCTTCTTTACTTTGTACCTTATCTGGAAATTTAGTTTCGCCATCGTAGCAACGCGGTTGGTGATTTACAAATGACATAGCCCATTTGCTCACAGTGATATCACTACCTGCGAACGCCACAACCAAAACATCGAACAGAAACATAAAAATCAGGCAGTACTGTAGCTCCGAGATTCAGGCAAAAACAGCAACCAGCGGTATAGTTTTGAATAGCAAACTGCTAGACTCACTAGAGCTGGAGAAGTATCGACACTACCCGTATCAAAGATGACGTTGGGCGCCGGCGAAGAACAGAACCACCCTAGAACATCGATACCAGGAGGCACCAGTGCCTTTTCCACACCTGCGAACAACACTGACGGTGGCTCTGGGATTGGAGATAAAGGGTTCCGCAAAGGTGGCGGTAAGGCCGTGTCAAGCACCGGCCACGGTCTCGGACACACCTCAGCACCGAACCCTGCAGCATCGTTTAACAACTACTTGGGACTGACTAGGCAGAAAGAAGCTGCGGAAAACAATGCAGCTCGACAGTTTGCAGAGGCTGGAGGCTACTACGATGCAAGGACTGCCACAGGAGGCGCGACGTGTGATACGGAGGACCACAGTTTCATGAGACATAAACCAGGCTGTCCGGAAACATTGACGGGGCTGTCATTTTTCAAAGGCGTATTAGAGCGGTAAGTTAACCACCACTTCAAGCCAACCAACCGACTGAGTACTTCGTCAAGGGTTACCAAGTATGATCGCGGAGAATGAATAAGGAAAGACATCTAATAGTCCTTACCGGTAGAGCAGCGATGTGATGTGGTGATATAGACTACGATAGAAACTCACTTCATCTGTAAAGAGTCATTATAGACAGTGTGCAATTTGCCTTTTTTTTCTTCTCTGCTCACTACTCTGTTTTCATTTTTCCCTGGATCCGATCACGCAACACGCCTAGCCTGCCAAGTAACCGAGCCTTCAAGCTGTGTGCGCGTAGAGCAGGTTCATCAGCAGGAATAAGGCGACGAACGAGCAGGTTGAAAATGCTTCCGAATCCCAGAGCCATGACAGTGCTGGTCAAAATGATGACGTTGTAAGGCATACTAAAGTCCGGTGTAGGTAATGACAGCAATAACCCAGTTGTGCGCAAGTATACAGGAGGCTGATTTTCTTCGCCCAAAATTCTTATCACTGCAGGGGCGACGTTAAAGCCTCGGTTTGCGTCTGGGGGATACTCAGTATATCGCAGAATAGCTTTTTCTATATCGTAGATCAAGGTCACGGTTGAATCAGCAGGAACAGAAAGGACCAATTCAAGCTGGGTGCCTCTTCTCCGGTCGATGGCTGGCCTGTAGTAAATGCCTTTGATGATCTCTGAGAATGGCAATTGGCGTACAACTCCATCATTTCCTACAACAGTAGCCTGTAGGGTGTGGAGATACGGGCGCACGAACCACGGTAGCGATTCGAAATAGATGAAATCAACAGAGTCAACAGCAGAAGGATTTCTAAAAATCACCCGCATACCTCCCCGTTCCTGGCCATGTCCGATTATAGTACGCTCAGTGTGCAGTACTTCTCGCTGCAACGGGGCCTGAGTCTTGGTATCTTCTTCAGGTAGTACCAGGTCAAAATCATTGGAAGACGGTAAACTGTAGCATCTTGAGAACTCGTCCGAGCCCCTTATCTCGGATGCGCCATCTGTGGCGAATACAGATCTATCGCTAGGCACTTTCAAACAGACAGTCAATGAGCCAAAGCCCTCATCAGTCAAGGGACAGTGGCCCTTTACTGGACGTCCGAAAACTTCAGAAAGTGTCCAACCAGCTTCGGATTTCCTCTCAAGCGGATAGCAGGTATCGTCAGAGTTATATGGTTTTGATGTATCGCAAATGAGCTGTTCTGATGGGACAGGTCGAGGTATCGGGTTGTCTGTGTGTTCCATAACCGTCAGAAAGAGTTCCGGCTTGACACGCTACTGTACGTACCACGAGGGCGTTTAGATCTCTCGATATCCAGTACCATGTCCACGCTCTGTTCGATCTCGATAAGACACTCCTCCCTTTCGGGAGGACACGTCGGCCGGACATCGATGGACATACTTTGCCAGGCGGCGTCGAATAACTTGTGTCCATCGAAAAGACTAGATATACCTGCCTTTCCTTTGCAAGGAAGCATCTTCAGGAACGGCGTTAGATTCTCGGTGCATACTACCTCGCCAGGTAATGTGCCATGAAGCAAATGTAAATGGCTAGAGTTGCCATGGTCTCCGCGGGGTTCAAAGGAAGCGACAGGGCGAGTCGTCCGCGTACTGTCGATGAAGTTCAGAGACGAACAAAACAAGCCAGAGAGAGATTGCGTCAGAGATATCCATTTTGCAAAAGCACTAGGTGGTGCGGTTAATCCACTGTTCCAAAAGCTATACAGGCCACTATCCCTTACTGTTCTTCAGATTCGGCCTCTACCCATGCCCACAGCTCGACACCCGTTGCGCCTTCTTTGTAGCCATCCCAAGGTCGTGTACCCCAGCTCTCGGCATCCCATCGACCCGTTGTGAACCGAATGTGAAGCTCCTTTGTGAGCGTGTGCTGTATGATTTGACCTAATGATCGAGGAAAATAACGGAAGTGCTGCTTCTCGAACGAAGACACTGTCGAGTTGCTGCGAAAGTTGAACGAGGCCAGGAGCGACGACCCGGGCAGGGGCTGTAGATCAAGACGCTCATGGTAGTCGGACGCTCCCAGACAGTCAGCAACAAAGACCGCGATAATCGCGAAAACCGAGAAAAGGAGATTCATCCCGGCATCGTATGCGAGGCGGCGCTTTTGATGTTGCTCGAGCGTGGTATACGACACTGTAAATGGAGGCGAGTTGGGGATGGAGTAAACTAGCTGAAGAAGCTCCGATTGGGCGGATCCCGCCTTGTAAAGCTATACTAAGCTTGACCACCACGCGTTCCCAAGCTTATCAACAGCACACCTACATACGATGAGCTCTCTGCCTGTTACTTTCATTATTTTTGCCGTTTAAATATTCATCAGAATTATCTGTCACGTCCACAACGGCCGTTCCTCGTGGCATTCTTTGACTGGAGTGTAAGAGGCAACCTGATTGGCTACCGGAAGCGCAACCGCCGCTAGCGCGCTGAAACGGAAGGAGTCCTTTCAAAGGTCAAGCTGCGGTTGTCACAACCAGTCCCTTCATCGTCCAACAGCAAAACTCAGTAGACAGAGAGAGCTCTGAATAGTCGTCGCAAAATGGCAGCGGAGCAGAGGAAGCTGCTGGAGCAGCTCATGGGAGGTGCGTCCGGCCCTTGCAACCCTTTTTTTCAAACCACGATAACAAAAAGGACATGAACTGACTTTTTTTCTTCCATGCGACAGCCGACCAGCTCATGGGCGTTGGGGCAGCATCTCGCAATGCGCAGCTCACCATTACTGATCCAAAGGTCTGTCGATCATATCTTGTGGGCACATGCCCCCATGATCAGTTCACCAACACAAAACAAGATCTGGGCCCGTGTCCAAAAGTCCACAGCGAAGGCCTGAAAGCGGAGTACGAGGCCGCCTCGGCAGGAGAAAAGGCGAAATGGGGTTTTGAATACGACTATATGCGCGACATGCAAAAGTATATCGACGAGTGCGACAGGCGTATTGATACGGCCCAGCGCCGGCTTGAGAAGACGCCGGATGAAATTCGACAGACGAACAACTTGGTATGCAAGCCCGCTATCCCCACTATTTGTGTCCATACATACATGCATAGATGGAAAGGCTCGTGTATTAACAAAGTCCTAGTTGAAACAAATCTCGGATCTTACCAAAACGATCAACTCCGGCCTTCTCGAGGTGTCAGTGCTGGGTGAGATGGGTTCCGTATCGCTAGCCATGAACGAGCTCTACAAAATCCGTACTGCCAAACATCAAAAAGAAACTTGCGAGCGCGAACTTAAAAATCTGTCAGACACATCCGGCCCGTCTGGCCACCAGAAGTTACAAGTCTGCGATGTATGCGGCGCATACCTCAGTCGACTAGACAACGATCGCCGGTTGGCCGATCACTTCTATGGGAAGATGCATATGGGCTACTCAGATATGCGGAAGACTTTCAAGAAGCTTAGTGAGGAACTAAAGGGGCGCCCACCGCCAGCAAGACATGACGATGGATACGGCGAGGACGGTGGCTGGGGAGGACGGGGAGGCGGTGGCAGGGGTTACGGAAGGTCTGGCGGCGGCGGTGGAGGATACAGGAAGAAAGGAGGTGGCAGATGGTAGAACGATGTGTTTGCAGGAGGTTTGGCTCGTCTACATGTACTTGACGTTACTTCATGACTCGGATGTTCTATATGTTTTCCGTTTACCATATTGCATAGCGCAGGCGTTTAGGTAAAACAGCAGTTTCACCTCTTGTCAGGTTCCTGTAGTACTTATACCTTCAATTAATTAACTATTGGAAACTAGCAGAATACGAACGGAAAAGTCAAAAGAATAACTAACTTCTTGTCAGCCGAAAGTTTTCAACGGAACCTTGTTCATCGACAAACCATCACCCTGGACAACCCCTAAACGGCAACAAAATACGCCAATTATATATGCACGCAAACGATTACAATTTCTTTCTTTTTTTTTTTTTTTTTGCCTTACAATTTGAACAACACTTTTAGAGTCGCCAAGGCTGCTGTAACAGTAAAAATATAAGATTCAAATAAGGACGTCAATGGAACCGCCCTTGGACTACACATGGATATCTCTGGAGATAAAAAGATAAGCGGGACATCGTACAGGCTGAGAGAATAAATCAGTGTCTTAGCTGGCCATTTTGATTAGGCGACGTGTATTGCTGAATAGCGTTCATCAGCGACGCATAGTCGTTGGCAGCCAAGGGATTCTTCGAAATTATCTCACGAACGATGTTCAACTGCGCAACATCTGCAGAGGGTGCCTTTTGTAAGAGCTCTTCTATCGCAGGTGCCTTTGCCTGAGGTCCGAGAACATAAGCTGCCGCTGCAGCCCCGGTTAAAGGGGCTTGTTGCGGGACTGGTTGAGCATAGGCTTGCTGCTGTACATGAGGATAGGGATTTCCATGCCCTTGTTGAGGGAGAGACTGTGACAAAGGGCCGGTATTGGGAATCGAGGGTTGGGATGCTGTGGTAGCCATTGGAGTCGGTGCCTGTGAGCCCTGTCGCAGCACCGGCGAAGGCGAGGCGTACGACGCGTGGTGCTGCGTTGAGGGAGTTGAGTTCAGCGGACTGGCATGGTAAGGCGTAGGTTGTTGAGACGGTGGGCGGTCGTCATTCTTAACAACAAAGACGACGAGAAACATTTGATCAGGCGTTGGGTCTTCAATTGAATTATTCTCCAGAAGCTGGAGAAACTCAGGCTTCTGACTCGCACCAGCCTCTATCGGAATAAGATACGTATCCTTCACGGCCGCCAGAGGATGCTGGCCAACGACACCGTACCTTTTTCGATCCGTGAAGTAGCTGAATAGCTTACCGAACTCTGCTCGTTCGGTAGGGGAATTCGGAGCTTGGATGGCCACCACTGACACATCGGTCGAATTGCTGAAGCGCAATCCACAAAGGTATTTGCTGGCAAGCTCTATGGAAATGCGACCATCCACCACGAGAGTGGATGGTATCAGCTCGTCCCATGGAATTTTGTTGCTTAAGTCTGCACCTCCAACATGGCGAGCACTTGAAGTAAAATCGGCAAGGGAATTCATGCACACCCTTCCACGCCAGATGTCACCACCATGGTAATCCTTGGGTGAATAAGGCGGTGATTCCGTTCCATCATCTTTGAGAAGGTTGTCGATATCCTCATCAGCTTGGACTTTGCCTCCAGGGGGGGGTGGCTGATGCAGTTGTGGCGAGACTTCCGGAAACATATGATCTTCATTTGTTGCACCAGGAGAATGTGATCGGCCGAGGTCACCATTCAGACCATCCCCTTTTTCATCAACACGTTTTCGATTCCGGTTGGTAGCGGGATCCTGTGTCTTGGTGTTCCCCGACCCTGGTGCAGACGGGCTGTGAGGAGTGACATTCTCGACCTCGGCGGCAGCACGGTGGACAGCCGTCGACGAGAAGATGGATTCCGAAGTGCCGGCCTCGCCATCGCCTTCGATAACTTCCTCGCCCTTGTGCGTGCGTCTTATCCGTGGTCCTTGCTCTTGCATAATGATATGTTGTTTTTCGGCTTCTCGTTTTATCTCGGCATCCTTCTGTTGTTGTTCTTCACTAGCCATATCCTGCGAGCTCATAGTAGAAAGTATGCTCGGTGCCAGATTGCCTGTGAGTAATCGATTACGCAGTACCGAGTTCTTCTTCACATTGAACATGATTGTTCGCAATTGGTTTCGGTAGGCATCGTTGGGATCACCGGACCCGCCGCAAATGTTCACGTACATAGCATGCTCAATCGCAAGGCCAAGCGGCTGCGCAACATCCTCCGCCCGCTTCTCTGTTGGTAGCTTATATGCTCCTTGTTTCTGAGCCACAGCAACCTGGTCCAGGAAAAGATTGATCAGGTGGATGGCGACCTTCTTGCGAGGCTCACTGTGGATGTCCTCTGGTTTCTCGACAATTTCCACAGTGGATTTTTCGGTAATTGAAGCTTTGCGAGAACTAGGCTCGACAGAGCTGGCCTTCCGTGAGTGCGCCGGTGAAGGATTTTTCGCCTTCTCAACAAGCTTACTCGGTTCTGAAATCTTCTGCTGTTTCGACTTGGGGCCCTACAAATTAACAATCAGTCATGACTCACAACAATAAACCAGGGCATAAAACAACTCACCGTATCCGGCACAGGGGCCTCTTCCAGCTTTCGTTTCTGTGTGCTGGAAGGTTTCGATTCCTCAGCTCCCAAAACCGGCGCTTGTGGCGGGCTTTTCTGCTCTTCAGTAGCCGTCTGCGATGTCGCTGTAACAGAATTCTCCTTAGCACTCGGCGAAGCCAGACCTGGTGCAGGAGTTGATTGCGCACTCTGCTGCGATTTGACATCACTCGGGCGTGCACCACCTCGCTTGCCCTTTTTGCCCTTCTTTCGCTTGGCAGCCCTCTTCTCCTCGATTTCGCGCTGCCGCCGCTGGGCAGCTTCTTCCCATGGCCGTTCTCCACGGCTCATCTTTTCCAAAAGCTCTTTGTGATCCTCCGGCCTACATTGCTCGCAGTAGTATTCATCGGGGGCGGCGCCTTTGTCAAAGGACAATCCCATGCAATCGTTATGCTGCCATGCCAAGCAACGGTCACAGCAGATCATGTCCCGCTCAATGTCTTCTTCTTCCTCATATTCGCCACATATGCACCGAATGATTTCTTCGTCTTCCTCGCTGGGGCCCGGTGTCGGCTCGGTGGATGGCTTCGAGGACCGGTCTTTGGCCTGGCCCTTTGCCTTTGATTTTTTCGACGGTAAATCCTGGACCAAGTCAAGATTTTTGTGCTGCCCCTTGGTGGCTCGTCCCGATCGTCGAGGTTCGTCTGTTCACATGCGATCAGCTCAATGTATTCACAAGAAAGAAAAATATGGCCAATTCCAAGTACCTGGGCGGTTTGCCAAGGTACCGACAGGGGAATCGCAGTGCTCGGAGTCGCTTACCAGCCATGGTTGGTGATCAGATGTAATTGTCAAGATAAGAATAGTAATTCTACGTGTACTTGTAATGTTTGATTCTGCGCAAATTGCGCTGACCGCGGTCTGACCGGGCTTCTACGTCATGAAACTGCTAGAGAAATACAAATTGCAATCCTGAACGCGGGGAATCACACTCGGCGAACAAGTGTATTACTTGATGCAACCCTGTTCTTTGTGATAACCACACGCGACACCGACTGCAGTCTGTTGCTGACGCGCCTCTCAAACCTGGCCGCTGTGGAGTATTAAGCGCTTAAGCGGGTGGGTGGGCGTGAAAGAAAAAAGGCCGAACCGATATATGCGCCCTTTTTATTGCGATATAGTATGTTTGTGACGTGGTGGGAAGGGAAGGCCCTGGAATATGCACCGATTTTGTGGCGAAACGGGTGTCGACTGATGATGATGATGGGTGATGGCGGACGGTTGCTGAAGGTGCTGGAATCTCGAGCGCGAAGGGCGCATTACAATGCCCGGCTCTAGCGCGATCACATGACTGGCACCAGGTGCGCCTCAAAGTGCGGAGAGCGTCAGCCACAGGTCTCCGGCATGCTAGCACCGCCACAAATCTACCATTCCTCTTGCGGCGCGGTGTGATCTCTCTATCTTAGCGCCACATCTCGTCATAAGCGGCTCCGGCGCCCAGCTGGGATCCAGAAATTAAAACAACCCGCGTTCGCTGTCGTTCACGGTTTCGTGCTCACCTCATCAGCACTTTTTGCAGCCTGAAAACATTGCCGATTCTCTCCTTTCAAACATGGCTGATGTGCGATCCTTGCTCCGAAGCGAACTCGCGTCACGATCGGCCGCGCAAAGTGGAACCTCTGGGACGCGAGTCACGAAGAAGAGAAAGATCGAGACTAGCGATGATATGACGCGCAAGAAGACCCGACCTACATCGCCTGGGCCTGACCAGACCCTAGACAATACAGATGGCGCAAACATATCAGAATTTGGCCAAAATCTGGACCTTGCGAGTGCGCCTGACTATTTTCAGGCCGAGGAGGCTGGCCCTTCCCCCGAAAAGGATCTGGATGGTCGAGATGAAGGAACTGGTCCCTCTTCCGCGGAACACCAACAATCGATAGACGAAGATGAATGGGCGGCTTTTGAACGAGAAGTCGTTGCCCCTACGCATAGGGCGCCAGTTCCTGCTGCAGCAGTTGCTGCTGCCACCATATCTGCAGCGCCGGTTTCTGCTAACGAGCTCGCCGCGCAGCAACAGACACAGAAACGAGACCAAGCATTAGAAAATGAAGACGCGGAAGGGGAGAGGGAAGATGCTGCTCGGCATCTAGAAGAGGAATTTGAGGAAATGGAGCAATTGGAAGAGCGAGTAAAACGGCTCAAGGCCAAACGTGAGGAGCTAAGGAGACAACGGGCAACTGATGGAGACGGCTCTACGACTGCCATTGTCGAGGCACAGGACGCTGCCCACCAACAAGGCTACGAAAGTGAAGAGGAGGATGAAGCTGACGCCGATTGGGACGATTGGAGATTTAGGTGATTCATACAAACTTGCATTCTTGATCTGCATCCGAATATGCACCGATCTTTGTATTTTACGATGAAAAGAAAATCCAGATACCCGATTCGATTATCGAGCTTGTTTTGCAGCCTTCTAATTTAACTCGATTTTGGCTAAGATGGCTTTCCATAATCATGAGATAGGCCAATGGCTACCAATATAAATACACGTACTCATTGTGAGCTGACATGCATGTTAACTACGCGTCACGTCCTCACCTTCTTCTATGTATTTCTTCAGTCCCTCCTTACCCCTAATCTGCAAGGCTTCCTCAATCTCAGCCGCTTCCTGTCGCAACATATTCTTCCCACGGAGTAATTCACCCTTGCGCCGCCGTTTCTCTTCGTCGACCCGTCGCTCTCGTTCTGCAAGAGCCTGTTCGCGTCGTTCCCGCTCGACTTTTTTCCGCTGACGCTCCTCCTGTTGCTCAGCTGAAAGGACTGACAAGTCCTCCTTTGGTGGTGGGGGAAGGGTAGAGATATACGTCTCTATCAAAGGGTCGCGGGTTTTGGATGGTAGAGAAATATATCGAATGTCTGTCAGTATCGCAGAGGGTAGAGACTCGATATTTGATGCATTGTTCAGGTCTTGCGCTGGAATTGACTTTAATAATGCCGACAGCTCCGACTTTCTGGCACTTTCGCTGAGTTTTAATCGTGAAACGTGATCACGATAGAATTTCTCACGATCTTTTTCGGACATTTGAGGGGATTTCATCACCTCCTCTTTCCGGTATTTGCGCTTGAACTCCGGCCAGTACAACTTGGGTGTTGCATGTTCGTGAAGAAAAGCGAAGTACTTGATCCGTGGATCTTTCTTCTCCTCCTTCTCTTTGCGTGCTCTCACCTCCTGTATCCGGTCACGGCTCCATGCTGAAAAAACTTCTCGTCGTGTTTTCATAGTGGGTAAAGCCGTGTACCGGGTATCGTCAATAATGCGACCTTCTTCAATAACCTTTTCCCAAGGAGTGAAAGGGTTAATGTGGGAATCATCAAGTAAGTCTCTAAAGAGCGCCGTAGCCTCTTCGTCCGTTAATGACAGTCCTTCTGCTCCCTCTTCCCAACCCTCTTCGTCCGGTTCCCCGTACTCGCCAGGATCCAGTCCGTATTCTTCTCCCATGGCCCGCAGTTGATATTCAATATCATCCTCGTTAAATTCTACGAGCTCATTTTTGTCACCGTCCTCACTTCCTGTTCGAGGTCGTTTGGCGGAATGACTCTCTTCTTCCCCCTCGCTGTCTGTCACCTCCACTTCCTCGTATTCGTCACTTTCTTGCCCATCAGGGCCCGCATCCTCGGCCACATCTTGCGCCTGTGGAGTATCTGGATCTTTCTTTGTAACGGACGGCTCGTCTTTGGCTTGCTCTTGCTCATCGTGGATTGCGCTGTCTTTTTGCTCTCTTTGCAAGCGATCAAATTCGATCACAGCTTTCATGACATCTTCAGGAAATTTCCAATAACTCTCATTCGTTTCCAGATTATGAACAAAGCGTCTACCTAGCTTTGTCATGACCAGAACCCATGGACTGCAGTTCGGGATAACTTGTTTGGATTTTGGGCGGTCCTCTGGTTGGCGATTTCGCCGGTCTCGAGTGTCCCTCCGACCTTGAAAGCCGCCCCGAAATTGCTGGTTCCAAGTCCCATGAGTGCCTGTATTGGGTATATCACTTGCTGTGGGCCCATACGGTGTCGAAGAGAATGGTGGAAGGTTTTCGGGCTTGTAGGTAGGGTCGAGAGGGTTGGGAGGTGGTGCCGGCGCCGGCTCAGCAGTTGGACGTTTATATGTTGACTGTTTGGTCTCGGAGTTGTAATAGTAAAGGTGGCCTGTGACAACGAGATGTGAATATCAGCTTCACACCCCCATTTCCCTTCACTCAACCAACAGAGGGATCTAACCGGATGGAGCTCTATGTTCTGTCCACCCAGGCGGCAGTGGAGGCGGGGGAGTATACGTGGACTTGAGCATTCTCAGAACTCTGCACACAAGTAGGATGAAAGTACAGTTTGGTTGAAAACAATATAAAGTCACTTTTCACTCGTCAATTGCCATAGTCGACGTGGGACTTGTGCTGCAAGTGTATATCGGCGTGTGCAAGGTCTGCGCTCTTTTCGTTACGACATTTGATGCGGAAAGCTAAACCTACCAGGTGGTCCGAGCTTGGCGGACGCGACTACCAAGTTGCCTAAGTTTGATCATCTACGGGAGCTCCGCAGCTTTCCATCCATGCCAACAATCAAGTCCGAAGCTCGCCAGCATTGAGAATCGCTTCATATCCTCATTAATCAAGACCATTTGAAAAGAGCTTCGTGAAACTGCCATTAGGCTGTCAGAATCATGTCCAGACGCTACGATTCAAGGGTCAGTATCACGACTAGCATACTAAAGGTCGCATTCGGCTGACAGTGATGTAACTTGCAGACTACGATTTTCTCGCCCGAGGGGCGCCTCTATCAGGTCGAGTATGCGTTGGAAGCTATATCTCATGCCGGTACAGCTCTTGGGATCCTTGCCAAGGATGGCATTGTGCTCGCTGCGGAGAGAAAAGTGACCAGCAAGCTCCTTGAGCAGGATACCTCTGCGGAGAAGCTCTACATCTTGAACGAGTAGGTCATCCTGGCGGAGCTACATCCTCACGACGGAATGAAGTATGCTGATCTGTTTTTTTCTTGATAGTAATATGATCTGCGCTGTCGCCGGTATGGGGGCTGACGCCAACATCCTCATCAACTACGCTCGACAGGCTGCCCAACGGTATCTGTTAACCTACAACGAAGAAATTCCGTGCGAGCAACTCGTCCGCCGTATTTGCGACTTGAAACAGGGCTATACGCAGCATGGTGGTCTCCGACCCTTCGGCGTTTCGTTCATCTATGCAGGCTATGACTCTCTTCGACAATTTCAACTATACCAAAGCAACCCAAGTGGCAATTACGGTGGCTGGAAAGCGACTAGCGTGGGTGCTAACAATGCTGCGGCTCAGAGTCTCTTGAAACAAGACTACAAGGAAGACTGCGATCTAAAGGAGGCATGTGCTTTGGCAGTCAAGGTTCTCAGCAAAACAATGGACTCCACAAAACTGAGTAGTGAGAAGAGTAAGCATCAGGAATATCGAGGCTTCCACAGTCCCTCAACTTTACTAATTCTTCTTTCCCTCTTCTAGTTGAGTTTGCCACCGTGGGCCAGACCAAGGACGGCAAGATTTACCACCATCTCTGGGGTGCTGACGAGATTAACGCGTTATTGAAAAACCATGGTCTAGCTAAGGAGGAGGACACTGAAACCTAATAGAGAGATCAATGAAATGTGACGTCTCGTCCAAGTATCCATGGGTATAACTATTCTATGTGTCTCCAAGTCTTAGCCAGAAGATATATGAACTAGCATCCTACATTATTTTTAATTCGCCCGATGCATTGTCATGCAAAACAGGTTCACAGAAAGCTCACACGCACCATCTGCTTCCTTCATTGGCACAATAGCTAAGCACATTGTGAGAACTCTGTGTAGTTCTTGCACTGACATTACACAGTCGCATGTATTTAGAGGCAACATCCGGCCAGAACCAAATCATCCCATCCTCTCATGATGCGAGGAGACTTGTTCTGGTCGACAGGCAGGCTGATATCCCGACATGACCATAGCCATGAGCAGCTCATGGGTAACGCACCCTCTTTTGGGGAGAAAATTTCTCCCTTTGCCTACTATCGTTCGAGACCCGTCCGTTGTACAAGGCTCGACTATCTATCATTCGGGCGACACGACACGTGATCCGCTGGCCGATACGGGTTGCCATTGGGCAGCACCTGGCCCACCATTGGGTGTCCACAGCCCTTTCCCCGCGTTGGAAGCAATGTTGTTGTTGTACTCTGTCTACTTTTCCACACTGCCAGTCCAATCCATCCACAAAAAGGGTCCTATGGTTCTCAAACATGTTTGAAACTCAGAATTAGCAACTGGCGGCCACTCAATCGCTTTCAGACCTACGTTACCGCCGGGCTTAGCCATTGTGGGCGTTCTTTGGTTCCTTTTGAGAATGGCCGCCCCGCTCTTCGATAGCAGGGCGCTTACTTGCGACGACTCTTAAAGCCAGGAGTGGCAGAGTGTATCCGAACATGTCACCAAAGGTATGTTTCATTGGCAGAGATGGCTTGAAACAAATATTATCATGTAACAGGTTTGCTTACACACATGCCTCCGACGCTGTGAATATTTGCTGCCGTCGGCCACTACCAGCCTAACGTCCGGCTCTCACAACTCGACAGGAGGAGCAGCGAAGAAGGCAGAAAAAAGGCACCATGCTAAGCAAATTGATTAACCCTTGAAAAATAAAGTGAAACAAAACAAACAACCAATTATCCATCAGAAAACGCCTTTTTTTTCGCCTGAAACGATACTCCTGGCACCTGCTTGCCACTAGGTTTTCAGCACAAGGCGTTTCTCTTGCACTCCCGCTCCGTCTTGAGTTGGTAAATCTCTTTTTCAAGGTCACTGACCAGCTGCTGTGACCGATTCATAGTAGCCACCAGACTACTCCCTTCTCGCTTCCAGCGGTCCAATCGTTCCAATTCTTGGCTTTGTCGACGATACTTCGTTTCAATTTTCTCACAGAGCCGGCACTGCTTTGTTTCGAACTCGGTTTGATTTACGAGTTTGATACCGCATGTTTCGCCAGTACGATACTCATAGTTGCACTGCTGCGCGAAGCTGGTCCAGTTCCAGTCGCCGCAAGCGAATCGTTTTTGGTTGTAGAAGCACATCTCTTGAGCATGGGTCAGCACCATATCAGTTTCAGCTTTTGGTCAGAACCTACTGGTATGCCCCAAGTTGTCCGTTTCACAATCACTTTGTGAGATATGATAGGGTTTGTTGATGCTTCAACCCTCCACTTCTTTGGGGCTGAAACTTTGATGTCTTTTCGTTAAGGAGCTTGATGCCTCAGATGGAGACTCCGTGATAACCGTTTGAAATTTTAATTCGCAATTTATCTTTGGAAACCCACCCCTGAAACTGGACTGAAGCAATCGAGGTCGGAAACCAGGGAGTGGCACGCCATATTTATGTCTCATGGTCTCCGTTACGCTATCAAACTCCTGGCCCTTCTTACTTCCCTGATCGACAGGTGCCCCCTCACGACTCCGTTGGTTATCAGTGACTATAATTCGGTCTTGCAGATGCTTGCAGTTCATATCCCGGTTTACTGCACTTGTCCGAGGCGTCACAAGACTCTCCTCCGAAGTGGACGTGGGCTCGCCACCGTCGTCTCACCGGTTGCGTCGCATATGCATGCATATGATTTTTGGATTCTATCCTTCCACTCTTCTACGTTGCTCCGCATTTGAAAATCCCTCACCGTCTGTCTTGAATCATGGTAATATCCCATGATACGACCGTCGTAACGAGGCCAGCCCATCTTTTCGATAGTTCGATCTAAACTTACTGTCGACCCCAGTTCCTAGGGCAGTCTGCACCCATGGCTAGTCAAGTTACTTTTTCCCTTCGGACTTGGACGAACTCCTTGTCAGGAAAAACGAGGTCCAATGGATTCAAAACCTGTGGAATATTCCCCTCTCGACATGGGGTGATAAGCATCCCAGAACAAGATGAGAGCCCAAACCCCGCCGCCTTCAATTTGGCCATTTTCCAAGTCCCTCCCTATTGCGGTAAATGCACCAAATGGTGCTTGCTAGAAGGCGAGGCTAGAGCTTAGCTTCATCAAATTTATCATGCTCATTTCCAATGAATTTTGAACAATCACAACATGTCCAAACTCTGTCAGCATCGGACGCTACTGGTGTTACTTTTCATGCATATGGTCCTTCCCATCAATTGAGTTATGACAATCATTACTGCCTCCACTCAGTCAGGTTTTGAGGAACGGTCTGGCCGCGCAATGTGGTCACCTCTACCGTGTGCATTCGTCATGTCGTCGGTAGTCAGGTCTGCTAAGAATCTTTGGCCACCCTGATCCCAGTCCCGGAGGGTTTTTCTCATGTCCGACTTCGTCGCTCGCTTATTGCATGTCCTTTCCAGAACCAATGAACAATTTCCCAATTTACTCTACTCGGACGTGGCAGCCGAATCCTTTCAGCTGATCAGCAACGCCTGCACACAGCTATTCCCGCATTGACTTTTGCTCAGGTGCACGGTCTCACCATTTCTATGCCAGCCTATGTACGACCTGGGTCCAAGCGGTCATTATTGTCTCTCGGAGGAGAAAGATGGCGTTTCTCTCATATGCAAGCACCCTCCAGCTTGATTATTCTCTGACGTGGCAAACCGCGTCTGGCCCGAATTATGTGATTCCATATTACTTGGTCGCATACAATCATTATCAATTGAATTGTATCCTCATTCCATATCCAGTTCAACGCTAGCAAGCGACACCCTGGGTCTTCAATGCATGGCATTACTCGCTTCGCATGAGAATGCTCGGGTACGGACATGCCTGAAATGGCTTTTGTGGAACTGCTCAAGCCTCCTCACCCACCGAACCCTTGCTAGTTCCTCAAGACTTCATCATCGGGAATATCCTTGTTAAGTCTGCATGTGGCCATATCCAACAGATCGCTAAGTCGATTTCCTGGCTATGCAGAAGAGAACCAACATTTAGTTTTAGTGCTACATTACTGATTTGCCACAGCCATCCTGGTTTTCAGTTGTCTTTAGCCACAGCGTACTTCATGGGCTCATCACGATGCACTCGATCCAGTTTGAACCCCTCGATGTCACTACTGGTTTGTCTTGTGGCTCTCGTCCTCTCGACTTGAGGAACTGACTGTTGCGAACTCCAGTTGAACAAGGGAGGCGAATAATTATGATAGACGACGCACAGCGGTATCCAGAACGTTGGAATTGAATTCTAGCTCTACCTGCATCTTTCCCGAGCAGCCGGGGCAGCTCAGCTCTCGTGATTGCAACGTGACGGGTCTTCCCGCGCTCCCGCATATGGGGCTGTAACGAATAGGGAGGCACGGCAAGGGCATCGTTGCCATGAGGTACAGTGCACTCTTATTCAAGAACTCGTAGCCAAACACTGGTTGTCAAAATACATCGCCGCATCTCCTGTCCCCACTCTTTCTACCCAATCACTTGATGAGTCGACCTAATTGCTGACCTTGGATTACAGTGATCTTGGTCTCTCTTTCGAGTCAGGCTTCTCTTCTATTTAACCGGAGTCTAGAGCTATCTTAGCGCGCCTCAAACATTCCGTGAAGCTTACTGGGTCCCCACCGTTCACTATACGCACTTTGCCACCTTGTCATCCACGGGCTAGATATTGCATGAGGGGTTGTCAACGAACGAAATATTCGTTGGTGTGCTACCCAGGTCGAATCAGCCATGATCTGTTAAATGTTCGTGTCCGTAGTGTCCGTCACCTGTACTAACCTGGGCAATGTGCCACCTACTTCGGGCATTGGACCAATTTTTGCGATAGAGCAAACCCCATCAAGCTCCTTTAATTTCTCATCGCGCATGCATGTGGCACGGAGCACATGATATCCCATTGCTGCAGTCTCTAGGATCAGAGTCTCTCATATCAGGCGGTGAGAAACAGGTATCTAGTTCTGTGTTTCCCTGGTGCAGTTGCCGGGTATGCGAAGTTGTGTCTAATATTCCATATCTGTGTTGGTCTCCTCGACACAATGGATGCCTAAGGGAGGTCTAAGAACCTAGCCTTAGTATGGCTCTTACCCTGGTCCATCTATTGCAAACTAACATATAGGTCTCTTCCTTTTTCGACGCACCGAGTTGCATGACGTGGCCAATTCTGGTTGCTTGCTCCAACTAAACTGCCGCATCTAGCAGTTCAATATATCCATTGTAAAAAGTAACGAGACGGCAGGTTACTGCTTTGCGTGCACTCACAGGAGCAAATCATGTCTAAGATTACACGTATATTTGATACCAAGTATCTCTTGACCTATATTGAATGAATATCACGCATTTTCTCGCCCCTCTCTCTCTCTCTCTCTCTCTCTCTCTCTCTCTCTCTCTCTTTTTTTTTTTTTTTTTTTTTTTTTTNAGAACGAGAGGCAAATTACCGTGAAAGTCTACTGTAGACACGTGATCACGTACAACGACAACGGAGTAGTTGATGGGAGCAAATCTGGGAACGGACCAATGACGTCAATATGACTACTTCCCTATAAGAAAACCGACGTCTAAATCGACATGAGCTCTCAGATTCGGTCTTTCAGCTCATGTCTGGTATTTTGTCACAGTACTAGATCACTGGTATTTACTATCATACATTCATCCTATATTGCAGCTCAGTTACGATTAGAGTTAAAAACTATTCAGACTCGAATTCAAAATGAGACCGTTTTTCCGCCCTCATACTACCGCTAGAATTTGCGCACGTCGCATTCTATTCGAGACCGTCCCAAGAACACCGCGATCAAAGCTTGAAAAGACTGTTACCACGTTATCATCGCAAAACTGTGGCCTGAAAACGTCTTCAATCTTGTCAACTGAAAACCACAATGGCGACTCGGAAACCCTCCTAAACCGCCATTCGCTCAATCCATCGAGAATAGAGAATTCCCAGAGTGGCACCGATAGCGAGGTAGCTAGCCACGATGCTCCCTTTGACCCATCTAACACGGCTCCTGAGTCTGAGATGGAAGCAACAGCCAAAGAGTCTTCGCAGCGAAACAAGCAGAGCAACCCTCTTGATGTCAGCCCTGCAAATAGAGACATTAACGAGGCAAGCGATCCTTCAGGAGGGCACGCGGAGCGGGGAACTGCCAAGCCCCCGAGCGCGAGAGGTCAGACTCGTAAGAACAAGCCAGTGAATTAGCAAGAGTATTGACGACACTTTGTCGCTACAACTCAGCGTGAGGAGGAGCTGCTGTATAGAACAGAACAATGATTGTGGTGCAGGCATCTCAACGATCCCAGCTGGATGTTTGAGTGAATTTCGTACCCGGGTTTTGATATTGTGTTGGTGTCATTGAGGGTATATATCGTTGCATTTCTCCATGTACAAATAGAAGCAGGCATGACACTCATAAATTGATGAACGAAAATATGCATATCACCCTCCAGAAATTCGGCCTATCGTCAGTACTCGGTTCGTATAGCTAATCATTTCCACTCGGTGCGCCCAAGGCGAATAACATCTGCCTGCTCCACAACCCAAACTTTTTCGCTTCCTTCGGGCACATCTCCTGCCAAAGCTTTGAGACCGGCATTAATACACGCCTTGGCAATGACATCCGCATCTTGAGCCCATGGGTCTTTCAATGCCGTGTGGAGCTTGCCGAATGAGCTTGCAACGAAACGCAAAACAGCTTCAGCAGGTCGACTGTCCTCGCGCTGGCCGACGATCATGCCTGGCCGAACAATAATGGTGCGCTCGAATCCGAGATTCTTAGCGGCTTCTTCACACTCGCCCTTCAATTTGGCATATGGGACAATGGAGTTGACATTGGCGCCTGAGCTGGAGACAAGCACAAAGACCTTGGCGCCGGCATCGCGAGCTGCTTTGGCGCACTCCGTGTTAAGATCGAGATCCAACTTGTATTGGTTGGCCAGCCCGCCCGCTTGCGCGCGCGTAGTGCCTAGTGCAGAAATATATAGGGATGGAGGAGGCGATAGCTGAGATATCTGGTCTGCCCAGCGCGATGTTTCCGGCTCAACAAAGGTTGTTAATTTCGCTTGCGGGGACGAGCCTGCCGCCGGCGTCCTTCGGGACACAGTATCGACTCGTGCGACAGATGCGTGGGCGAGAAGATTTGTCAGGATGTGTGAACCCTAGTAAGGTTTGTTAGATGCGACATCGCTTTGACCTGGAAAGTGCCTGGGAAAGCCGGTGTGTGACTCGATCTTACCACAAGGCCAGTGGAACCCAACAGGGTAACACCAACAGCATGGTTGGCCATTGTGTTCTATATCTATTGTGGAATATGATAGTATAGTATGTACTCTCCCAACGTGTGCAACTTGTGATGATCGTGAGGGCGCATATCACATACGTTTTAGAAAAGTGGCAAGTGACGATATTCGCCCAAAGAGGAAAACTGCTAACCGATGCACGTGACCAGCTTCGATATCAAGGCAGTATACCTCAGTTTGTGCCTGAAAATAAAAAATGCTCAGTAGATGTCAAGAGATACTGATAGGAGCCACCGCATCACTTGAAACGTCGCCGTTGATTTTCTATTTCCATCAAAGCTGTGGCGTACATCACATAATGTCTCCAACGGACCGTCAGTTTTGTTTGTAGTGCCCGAACTATATATATATATGCACTATATGTAATCGCGTCACTGCCGTTCCGCGATAAGTGAAACCTACGCGAGTCAAGGACAGTCATCCTAATGATGATACACGTAACAATGCACTCATACAAACCAGCCGAGAGCTATATCAAGCAGTGAGAATAAATGTTGTTTACAATCAGTAAAAAGTATACTAGATGAATCTCTGTAAATCATCATATACCAGGCCAGCCACTTAAAGAGCGCTTGTGTTTCATTAGCGTGACGACCCAAGAGTACCCGATAGTAGAAAAGCGTGGTTATGAATCACGTGCCAGAACACTAACCCAAAATATAGGCAATTTCCTTATCGATAAGAAATTGAAATTGCGTGATTTACGCTAACCCTATACGGCAGGCGTGCCTGTTCTCGGCCGACGAACCTGGAGAAGATTTCGCCTTTTCCCCCCCTGGTGCTGAGTGATTTTGATTCTGTCATCTTTGGATTTCAGTCTCAGTATCCTCATACCTGTCTCGATCGCCAAAACGTCGAAATGGGCAGTATTCAGGAGCTGGCGGCCATTAGTGGCCCGACATACGCCACTGCGCAAACCCTAATCCAGCAGGTTGCGTACGCTCTATCAGACAAGATCTTTTCTTATTCTCCGGAATCGTTTGACCTTGATACCGCTGTTAAACAATGGGCGTCTCAAGGTGAACTGAACGCCAATGGAGAGAAGACCACAAGCCAGTCTCTTCAGACTCGCCAGGGAGCTGGATCAATAGCCTTAGGCTACTTGTTCTCGAGAGACTTTGACTTGAAGAAGCGGCGCATACCGCAAGGCATCCTGGCTTCGTCTGCTACCCTGTCTTATTTGAGGACATCTTTGGAGCAACTGTCACTGCTTTATGCCGTCGCTAGCCCTGTGGTCGCCCATATTGCGGCAGTCGATTACGTTGGAAGCCGGCTGGTGTCGGATTATGCAACAGCATTGGAATTGGCTGAAGACTTGGGTCTCGGTTTAATCAGCAGCTTCTCGACTCATGAGGCCCAGCACATGGCGCTTTTCGCAACTCTGGTGGCTGAAGTCCTCCCCACTGTCCATATTTATGATGGTGTCCGTGTCGGTCGTGACAGCACGCGCGTTATTGACGTCCTTGATCAACCCGGTCTAAACCGAATCTACAAAGCGGTCCAAAAAAGCCTGGAAGATACACGCTCGAAGCACTTGGATTACCAGGGTAAAGTGCTCGAGATCTTGCAAGGCCTAAACGGAGAGCTTGGCACCGATTACGGATTGTTCGAATATCACGGCCATAGCGAGCCAACTGCGGTCTTGGTGGCTTTCGGTACTGTTGAGGCTTCTTTGACTTCTAAGATTGCTCGTGCTTTAAGTCGAGACAACACTAGAATTGGCGTCATCAACGTCCGAGTATACCGACCCTTCGTGGAAGAGGAGTTCCTCCGTGTTTTACCCAAGTCTGTCAAGACCGTGGGAGTCCTTGGCCAAGTTCGTGACCAGCAATCTGTGCAAGAGGAGGGTGTTCACTCAGCTCTATATGATGATGTTCTAGCGGCTTTGACGTTCGCTACTGACCGAGATGATTCCCCCGCCTGCGTCGATATCAAGTACGAGCGATCGTACCAATGGACAGCTATCAATGTCGCCGCTGCGTTTCAACGCATTGTTGACAAGCCTATACTTCAAAATGCAAACCAGCAGACGCCCCTGCAACTTCTTGATCCACTCAGCGTCCAACAATACACTTTCTGGGATCTGGATGATGAGCAGTCTTCTGCAGCCTCGGCAGCCTTGACGGATGCTTTGGCTAAGGATCCTCTTGCCAACTTGACCACTAGCACCACTTACGACAATTTAGTCCAAGGTGGTGTCGTTCGTATCGATGTTCGTAAGAGCAAGCACACTTTGGACGCTCCGTATTCGATCACCACTGCAGACGTGGCTTACGTCGGCGACATCAAAATCCTGAGTGAAGTTGATATACTAGCATCTGTTAAAGACCAGGGTGAAGCTGTCATCAGGGCGCCGGGTCTGAAAGATGAGGAGCTTGAGAAGAAGCTGCCTGTTGCTGTTCAGCAACAGTTCGCCAAGCGTCGAATTGCGCTTTCAATCCTAGACACTTCTAATGTCCCCGAGTCTCTCTCGGAATCTAACATCACCCAAGCTGCTTTCCTGCAAGTTGCCAATCTCTCTCTGGCCTCGATTAAACACCAGGACCTAGCTGGACTAGAAAGTGCTCAAAAAGAATTGGGCAACCTCTTGCGAAGGGTCGAGGTTCCAGAGACATGGGCAACGGCGGAAGTTCCCTCTGAGGCGCCAAAGCTTGCCCAAGACATCACTGCCACTAGCTTTGCCCCGTTTAACAAGAATGAAACGGAGCCGGCGTCATATCTCAAAGATTGGAAAACTGTTGCCAAAGGACTTGCTTTCAAGGAAGCATACGCTGCTCAGAGTGCATTACGTCCCGATCTCAACACCAAGACGTACACTGTCCACGTCAAAGAAAACCGCAGGTTGACGCCTGTTACGTATGACCGCAACATCTTCCACATCGAATTCGATCTTGGTGATTCCGGCCTCAAGTATGACATAGGTGAAGCTCTCGGTGTGCACGCCGAGAACGATCCTGAAGATGTACAATCGTTCATCAAATTTTATGGCCTGGATGCCAATGAGATCGTTGAAGTGCCCAGCAGGGAGGATCCGGCTATCTTGGAGAACCGAACCGTTTATCAAGCTTTGACTCAGAATATCGACCTTTTTGGACGTCCTCCTAAGCGCTTTTACGAAGCACTCGCAGACTTCGCTTCCGATGAGAAGGAGAAGAAGGAGCTTCTCACCTTGGGTGGACCTGAGGGCGCGGTAGAGTTCAAGAGGCGCGCAGAAGTCGACACGGTCACGTACGCCGATGTGTTGCTGGAGTTCCGCTCAGCCCATCCCGACTTCCACGATATTGTACGCATCGTCAACCCGATGAAGCGCCGTGAATACTCTATTGCATCGTGCCAGAAGGTCACTCCAAAATCGGTAGCCTTGATGATTGTCGTCGTAAACTGGGTGGATCCTCGCGGCCGTGATCGGTTCGGTCAAGCTTCCAAGTACCTCAGTGAACTTCGGCCAGGTACGCCAGTCACAGTTAGTGTGAAGCCTAGTGTCATGAAATTGCCACCCCGCTCCACACAGCCAATCATCATGGCTGGCCTTGGAACTGGTCTGGCTCCTTTCCGTGCCTTTGTGCAGCACCGGGCTCTCGAGAAATCCCAGGGCAAGGAGATCGGTTCTGTTCTCTTGTATATGGGATCGCGCCACCAGCGGGAAGAATACTGCTATGGTGAAGAATGGGAAGCCTACCAAGCGGCTGGTGTTGTCACCCTGCTAGGACGGGCTTTCTCTCGTGACCAGCCTCAGAAGATCTACATCCAGGATCGTATGCGCGAGACCATCCCAGAGATCATCGACGCTTATATACATGAAGAAGGAGCATTCTACCTCTGTGGTCCTACTTGGCCAGTGCCAGACGTCACGGCAGTGCTGGAAGAGGCCATTGCCACCGAAGCCAAAGCTGCTGGCAAGAAGGTGGAGCCTCGCAAAGAAATCGAGAAACTGAAGGAGCAAGAAAGATATGTCCTGGAAGTTTACTAATTAATGTTATTCAGATGGCCTGTTACATAGATAGCATGATATGTGTCTTCAGAAGAGTATACATCGATGCATTCGACAAGCGATCCATTTCCTTAATATAAACATACCCTTATTAGGCAAAAAAAAACCTGATATTGTCAAAGGAATTAAAAAAGCCCCTATGTACACATCTATAGAACTTTCATGTCTCTAGTCCATGTCTCTAGTCCGTGGGTATCATGCAAATGGCGATGACCGTAGCATCAACTCCAAACTCAACATTATATAGTAATTTGCATCGTGACTGTGATGCCGCTACAGTTCAACTACCCAGTAACAAGGGTCAGGCGCGGCCTGGGTGACCTATCTTGGTCTTACCGTAAGCACCACCCATTTCTTTCCTCATCTCCAACGCTTTTTTATACGGAGGTGCTGTAGGGGGTTGGACCGGGTCAAGTGTAACATATCCGTCAGGGAGGGCATATGAAGCATCCGAGTCCCATGCAGAAAGGTCTCCGCAGGCGATGAAAGGAGGGACCCAACGAGACTCATTTGGCTGTCCAAACCCGTTCGTCTCAGAAAGGCGAAGTTGCTCAAGAAGTCGGGTTTGAAGAAAATGACTTTCGTTCAAGGATTTAGTTGTGTTCTCTATGACGGGCTCGACGCGCCTCTCTTGCTGATCATTGTCATCGTCTGCAGGTGCCTCGGCTCCAACGGTACCATCCTCGCCTTCCTGAGGATTGGCCGCACCTCCAAACAGTGGATTTTGGAGAGCATGAGTCGGTTCACCATCTGCAGGTGGCATAAATCCTTCACAGACAACGAACGCTTCGAGACTACTTGCACGGCTGCTGCGAGGCTTGGCAACAGAAACTTTCTGGAAAACTGTTCGGAGTTGTGCATAGAGTAGGTCGACATCACGACCGCGGAATATTTTGGCAACGAACTTTCCACCAGGTCGAAGGACACCAATAGTCAGATTCAGAGCTGCATATAGTAATTGTGATTGAATATAGATATCTAAATCGTGAAGACCGGTGACATCTGGAGCACCATCAGAGATAACCAGATCAACGGGGTGAGGGTGTCGGGAAAGACAAGATGATTCGGAATTATGTTGCTCTGCCGAAGTCTGATTGTAGTCTTCTGGGTCTAAAGCGCGAAGCAGCAGCGGAATTGTCGAAGGATGGGTAATGTCAGCCTGTAACGTGGTGATTCCCTCCAATGGAGCCATTGGTTGGAGATCGATAGAAACAATTTTCACATTCTTTCTAGGCTTCAGTATTTTCGACTCGTCTACCTCATCATCAGGGTTTTGCTGTTCGCCAGGAGTGTTGTCCTTATTCTCCAGCTGCTCCAGAGCCTTTTTGTCTCGCCTGCGTTTCTCTAGCCACGCTCTTCGCCCAAAGCTTTCGCCTTTGATGAGTACACGGCTGAGGACTTGGCTCCAGCTTCCTGGCGCAGCACAGAGATCGACGACTCGTGTCACACTCTCTGGGTCTGTATGGGAAAATATATCGAACTGTTCATCAATCTGAATTAATTTGAAGGCAGAGCGGGCTCGCCAGTTTTGCTCTTTGGCCAGCCGGTAATAAGCATCGCGCTTATCTTTAGAGGCCCTCCCCATGATGGCCTTGAGATTTATCGTCGCGTGCCTTTGGTTGAAGGAAAGCTCGTTGCACACGGAACGAACAACAAATTCTTTTTCTCTTCCTTTGATTTTTTTTTTCTTTGGCTAGAAGGTGGTGGGGTATAGTTAAGTTCAGTAATCGCCTGCCGATAAGATCGGTGGAAGGGCGGAGTGGGCCCCAACCTTTTTTTCTGCCGCCAGAAAAACGACTGAGCTCTCCTCCGCAAATGCGAGAAAAAAACTTGCTGCTAACAACAGCTAATACTTCCGGGTGTCGCCATGAGCTTGAAACGCGGAAGAGACGGCCACGTATCGGCTGAAAAAGCGAAGAAGAAGCCGAAAGTCCAGGCGCAATCTGACGCAAAGCAGCCGAGCTCAGCGTCTTCCCAGGTTCTCGGGGTCGACGATCTTGATTGGAAATCCGTGCAGCTCCCCGACAGAATTGGTGACCTGGGAGGGTTTTTCGGGCTCGAAGAGATAGATGGTGTTGATGTTGTTCGGCAGGACACGACCGGGGACATCAAATTTAAGGTAAAACAAAGTCCAGACAAAGCACTTGAAGACGATTTACAGATAGTAAGCTAACCGCTTATTGCGAAGGCGGCCACAAACAAACCCACCAAATCAATCCTGAAGAAGCACCCATCAGTTGAAGAAAATGATAATAACGATGACGAGTGGTCCGGCTTCAGTGATGGGGAGACACATACGCAGACACAGGACGAAGAGAAATCCACACCCAAGCCCCCATCGGATAAGCCTGAGAAGGACACCACAAGCACCACGGAGATGAATAAAAAGGCCAAAAAACAGGATTCTGCAAAAAAGGCAGAGATTAAATCGGGGGGCAAGCTGCCATCACTGTCATTTACAGCGCTCGAAAATGAAGAAGACGGAGAAGACGGAATCGATGTTTCGGCATGGGATTCGCTGGGATTGTCAACTTCGCTACAAACCGGACTCTCGAAACTGAAATTTTCCGTTCCGACAGCAATTCAACGAGCATCAATCCCAGAGATTCTCGCCGGTCATGATGTTATTGGAAAAGCTTCAACTGGGTCGGGAAAAACCTTGGCCTTTGGTATACCTATATTGGAACACTATTTGACTTCAAGAGCGCAAAGAAATTTGAATGATAAGAAAAAATTTGCGCCATTGGCACTTATCTTATCACCAACGAGGGAACTGGCCCATCAACTGGCCAAGCATATTGGGGAACTCAATACACAGACCCCTGCTGCGAATGCTAGGATCGCCCTCCTAACAGGTGGACTGTCTGTTCAAAAGCAGCAGCGTCTCTTGGCGGATGCCGATATTATTGTCGGCACTCCTGGCCGAGTGTGGGAAATTCTTAGCTCTGGCACAGGGCTGATCCAGGCGATGTCGAAAATCAAGTTCTTTGTGATCGACGAGGCTGATAGGCTTCTAAGTGATGGGCACTTCAAAGAAATGGAGCAGATAGTGGATGCTCTCGACCGGAAAGAATATGATGACTTTTCAGAAGACGGCAAAATCGAGGGAAATGAAACGACACCCGAAAGACAGACACTCGTCTTCTCCGCGACATTCCATAAAGGTTTACAGCAGAAACTGAGTGGAAAAGGCAAATTCATGAATAGCAATCTTTTGGACAGAAAAGAGTCTATGGAATACTTGTTGCAAAGGCTTCATTTCCGGGAGGAACGGCCTAAATTTGTCGATGTCAATCCCATTTCACAAATGGCAGACGGCCTCAAGGAAGGCATTGTGGAATGTGCTGCCATGGAAAAGGTTTGTCTGAATTCTGGAAGCTATATGGCAGGATCTGACACAAGTTTTGATAGGACCTCTATCTCTATACATTGTTACTCTATCATCCAGGACACCGAACTCTGGTGTTTACCAACTCGATTTCATCCGTACGCCGTCTGTCGCAGCTACTACAGAACCTAGGGATTCCAGCACTTGCTCTCCATTCAGGTATGGAGCAAAAAGCGCGTCTGCGTTCTGTGGAACGATTTTCTTCCCCCGCATCTACAGAGAGCTCGGTTTTGATTGCTACGGACGTTGCTGCCCGTGGCCTTGACATCAAAGGCATTGACTTCGTTGTCCATTACCACGTCCCACGAACGGCAGATATGTACGTACATAGGTCCGGCCGCACTGCTCGTGCAGGAGCTTCCGGAAAAAGTGTGTTGATCTGCGCGCCAGATGAGGTTGTTGGTATGGCCCGTCTTGTGGCCAAAGTCCATGCACAGGCAGAGTCAGAAAAGGCTCTAAAGCGCAATCCGCTTGCATCTTTGGAACTTGATCGTCGAGTTGTTTCTCGTGTCAAACCACGTCTCACACTGGCCAAAAGAATAACCGAGTCCACTCTTGCTAAGGAAAAGATCTCGTCGGAGGATAACTGGCTTCGGAACGCGGCGGAGGAACTGGGTGTGGACTATGACAGCGACGAGTTCGAGAAGCAGAGCCACAAAGCCAAGGGACGCGGCCGTGGTGGCGGACGTTCGCAAAAGGAAAAGTTGGCCGGCAGTGTTACCAAGGCTGAAATGGCCGGCATGAAGGCAGAGCTCAAACAGCTGTTGGCAAAACGTATCAACATTGGCGTGAGCGAGCGATACATCACTGCAGGACGTGTCGATGTTGATGCATTGTTACGTGGAGAGGGAAACAATAAGGCGTTTATAGGCTTGTTGGACAAGCTCGAGTTCTAGCAATGTCATAGGATAGTTATTTGTACATAATTCATATATGGGCGTAAATTCTCCACAGCAAACGACACGGTGTAGGTTTCCCTAGATCAATTCGGTGAATTAGCGACATAGCCTCTCCCTAGTAATCAGTCCAAGGGGGAAGATGCACATTGCAGCTCACAAACACAAGTGTGGATTTTAAGGTCGGATGAGTTTTTCCCTCCCCATTTCTCCTCCCTTTCGCGGCCTTGTTCAGCCAGCCATGCTCGTCGTCTCGATGATCAAAGTTTATCTGGTACGAGCTTTGCAGGACACGTCTAACCAGTCACCAAATGCCCACAGTTAGCATCGACAATAGGGGCTGGAGATGCCCTAGGGCCATAGCCCCCGCATGAACCTGGTCGGAAAGGAGTTCGTGTGACTCTGATAACGCTAATTTGACATCTGAAAGCGAATTCGCCATGGCTGATTGTCTCCTTTACTTTTCGGTGGAACACAAAACTGCTGGCAGGGCTTATGCGGTTGGGACGATGATAGACGCAGATTTCGTTATACTCGAGTGGCTCATTGACCACGCTAGAGCGCTGGTACGCTTGCTCAGGGATATAATTGACAGTGAATAGATATGGCTTCTTTATAGTCGGAGTGTCTTATTGAGAATTGATTCGTTCTCAGCTAATTACAAAGGGGGTATGGGACACCAGTGTCTTCTCCAACTAATCAGAGGGTGATAATCATCTGGAAATTATTTCCCCCAGCAGCCGAATATTCCACGCGTGGACCCCAACTGGGCTCTCCTTGTCTCATTTGCTTCAAGGCCAGGTTACGCTTCATCCTCACCATCTCCTAGTTCTTGTAACCACGTTCAGTTAATGTACTGGCGTTATATAGGATGTCTGCTGGAAGCCTGGTGCGGACCTCCTGGAGTCTTTCTGTAAATGGTGTAGGCGTCAATGTGTCCGGATCACAAAGTTCTCGGCTGTAGACTAACAAGGATACGGACATAAGACTTATGTCATCTTCATCTAATTCCTCGAATAATTGATCAGCGAGTGGTCTTGTTACTCCAAAAGCGAGTCCTCCTGCGCCTCCTCCCCCTCCATATTAGTGGAGCGGGAAAAGGACCCAGGTCACATCCAGGCTGGCCGTTGTTTAGTGAGATTAGAAAGATCGCCAGAGAAACCCAAAAAAAATTTTTTCCCAAGAATTCTGCCGTTCATATGGAAACTTTATCCTGTTGCCTCTGCTTTTCATCAATACGTAGCTCATGACGGAGTAAACGGAACGGTGCTTCGGCAGGTTAGTCTTGTTATCCCGATACACGAGAGATTACCGTTTGCAAGGAGTTGTCAGATAGCAATTAGACATGAATACTCGTCTTAGAATTGCTATGCCACATGCACCCTTCATGAATGGAAGAAGTTACATGCTTGTTAAGCTGATAGCGTGGAGAGGAGCGGTTCAACTGCCACTGCTTCGGTTCCATGACCACAAGTTGTATATAAACCAGCGGTAAACAATTTCTCAAAGAGAAATGGAAAGGTCGCAAATGTGGCAGGATGTGTTGCGTTGCGTTGAGCGGAATTATTCGGTGCCCTTCCGGAGGGGGAACCAACATTACGCCGTGTAATCGTCAAACAGAGTACACGAGAACGACTAAACTACCATCACCACAGACGTAACGTCTAGAACCACTGCAATGCTGATTTGGCTGCCTACCATGTCTTCGCTTAGCCTCTTTCTCGGCTCCCAGAGGAATAGAGCCGAGCATGTTAACGCCCTGAGCACTTAGCGCGTCCTGTTCAGTGCGATCTCATTCGACGAGACCACGCTCTAGGCTCTAGCTGCACAGTCCTCCATGGCACAGAAAAGAGAAGCGGGGGATGGCAGCAGTATGCAATGATACCCGAAATCCATAGGTTGTGCACTGTAGCATAAAGAACCTAGTCTTGACGGCGAGATGCACTCACTGACCTGAAATTCGTGAGATACAGCCATCGAATACCAAGGAACAAGGATCTACAATGGACATTGGATGTGCCATTCTCATAGGGCTAAGATGTTCATGTCCTGGATAGCCCTTGAGGCGAAGCTGGCGGAGGACGTCCTCGATAGCAAAGTGGGCTTTGGACGAGCAGCCATTCGCTTGCTTCTCACCATCCAGGTGACTGTTTTTCAGGTCTCCATATGGAAATCAGGGAGACAAACTGTTAGGGGAAATCGGCGGAATGGTCCTAGTGGACCAAAAGCAATCATGTTAGTGTGTAGTCCGGGCAGTCTTCTGATGTAGTATCACCGGGAAAGTTGTGATGCCATGATTGGTAGTGCCTGGCTTTCCTTGATGTAACACTGGAAATTGTGAGTGTACTAATTACTGTAGGGCTCAGACATTGAACACGAACCGTGTCTTATGAAACTGGTAACTTCAAGTCCTATTCGTAGCAATACCACGGCCGTGATGATCCGAAGACTTTCCATACAAACCTTGATGCGGGGCATTTGAACATTGGATTCTTCCATCCAAAGATTGATTGGCAACGGAAAGGAGCTTCTACGTTTTTTGTCCCCCTTATTGGTGCCGGTAGACTTGGTCATTGGTGGATGCTGGGATGAAGTCGAGTTGCACCAACGTTAGAACAATAGAGTCACGTGGTACGCGTGTAGAAGCTTCCTTCCTGTCGGGCTGTGGCTAGTATTTTTGACAGTTGGGTTCTTTGCCAATAATTAGCCGAGACTAGCTGATTTGTGATATTAAGCAACATATTTTACGCTAATTATGTAGCATTAGTCACTAGTACTACCGGAGAATCGAGCCTCATGGAAACTATACGCAGTTAAAGGCCAATCAATATCACCGAGAACAACATAGGAGCTCTGGACTGCAAGGACTACTCTGTTCAATAAATTTAGAGACTGTCCAAGTTGACGCACAGATACCTTTTGTCGGGTAAAGCACCGTTTACGTTCCACAACCAGCCGCCAAACTACCATCCAGCGCCCGAGCCTGTCGTGAATGTTGACCTGGTGATATCCCTACACAGCATTTTTAAACCCGGAGCTTGTTGTACGTTCTTAACAAACTACAGGTAAATACAAGGATGTGTACTATAGCTGGTATGAATCTGAAATGAAACGGGAAAGAAAAGAAAAATCAACCAAATAGACAAAGCCTAATCTTAGCGTCCTGGGCAATTGTTTGGTTCGAATAATGGGCTTTTCGTCGATCCCGATCCACTTCTACCTTCTTACGATGTCAAGATACCATAAATTCTCGAAACATGACTTTACGTCGGACTAGTCATGTTCATGGTCAGCTTGGCAGAGCCACCGAAACGAGCCAACCTTGGTTGATTTGCAAGTACCAGAGATCGGTTCCGGGATTAGTAGTCTTTCCCGGGCGTATCTTTCACATCGTGCCATCCGAATCATCTTCACCACAAACCGGATCTTCCAATAGTTTCCACATGCAATCGCAGAAAATGAAAGTGAAAGCACTCGCAATCACACCAAGTCGGTATGGAGCATACACTGTGGCACAGCCCCGGCTCGAAAGAGTGTTTTCCGCGCGCAATCTCACACGTATGAGAGAGCAGTGAGCCGTTCAAGGCCTATCAGAATCCAGATATCCCCGGAAATTTTTTCCGGAGAGCATCTGAAACTGTTACTCGTCGACAAAAAGCTGATCAACTGGCTCAACCAGTGCTATACTGGGCCAAAATGCCATTCATGGGCTCCACTGAAGACACCTAGACAACGGTCTAGCGACCAACTAGCCCAACATTAGTCCAATGCACCGATGCAAGCCCGGTGTCGCTGTTCCCAGTTTCCGTTGCGCATGTTCTAGGATGGATGAGGCCCGGCTACGTCTCCTGCGAAGCGGCCTAATCGAGAACAAACCCGCCTCATTCGCGGCTTGCGCGTCTATGGAAGGCTCTGCTTCCCATCACACACCCCTCACGCCCCCCCCCTTTGACAGCCTATTATTCGCCATAACCTACGCAAGGTGACGGTGGGGAGGAGGCATTAGTCATGCCCATCCTCGTGGTATCTGGGGAATTGATGCAAGTTTACCGCAAAGTCACATCCTGTTTAGGATTTCTTCCCTTTTATTTCTGTTCTGCCGTTGGATGGGCCGGAAAGCAGTGAGAGGCGAGACTTGTGTAGCCTTTGCGTTGATTGTGTGCAATGGACTACTATCCCACCGCCCCAGACTATCGATGACACTTCCTCTTCTCGACTTGACATTCCGCTTGAGCTCGCTCAGGACCGTTCAGACCACCGTGACCGATTACGCCTCGAAATCCGAGACCTTCGCTTGTTTTCCCAACCAGCCATGGATAACAACAGACAGCTGGGCCGAATGCCAAACTACCGGGCGATCGCCCCCCGGCGAAACGATATACTGGGCGCACACATCCCACCATCGACCCCTCCAGAGGAGAGCAAAACCAAGCGGGCGTCGATGGCATGTCTCGAGTGCAAGAAACGACGGACAAAGGTAGGTTGCTGGCAGACGGTGCCTTCTCTCGCAAAACCTGAACCGTTCCTCTCGCGATTTTCTGCATGGCAGAGTGTCTCTTCGAAAGGATCTTCTATGATGCATAGAAAAAGACAGGATCTGACCGATCAATTTCTAGTGTAGCACCACGACACCCTGTTCCGAATGTCTTTCTCACAACCGAGAATGCATCTACGACCAGACCGCAGATAAACGTCGCAAAGAACACGCGATGACAACAAAAAATCAACTGCAAACAACTCAAGAAAACCTCGACTACTACCACAAGGTATTGGAGGATCTTCTGGAGTCCATCAGACACAGTGACTCTGATCAGCTTCTTCAGCTGGTTGAAGCAGTCCGCCAAACCCCTCGAAACCCTCGTCAGGAAATGCAAAATGATTATGCCATGATCTTAAGAGTCGTCTACACTATACTTGGAGACTGTGAGGATGCTGAGGGGAGTGACACTATGTCAGAGGTCGCTTAGGGTGTAGCCATAAGGTGAGAATAGAGGATAGAGAGAAAATGCGAAACGGAGATGACTTACAATACCCGCACTAGAGGCTTCGTGATCCAGTTATTTCTCCAGACGATACTTAACCTCTCCATCATCGCGCCAACAGACACCCTGTCACCCGAGCCTCGGCAAATATCGTCAAAAGAAAAAGAAAGTTTTTGTGATAATCCCCGCATAATGCGCTGGTTATATAACGATAGTGGTCGTGGTCTTGCGTTGGGTAGCCTTAACCAAGGCGAATGGCCGGTTAAATGACATTTCCTCCCAGAACAGCCCACGAGTTACAGTCAGCCCTCATACGTGGTTAGGGCACCATGTCTCAACTCTGTTGCCGTACATTCTGATCTTATATATTCATGGCCCTGAACTCTGTTGTGAGATTAAATGGTGAGGCGCCAGGGACGGTCATTAAAAACTTTGAAAAAACCAAGCAAGTCAGTTGTCGAAAAATTCAGTACCCTTTCTTTGGACCTAAATCAGTATTGAACGGTTATACCTATTATTTGGGATGAGCTTCGAGATTAAAAAAAGGCTTCCCCCGCCTTCCTCTCCAGGAGATAATATCGAAATATTCTCTATCTTTTATTAGAACTCCATGCAAGACGCTGATCGTGGATTATAGCGATTGTTGATCATATATTCCTCAACCAAAAATGCATTCGTTTTCGTTTTCTGTTCCCCTATCCAGGAGCAACCCACTATGAACAGAGTGGCAGTTCCCTTACGGTGCCAGATACTACAAAGAGTAGCCCCGGGACCGGGAGTTGCCACCTGTCGCTAACCAGCAAACATCCTCGCCACTTCCGTCAGATTTGCGCAATAAGGCGGTTTATATCCCAGGTTCACTCACACATTTACACTCAAGTAATCAACCGGCGTTAGCAAAGAAAGGCAAAATGGGTACCTCGATGCTCTTTAATAGTACCTCGCCTGCGGCTGATTGGTAGCCTGATCCCTGCCGGCAAAAGCACCCCTCAGGGGCATTATTGACGTTGGAAGCCCACCATGATGGCTCTATCATCCAAGGTGGGCATAACCACGTTGTCTGCTGCTCCCTGGCCCATCATAGCGTCAATTCCCGTCTGTTACACATTCCTCTGGTTACTCGCATTGTGTAGAGGTCGTTGTCTGAATGTCAGTTGGCTGGCTGGCTTGACTCGATAATCTCGAGCATTATGACTGGGCACATTCTCATGAAACAAGTTCATGAGTCTGGCTCCTTTAGTAATGTTTATAGCAGCGCCGTGTGCAATTTTAATGTGAATGGGGACAGCCGTCAAGTTCAGCGACGATTTCGCAGCTGCCTCCTGCTTGAATGCCTTCGGGATCGCCGACTGCTGTGTTTGCAACCTGTCTCCCCACCTCTAAACGTCACTTGAGTGCGTTGCTGATTCGTAGTTTGTCTTGCAGAGCATATAGACACGCGTAAGCTGGGACCAAGGCGACCGTTACGGGTTCCTTGTCTCGTGTGTCGCGACCGCGATGCGCGCCTCTCTCATTTACTAAGTATATCGCAACCGCGGTGCTTCCATCAGAATCATGACTGTGTACGGCAGCCACGTCGATATGGCAAACTATAGCAACACGGGGTCCTGTGCACCTCACACCGGGGATATCAGTTGCTAATCATGTTGGGGAGAGTACCACCCTTGTTTCTCTGAACGCGAGGGCGTAATTTCTGGACACACACACACACACACACAAACTCAGAAACTACAGGCGCAACCTAAAAATCTCGCCGAGGGGATCGTCATGTGACAGAGCCTGGACAGTCCCTTAAAGGAAGCAATACTAGCACCTTTGGTCCGAGTCAATGAGGTGCATAATAACGGTTGAACGACCTCACTTGTCCTCTTTTACCGCCATGTACCTTACCTTTCTTTACACACTGAATTGTTTCCTCTCCTGCCTTCTCTTGTCTGGTTCTTCTTTCTGCCTGCCAAGAGTACTGCGAATCGTAGTCAGAGAGGAACGAAATGAAGTTTTTGTCCTCTCCTGCGCCCTCAGGGCCACAAGTCATCGCAGGCGCGATTAAACAATTATATAAGCCGCGCTCGAATGTGGCTCGCTCTCACTCCCTATCTGATATCTCTAGCGGACGGCCGCTCGGACTACTGTCCGGCCAGGTAAAAAGCACGTAGAATCTGAGCCTAGCAAGCGATGATATTCTGGGACCAAATCCGGCGGCTCATTAGACGGTATTCGTGATGAAGGAGATATAGATGAGTACTAGTGGAATGCAAATGAGAAATCGGATTTCTTAACGTCCACAGAGCGACAACATTGGAGAGGTTGTCTCTTTCTCGGATCGCAAGCGGTGCGGGGAGGGGGAAGGAGCAGCCCGCTCTCCCGCGCACGTCTTTCCTTTTCACTATTTTCTTTCCTTATCTTCCTAGACCATCCCCAAACTCTCGCTCGTTTTCTTAAGAACAAAAACAGAAGAAAAAAACACCACGGCAGACAGTTGGTCTTCCCCCATGAAAGCGCAGTCCCTGACCAACGCAAACCCAGCCGGCCTCAAGCGCAAGACCTCGGGCCTGTTGGCCAAGGAGAAACCCGCTGGGCGACGGAAGATCACCCGAGCCTGCGATTCGTGCAAAGAGTATCCCCATCCCCACCCCCGCAAACTTGCAGCATACTGCGGCACTTCATTGCCTGGAGCACTTCTATTTTGATGCTGATATCGGGTGTAGAAAGAAAACCAGGTGTTCCGGCACACTGCCCTGCCACCGTTGCACGAAGTTATCGCGGTCCTGCGAGTATAATGCACTGTACACCCGGGGAACGCCGCCCTCTCCGCTGCCCGGGCCCGACTCCTCGGTTCGCCAAGATGCGGTCCAACGTTCACCACATGCTCGTGTAGCCCCAGTAGAAGGAGCTTCGGCTTCATCTCTCTATGCCATTTCTCCGGGGACACTGGCGGCTACACCTCGGTTTCGGAGCTCTCAGGCGGCTGCAGTGCTTTCGCCTGAGAGTACTTCCCCAGAACCCGAAGCGACCGACCTAGAAGGCAATTATCTGGGGCCCTCCTCTGGGATCTCCTTTCTCTCGAGGAGCTGGAGACGGCTCAAACAGGACGACATCGTTTCGACCTCTGCCGCCCCAAAGATAATTGAGAAAGAGACTCCCAAGAACACACCTGTCCTGTTATTTGGCGATCGACCGTTTTCAGCCAAGGCGGACTGGACTAGTCTGAAATTGCCTCCAAAAGAACGGGCAAAGCATCTGCTGGATGTTTATTTTGACTTTTCAATCGTGACCTACCGCTTTCTCCACAGGGTGAATACTGAATCACTCATTGACACGCTCTACGAGAAAAACATCTCGCCGTCGAATCTCCCTCCTAGTGAATTGGTTGCCAAGGTGGGAGTAATCTTCATGGTGTTTGCGGTTTCGATCCTAGCAGAAGAGCGGAACAGTGGGACCGATCAAACACATACTGATAGTGAGAGGTATGTGCGCACAGAGTTATATCGCTAAGATTCTTGTCGGTAAGATAGCTTACACAGCCTAGCGAGCGGTGGTATACAGCAGCTCGGCATTTGATGTCAATCGAGACTGGGCCGCCCGCTTTGGAAACAATCCAGGTCCGATTGGGTCTCTGTCTATTCCTCCTTTCCTCTTCCCGAGCAAATCAGTGCTGGTACATGTTCGGAACCACCATGCAGCTTGTTACAGCACTGGGACTACACCGCAGACGTCTTACACGAATCAATCGTGGAGGTTCCGCATACATAGAACAAGAGCTGCGTAAGCGCATATTTTGGAGCGCATATACACTAGACAAATACTTGAGTGTGATGTTTGGACGTCCTCGGCTACTCGACGACGAGGACATTGATCAAGATATGCCGGATGAAGTTAATGACGAGGACATGTATCTTGAAGCGCCGCCAAAGTTTCAGGGAGCTGCGGACTGCATGATGACAGCATCGGTCTTGCATTTTAGGTCGGTTACTTCAAACACACTTTTTTTTTTAAAGAATCCTTTCTTGACTACTAGTGTAGGCTGGGACATATAATGGGGGAAATTTCTCGGAGAGTGTATCCGACAAAGTCGTTATCCACAGTGGCACCCTACAAAGCAGCTATCGAACTTGTCGCGGAACTTCAAGAATGGAAGAAAAATCTGCACCCACTTTTCAGCAGCGTTCAGCCTTCGAGCTTGATCCAGCCGCTATGTAGACAGAGTCACGTCTTACAACTTGCATACGGTCACGCGATGATACATGCAACGCGCCTGTTCATCCTCAACGACTTCACTGATCTGAGCCGCCGGCCACTCATGCCTCCTGACTTAGTTGCGACTCATGTACAAAACTGTATAACTGCTGCCAAGGACATCATGCAGCGAGTTGATGCAATGGCCGGTCGAGGATCCATGCTAGAGTCTTTTTGGTTTACCCACTATATATGCTTTTGCGCCATTCTCGTCGTATACATTTATACCATTCAGCAACATAAATCGTCCCATAACCCGACATCTCCTGATCTATCCAGCACGGAAGACGATGGTCAAAATTTGTTCAGCCTTGCGGAGACCTGTCAGGTTCATCTAGCAAAAGCTACGCGCAAGAATTGTCCCAGCAGGCGATATGGCATCATTTTAGAAGAGTTGAGACTAGATGTCCACAGGCAGCTGGCGTCAGATCCAAATTCAAATCAACGGCGAACACCTCTTGGTGTTGAGACAACAAAACATATTCAAGAGGAGAATAATCGAGACGTGGCTCCGAAAACTGACCAACCGCCGACATCCTTGTCCCTGAACTATGATCTCGACCAATATGTGGGTAGTACGGAAAACCAGGACTCGGTAGAATTGTTTGGCGACGATGGCTTCAATTATCTAGACAACCTAGACGGGTCTATTTGGTGGGCGCAGTTGGACTCTTGGGTAAGCTATGCGTTGTGCGTGTGCCGCTCAATATCGCGATATTAATATTTTCATCGTTAGGCTTTTTCAAATTTGAACAACGACTCTTCAGGGATAAATTATTGACGCCACTGAATTTCGCTTTCAAAGTTTCCCGCCTTATATGCAAATCTATACATACCCAAATAGATTCCCCATCTCTGCCTTAGGGTAAAAAGTAAAATCTTATCCAGCACGTAATACATCGAAACCTTTTTTACATTTGACGTGTCTCTTGAATGCTGCCAGCGAGATAATCAACGATTAGAGTCAACAAAAATCATTCATGAGTTGACTGTTAGTCTACAACTGAAGCTAAAAAAATAACACAGTGATGACTCATACCAACTAGTTATAACTAACTAGCTTTGACGGCTTTCCTAGTGCATGAGTTCCAAATATGGGATTTCTGGCCCAACGCCAGCTACCGGATTCGGCTTAGCGTCAGGGCTACCTCTCATCATCGATATTCTCAATGTAATCTAACTGTGGTAGTGAATTCAGAGTAATTGATATCACATGAATACAAACAGGAGAGAGTGTTCAAAAAGCACCCCAATAGGTGACATAAATACAAGCGGTCCAAAGGAATTAACTAGAATCAAGTAGATTTCGCTATTGAGATGTGGATTTAAAAATTGCTACAAGACCTTAAGGGTGCGATATGTCTTGTCCTTAACTTTTTCGTGCGAAGCTGGCTTGAAAAATACCTTGATTTGGAAGTCACATATCCTATAAGTTGCCTTTATTCACATAGGTTTCATGCTTTCCCCTCAGGTGGCATGGCCCTGCTACAATATCTGGTGTGATTATACTACAAAAGGATTCAAATGTATCAACTCATGACGCACTACAACCCTCAAAGATTTCTCATATATAACAGGCCTCTGAGAGTATCATGTATTTATCTAGATTCCCACGACTTACTCACTTAGTCAATATGATCACACATCCGCTGAATGACGTGTGCCAGCTATTGCAGATGGCTCAGTATTATGGCTGTAACACTCCACTGTAATCTTTGTGTTCAAGTGGGGTTTTCTCCTTTCTTCCACGACTCAGCTCTACGGTTTAGTTATATTCAACCTAAATTCCGCTTTAGGTCCAATCCCTCGAAACGAGCTTAATACTCCACAATGTCATATTGCAAGAGACGCCCCATAGGAACATCTACGAGTCGAGGTCAATCGGCAATGAGATCCCTTTGAATAAAAAACACCCTTAAACATGAATGTTAGTCTGTTACCAAAGCATAAAAAGGGGAGTGGAGGGATGGTGCTCCCCGCAAAAATGACAGTTTTCGCTACAGCGGACGAGCTTAAGGGGACTCAAATTTACCCTGTGTCACTAGCGGTTGTGTACCCTCCCTCTTCTTGAACAGGACAGAAACAAACACTTAGTGGCATATGCAGTGGCATATTTAGTGTGAAGTGCGTCAATGACGGTTTTGTTTATAAGAAGGATATTGAATCATTCATGGTATCTGGTGGCTCAAACTATAATCATATAAAGTCAGCGAAGGATGGTACTGAACTTCTATCATTAGTGTTTTACTATCATCTTCTAGATTTGAAACCATCTCGAAGACCTAAGTTTTTAGACATCAGAGACACAACATGCGGTCTCTGGAGATCGTTCACAATCTGACACTAGATAACTGTAATGATTGACCACGGCATGAGGTGGCTACGAAAATCGCAGTTCCACTCTAAACAGACCGACCTAAAAAATGCCATTACATCAATCAGTAGTCGTATCACAGTACAACATCGAATACTCACTGAATGAGAAGAAATTACGCGGGTATTCAACAGTCATAACTGATTTTATGGCTTTGTTGTCATCTTGTAACTTCGGAACAGTCATTCTTGAACACCATGCAAGACATACGGGCGTAGCAAATTGATGGAAACACGAAATGAAAACTCATCACCAATTTTTAATTATTCAATCTTTGGTTGTAAAATGCTAGTATACACCACCGATATGTGTAACAGTAAATTATATATAACCCAAAGTGTGACTGGTCATGTGTGACTCGACATGTGTAACTATCTATGAACAGTTTGAGGGAGGTATAACATATCGGAATATGACTGTGCAAGGGAAGCTATTAAATTAAATTTCCAGCTCTACAAAGGTCTCCTACCAACTCTAGCTCAGCGAAACACCCTGCTCAACTACACCAGAACTATCTATCTCCTATTGATGTCTAAGTCTCCGCCATGGCTACCCAGGACGCAGTATTGTTTTCAAGTGACTCTGACGGGGCTTCTTGCTGCATCTACTCACTAGGTTTTCGAGGTCCGTCTAGCACCGAATGGGTTTCCACTGGGGAATCAGGACAGAGCACCACGAACCCCTTGATGCTTCGTGGCGTATATGGGGAGTACTTTGTCAGGTTAGAAATACAAGAGGTTCCAATTTCGCAAGCTCAGGATCAATGGAAAGTGAAAGGTCAAGAAGGTTCTTTTAATTACTCATGCACTCTCTCTAAATCCTTCGGACAAAGCTTCTATGTTCAATGCCTAGAACTGGGAAAGGGCAATTTTGGTACAGCTTTTCTGGGTCCCACACAGCAAAAAATCATTTTGGACAGTTATCAACTATTTCCGGGAGACTACACCTTCCACTTGCTTCTAGACAAAGTGCAAGTGGATTTGGAGCCTTATGATGATGGCACGAGCCCAATCCTGCGGTTACAGGAGACTAACAGAAGTCTCTATTTTTACGTGAAGGTGATATAAACCATATGAAATGGGTACCACTGTGCCCTCCTTTGAAATTTCTATCATTCGCCCCGAGATGTTGAGGCTGGGATAAAAGCACGGTTGAGTAGCTTCTGAGAGGGTCAGACCAACATCTGCAGCTTTCATTAGGCTTGACTAGACAGCTCTCACCGTTTCCTCATCAAATCAATTTATGCATCTTTTAGCCACATTTACAGTGATATAAACTTGTAAAGAGGGATACCTCACACTTGTTCAACTATCACAGCTTTTTCATTTTGACAATTCGCTAACTCATTTTGAGTCCGTAGTTTCAAGAATAATATATTCAATCTCTCCTGAAGAAGCACGCAAAGAGACCCTTTTTTTCCACACGCAGGTTGAAGGAGTAGTTCCCTGTGTACCCCACTTAATGCCAACATTAATTCTTCATAGGAGTTCTTTAAAATACTAGTGAGGAGGAAGGCTGCTTGGGTTAGAGGGGATTTAGCCTTCATCGGTTTTGGGGCTTCTTTCACGATTCTACCAAGTTAATATGTAGATGTAAACACTTTCCACTTGTATTCCCTGTAAAAAACGCCTAGTGCAAGTGCACATATATAATCAAATACTCACTATTGCAACTTCTCCATTTTAGTGACTAGCAGATTCATCTAATTCTATGATATCTCGCGGTCAAGGGTACTTTTTTTCTCATTCGAAATCCTTGGACATCAAAGGCATACAAACAAGTAAATTCAAAGGTCCTGCCGAATCTAGATAAACTTTTTGTCATTAATGATCGAGTCAGTTGCCTTGGGCTTATGAAAGACCGTGTGAATGATAAACTCAAAAGAGATTTTACTTACTCTAATCATAGGCATATGTTGAGGATAAATAAACCTTCTCGTCTGTCAATCTTCAGCTAACACACAATAACCTATACAATGCACGGAAGGCACAGTTCGCTTTGGGTAAATACAATTCAAGCGTTTGGCGATCGTACAGAGGTCGAAGCCAGCCATGGATGGATGGGATTGCTAATGCTGTTATATAGCAAATACGTCGAATATTTCATCAGAGTCAGGCACTTTGGCGGAGTTGGTTAACGCGCTGCCCTGCTACTCTTTGCACTAGCTACTCTAGGCAGTTCCTTCGGGAGCGTGAGTTCGAATCTCACAGGTGTCGTCTTGTTTTTGTTACAACCTTTCAGGTTACTCGGCTATTTTTGCTGATTTTTTTTTTTGCACAATGGATTCATTGATTCATCTCCTTGAAAGCTGGCAGTCAAAGTAGTGATCTATTATCTTGATGGTACACCATAACACAGGGAAACCAAGAACGTTCGAGCGTGTATGTGACGGGTTCTTCAAAGCCACGATTCGTAAAATTGAAGGGGAGGCTAGCATTTGATTGTTCCAATTTGATAACTGTGGCCGTGCATGATGCAAGCAGTATCAAGAATACTAGTATTAGCGTACTGGTATTGTAGAAGTTAGTATATATCATGGTTCTGCTAAACTTCTTATAGTTCACAGGTGGTAGGCCCACCACCGCCTCATGTGTGAAGGACGTTCGTTACCCGAACCATAAGCAGGCGACGAGGTGAAGAGCGAATTCGACGATGAGCATATAAAGCAGCCTGGTATAGTTTTTCCGAATCCTGCAGTTACATAAATTTAAGCTCTAGAGTAAGTTTGGTACACAAAATCTCTCTAAAGCAAAGGTTTCTGGTATTGATGGAACATAATCATCTGCTAACGGGCTACGCTCACCATACCCCCTAATTATAAGTTTCTCAAGATGAGCTGTAAAATATCGGTCAACAAGGATTCCTTTTCCAAAACTATCTATTGAAAGTATACTTCTATGCAAAACTTTCGCTTACGACTCCCTACAGGGGCCTATATATGCAACCTACCAGCGATCGCCGAAAGGATGAAAGTTGTTCAGGGCCCCGCAGCCCATCTTCGGCTGCTCATGATCAAATAGAACTTCTTTTACCACGGAAATCCCTCAAAAAACTCTGTTGAGTTGCTGCCATAACTTACATCGTTGACTTGAAGCTCTTCCTTCCATTTTTGTTGGTTTGCTAAAATATCTTTTGATTCTGTGATAAGGACAGCGAGAGTTGGTTCAGCTAGTCTTATTGCAGGAGGACTTAACCTACCGACCCTCACTAGGAGAAGATTGCTCTTATTTCTCTTTATTTGCAAACCGGCAACGTTGATTGGCACTTTGGCGGAGTTGGTTAACGCGCTGCCCTGCTACTGTTTATACTAGTAACCATAGGCAGTTCCTTCGGGAGCGTGAGTTCGAATCTCACAGGTGTCGTTTTTTTCTCTACTCCAAGAGAATTATTTTTTTTTGAGTGTCGTTATATGATTATTTACAAATTTATTTTACGCCAAAATCCACGAGAAACAGCCTTTTGAGATGTAAAAAGACATGGTTGCATGCAACGGCGGCTGCTTTGTTGGGATGTAGGAGAGTGTGAGTCATGAAAGGAGTGGGTAGACGAAGAACTTGCCTTCATATAGCAATACTTTACCTGACGGAGCTTCTAGAGTTGGATTGGAGATGCATGATATCAATACCTTGAGATGACACCTTATGAAGTAGGCTGTGATGAACTATGAAGCCTGAGTGCCGCCATGGGTTTACTCAGTCATTGATGAGGGCATATCTATTATGCAATTGCTTGAGCAACCGCTGGCAATATTACTCGATTTTTGGATTGGTGCGACTGCTGGACCACTGGACGCATATTTGGCTACCATCAAGCGGAACCCGGCCCCAGGTAGTGAATAACACCGTCCACAACTGGCACTCAAGATGGTTCAACTAGGGAGACTTAAGGACTTGAATATTCCGGCAACATCATTTATTGCATGCCTGCAATGAGCACCAGTTTTCAATTTAATTTTTTTTTATTGTGAGCAAGATACCTCAGGGACAAGCTCGGCCTTCCTGGCATCGAGCACTTGCCACAAGTGCACATTTTGGACTCAGGAAAAAATAATAGTCGACCCACGCACGTTCTGCCACGTCATAGGCGAGAAGAGGACGTGATAAGCTTAAGGAATGTATTTAGTGGTACCGAAAACAATGTGTTTCAGCAATGTGTTTCAGCAATGTGTTTCAGCAATGTGTGGATCAGGTTGGTAGTCGGAGAGGTACTCTGTCCACGAAGCATCTGATCATTACTATACTTGGCATCTAATCATGCACAATACTGCATGGAAAATATTCTGAAAACATGACGCCGATCATGTCAACACTCAGCTAAAATCAGAGGTTTCTACGGATATATCGTCACCGATCCTCCTGCTCCAGTTTGTCATAAAAGCAACACCATTGTGTACATGCTATACTAAACAATGAAGATGCCGATTCTTGCTAAGAATCTTCTACTACGGAGTAGTCAGGTACTTATAATCTCGTGTGGACACCTGCATAAGTGGACAAAGAAATATATTTTTGCAAAAACTAAAGCCCGAGCGAAATAAACATATAAAGAAATGTGTTGCTTACAGCGCTTGGAAAGAGGAAGTCTCTAAGAGAGAGCTTCTGGGCTGAAACACCACCGGACTTAGCTTTCCAGTGGCCGCTCTGAACTGTATCCTGGATTACAATGCGGTCTGCTGGACTGAACAGTTGAATGCGAATACCTTCCCTTCTTAAAGTTACAACTAAATTCTCCTCTTCTTTCGGGAAAGGAGGGAGGAAGGAGGGAAATGGGGCTACTCGCTGGTATATCAACAGTTCTAAAAGCATTAGACAGGATATTTGATTCAGCAACCGGTTGTCGTTGCCTGGTCAATGTGCGAGCTTGAAGCCTGCTAGTAATCAATTCGTTCATACCGCATGCCTCTATATCTGGAGTTTTGAACGCTCAGTCAAAGTATTATTGTGTAGGTAGTAGGTAACATTTAATATGATATTTACAGTCCAAAAAGATTTGGCGGCGAAAGAACGATTACCTCTCGGGAAGAGTGTCATGTGTCTATGTACCTCCTTTTGTGTATGTTAGTCCATACTTACTCTTCATAGGCCACTTTTCTTGCTTTCCCAGAAGACATCCAATCGGCCATGATCGTGAAATGTAGCAAAACACGAGAAGGAAATTACTCGGAATGAAACTTTTGGGGTTACAATGAGTAGTGGTATATTTTGTACATCTCCGGTGTGTATTGTCCAGTACAGTTGCTAATTCAACATACCCTTTTACACGCCACTCGAACTTGAGTCGTTACACCTTTTTCAAGTCCACCGCATGTTCATTCGATATACCTGGAATTTCATGATTATAAGTAATTTTCCACAACACATAAATGGCTTTCCATCGTGTTGCAGCATCACCGTTTTTCAGACCCGCAGAATGGGCGCGCCACTCACACTGTATTCTCGCCTGGCCTGGTCTCAACAATCCTACAATATCAACTCCAGGATCCCTAGCAGCCGCAACAAGTGAGGTGTCTGCGCTGGCCCGCACAATCTCTGAATTTGAGCCGGTAACATTGATCGTCGGCAAGGAGAGACTTGATCAAGCACGTGAAGTGTTTGGTAGCAGCAGACTCCATGCGGGAAAGTATAAAGTCAATATCCATCCAGTTCAAGAGGATGACGTAGATCTCTGGATGAGAGATATCGCTCCTACCTTTACTGTTGCGCGGAAGCAGGGGAAGGCACAGAACCAGCCATTTGGGGGAGCAAATGGTCAGCATTGTCAGCTGGTTGGGGTAGATTTCAACTTCAACGGCTGGGGAAACAGGCACCCCACGCCTGGGACAGTCAGACTGGCCAAGGTGCTACTGAACGATACGAATGTCCCACGCGAAGAGGCAAGTATCACGACAGAAGGAGGCGCGCTAGAGGTTGATGGCGACGGTACCTTGCTGGTAACGGAAAGCTCTATCATCAATGAGAATCGCAATACCGGGAAAACCAAAGAGGAGGTTGAAGAGAGCCTAAGACGCTATCTGGGTGTTTCGAAAGTTATATGGATACCCGGCGTCGGAAATGCTGATAGCACTGATTGTCACATCGATGCGCTGGCAAGGTTTGCAAGGCCAGGCTTGGTTCTTCTTAGTCGACCGGCGGGACCAAGAGCTGAAACCGTGTGGAAGAAAGTGTATAAGGAGACAAGAGAGATACTCCTCAAGGAACTAGATGCGCACGGACGAAATCTTGAAGTTATTGATATAGTTGAACCAGACATGGAATGTCTAGGGCTGGATGAAGAGACCATGGGCGAAGTACGAAAAGGAGGTGAACGGTCGCCAGTAATGAGCTATGTAAACTATTACATGCCAAATGGCGGACTCGTCGTCCCGAAGTTTGGTGACCATGTTGCCGATACCAAAGCATACGAAGTTTTGAGGGATGTATTTAGTGGGAAGAGGGAGATGAAACAGGTCTACATAAATGAGCTACCATTACTAGGAGGTGGAGTACATTGTGCGACGCAGCAGGTTCCCTTGATCACTTGATACACGAAAGATATTATCAATGGATGGAGGAACTAATGAAACGTTTGTATTTTAGATGTCAGTATTTTATATAGTATACAATCAACGCCACTTCATATCTCAAATTTCACATACCAGAGCATTAGTTGTAAGCTGAACAGGACTAATTGAACGGCCAAACACCGGAGCACGTTGCCGTGATCCTCTATACAGAAAAGCTAGGTGGGGGAAGACCTCTTTCTTCAAATGCTGCAGTTACTGTATGCTGCACAATCTCCAAAGCCTGGTCCCATGTGGTTTCAAGTCGTGAGCTCTGAGATCCCTCTTGGGATGATGTTGGCTTGACTTGAAGGATAGGGTCATTTGAACTGTCCTTAATTAGCCAGTGTAGCCAATCAACTACAGAAGTTGCTTTTTCAAGGTCACGCTCCTCAAGAATGACACGCTTCAAATAGGTTGCCAAAGCCTCAACATCTTCCAGAAAAGGACATTCTCTGGAAAATGCTGCATGCCAAGCAGCAACCGCTTCACGTACATCTGGAAGAGCGGACAACTTCTTCGATGTGAAAGTTGGTCTTTCAGCATGAGGAGGCAGCTGAAGCCGCTTCTCTGGGACAACGGGCAAATTCCCAGAAGTGCCCGGTCTGGATGAAGCTGATTTCGTAGGCGAGATGTTTACATTCAAATTAGAACGCTGTCTCAGCCGCTTTTGTCTCTGCTCCTCGAGAACCTCGCGCCGAATATCATCAGGTAAAGCTGCCAGAAGTTCTTTCGATATTTCATCTACTTCCTCTGGTTGCGGTGAATTCTGTCGTGAGTGTTCTGCAGGTGTAGACCCATTCGCTTTCGTCATGTCAAAGTTGAAAGTTGATTGGGACATGGACGAACGAGTATGGGGCTTGGTAGCAGTTGACGATTTGGAAGGCCGCCCACGCCGTTTTTTTGGTGGCGAAGAGACCTTCTTGGCGTTTAATAGAAGATTACTTGAGCGGATTGGGGGGGGCTGAGCGTGTGGTTCAGATTGTGGGCGCGATCCTGGCCGTTCAGGTTCTCCCACATTCATTGGACGCGAATAATAGCCTAGTATCTCAGATCGTATATCTTCAGGCAATGCTTCCAAAATTTCTGGATCAAGTTGCGATTGCGGAGGCAGCTGGCCACCAGTTTGAGCATTTCGACGTTGAGTCGGAGACGGCGAGATTTCTCGAGTGCGTGATTTGGGGACCAACATTGAGCGGATATCATTAGGCAGCTCTGCAACCACCTTGGGATCTGGCTGCGATGGCATAATGAATTGTGTCCCCATAAGATTCAGAGGCTTATCTGATGAATCGAAACTCGGTCTATTGTCGAGAGCTTCAGCTGCATCAGTGCTAGTTTCAGCTCCTTTTTGAGGGCTATCAATTAAATCCGCGTCATCTTCCTTGAAACGGTTTGAAATTGGGGATGGTTTGAAGTTCAATTTTTGCTGGCTGCTCTCGACCACTTCGCCTCCTACTGACTTGATGGGTTCTAATTTTGTCATCTGAACCCCAAGTCCGCGCAGATCACCGGGCGAGAACCCAAAGCTACGCAACATTGCAATAGCTTCCTTACCTATAGTTTCACTCTCGTTGGTAGCAACACCAAGGAGAACGCTTTTATTGAAGACGTCACATTTTCCATGGCCAAGATGTTTAACCGGTTCCAAGGGAGCATCCGACGATCGCCTCATAACGCGAATAGTGAGCTGTTTTCCCGTTACTAGGTTTTCAAGCAGGCGACGATGCAACTCATCGGACAAGCTTTGCACAAACTCCTCTGCTTGCCCTTGGTTGACGAACCGAATACCCCAATTGATCTCCGCGGAAACTGATTTGCGAACTGTCTGCAAACCAACTTCTGTCTTGTCAATGCCTCTGGCATAGTCCCATAGCTTTGCGCCCGTCTTGGGGCCAAGATGAGAGATCAATTTCTCTTTGGAAATATCGCGCACATCTTTCACGAAAGTCACACCAAGCTCTTCAAGCTTCCCGCTTAAACTGTATGCAAAACCGGGAAGGTCTTGGATAGTCAGGTTTCCTACGAAATCCAACACCTCATCAGGTTTCAGGTGGTACTGTCCAGCTGGCTTTGCCTTGCGAAGTGCCACTTTCGCTTGAAGAATGTTTCCTCCAATACCTATCGACACAGCACACTGAGTCTTCTTTTTAATAGCATTTCGTAGACTGTTAGCGATTTCGTCAGCTTTTGATTGCTCCCGATAAATCGACCCCTCTGAGATCCCCTTCCCATCAGAGCCACCAGCTTGTAGGCACTGCATGGTAACATCAACCAAGGCTTCGTCAATACTAACGCTCTGTACGACTGCATCGATAGCGAGTAAGCAACTATAGAATTCGCGACTAGCTTCTTCGTATGCTGGGAAATCGTAGGGCAAAACAGTTAGTTGTGGGCAATTTTCAAGGGCGCCTTTCATCCACATTCCATTTTTTATACCAAAAGCACGGGCAGGATAGTTGCAACTCGCAATTTCTGAGCCGCTGCCAGAACCATGTGCGATTGCCACGGGCTTGTCTACCAACTCTGGACGGTGCCTTTGTATAGACACGGCTGCGAAGAAACTATCGAAATCGACATGCAGGATATATCTTCGCGCGCCAGGGACACGGCGTTTGGCATTGGCCTGATTGAGTAACTTTTCTTGCGTGGCTGCCTGAAGTTTTGCTTTGAGGTCTGCTTTCCAGGTTGAAAGGTGGTGAAGACGTGATTCCCTGTAGTATTGTTGTATGAAATCAGGATTGATGAAACTTGATTTCCTCATGCGAGGATCCGATAATAATAGAGCATTATACTCTTCTGATGTCATGCCGGGTTTCACAGGAATTGTTTCTCTAACCAACTCGGTTACCCTTGAAGTTTCAGCTTCTGCAGTCTCCGCAGACACAGGTCCAGCAGGACGAGGCTGAGACGCTGGTCCGTCGTGTCCCGCTTCCCCTTGGTCAGTTGCTCCTCTGTTCAGACAGTTGCTGCCCGTATTTCCAGCACCATCCGACAAAGACTCGATAGATGGAAACTCGCCGTAATCAGTATCAGCGCTTAAAGGGAGATTGGACGGATTTAACTCTTTCTTTCCCTCTGACAGTGCTCGCAGACTAGGCGAGTTTTCTGCTTCGGTGGCTGCATCCTTCACTTGTGATGTGTACCAACTATTTTCCGTCTGGTCTTTGTAGTTATGCTGAGTGGAGTTGGCCTCGCTTTGAAGAATCCCCTCCGCAAATTTGAGAACCTTTTGAGACTGCCCTTCATCGACGACCCGGTATTGATCCCAGGGCAGCAATCGCCCAGCCTTGACACTATCCACAACCCACGCGGGCTTGACTACGCGATATCTGCGAAATTCCTCTCTCTTCTTCGGAGTCAGAGCGCTGGCGATTATATGGGTCGCGTGGGTCTTTCCATCGAGGTATTGGAGGAAGCCTCCTCCATGGCTCACCACCAGGTGACGTATATCATTCAGGGAAGGCTGCGTATAGCCGTTCACATGAACCACCACACCACGGAATATCTGGGGTTTATCCCCCGCGGATGCCCGAAGATCAGCATCCCGGTTCTGAAGTTTTATCTTTTTACGCCGAAAGTAGTCCGCAAACCCTCCAAATTGCGACGCTTCATACTCTTCACCATTCTCTCCGTCAAAGGTATCTGTGGATGACCAAGGGTTACCTAGCGCTCGAAGACACAACACGACCTGAGCGGGACTTACGGCTTTCGATTCTCTTGCGGACCCGATCTGAGTTGGCTTGCAGCCGGGAGCCCATTGTGGGCGACACACATGTTCAAACGTTGAGAACAAACAGGGGCAAAAGTCGAGTCAGAGGGAGTCCGACTCGTTCGTTGGAAGGCGACATTAGGACGATGACGTGTGGCGATAACACGCGACGCGGAAGCACGTGATATATCATTCCTGTATTGCCTCATTGGGCTAGAATAGTACGCTTAGCCTAACCGGGGATGGCCATTTTCCTCTTTCTCAACAGTATTGTTGATTCAAGCCTCGACAATTGGTCAACAAGGAAATTGTCAAATTAATTCTACTTATATAGATGACTTTATCATGTAGAACAATCAATGGTCTTCTTCAGTTATTCATCGGCTGTCCATTAATTCATTGCAACGTAAAACAACCTCGACCTACTATTGGTGATAGTAGAACTGTTCCTTGGGTCGGCACGGGTGGGGCCGCGATAAAAAAAAATTATCGACGCTCGGAGCAAGCAGAAACAGGGCCAGTTTTTTGACCGCTTTTGCTTCCGATCGCATCTCGAACTTTTCTCCCTCTGTCTTTCTCTTCCGTTGCGCTCTCTTCTTGCAAGTTGCTCGGCCCAGAAAGACCCTTGTCACCCTCTTTTTGTCTGTTTCTGTCCCTTTGATCACTAAAAGGCGCTTGCACATCCCGAGTCAAGGAACAGTCACTCACAATGTCTGGAGTTCAACCAGTTGCGCTTTACACCTTACAGGTGCCACCCAACGGCATTGTGGTGCCTGCACTGCCTCAGGGTGCCGCTGCCATGGTAATTCCGCTGTTTTTGAACCAAGTCTTAGCATTTAAACCGTTTCTAACCAACGTCTAGTTCCGTGTGAGCATGGCTGCCATTGATCCTGATGCCGTCCCCGACTATGGAGATGATGCCGACACAAGCAAGCCACCACGTGCCACTCTCAAAATTATTCGTTTTCCCGAAGACTTGGATGATGACGAGGATTCGGACGATGACGATTACGAAGACGATGAGGACAGCGAGGAAGATTCTGACGACGAAGAAATCAATGGTGGCCCTAGCGACAAGGAGAAGGCAAAGAAGCAAAAGTTGGCTGCTGCCCGCCAGGCTCTCGACGAAGCCATGGGAGATGATGACTCCGACGAGGGTGAGGTAGATATCAAGTCCGTCATCTCGAAGCTCATCAAAGGAAAGGACCGAGCTTCCGATGATGACGAAGACGACGAGGAGGAGGGGCTTGAAATGGAAGAGGTGGTTGTCTGCACACTAGACACCAAGAGGGTATGTAGATCTTATTCCGTGAGATGGTTAAAGAAAAACTAACGTCGTATGCTTGACAGCAATATCAACAACCACTCGACATCACCGTTTCTGAGAGGGAATCACTGTTTTTCAAGGCGACTGGCACGCATACCGTTTATCTGACCGGAAACTTTGTGATCCCTACTGACGAAGGTCGTCTGCCCTATGGTGATGAAGACGATGAAGAAGAAGATGATGATGACGAGTACGACCTGTCGCCCGACGAAGACGAGGAGATGGGAGACTTTGACATCAATGCATTGCTCGGTAACGGTGACGAGAGCGACGGGCTGGATGACTTGGAAGACCCTCGTATAACCGAGATCAACTCTGACGACGAGGAACCCCCTAAACTAGTCTCTACCAAGGGAAAGAACAAGCGTGCTGCTGAGGAAGAGTCTCCGAAGTCTCAGCCTACTACAAACGGCGATGCCACCGCAAGCAAAAAACAGCAGAAGAAGCTGAAGAAGAACGATGGCCAAGCCGCTGCCGTCGATGCCAAGAACGAGACCAAGGAGACCGCATCTGCGAAGACGGATAAGAAGGTCCAATTTGCAAAGAATTTGGAGCAAGGTCCCACTGGTTCTGAGAAGACTACGGGTACTTTGGGAGTAAAGGAAGTGCAGGGTGTTAAGATCGATGACAAGAAGCTTGGAAAGGGACCTGCCGCCAAGAGTGGTAACACTGTTTCTATGCGTTACATTGGAAAGTTCGAGGACGGAAAGGTGTTTGACTGTGAGTCTTACTGTTGTTCCTCTTCAAAATATTGAAATATGCTAACAGCTTTATGACAGCCAACAAAAAGGGCAAGCCTTTCTCATTCAAGCTTGGTAAAGGAGAAGTCATCAAAGGTTGGGATATTGGTGTTGCCGGCATGGCTGCTGGTGGTGAACGTCGTATCACGATCCCACCTCATCTGGGCTATGGCAAGAAGGGTGTTCCCGGCATTCCCGGAAATTCCAAGTTGATTTTCGATGTTAAGCTTTTGGAGATCAAGTAAAGAGTCTTGCTACGGGCTCGTTTTCGAACTCGCTTGCTCCTGACCCTCGCAACACACTGTTTCTTATCCCATCTTCTTTGTGACCCTCCCACCGTGCTTCACTTTTCTGATCTTTGCTTACTGCCACCCCGGTATCGGACTTGGTTTTGCCTTTTCACACCATAATGCATCTGGCAAGGATGAGGATACCACATATGGAGTTTATTTTCTGTTGATTTCATGATTTATCAGTTTGTTGTATCTCAAAAAGTTCTTATTTCTTTTGTGGCCAGTGGCTGTGTCTGGCTTGTATGATACGGTGAGCCGTTGAAGCCCTCACTATATAGAAATATATCAGCTGTACACGTAAAATCTTGAATACATGGCTGCTTTTTTCTTTTTTTCTTCATTAGTGAGCGGTGGCTCTTTGAGAGCACGTGTCCAGGAGCCGGTGATGCTCCTTCCGCAAATATTCCTCCATGTTCCATATTTGCCTTTTCAACTCCAGTCTCGGCTTTGACGTCCTGTCATGTAGCAAGTCTCCCTTCAATGAAACATTCATAGCCTTGAATGATTTGTTGCATCACTCTAGTCTTATTCGTGGTTCCAGTCACTTTGAAGCCCCTTAACATCTATGCGCAGTTCCAGGAAGCATGCCGACGCGCAAGGCGACGGTCCCTCGCTTCAAGCTCTTCATGGCGAAGTCTGTTGCTACAGATGATCGCGAAAAAGACATGGAGCCGACGTTTCAGCCAAGTGCAGAAGATACATCTCACAGAACGCGCAATAGTCGCGGTCGAATGCGATTGCAGTTGAGAATGAGCGGGTTTAGGGTCTTGTCCAAACTTGGCCTCTGGGGTTCTGGAGTGAATGGTATGGCTCAGAGATGCAACTGATAGTACACTTGATCTGATTCAGCAGAACCGGCCTTTGACGATGTCGGAAAAATAACTACTTTGGCCTCTACTTCTATATCAGACTGTAGGCCCTTAGAGCAACCAAATTTAATAGCTCACAAGGACGAATTTTCCCTTATTGACTGCCCACAGCATGCAGAAGGACCGGAGGTATCATCGAAAGACTCTTCCGTATGTCTCGACGAAGTAAACGCCGTTAAGACTGCTATAAAATGTCCCAGTCACGGCAGTGCTATGAAGGAAAAAGATCATGAGATTGGCTTTCCAACGACTCCGCCGCCACGATTTCCGCGAAAACTTCCCGTTTTTGGACCAAGCACTGTGATTCATCGCACTAGGACGAAGTCAAGGAAATGGATCTCGAACTTGGATGGGCCTCACGCTATGATATATTGTAGTCGTTCGGACGATATCATGCAAAACAGCACCGACCGCTCTACATGCATCTCTACCATTTTCAGCCAGACAAGTTGCAGCAGTTCCTTAGATGGAGTCCCTGCTTCTGTTCTTCTGTCAGCGTCAGAGGCTTTAGATAGTGGGCAAGCTCCCCAATATCTAACTGGCCAGCGTTGTTCATTATCGCCTCCATCATTCCCTCCATCAAATAAAGTCCGGCCATCCATCGTTACAGTCGAAGCAGCTGCAGCGGCAAAAATATTCCTTGAAACCCATTTTAACACTATTCTTTTAGGGAATGATACACGCACGCGAAGACTACGCGAGCTTGAAGAACACCTCTATGTCCTCCCATTCACAGACGACGAACGACGGGCAGCAAAGCAAGCATGGCTCGCTCAAGAATCTGAGTATCTAAGACAAACCCGTGTGTTAAAGAGTTACTCCAATCGATTCGACTGCAAAGAAACAATTTCAGCTGCAGGTTTCAAGACCATCAAACTCTTAGGCCAAGGTAGTTTTGGGGTCGTCCGGCTAGTCAAGGATAAACATTGCAAGGATACAATGACCCTTGACGGACAGGAAAGTGACTTGAAAGCTGAAAGCTTTCGCCATGAACCCAACCTATGCCAAAAGCTGAAACGTACACCAAAAGACACATGCCCTACAAGGTGCAAACCTTCAACGAATGATAGCATTTACGCAATGAAAATCATTCGCAAGGCAGACATGATACATCTTTGCCAAGAGGGCCACATACGAGCCGAAAGAGAGTTCTTGGCCTCTTCTGAAAGCTCCAAGTGGATAGTTCCTCTGATTGCAAGTTTTCAAGATACAAGCTACCTGTATCTGATCATGGAGTATGAAGTAGGGGGTGACTTTTTTGGCTTGCTGCTTCGACATGGGGTCCTTTCTGAGAGGGATACAGCGTGGTATATAGCGGAAATGATTTTGTGTGTTGAAGAGGCTCATAAACTTGGCTGGATTCATCGTGACGTGAAACCAGAAAATTTCTTGATTTCTTCTTCGGGTCATTTGAAGCTTGGTGATTTTGGGCTTGCTTTTGATGGGCATTGGTCCCACAACCAGGATTACTTTCACAACCATCGTTATTCTCTCCTTGACAAGCTAGGCATTGAAATCGAAGGGGACAATAAGCACCAGTCTAGCGATTATTGTCTAGCAGCCGACTCTTCGATCAAATATCACCACGGCTGTGTTCACCAGCCAACCAACCTCAAAGCAGGTGAACGGGTACTTGATTGGCGTGATCGAAATGAACGACGACATCTTGCGCGCAGCATTGTTGGCACCAGCCAGTATATGGCACCTGAGATTATAGCTGGTGAACTCTACGACGGAAGGTGCGATTATTGGAGCATTGGCATCATACTGTTTGAGGTCTGCTGAACAGCCCCTAGTTTTTGCATTCATAGTTAGATTAACATACAACAGTGTCTCTATGGAATGACTCCGTTCTATCGCGACAATCGTGACGACACAAAGAGGTGTATACTGGTCAGTCAATTAGCAATTTCGTCTCTGGAGGTTACTGACAGAGCGCCAGCATCACCGAACAACACTACACTTTCCTCAGGAGCGAATTAGCGATTTGGTCATATCGCTCCATGCTATTGACCTGATTCAGCAGCTTCTACAGATCAAAGAATTCAGGCTTTCCAGCAAGCAATACAAGGTCAATGAATGTGTTCTGTGGACATCACTACATAGTACAATCTATGCCAATGTTCTCGATAAGCCAAGTCTTTATTACAAGGGAAACCATGTTTATCCCGATGATGCCAGCGACATAAAAACCCACCGATTTTTCCGTGACATTCCCTGGAATGAGATGTTAGCTCACCGACCACCTTACATCCCCAATATCGAAAACTGTGAAGACACCAAATACTTTCAAGACGTAAATTCAAGCGGCACAACCCAGGAGAACCCAATGACCACACAAAGCGAGTCTCATTCGTCCATCTCATACTTGGATTTCCTAACAGCAGAAGATACATCAAGTGTAAGCAGGTGTCCAGCTACCGCTGTCTGTAAGGAAACAACAAACAAACACCATGCCGAAGGGGGTTCCAAAGAAGATTCTCCAAAGAAAAAGGGCAAAGACGATAAAAGACCACGCGACAAGATTCTCAAGGACACCAAAATCGGACCAACTGCCCTCGATCTTCGCACGAAGACAGCCTTTGTGGGCTATACTTGGCGTCGGCCAACACCAGTATCAAACGTTCTACAAATAACGCGAGGAAGAAGTTTGTTCAGCGATTAAAACGTTCGGTGTTTTTTGAGATGGAGCTGTAAACAATTGGCTCGCTTGATATCCAGCGTGATCATCTTCCCTACGCCCATGCCTTTATCACAGCTCATGTCTACTATTACAAAAACCCCATTTTTACTTTATTGTTAGGATAGCTGCAGTCTTAACATACAAGTGACAAAGTCATGCACAATTGTGTTGATACAAATTAGAGATATCAATGCACAGGACATATCTCTCGAGGTACATTTGGACTTAAATCAAGAACAGCCTGGTATCAATTGTATGCCAACTGCAAGTGAGGAACAAAAATGCCCGTTCAATGCCTTTCCCGGTAGCAACATGAAGTCAAATTGTAGTTGGGCTATGCCCAATATTTGTGGCAAACCCGAAGGTGATGCACCGATGAAAAAAAAGAAAAAAAGAGCGCTTGCTGTGTACTTGTGCAAAGCCCTAAAGTCAATGTTTAGACAGGAAAGAATGGCGTTTGGAGTACTTGAAAGACACCCCTGAACCTCGCCAACTTCCTATTGAGGGGTGGCGATATATTGATGATGGAAACGTGAGATAATGTGACAAACCAACTGAGTCTTTCAATCGCCTCCTTTGAGGAAAGATATTGTCAGTGACAGTCGCAAACTTATCTAGCTATGAAACGCAGTCTCGTACATGTTTGTCGTACATTAGGTAGCCTCGTTCTCAGTGATACTTGAAACCCACTGCACTTGCAATCTTTTGTTATTCCCAGCGAAAACCAAGAATAGGGCCACGGAATGTGTACTAGAGAGAGATAGAGAGTCCATCCAGAGGAATGCTGCTTGATTCTTGGAGGGCAGATAACCAGGGAGTCTCAAGATCGCAATTGTTTGTAAACCAGCCACTAGCACGACAACCGAGACTCACTTTTCTTCTGTAAAAGAAATGGTTAAGGGCAGGGTAACGTGGGGGACAACATTATAGATGTGTCAACACTAAAGATACTTGTAGAAAGCTTCCCAAGACGTCAAGCGAGCTCCCCGGGCTATCTAGAGATAGTCAAGATCGCGATGTTGATGTTCCTGAGATAATAACCCTAGGAACCAGCGATTCACTAGCAGATAGTTTCATCCGCTTAAGCCTATCACCTCAGAAAGCAGGTGGGGCGGCTAACGCAAACGGCGAAGCATTGAGAGCCTCATCTGGAGGGGCACTTCCGTTGAGCTTTGGGCATAGCCTTATTTGAGAAGTCAGTACAACCATCAGTTTTGTGGAAGGGTGGAATGAGTTGATGGTACTTTTTATTTGTTTTAATATGCCCAACCATGCCACAGCTAGCACACTTTCGTGTGGTGCTTCCGCTACCTTTGGAGGAACCAGCCTCTTCATCACCAGCAGGTGTCCGTCCTGCTCCTTTCTGCTTTTCGCGAGCGAAACGTCTTTCCTTATTACGGTTCAACCGTGTCAATTCCGCCTCAAGCCTGTTGAAAGGGTCAGTTATGCTTGGAGAGCCGAAGACACAAGGAAAAACAAAATCAGACGTATCAAAGTGACTTACAGTTTCTTGTTTCGAGCATCCACCTCAGGATCACCAGTCGGCTGAAGTTCCGCGAGTCTAGGAGAGAATTAGTTCAATGAGACATAACATCGGAACCATAAGACTACGTACTGAGTGTTGACAGCTTCCACCTGGTGTCGCATCTGCACATACTTGCTAATGACACGAGGATCCCAAATCACCTGCTCTTTCTGATAGACATTTCCATTTTCGTCCTTGAAGTCCCGAACGATCCTTAGGACTTTGCCTCGTTGGCTGCGGCTACTCATCCTGCTAAATTGACTAGCACTCTCATCGTCACGATGCATAAACGGAGTCGGAGCGTCTCGAGGCGTAGCTTTGTTGAAATCGTCCTCTTTTTCTTGTTCGTTATCACTTCCTTCCATATCGGACGCTTCGATGCGGGAAGACAGGCTCGCCTTTTGGGCATTCCATATATGACGAATGGAATCATCGTAAGCCTTCTGCTGACGAGCAACATTATAACTATGACCTCCAGTATCTTTTTGCTCCCGTTTTTCCATCTTTTCTTGAGCACTCTCACCGATTGCTTGAAAACCGCCTTTCATCGACGTCTTGATGAAACTGAATGCTTCACCTCGCCCGGTTGGATCACCTTCACCATGTAATTTCAGCATTGCTTTACCTTGGGAAGCCATTATGAAGTTACGACTAGCACGCCAGGGAGCCATTTGCTGTTCAAATCCTTCCCCCTCAGCTTCATCATCTTCGTCATCCTGGGCATTCGAATGGCCAGTATCATGGAGGTGCTGGAGTCCAACTTGCATAGACTCCAACAGACATACATCTTCGGGCTGAATCCAGGATCTAATTGTCTCCGAGTCCGGGATTCCCCCAATAGGTACCCACATCTTAGTGTCTTTATCATGGTGAACAAAATCTTTCATTTTTTGACGATTTTGCATGTCGGAAGAGCCGGGCAGATGTGCTGTAACTTGATGGATTGATACCTGCATATTCCCCGCCTTCTTCATCAGCCGGAAGGTGAGCATCTTGAGCCTGTTCTTAGCCACTGTAGTGACCTTTCGGGAATGCGGTCCAGGAATGTCGACAGACGGAAATTGCTGTCCGGCTACGTAAAGGTTCTCAATTTCCTTCAGATAGTAAGTGGATCCATCTGCCTGGGTGGTGCCTCGGATGACTAGGAAATCGGAGGACTTGGGCTGGTGATTGAAAACAGGAGCGCGATACATCGAGTTTGAGATAGCAGGTGTTGTCTCGCCTGGCTCTATATGACCAAAAATGGAGAAAGGACTTTTATCCTGTGGCAACAGAACGTTCGTTTCACCAATTTCAGCCTTGGGTCGAGTGGATTCATCGGCATTCTTTCGGCGATAGTAGTTTATTAACCTATTTGCCATGCCGAAGTTGGAAAGAGACATTGGTGCCTCTTCTGAATACTCAACCAAGAGCATGGTGGAATTGTCCGCCATAGAAAGAGACTTGGTAGAGTCAAAGAGGGTTTTTGCGTCTTTGCCTTTGATATGCTTGCGTTTAACATGGGAAGGATTTTTGAACCAACAATTCACCATTGGCCGGAATGCGATGGCTGGGCGATGGAAAGATCGTGCTTCTGCAGTAGCGAGTTCTGTTTTATAATACGGCCACTGTAAACGCAAAGCTGGCATGCTATGGTCAAGAGTAGCACTCCCCAGAGTACTTCGAATTTTATTCTGGTGGTTTTCTTTGAGCATATCGTAAGCGTCATCATTCGAAATATTGTAACGCTGATTCAGTCGCTTTGTAATGTTGACATCCATCTCGTCGCGGTCAACACCACGCAGCGTCTTGGGTTTCTGCGACACAGCCTCGGGGCGCGTATCAAGCAACAAACGAGGATCATTCAAGTCGATCACAACCTTCTTTGCGATTTGAGAAGTAAGGCGTGCGGGGTCATCAAGGAGTGGTACGTCAACATGGGAAAGCTCCAAAATCTCGCGCGGATCTCTTCCCAATTTGCGCTTTTTAGTAGGCCGTGTCTCCTCCATGTCTAGAGACCAAGTATCGCCGTCGATAACTTCATTCCGCGATGCTTGCGGAGCGAAATCCTCATCTGCTTCTTTCTCCGATGCCTCACTCTTGATCTCCCAATCCGTGCATAAGACACGGAGGTCCTGCATTGTAACGCCACCAGGTAGGATTTCGTTTTCATCGTTTTCCGCCTCGATTGCTTCCTCGGATTCGGCTTCAGAGATTTCATTCTGGTGTACCGCTACCATGCTCTGGTTCTCAAGGTCGAAAGCACGCTTAGACCCCTGCCCCCCCGTTTTAAAGAAACGTTCCTGGTCTATGCCAAATTCCAGCTGAATTTTGCTAGGCAGCACAGGTTTGGGAGGCTTCGACGGCTGTTTACCCAAGTAATAGGCTTTCTTGTGGCGAAATAGTTCAACAAATCGAGGGAAGGAGTCTCGGTCGAAATTAGGCCATAATGACTTGAGCAGTTCTTCGTCATTCTCTGGAGGAGCTGGAATATAGTCCGGACCAGGGATAGCGGCGGCAGCGGCAGCAGATCTCGCAAATAAAGCTTGTTGTTCCCTCCATGCATCGAACGTCGCAGGGTCCATTTCTTCTTCAAGATTCGCCAAGGGCTGTTCCTCCACATCCCCAAAAAGATCGAAATCACCATCTTCATCAGGGCCGGATTCCAAAGGTGGTAGTGTGACATTTGGCTGCGCACCAGTGGCTGGTTTCTGTAACGGATAGGAATCTTTCAGATTCGTATCGATGTCTTCACCGGGTGGAGACGAAGGGCCATCTCCAAACAAGTCATCGACTTCGTCTCGAATTGCTCCGTCGGCTGGCAGCTCATCATCTCCAAAAAGGTCGCCGGACCAAAGACCATCTTGTCCCAAGTCGGTAGGCCCTTTTTCTGGCGCTTGAGAGCCAGGTGCACGCGCCGCGTCTTCTTCATCCGGAAGGTCATCGTCATCGAAATCCTCAAAATCGATAGCATCGTCGGCCTTGTCACCCGTTTCCAAATCGCGCCCCATAAAGTCGAAGTGGCCCCCATCGGGCGCGTTTATCTGTGCCAGAACATTTTGAAAGTCGTAATCGTCCGCGGCATTTTCGCCGTTCTCTGTGGCGTGAGGCATGTTTGGATCCAGTTCTCCTCGGGTGGTAGCTTGTCGCGATCGGAGGTAGCGGCGAACGATTAGAACCCAAGTTTGAGACCTCCTTAGGGCTTCAGGATATCATTTCTGAGAGTAAATACCAGGAGGAAAGATTGTTTCACCAATCAACCACGAAGACGGAAACGTAGGTGAAGGCCAGCGATGGCTATCCTGGCGGGGACAGATTCATTGACAGAGCGAAGTCAGAAGCGGCGATACGCGGCGAGAAGGTGCCGATGGCGCTAAACCCAAAACAGGTCTGCCCATTTTACGGAGGAAACCTGACGATATAAATTTACCTTTAGACATTATACTCTTACTTGCTCAATATACGTAATCAGTACATATTGTATCTTGAATGTAACGTGGTACTAGTAGTGATTGATCCATTTGCAAATCATGAATTCGCCAAGAGGGAAAATGTCAGCATCAGAATACCCAGCAATCCGTGTCCATATGCGCTACACTTCCATACTAGGAGTTTAATTCTCCATATCGAAGTTTCCATAGTAAGCACAAAGAGCCTTACTCGCGCCTTCCATGCAATAGTGTCTCACATTCACCTTTCCCTCGTTATCGATCATTTTGGCCAGTTGCCTAAGATCCGAAGTCCTTGGAAGATACAAAGCCAATAATTTTGAGAATTGCGAGTACTCTCGGTAAAGGAAGCTTAGCGAGTAAGGTTCCATCGTTTGAAGATTGAAAATCTCATCGGACCGGTATCCGGGTCCTGTTGATGCGTGTCAGTGAGCACCATCCCACAAGTATTTTCCGGCGAATTATAGTTACCTCCCCATGGTGGGCTAGCGAAGACTACGCTGAACGGGCCCAGGTCTTTCAGCTGGTTCTTCATTATTTCGAAACAATCACCTTCGAACCAAGTTATGCCAGTCTCGACGCCATAGATTTTGGCATTGTGCTTGGCGCAAGCGAGCACTGCTGGGTTCTTCTCAATGGCATACACACGCTTCCATCGTCCAGACTTTGCGAATGCGATTGTGTTTCCCCCTGCACCAGCAAATGCATCTACCAGAACAACCTTTTCTTTTGGCGTGGAGGTTGCTAGGTGTTCTGCAATCTTCCTGCAACACACGGTTAGCAAATCGGCTAAGCAAATTGACGCGTAAACTCACTTTGCGACTGGTTCTGGCGTGACACCGAACCATGCATCGTCAGTAAGCCAGATACCCTCCTCGTATTTAGAGAATATGCGGTGGCGTTGTTGCCAATAGCTTCCTTGACGTCAGTAAGGAACATATACATATGTGTATACATGTATATATATGAGGAAAAGAGCAGCTCCACTCACTTCTGAATGTCCCAGGGTACTTCACTTCTGTCGCTATAATGATGGACTTCTGGAGGCGCCACGTCCTCGGTGTCCTCACTCATGACAGCAGGATATTGGCTCTCTGGGCCCTTTTCACAAACATGCCAAGGACCATCCTTCCATCATAGTCTTTTTTTTTTCTTCCTGTGAGAGGCATTGGCGACGGCGGGCAGAATAAGTGGCGCGGGAAGCTTGCACTGTTTGCACTGTTTGCCCACCCTCTCTGTCCCCGTTCTGGACAGCTCGCATAAGATGCAGATCGGGTTGCGGGGGAGGAAGCAACCAGCTCGACTCCAATTATCGCATACAGCTCGATTAGGGGATCTCGATATTGCCTCGCACCATGTTCGGGGCTCTCAACAGGTTTATAAGCAGGCTCGATGCTGACAGCCCGCAACCGAATTCCAGTGACGCCGGAGACAATTCGTTCGGCTTCCAGGTACTCCGCAACAAGGACCCAGACCTACCGCTAGAACCCTGGTTTGACTTCATCATCGGTATAAATGGTCACTTGATAGTAAGCTGGCGGATTCATGCTTTCAAATCCACTCTGCTCACTCGCATGACTTTCAGGAGAACCCCGATCCCAATCTCTTTGTGACTGAGGTACGAAACTGCGCGGGTACAAGTGTATCCCTGGGAATCTGGAGTGCAAAGGTACGCCTAATTATGCTTGCTACGACCGCAGTCGAGGAATGCTAAGAGGACGCCATAGGGTCAACGAACGCATACAATTTCAATTCCCGTGTCGAAAGACAACCCATCATTAGGTCTTACGCTACAACTTGCGCCTCTGTCGGCTTCGCAGCATATCTGGCATGTTCTGTCAATACCTTCGCCCCTAAGCCCTGCATATCTAGCTGGTCTATTAGAACATTCAGATTATATTCTAGGGTCACCTAGCGGGACCCTGCGAGGAGAGTCCGCGCTAGGGGAATTAGTTGAAGATCACCTGAACCGCAGTCTGGTCTTATGGGTCTACAATAGCGAGTTTGATGTGGTTCGAGAGGTTGAATTAGTTCCTACGAGAGGATGGGGGGGCGAGGGAGCGCTGGGCGCCGTCTTGGGATATGGTGCATTGCATAGATTACCCGTAGGCTTGGGGGAGGAAGTTGAGGGACCTGGTGAAGTCGTTTTTGAGACAGCGAGCGATGGCCAGGAGCAGCAACAAAACCCAACCGCAGCTGACTTCCCACCTTCGATAACAGTCGGCACAAATGCAGGGAGCTATCTGGTCCCTGCAAACATTTCGTCGCCACCTCCGTTATCCTCTCCTACGGCCTCTCTCAATAACACCTCGGCGCCACCTAGATCAGGGAAGCCGGGACGGAGGAACCGACACGCTGCAATCTCACCCAGCCGCACATTCGATGAGTATTTTGCCGAAGGAGAACAAAAGAGTAAAGAACAGGACTTTGCACCATCTCGAAAAGGAACACCACTTGCGCCTCCTCCAAAGGCAGGAGGGCCACCACCACTTAGTGTTACTTCGGGGCCGGAAAGTGAGACGACCTGACCCGAGTGAAGTGGACTCTGTTTGCGTATTCACTTTGTACTATTATGTGAGCGATAATTGTTTTCTTGTTATTGTCCCCTAGAGGCGTAGATATGAGAATAACGAAAAAGGAAAATGCAACAGAATTTGCATTCAACTTTTGAATGACACTAGTAAACATTGAGCATTCCAACTTCCAACTTTACCATGACAAATGAAAAAATTTTAGGTGTCTAAAACAGAATCTCTCTAAGCAGGATACTAAGGTCTAGCCTGCTTCAAGTCACAAAACAATAAATATACATAGTACCCAGACCTGATGTCAAGTGAGGAGAAAACGTGGATCTTACAATGCATTACGTTGTAGAGTCTCCCAACATGGGAGTGGCTCACCTTCCCTTCCTAAGCCACTTCTCAAGAATCTCTCGGCATTCTCCAATCTTGTCCTCCAACATGTAGTAGCCCATTTGGCTATGAGCAACGCCGGTGACGTAGACGTGATTGATGTAGTTGCGAGTCCTGAGATGCGTGTCAGCAACGGCGGGAACCTTCTTCTCGTACTCCCAGATGAAGTCCGATACGTTTCTCATGGTGACGGGCAGCAGGGTCCAGGCTGCAGCGGTGCCGAATGCAAGAGGTGTGGCACTGCGAAGAAAGATGCCGCGGTTTCGTGAAACAATGGACCCAGCCATGGCCGACACGACGACGTAGACGGAGCCTGGCATAAGGCGCTCTCCAGACTCAGCCGAGGGAGCCAAAGATGCGACTGTGTTGGTGAAGGCATTCTCTACGCGAAGCACGCGCGACAGGAAGTCGTTGAATGAGTTCTCCGCAGCAAGGGAATGAGCATATAGAAAAAGACGGGCCCGGCGGACTTGGCCCTCGAGAAGATCAGTTACGGTGGGTTCTTGTGACGCAGCAGCCTCCTCCTCTGCCGGAGTCGAAAAAGAGATACTAGGCAGTCTGGTGGGTTCGGGAGCGGGCTCGGAAGGGTAATCCTCGTAGATGGGTTTTCGCTTTTATATGACAAAAGTCAGCCAGCGTCAAAATGAGGGTTAGACAGAGAGCTTATACGCACAGAATTCGGCGGCGCTTCTGCGTAGGCAGTCCGTCTAGGGTATGTTGCAATACCTCCAGCGAGGAGGGTCGCTGCTATGGGAGCGACAGCTCGCTATCGACTGTCAGTTCGGAGTCACTCGGTCCGCCACAGGGCGCAAGGGTGAGGGAATACATACTCGCTGGAGCATTGGCCGGAATGACATTTTGAATTGGAACAGGATTCCAAGGCCAATGGGTGCGGCGGCGCAAGTAGTCGTTGGATGGAGTAGAGGCGGTTGAAGGTGTTTTCGTGCTGACGTTGACGCCGCCTCGTCGGGAAGGGAAGGGACGGCCGAGCCAAGCCTTTTCCGGCCGCTCACGAGAAAAGATAGGAAAACTCCAAACGCTTAGCCGAATAGTGGCTTGAGCTGCTTTTGCTCTCAACATACACGTCGTTGATCGCCTCTTCAGCATTCATTACCGAATATGCTGAAGACCATGCGATGCCGTCCCTGGACGTGCAGAGAATGCCTGCAGCGTATCAAACAGCCTAGGCGCGCTCTTGCAACCGCCGTCGCTTCGCCCGATTCTAAGACGACGGTCGACCACGCTGCAGCTAGCAGGCCGACAAACCAGCGCGACGATGACACCCTTCGACGCGTCTTTGACTCTCGCCCATTCTGGCGAGAATTTTCCCAAAGACGATCAAATTCGTCGAAACGCAGCGGGCTAGTACAGAATCAGTACCTGACCAGTCCCGAAGGCTTTCGGCATTTCGCGCAGTTATCACTGCAGAAATGCCAGCGGATCGTTTCGAAGGTATTGGCAGTGTCCACGCTGGAGGGGTATCGATCGATGGCAAAAGACATGGACCGGCTGAGCGACCTTTTATGCCGTGTGATTGACCTGTCAGACTTTGTGCGATGTAACCACCCGGACCCGAGAATCCAAGAGGCAGCGACGCAGGCGTACGCGCTCATGTTTGAGTATATGAACATTCTTAATACGACAACGGGGTTGCATGATCAATTGAAAAATGCGGTGTCTATGCCGGAGGTTACTTCATACTGGAGTGAGGGCGAGAAGACTGTTGCCCAGATATTGATTAAAGATTTCTCGAATTCAGCAATTCACATGCCGCCAAAGGACAGGCAACGATTTGTCAACCTGTCTAATGAAATCAGTCAACTGGGATCTGATTTTGTCAACAAGGCAGAGCCTGCCAAACCGTATGTGACCTTGAAAAAGAACAGTACTCAAGGGCTGGATCCGCTTGTAGTCCGCCAACTACAGAGATGGAATAGCGTCTCCATACCTACTCTTGGAATAGAGCCAAAGCTGGCTTTACGATCGATCCACGATGAAAATGCTCGAAAGGAATTGTATTTGGCAACGCGAACGTCAAGCAAACGCCAAATCCATCGTCTCGAGGCGCTTCTTTCGAAACGTGCTGAGCTGGCCCAGTTGTCAGGATACTCCACATACGGCCACATGGCTTTGAGCGACAAAATGGCTAAGACACCGGAAGCGGTCTCTAATTTTTTGACTAGTCTAATCGACAGCAATCGGTCTGACGTCCGGGAGGAGCTTTTCAAGCTACAGACCATGAAACAGACGTCGCCACTTCAACCATGGGACCATGCATACTATGTCCAGCAGCGCTTAGCGGAATACTCTATGTCTCGGCGTTCTCGGGAACTAAGTAGGGTGCCAGAGTTCTTTTCTTTAGGCACTGTGATGCAGGGCCTGTCTCGTCTGTTCCATCGTCTTTACGGCCTACAACTTGTGCCTCAAGAGACTCTTCCAGGAGAGACGTGGAATTCTGATGTCCGGCGTCTAGACGTTGTTGACGAATCAGGCCAGCATATTGCTGTCATTTACTGCGATCTTTTCACACGACCCAGCAAAAGCCCTAACCCGGCTCACTTCACCCTCCGCTGTGCTCGTGAAATTTCAGCGGACGAGATTGCTGAATCGGCGGCTATGGATCCTCCGTCACATCCAAACGATGGGATGGCGACTGCCATGAGTGCGGGATTGAACACCCTCCGACAATTGCCCATCATTGCTCTTGTTTGTGACTTCCCAGAGCCACCAGTCTCCGGAACTGGACCTCCAACGCTCCTTAATGAACACAGCGTTAGAACACTGTTCCACGAGATGGGTCACGCTGTGCACTCTGTTCTTGGCCAGACGCCGTTGCAGTCAATCTCTGGCACGCGGTGCGCAACCGACTTTGCCGAACTGCCGTCCGTACTGATGGAAAACTTCGCAACAGCTCCCGAAGTCCTGTCGCTATACGCACGTCACTGGCAGACAAACCAGCCTCTCTCGGAGAGCATGATACGCAGCATGGAAGCTGACCGTACCACACACGGCAACATTTACGGAGCCGTAGAAAACGAAGCCCAGATCCTCATGGCCCTTGTTGACCAAGCCTACCATTCCCTACCCACCTCAGCCATTGGATCCATCAACAGCACCGACATCTACCATAACGTCTTCTCGACGCACTGCGCACTTCCCGACCCGCAAGACAGCGAACCGCGGACGTCGTGGCAGGGCTTTTTCGGCCATTTATACGGCTACGGCGCCACGTATTACAGCTACATATTCGACCGTGCGATTGCGAACAAGATATGGCAAGACGTTTTCCGCGCAGGTGCCCTTTCTGTGGATCGCGATGCTGGCGAGCGGTACAAGAATGAGGTGCTCCGTTGGGGCGGCGGCCGTAGTGGATGGAGCTGCGTTGCGGGCGTGCTTGGTAGCAGCAATCCGTCCAATGCAGATGGACGCTTGGCCGAGGGTGGCGAAGAGGCAATGCGCGAGGTTGGACGCTGGGGCCTGGGGCGTGATGGGATGTCGAATTAGATGTATAGAGACACGTGACCTGTAGTAATTTTGATGTTCCATTAGAATATAGACAATTGAGTGTGCGCGCTATTCATCATCAGCCGATATCGAAGAAATATAGTGATGTTAATTGATGGTAAAGTAAGGCAAGATTTAGAAAGATTACTCGAAAAGATAAACAGGCCCGGTTTTCCCAGAAAACCCCAAACTTATGTGAAATTGTATAATGTGACCAACTCCGAGCTGATGTATATGGTGAAGCCGAATTGAAGAACGGAAGACAACAAATTTTATGCAATGAAAATCCCGAAAAGTTCTCTTTCCTGGAGGACTGAATGAAAAAGGAGAACCCATATGTTGGAAATGAATCAAAAAGGCAAATAGGGCGGGCGAGAATTTCTCGCACGAGACACGATAATCACGAAAACCGGCCTTATTCACCCAGATAAGGGCTTTCTCCCGTATATGACGTGAAAGTTGTGATAAGTATGGTAATGCCGATTGCTGATGCACTGTCGAACTGAAACTAGGAAGACTTCAATTTCTGGCTTTGACCAGCCCAAGGAAAGAAGGGGCTTGTATGAATATGCTGATAACCCAGCCAGCCAGTTAGCTTCATACCACTCCCCCCAGGCCTTTAGATTGTGATCCTTTGGCCATCGATTCATGGGAACTTTGGTGATGTTCTCATAAACGTCAACAAATCCGGTCGCTTTCATGGTGTAGGCCAGTTTAGGCGCAATTGTGAACTCTCGGAACGGCTCTATCTCTGTTGCTGCTCTTTCGCTTAACTCAAGCCAATCATGCAAAGCGTACTGGCTGAAACCTTCGGGATTTGGTGGAGGCATTGTCCCGTCATCACAACGTGGTGTCGGATCGATCTCGTGCCATTCGAACCAACCACCAGGCTTGAGGACCCGCATCACGTTCTTCATTACTTCGGCCACAGAGGGTAAAGCACCCGTCATGTTGCCTAGGCGAATGTAGTCAAAATGATTTGAGTCCCACAGCCATTCCTCTTCCGTGGCGTCTTCGACGAGAAAGTGGACATTGGGAGGGACCTCGGTCGGTTGGACGGGTGATAAGTCCGTGCCCGTGATGTTTGCTTCTGGAAATTTAGGGGCTGGTGTGATGCGGAAAGTGTTAGGATAATGAAAGAAAAAAAAAAGAGAGAGAAAGAAAGAAAGAAAGAAAGAAAGAAAGAAAGAAGGAAGGAAGGAAGGAAGGAAGGCGAATCTCACCCAATTCGATCGGCCAGATGCCGGAGCCGGTGCCAATGTCGAGAATCCGCTTAGGATCCTGAATGGGAGCATGATACAGTTTGCCTTGGTTGACTTCTTTCCATAAGTGATGTTGCATATCTAAACGATCGAGCTCCTGCTCGTCGTTTGGATAGGGGTATACTGCCGATGGTCAGTTTAGTTATGATTGAAGGCTTACTGATATGACTGGGCAGAAAATGGAAAACTTACAGCCCTCATGATACTTATGATAGGTACGACCGTGTTCCCTGGGATAGTCTGTGACACTGGCCGTGAGTGATTGTGTATCACTATATTAGAAGAGGATTCTTAGTGTTGTGTTAGATAGGACGGGAAGCAGGCATGCAACTAACCAGTCTCCTGACGAGTCCTACCGAAAGAGAAGCGAATTAGTCCAATTACCCCCGAACGATTTTTTTGGGTATAGAAATATTGGTAAAAGAGCGTACATATGAATATATGTGGACATAACTTGAATATTGTGCAACGAAAGGGGCGGGAGAAAAAAAAGCGATCACCTACATCTGGAGTCATTACCATTTCTGGCATCCGCGCGTTCGAGGCTGGCAAGTAGGAGACGTAGCATACGCCGACCAGAACAACGATCGAACACGACCCGGTGTCTACAAGGGTTCACGGGTATGCGTATGGACGGACAAGTGGCCAAGTCGAGGGATAACGGTAGACGGGACATGCCGAGACTGGGGAAGACGACTCGTTCTTAAAAGAGAGGCAAAAAAAAAGGCAGGTGGAGAGCAGACGAGAGCGGCGCGCCAGTAGCAGACAAGGGCCGATTCCGTGGATCTGGTTCTCACGGAAAAGGTCGAACGAACTCCAGAAGCGGATTCGACCCTAGTGAGGCTAGCTCTGAGGCTAACGTCAGTCAGGACTCTCAGCCCGGCCGCCTGGGAACGTAAATTAACATTTCACATGGAAACCCTGCATGAACGAACGAAAGACAAAGCAGCCATACGACATGGGAGGCGAGCAATGCAAGGTGGTGTCCCGACGGAGTGTTAAAGTTTTCTTTCGTCATTCTAAGATATGAGCTGTCACGTCTCGGGGAAAAAGTACATGAAGGACGCGACAGATGGGGGAAGAGATGCAGCCTTGTCCCGCTCCTTCCTCCTCCCTCTTGTTTCGTCGCGACCGGTCTCCGTTGTGCTTTCCTCAGGAGGAAAGTTGCGCTTGGTTTTATTTTTATATTGTTTTCTTTTCTTTTTCCGTCCCTTTCCACATTTCTTCTTTATGGTTACTTTGTTTATGGTTATTCCGTTTATGGTTATACGGACCACAGCACCGGTACCATTATCCTGGCACAACTTGATCCCAGCAGTTAGCTAATCTTCATTACTAATGACTCGGACAGCAGAGCCATGACTACAGCGTATAGCGCTTTGACAATACTACTAATTATAATAGTAATATTACTATTAGTACTACGGTACGCAGTCGTACTGAGTAACTCCATACCCAAGAGATCAGAAATCAGTTTAACAAGGGAAAGGCTCTTTCGCCCAAAGTACCCGTACTTCGCGTACTAAAATTCATCAAGCCCGCTCGCCATCTTGTCGAGGCGCCAACCCTGTTGGCCCCCCGCTCTCCCACTCCCAACCCCTGCTCCAGCAGTCCAGTGTCTGAGCCAGGTCGTGTCGCCGAATCCGAAAGACACCCGTCACGGCGGGATCGACGCTAGGGCGAAAATTGTTTCACAGTACGGAGTAGTTTGAGGAGTGAGTACAGGATCCGGAGAGCTTTCTTTGACCACCCAATTTCTGTCTACAGAGGAGGGTCATGTGTTTGAAAGACCATATCCGTCAATGCTGCACCCACAACCGAAATCTTGCTTCCGGCCAAAATATGGGGCAGTTGAACACGAAGGCAAAGCAAGCCATGGGCGCCTTCCCTATTTTTTGGGAGTTGCACCCGGAAACTTTAAGGCGAGTCATGCGGCACACCAATCACCAGCCAGCCATGGGTGGATATGTCCCCGCTCCAGCGGGTGCGCTAACATGCGATGGCACGGTGGCACCCGTTCTAGCAGTTCCAAGTTCGATTTTCGACTGGCTGGAATAGATGGCTGTTCCACTTCGTACCACGGTTGAGCCCTCGGCTCAACCCTGTCCTACTGGCTGCACTCGTCCAACCCAAGGCGCCGTTAAGCCCCTGCCTGCCCTGACACCGGCAACTAGAGCACGGGCGTTCCATTGCGCTGGGATTTCCAGGCTGTCCAAGCCTTTTTTTTTTTTTTTCTTTCCTTTCTTTTTCTCCTCTCCCTCGGGCCCGCGTAAAAGTAGTTTTATCTCCCACCTGTTGCCCTCTGTAATTTTTGATGATTGTCTTCCTGTCCCTATCGATTCCTCAAACAATTCCCGGTCGGTCCTTAGATCCAGGGTTTCTCGAACTTTCAAGACAAAGTGATAATGCGCTTGTCTCTAGCTAAAGCTCTGTCTCCCGAGGGGGCCGTATAGACCGCCAGTCAGGTTACCCATTAACCCACTACGTTCTGTAATTAATCGCTCTCGGATCACCCCCTTGCAGATGTCAATCCGTCTCGAATGGTAATTACAACCTTTCGCTATTTCATTTTGGGCCACTACTATAGAGCACTATCCCTAAGACTTACTTGGCGAGACTGTTGTACAGACGACAGAGCCACCGACTTCCGAGTCCAGCTTAGAGCATGGACAACACATAACCCATTCGGCGGGCATCTTTCATGACGCAGTACTCTGTACGACATCCTTGGGGGTTTCTTTCTTTCCTTCTTTTTTTTGTTTTCGGAAATGCAGCTATAAATGCAAAGTGATAATCAGGATGAATTCTCCGGCCCTGTGAGCATTTACTATCCTCATCTGATACCATATATCATGAATATCTTATATAGACTACTTTCTATGTACGGAGTAACTACGAAATACGGTGCTTCGACGCGTACTCACCTACGCTGTCGTATATTTGTTCGACCGAGACGCTAAATAGACTACTGTGGACCCTGCCCACTGGTTCGGGAAGCTCAACTCGAGGGACCTTTCTTCTCTACTAGTCAGTATATCCACCGGCCAGAGGCAGTGATTATCGCAAAGACTCCGTGCGATGGGCCAAGCCTAGGATAGGCCATCGACTCGATCAAGGTGTCTGCAGGCTGCGTGCTGATGAGGTGGTATGGCATCCCGACGATCAGCCATGCATGGCAGAATACCTACAGCCTGTGACACCCTGATTAGTTGGTGGGATTTGGCTTGCTGCGATTGCTGCATCTTCTTGTGCACTACGCTGTGCCCGGGGGAAGGCAGCCCTCACGGGCAAATACTCATTGCCTCTAGTTGCGCCTTGATGCCACCATCCTCTCGATATAGGAGAAACATGGTCGATCTTTACGAGCGTGATACAATCACAGTTGGTCCTTATTTGAATCCTATACGGGCTAGTTGCTTCCTTACCGCTTGAGACGTTAGTTCATTCAGTATCCTCTGCTAGAGTAAGCAAACAAACAATAATTGCCATTCTCACTCAGTACCCTCGCTCCCTTGCTTCAGCCTCGTGCTAGTCACATGGCTAGGAGCGTGAGGTTGTATTACGTACTTGGATACCGTTTCCAGAAAAGAAAACGGTAGGGATGTGTCAGACGTAGCCATCTGTTTCTTTCTTATGCTACACTATATGTACACAATCCAGGCTCGGTAATCAGTGTTTCGACCTACCCGGAATCCTCGTGATCGTATAACCAGAGAGCTACTACCACAACATCCCACGTGCAATGGATCACTCCCTGGTCCGATCTTGGAAATAGATGGGGCTTTGTTTAATTGCAACGTCCTGAGTGTTGCTAATCCTGTTACTCGGTGTTGTATTGCGAGTCCGGAATCCTGTGGTACTTGGGCCCTGTACAGAGTACAAGTTTTGCCAAGCCGGGCCGACCCAGCTGGCCGGTTTGCAAATCCTCCAGAAGACGGCCGGCGTGGTTCCTTCTCGGTCGAAGGGTCGAAGTGTTTGGATGATATGGTCACACCTTGGACACCAATGCTGCAAACGTACATAATCTCCTTCCTTTTGTCAGGCTGCCCTTCCTCAGTTGTTCTTTCTTATCGGAGTTGCTGCGGCCCAGCATAAGTCTCTTTTTCTTTTTCCTTCCTATCGAGTCCTGTCGCCATTGATTCTTATTAATAATACACGCCACTAACACATCTGCCGACGGATGAATGACGAGACCAGGATCTCAGCTCCACTGTTGCGTGCAGCAACTGATAAACAACGATGAGTTCTCAAAAATAGGGACAGAAGACGCGCCGTTTTAACTATCAGTTGGCATGCATAAGCGTGTATGGTGGAGGGAATACCGATCCAATCGGCATAGAAAAGAAATCCATATCTCGTAGCAAGCGGACGCAACTGACCAAAAGTCCAGAACAACCCGACTGCGAGATGGCGTCGGGCAAATGGGCAAGCTGGAAATGTCTTGCCCTGCTGCTACTGATTATTAAGATAGGGTGAAAAAGGACCTTGTTTCCTTCTTCGGTCATACCGGCGCTGTTTTGTGACTGTATGACGGTAGTTAGCTCCGGAGCAGGGTGACACTAAATCCAGAGCGACGGGCCCAACTGTGGGGTCGCTCGTCCCTCCTTTTTCCTTTCTCCCACCCTCCCTTTCTTTTTTTTGCTGGGTTGCTCCAATGCGATGAGTTGTTGGGCTTTCGACCACTTCCGTTTTCGTCCGTGTCTCGTCGCCGCGTGAGTCAGTCGGAAAGCGGAGAATTTCCGTCGAATCAGGAGATGGTCGGTAGTTAAAGGGTTAAAGTCACAAAAATGGCGTCACCGTCACTACCATATATCGAAAGTACTCTTACGGCGGGTGGAGACGGTTGATGATCAGCTCTGTACTACTCCTAATTATAGTGTCTGAGTTTTCTCAACAAGTGTGCCCTGTTGTGCCTTTTTGTTCTGAGCAAAAGCGATCTTCCTTTAGTGAGATGCCCAGGTCTCGGTGAATAAACTTGTGACGGATCTTAGCATGGAAAAAAATACACGAGAAGAATCAGAGGCGAGAGCAATGAAATACTGTTTCAGAATCATCGATGTTTAATTGAGTATAATCAGATTGAATTTCCATTTTTCTCGTTTGATTGTGATTCGTTGCTACTGATCTTGTGTTATGACTTAGCTGTATACCAATATCAAAGCGGACGGGATCAACAACTCATTCGACCGCCGAACACGCTTATTAGGGTGAATTGTACGTCCAACCACACTATTATTACCAAACAAGACCACCAAGGTTTTCCATTTTCTCTCCTGCTCTCCTCGCTATATATGTATATGTACACTTTCTAGCAAATGTTTCTACAACACGTCATGACGTTTTGCTCGAACCACTAGAGCTGCGAAGTCGATGCCGATTACTCGGACGTTGAGCTTAAAATGTCTATTGTGCCGGTTTAGACATTTCTACTGGATGAGTTCCAAGTACATGGTTCTAATGGAAAACATATGCACTATGCAGTGGCTTCTGCACCGTATTGTCTCAGGAAATCGTCCCTTAGTCGTCTGGTCTCACTGAAGGTTCTTGAGCATTGTAATACGAGCTTGTGGAAGCTGCTGCTTATATCCATTCGCAAGGTCTCATGCATGGAGTTTCACGAGTCTCTTCGCGATCACGGAGCTAAGTTTGAAAATCGCCTACGACATGCATGACGTTAAAACAACGCCCTGGTGAAATCCTCTCAAACCTGAATTATCTTTCTATCAGACAGCCATGTGACAAACACGCTGATCCTGAGATCATTTCGATCCCTTGATGGGATGGACACCCATCGACCTATAGTGTTTCCGGGTAGGGCTGTGGTGCTTTGTTCGAACTGGATAGGTACGTGACCATCAGCTGATTACGAGTGACATAAACTCCTTGGGAAAAGCAGTCCCATGATGCTTAAATGCATTAAGAAAAATTTTGCTTGTGATAAGTTCTACATGGAAAGGAAGAAGGCATCAGAGAACTGATGCTTGAGCCTATTTTTCGAGTCTCCCACCCGCAAACGTTAAACCTCTATATTTCCCTCTTTGGTTGAGACTTTGGACACTAATTACATGTTTTTTGCTGTTATAGACAATCAAAGTTTTTGCAAAATTCTGAAAGGGCTTGGTGTTAATCACTGCTTTCAGCTTTCAAATCCTCTTCCACCTGGCTCTTGACGATCTCACGCACTTTCTCCCACGAGTTCTCCACGGTTGTCACCCGAGTTTCCTTTTGCGCAAAGGCCTTGAACTCGTCCGGAAGAACTTGGTCCTCAAAGTTGAAGCCAGGCTCGTTTTTCAGGGCCAACTCAACAACTTCTGAGAATTTGGCCGGGTGGGCGGTGCACAAAGAGATGTGGTGTGTCTGAGGACCGGTGCGAGCAAGTGACCGTTTCGCAGCGGTCACACCGACCGCTGAATGCGGGTCAAGAATATACTTGTTGTGCTGATAAGTAGACTTGATGGTCTCCACAGTTTCCGAGTCGCTCACACGATCACTTTCGAATGTCAGTCGCCCGTTCTCCAGGATATCTTTGTGTACAGGTCCGAAGCCGCCAGTGGTTTTGAGTGATTGATACCAAGCCGACACTTCCTGAGCAGCTTGCTTCCTGTTAAATTGGTCGTCCAAGCCAAGTGTTGCCGCATATTCTGTAATAGTTCAGCGAGAAACTTCCGCGCGTTGGTACTATCAGACCATACCTTTCGCCAAAAACCACATAAGTCTTTCGAAGTTACTTGAGACAAGAATATCCATCGCCGGGCTGAATGTCCCCTTGCAAGCATCGGCTGCCACATTGCCATTGGAGTCTGTACTCTGAGCCGGGTTCTTTTCGTATCGACCACTTGTCCAGAACCGATGTAGAATGTCGTTCCTTAAACCGAGTCAGCATTGTTTCAATTCAGAACATCTAATGATGGTTCTGGAAACGTTGATCGTTTCTCTTGAAGCATCAAGAAGCTGTATTCTCCGGTGGTGTATTAAGGGTAATGATCGGAAACTTACTCATTCGTAGCAACTACAAGAATAATGGATCTGGTTAATTGCGTCTGAACGAAGGGGGAGCTAACAAAAGAACATACCAACTAATTTATCCGCTGGCAGACCCATCTTTGTTGCGAAATAACCCGCAAGGATGTTTCCAAAGTTTCCGGTAGGGGTGACGAATCGAACCTTGTCGCCCAATTTGAAAGATGGTGACTTTCGGACAAGAGAGAAGTACGAGTAGAAGTAGCTAAAAGTCATTAGATCGAGGGGGGTTTGAGAACACGATGGGCCTCTGATAACTCACAAAACAATCTGGGCCAAAAGGCGACACACGTTGATGGAATTAACAGCGCCGAGCTTCAGCGTCTCATTGGCATCAGGATCCCCAAACAAGGCCTTGACTATGTCCTGTTAGAGTTTTAGATTGTTAGTCACCACACCTGCTTCTACGTTACTGAACTTACCTGACAATCATCGAATGTTCCCGTCACGGCAAGGTTGTGAACATTCCGGTCTGTGCAGGTCGTCATTTGCGCCTCTTGGATTGGGCTAACGCGCCCCTTGGGATGTAAAATAACCACCGAAACATCCTTCTTGCCTCGAAGGCCATAAATAGCAGCGGAACCGGTCTATATTTCGTTAGCGTTTATGCAAAGCCCAGAGTCCTTAGAGAAGGCTTACATCACCGCTAGTAGCGCCGACGACCGTTAGATGATGCCTATCTGCATATTTTTAGTGCCATCCTATCGACTCTATCTGCAGCAATTCCTCGTCTTCAGGGCCGTGAGCCTACCTTTTCCTTCTTTTCCATGGTTCTTCCTCACGAGTAGGTATTCGAAGAGGTTTCCTAAGAATTGTAAAGCGCCTATTTTGGTGTCAGCTCAGGCAAGGCTCGGAACAGCTCAGGATAAACCCACAGTCCTTGAAAGAGTAGCTTGGGCCATGGAATAGCTCGAGGAGGTATAGGTTGTCATCCTGTAAATGCACCAACGGCGTAACATCTTCTTCGCGGAACGTCGAATAACTTCGGTCGACGATATCCTTTAGGTCGTCTGAAGGGATTTCAGAGCTCGATATATAAAGGCTTAGAATCTTGAAAGCGAGGTCTTTGTAAGAGAGATCTTTCCAGCTTTGCTAAAATCGAAATTAGCCTCTTATTTTGAATGATCTTTGCATCTCAAGATGAAGGGTCCGGTATCGGGCGGTTGACGGTCAAGCGAAATCTCGAAGGAAGCGCTTTTATACGTACCCAGTCGGCTGCAATTGGGATCTCATGAGGTAGAAAAAGACCACCGTCTGCAGCCAGTCCCTTAAAGACAGCAGTCTCGAACGAGAGCTTGTCCTGAGTTAGCAGGCAACCAGACGATGCCATGTGATTCGTAGCCTTACATCGTAGTCCCCGCCCCGTGTAGAAAGATATTTCTGCGACTCTGTCGGAGCCGTACCTGTTGGATTGTTCGCCATGATGCTGCAATTGCTAAGCAAATGCGTGTTTTTCCTGTCTTGTTGCTTGACAATTTGATGGTTTAAAGATTTTGCCCCTCGGAGAACGAGGGGTGACTCACCGATTCCGGAACCCGCATCACCGCCCAATGTGGTTAGCGCATAAATACGTCCCACCATGCGCCAGTTGACTGGATGACAATTACTTTGCTCTTGGCTTATGCTTTACTATGGGCCAAGAATGTAATTCTTTACTATATAAATCCTATTCCATGTTATCTCTAGCACATACGACCATAGGGTGTGGAAAACAGGGCTTCCCGTCCGCTCAGCCGTACTTAAGCCACACGCCGGCTGGTTAGTAGTTGGGTGGGTGACCACCAGCGAATCCCAGCTGTTGTATGTTTTGTTTCTTTTTTTTTTTTTTTTTTTTTTTTTTTCTTTATTTTTACTTTAATCTATTTTGTTTTTAAAGCCCTTTCTAATTTTCTCTCACAGTTTCTTTACCCTTCTTTCCATCTCATTGATAAAATTGCTTTTCGTCAAAGAGTAGCATCTAATGCTGGGTATGCGGCTTACGGTGTGGTTGACTATTATATTCGTGTTGTGGCGTATAATATAGGTCAAGACCCCTAGTTGCTTCTGTGCGTGTCAATTTGTGGCGAAAGATTCATTTCCTCCGAAACTCTGAATCGTCCCTTGGCCAATATCTCATTAATTTGCGGTGTTTCGTACATATCGGCGAAATGCGCCGATGAAAGTGTAGGATCTTTCGCACAAGGAAGACTAAATACGAAGTACTGGTCTCCTTTGATTTACTCCTCAATCAAAGGTACTACAAGTGCAGGCTGGATAGAAGCCAATAAAAGTATACTGTTCCAGCTACAAACTCCAAAAAGGTCCGTAGACAATGCACAGCGTGTCAATTTTGCTCTGAAGGGAAATATTGACGGCTTTAGACACTTTCTTAAAAAATAAATTGGCATCGCCAAAAAGATTGGCGCTACTAGAGGCTATACATTACTGTGATGGGAGCTGTACGGAAAGCAGCATAAAACTTTCGGATTTTTGGATCCTCGCTGGAGTGGATACAGGTTATAGAGCCTTCGCTAACTCCAATAGTAGTTTTACAGTAAAGGCCTATCAATCTTGCCCCAGGAACTACAAGATGGCCCTCCATCAGCGGCCTGATCCTACTAACGACTTGAAAGTGGAGTTTAGCTAGTTACTTAGCTGAGTAAATACTACTTTGAACGCGAAGGAGTCTCTGAGTCTTTCCTTGAATCGGTATCTACATGCATTATGCCTGGACTTCTAGGTCAGACCGGACACTGGTGGAGGACCAAGCCGCAGTTACAGCTATCAGTGCAATGCCGCCTATCCCGTATCACGCATCTATACCAGTGTTCTATCAGGCAGCTCTGATAGCGACGACACCGACGGGTTACTTGTGGCTGCACCTGTAAAAACTCCGGGAGATCCAATTATCGTGACTGGATGACCGTGGTTGGTTGTGTATGCTGCACAGGTCATGCAAGTGCCTACAATAGCTTCCTTTTACGCTATTTGGACCTTGTTCATGTCGAAATTAGACTTGCTGGCAATAGCTATTACTGTCAACTGTTGTCTAGAGTAAGAAAGATAGTATTTTGAATTCAGATGTAAACATAGGTCTAAGTGATAAGAGAGAAATCCTCCGCGGATTCAAGATATTCATTGTACAGTCTCCGGGGTATTTTGTACATGGAAAAGGAAGGGAGGGCGAATAGTGGGGGCACGAGTACCAAACCCTAAGCCTAGACTTGGTGGGAATAGTATTAACTAGTTGCGGTATAGCTAACTATTCAACTGTCAATTAACTTGGACTAGCTAGGTTTGCCAAGGCCGGGGTTTCGAGTATCTAACCTTATGTAGTAGGGGCTCTAACTTAATCAGTGACAACCACAACATATATATCAGCAACATAGAGTTACAAGCGATAGAAAATGCAAGTATTTCTGCTTGATGAATTGTTACTTTACTTGTACGAGGAGTGCACTAACCTAAAAAATCAAATAAATTGGCAGAAATTTTGCTTACACGAAAGTCCAGATCGTTCAGCAAGTGGCCATCCCCGAAGGTATTGAAGGTACAGGGATCTCGCCAAAATCCACCTGCCGATTGGACAGCTTGCATCTTCACAAAAACCTGGTAGGAAAAGTTTTTCTCCGCAATCTGAACAAATAAAATGGGGAAATTATAAATACCCCGCTTATATTGTTGATCTTGATCTCTCCATCAAACCAACCCGCACGATCTTGTTAACGGTGTTAAGCGTTAGAGCTTCGCTGTATCGTCTTGCATCCTCTTTGAAACTTATTACTACTCAGAAGGCGTCTATCATGAAGTTCGGCGAGAAGTTTAGTTTATTGCGGTTGCCGGTGTGGGATGCATACTATTTCCCATACGCGCAGCTGAAAGCGCTTAAGAAAGTAGCAATAACACGGGCGGTTCACGATAACTCTGAACCAGACATGAAAGGTATGTTAGGCAAGCTAATACTGTTATGTAAATTGACTATATCTTGCGTAGACTTTTATACTTGCTTAAACCACGGCGCCACCACCTTGGACGCATTCTTGCATGACCACTATGCTTTCCTAAGTTGTAAAGAACAGAGCTTCTACAGCATCTACGGAACAGACTTCTTGAACTCTCCCTTATCTCGCTTAGAGCTCCTAAGCCGTTCCGAGCTCGAAGATATTCGCGCAGTTGCCACGGAGCTTCGTGAAGAATATTCAGAGCTTCAGTGGTTCAGCCGATTGAACCACGAAGCCACTTCTAGAATATACTCCAAATTACAAAAGGTCAATGGAATGCTGATCCAGCATGAATGCTTTACGAGACTTCTAGAAAAGACACTCAATTGTGAGACAAAGTGTCTGAAGCAGATTGAAAGGTTGTTGACTCTGATCAATGATATCAGTCGAGCCTCTCTCCTGCCTCAGCCTGAATCTCACTCAATAGACTTGTCTCAGCGCTTAAAAATGATTGACGACACAAATCCCGGAATAGCTTCTTATTTAACCCTCATTGCCAGATACATAGTAGCAGATCAAGCTCCTGATCTGGTCGACGTATTTGAAAAAGTACATTCGTTATCGCACGCGGGTCCTGCGGGAAAAATCAACTTTTTTTATAAAGTCCTGGTTTTGTCAGTCTCAGGTGGGGCCTGGCTATGTGCAAAAGCCTTGGTCACAAATTTTAAACAGCTTTGTTACCCGATAGACTTTGATTTTATCAACTATCTTATCGGGTTCATTGGCAGAAACTGTCATCATAAGGACGACGGCAACGAGAATGATGACTATGCCACTTATAAAGATATATCTCTAGGGTCTATATCTTCAAATTGCAGTTATGCAGGAATTGACTTGTTAATCCATATATACGAGAACGTTAGGCCTGGAAACGATGTTTTTCTACAGAGAAAAGACGATCTCGGGCGGTATCCGCTCCACTACGGTGCAATATACGGTTTGACCAGGGTTTGTGTGATAGTCATGCAATACCTGCATAAATTACATGGAAGCTTTTTCACCAACCGGGAAGCTATTTTGAACCCGGATGACGAAGGGTTTTCGCCACTTCTTTGGGCCGTCACTCGCGGTCATGTCGAGATAACAAAACTCTTCTTAAACCTCCTGAATGTCGACATTTATACAGTCAAAAACATCGGGGACAAGGAACTAAGCACAGCTTTGAGCAAAGCATTGTTCGCTGCCCTTAGGTACCAGAACGATGATATAGTACGCCTTCTTGTATCGAGTAATATCGATATCAACTACCAGTCTATCAGTGGGAAGACCGTCTTGTATTTGGCCGCTGAGATGGGACGCGAAGACTATGTCCACATGCTGTTGGAAAATCCTTCCCATCAAAAGCTTGACATTGATATTCGGGAAAATACACGTGGTTGGACGCCATTGTTCATCGCAGGTGCAAAAGGCTATCTTCCTCTTGTTGAACTGCTCCTATCCGCCGGGGCAGATGTGACTTTGACCGATTACTTGGGATGGACAGCGAAAGAACATGCTGCTTTTAGAGGACATCTACCGACGGCAGAGAGACTTACATCAAATTCCGCTGCGGACGTGCACAGAGGACCCGGTCATACCTCATGGAGAATGAAGGCGACTTCCAAACCTTATCTACAAGGTGACTGGAGTTATCTGATAGTCAACTTGGGGGTCATGCAAAGAGGGAAAACACCAAAACGAACTGATCTCAAATATCTCGAGCCGGAATTACACAGTAGGCAATCCGACGCCATGTTCTCTCTAGAGATTTCAGTGCCGTCAATCAAAACCACCAGCCATTTACTGCGATTGCCATATCTGGGTGACGCAGTTGATGACACACTTATTTTTCCTGTTGAGAATCCATCAGACACACGTCTTGTGTTCAAGATTTTTCTTGCTAATACCGGGCTTGGTCTTAAAGGCAAGCTTGTCGGCAGTGGTACAGTGCTTCTACAGGACGTTGATGACCGTTTTGGGGCGCGACGCGAAAGCTTGATTCGAGAAAACGCTGTGTCAATATTGGAAACGGGGACAATGAATTTCCTTGGCACAGTAACGTTCACAAATGTCCTAGCCAGGCCATTTCCACACTTGCATGCTCCTACTCCAAGTGCCGCCTATTTCAAAAATCTGGACTCGGTCCAGCTCATAGGACATAGAGGTAAATGCCTCCTTTCGGATAACTGAGTCTGTCTGATTGGCATGTAGGCCTTGGCCAGAACATCGATGGCGGTGAACACCTCCAACTCGGGGAAAATACAATGCAGGTAAAACTGTCGATCATTACGATACGGTTCGGCTCACTAACGCAACCATCATAAGTCTTTTCTTGCTGCTGCACGATTGGGAGCATCTCATGTGGAGGTACGTTATACCCATGCAGGAGAAGAAAAGGTTAAGAAACTATTGTTCCGGTCCAGTTCTGACAAATCGCAGTTCGGTATGAATGATACCCGTGAATTCAATGATTGTTTGCTTGTTCGCATATATGCTTATGAAAATATGCAGACGTACAATTAACAAGGGATCTTGTACCAGTACTTTATCATGACTTCTCCTTGAGCGAGTCGGGTACTGATATCCCAATACATGATCTAACTCTAAATCAAGTAAGTATGCTACTATTCCACATACGTTCATGACCGGCTCTCATTACTCTAGTTTATGTACTCTAGCAGTGCACACACAGCACGGGAGGATGTTCCCTCTGTGCTGGGTAAAGTAGATTCGCAGACAGTAGCCCTCAGCTCCGACAGACATTACTTACGTTCGCGCTCATTGACGCGAGGTTGTCAGGATAAAGCCAATGAAAACCAAGATAGAATTAAAAACACCATAGACTTCGCCAAAAAAGGGTTCAAACCGAATATGCGCGGTAGTGTTATCCAAGATTCCTTTGTCACCCTCGAAAAAGCGCTCCGCGAAGTCCCCGAATCCATTGGGTTCAACATAGAATTGAGTGTGTCCACTCCATCCGCATTCTCATGCAAGCTAGATTCCTTGGCTAATGATAACAGAATATCCCCGTATCCATGAAGCTCTTGGGGCTAACGTTGCTCCTGTAACCACTGACCTTAACGTCTATATTGACACTATCCTCTCTGTCATTTGTCGTTTTGCTGGCAACCGCAACATCATCTTCTCTTCTTTCACTCCAGAAGTCTGCATCTTGCTCATGTTGAAACAGAGAGCCTACCCTGTGATGTTCATCACCAATGCCGGTAGGCAGCCAATCGATGATAAGGAGCGTCGGACGGAAAGCTTGCAAGCAGCGGTGCGTTTTGCCACACAGTGGGGCTTGGCTGGTGTTGTGTTCGCTGCAGAGGTATTGGCAATGTGCCCAAGGCTGGTGGGTTATGTGAAAAGCAAAGGCCATATTTGCGGAAGTTATGGGGTACTGAACAATCAACCGGAAATTGTGAAGGTGAGCCTTCCCCTCTGCATTAAAGTTGCTACGTCCAGCCAATATTACTACGAAACGTGCCAAATTGCCTGGAAATAGCTGTGGCTAATTGTTAAATAGTTACAAGCGAAAGCTGGTGTGGACCTGATAATAGCTGATAAAGTTGGGCTGATATCGAATGCCCTCAGAGATATGCTTGTGGACAATCTGGTAGACTCGAGCTCATCTTGAAAAGTTCGAAACGACAAGAGACAGTTGAAGCCCAAGATAGCAAGGTCCCACACCGTTCTGTGTAGTGTCAGATTACTGTCTTCATTGATTGTTTCGCACGGCTTAGATGTCCATACTTGGACTTCCCAACCAAAACTCCTCTTTGTATACATAATCTCTATAGAGCTTTACAGGTGCAAAAGAAGTCATTGTTGTGGACGGTCTCACTGATGAATGGGGTAAAATTTAGTCAATTAGAAATTTTGTATCAAGACCTTGTAATATAGCATGTCGGGAATGCTTGGCAACAGCTCATATATTGGAAGCTTTTGAATCATATCAACCTGTCATACAATAGCATAAAAACCATAAAAAATGCCAGCTATGCCTTTGTCGTCGAGAACCACTCGTGAATCCATTTTCGAACCCAGTCATCTTTCACACCGTCTACTGCCTCAAGCTGCTGGCTGACACCTGCAGTCTTCGTAGTTGAGAACACATTCCGACTCGTTGCATTCGACCCTAAAGTCTTGTCGGAAATTGCTTGATAGAAGTCAAGCAGCTTCACTGCGGGGATTTTCTTGATGAGTGACTCCATTTCGCCTTCAGCAAGGGCCTGGTGACTGCCCGCAATCTGCTCCATGTGTCCTCGCACCCTGTTCACCCACTCAGGAAGAGATAGAGTATCCACCTTTTCCCCTGAAATTCTGGACAGCTCATCCGTCACGGTCGGTTTTATGGCACTCCATGACGTAGGATGAAGATTTAGAGGATGGAAAACTTGTATAGATGATGCGTTACCGCCTGCCAATGCAAGCTCAACTAGCACCCCTGCGAGGAGGTCAGCCGGAACCCAGTCAATATTATCAAGCTCTGGTCCCAAAGTATCCGGCACAGCCCCAATGTGAAGGGAACTGATGACGAGACTCGGGAACCACTCGGTCTCGTTCCACAGATCTCGATTGCGTACTGCGCCGGCTACCTGGCCTACACGCGCGATGGATGCACGAAATCCAGGTCTCTTCTTCGCCGCGTACTCTAGCAACCTCTCTGCAATATATTTACTGCCGACATAGCCGTTAATAGACGGCTCGTGGTTAGTTATTACCTCCTCGGGGACCACTTCAGACTCGCTTTGAAACGATGCCACTGAGCTGAATGAAGAGACGAAAAAAAGACCCGGGGACAGCGCCGAAGACGAGCAGAAGTCAATCAGATTTACAACACCGGTAAGTTGTGGCTTGAAGGATGATAACGAGAGGTTGAAATTGACTGGCCAGGCGTTATGGATAACCAGGGTGACACTTTCGCGAAGTTGCTCATATACTTCTTCGGTTAGCGCGAAAAATTTCTCGGCGAGATCTGCTTTAAAAAAGTTGACTTTGGAAGTCTCAGGGTCAAAGGGAGGTAGCCCGCGAAACTGGTGGAGTTCTTTGTGCTTCTTGATGCTATCTTCCTTTTCTCTCCGGTCCAGGCACCAAACCCGTTTGATCGACTGATTGGCAACGAGTTCATCAAGTATATATGAGCCAATATTACCGGTTGACCCGGTTAAAATGACTGTCTGTTGTTGCGATGGTCTGTCAATCAAACCCTGATATTCGCTTAGGATGCTACGGGCTTCTTCACGAGCAGCCTCCTTTTGAGCCTCCTCCAGCTCTCGCTCATTATGGAGAAGTTGCACGATAGCCTTGGAGAGCCCTTCCACCGAGGGGTGAGTATAGACTGTTGGAACAGAAACTTTCGAAGTATGTAAGCCCTTTCTTAACCAGCGAACTAGGGTGATTGCTTGTAGGGAGTCTATGCCCTTCAGGAAAAAGTTATCTGTATGATCAAGAGCAGACCACCTCGTTATGGCCAAAACACTTTTTGTGATAAATTCAGAGATTAGATTGACATCGTCGACCGGGCCGGGACCAGTTACTGCATCGTTTGCCTGGGCTGTGACTCGATCGGCATCCCTGTATAGGGCATCGAGTTCGTCCTTATACAATGCAAGCGTGCCGGCGCGCTGAATGGTCCCTTTACCTGTTCTGATCACTGGTTTTTCTGGTGTTGTAAACAGAATATGAGATTGGGCAACCCGTGCATGCGCAGGGCACTCCTGGTTTGCTTCTTCAATGCTCGGCCAGATCTTTTCGATCAAAGCCGCTCGGTCGCTCGGCGACGGTGCCTTGCCGTCCTTAGAGGGGGCCTCGATTATTAAGGAAGCCTGGAATCGTTGATTCCCTGCTACTATGGCAGCTGTTACATCGGAATTCCGAGAGATGATGTGCTGCTCCATCGAGATAGGGTTCGTTTTCTCGCCGTTGAGGAAGACGATAATATCGTCTGCCCGGCCAGACCACCTCCAAAGATCTCGTTTCTGAGGATGTCGCACGAAGAGATCACGGGTGCCGTACTCTGTGAGGTCTGGGAACAGACTGAAGACGGGTATGTTAGGTTCTGTAGCTTCATTTCGGACGAGGAAGAGTTGATGTTCCTCGTCACGGTACGGTCGAAATTCAGGCCCAATACCCGGGTGGAACTGTACGTATTTCCAGTCCAGAGGATCACGATCATCCGCTTGTAGAAGTGGCACCATACCGAGCTCTGTGGCGCCGTATTGATTGAAGATCGGGATTCGCGAAGCGACTCTATCACCGAGTTCTTTTGGGAGATCTCCGCCGACGTACATGATAGACTGCAGTCGATCAGCGCAAAAGTCGAGTAGCTCTGGGCTCTGTCCTAGCTCGGCTATTATAGAAGGCGGGATAAACGCAATGTCGACTGTTGTCTTCTTCAGCGCCTCGACCATACCGGCTGCCGAGGGAATAGAGCCAGATGTGGGTAATACCATGATGGCACCCATTACAATGCCCCATAGTAATTGCGAACCTATACCACCTGCCTGCTAGTGTTTCAGCAACCGTATAGTCTGGCAGGAAGAGGAAAGCGTACATGAAATGCTGGAAAGGGCAGAAAGATCTTCTTTCCCTTGACACTTTGATCTTGACTCTTGTGACCGGCTGGCGGATCGGACGTGAGCATAGTAATGTTCTTAGACACGTGCTCATGGCTTGTAGCGATCGGTTTTGGAAACCCGGTTGATCCAGAAGTATGACTGGCAGCCGTCAGCCATATGCATTTCAGTTACACATAGATATCCAGAAGCATACACGGTCAGATGTGGAAGAGGGGCAGCCTCCGAAAGAGTCTTGGTATAGGGAAAAGGAGGATAATCGTTCTCTAACAGCTCATCCACGCTGGCCACATTAAGAACTTGCAGCTCACGGGCTTCCAATATTGCATTTACTGGAGGCGGGCGCGGAGTAGGGGAAATGAGCTTGGTGCATTTCAGCGTCTCTAGTAGATTCCGATGAGCCGGAATACTGTTTCGTGGTGATGGGAAATACATCTATCACGATTATAAGCATAATGTTTTTTTTTTCTTTCTTTTTCTTCCTCTAAAAGGAAGCGATAGTTCTTGCTCACGCAGTAGCCAGCTTTAATCGCACCGCAATGCAATACTGGATATCGCATGTCATTAGGACCAAAGTACGCAAGTTTCTCATAGCCGTCGCCGTGGCCTATCGAATCGACTATCCATTTGGCGACTCCATTGATCGCATTTGCAAGCTGTTGGTACGTGACCGATCGGTAGCCATCGTCGTACGCGAGGACAGCCTTGGGATATTCCGCGAAAATGGCGTTAGGGCTCGCTTCCGCCAGGCGGTCGACGATGTTTGGAATAAGCAAGCCGCGCGGGTCCAAATCAGCTCGGTTATCGGTCATATTATCAAAGTAATAACGGTTGCCAATTGATTCGATCCGCCTGTTCAATGTTCAGCTGTTCAAAGGAGACTGAAGATTGGTTATGGGACTACTATGTATAGTTGAGTTGCAACATTAGATGGTTTCCGGAGATTCGAGTTCACGGCCAGACCTCCCCCATTAATATCGCGTCAAACAAAGCGATAGCCAGGAAGCCTGCCCCTCTTGTTCCACCGTGGAATCCGCATGGCGATCCCGCAGCGAGCCGGCGCAACCGAGATGTGTAATAAAGTGTGGAGTTGACAAGGGCATTGGATGTTGTTAACTGTCTATATTAAATCCGGATTGAAAGCGAGAATGGCCGGTTACATGGTATCGTACGGGTTTTTCAGCGGCGTTCGTACCGTAACGTGTATCGTGGCACGATCCGCTAGTCAGCTTCTGGGGAGGGGGGGNGGTCCAGATCAAAGACTCAAATATGAGCGACCATACATGCCACATGTCTCCCTTACGGGCATCGGGGGTCGGAAAGCCCCACCAACTAGTGATTGATCTGCGCTTTTGGAAGCCTGTAAGGGAGTAGCTGCACGGACGGCCTCGTAATGATGTAGTTGCTCTTGAAGTTATCATGAAAGCACTATAGCACTATCAGCCACTGTACGAGGCTTTACAGCCCCAAAATGCAATACAACAAGCATTCCGGGTCGTTTTATGTTATCTCCCAGGCGAGATAGACAATTGGATGGGCGCTTTCATGCTACTTGGCCGTAGCAGAAGAGCTTTGTACGGAAGAAACAACATCAAGCAGCAAGTAGGATTGCAGTGGTATAAAGAAAAAGGGTCATACACATCATTAATGACCGTTAAGAAAACAACAGGCGAAAAAAGCATTGAATTTCAACAAGTCATAATGCATACCCTATCTCGGGTTGGCGTTGTGTGTCTGTGGTAGCCATTGATCGCCTGGCATCTTTCGATGTAACCATTCCGTCCCCTTCAGAGTCTACCTCGGAGTCCAAGCCCTGGAACTCTGATTGGGGGTGCAGCCTGGGGTCTCGAAGACTGCTGTTTGCGTATGTTCGCCGCACTGAGGGTTCCAGTTCGATATCATCCGTAGACCTAAAGGGGGTTTTCCTCCAGAGAAAGCGGGCCAGTGGCCGGCATGCGATAAGGCATGCGGCAATCAAGTAAATGCTGCTTTCGATCATGGTCCATATCACGAGGTCAGTACCACTCCAAGTCACGTCGACCACTGCGTCAATGGCGAAGAATTTAGCGAAGCGGAGGATAGAGAAGACGAGACCACTACATGTAATCAGAAATCATTGCGACTGGGGAGAGTCTGAGACTGGAGGGGAGTTATCCTACACACTGCCCATAGCTAAGGTAATGAAGATTCCGAGCTTCACTCTGACAGAACTGTACATCTGGAGAATGGTTGGCACCGGTAGGACGAGCATGATAGCATCCGTGACAATGTTGGCAAAACTGGTCCACCGAAAGAGGGAGTTCGTGTCTAAGCAGCTGGCATTTCGGGAGTGGTCCCAGAAAGCGTGCAATGGGATGCAGATCAACAACACGGCAATGATGCTAGATATGCAGTTCAATATCACCACGCAGCCGATCGCGTAGCAAGCGAAGCGTAGTCGTTGTCGACTGAAGATATTGAGATAGAGTACGAGAATCCCCAGCTTCGGGGTCACCACGGCCAGCTGGTAGAGAACGGCGAGCACCAGGGTCAGTTGTGCCCATAATTTTACCATATCGGGGTCTATCATAATCACGCGATCTTCGTGGAGACCCAAGCCGGCCAGGTTCACATCAACTGATTCGTTCTTGTCAGGAACCCTCTGGTTTTGTTTTTCCTCCCGGAGAGGTATAGTTTATCAAAGCAACCTACCTATGGAGCAGGCGAGGAGGGCGAGCGAAAAGAGAAAACCACAGAAGATCCATCCATCATCCGAACCGAACTTCAGGTGGCCGATTCGCTTTGAGCTGAATCGCAGGGCGATCGCTATCGTATCGAGGACGATAAACACCACGGCGACGGCGCGCACGACGTTTTGTCGACTTTCTGCTAGTTGGCCCGAGTATTCATGCTGGCCATTGGCTTCCACCATCGTTCGACTGCTTCTGTAATCCGTCGGTCTCGTCGGGTGGCGAACAAGCCAGTCGAAGTAGACAACAACCCTATGCGCATAATAAAGTTGAACAACAGACTTTGGACGGATGTGTCTGAGCGATCACCCAAAGATGCGGAATCCACCACAAGCACCGATCGATCGCACTTGCAGACGAAAATGCCAGTCAGTCAGTACCCCTCGCCGAACCAGGCGGGTGCATTAGGCCCCGGGCCCCGTCAGCCTCTCGGTTTGTCGATGTAACTGAATCTATTTTTGTCCAGCAATCCACTCGCAGCTTGATCGGTGGGGTTGGTTTGGTTGGCGGGTCTACCACCAGCCTTAGGCGCACTGCTCACACAAGGTTCGATTACCTGACAGTGGAAGGAAGGAAGGAAAAAACGGGAAGCGAAGACACAGAGATGTCAGAGAGCGCGGTGCGATGTGACGCTGGTTGTTATGAAAAGTTTAGCACAGTCAATCAATTGGCGCCGCGCTGTGGTTGGTTATGTTGGTGACACGGCGTTCGCACCCCGTATTTACTAGGGCGGTACCAGACGTACCGTTTACCGGGTTGGCTGCAAAGTAAAACCGGGATGTGCCCATGGTTGTGGCGTACGTGGTCGGTATGCACATGGTACGGTACAGGGCACAGAGCCTTGCTGGGTGTTCGCTGCCGGCCGTCCAAGGCGCTGCCGAACAATGTCGGGCCTGCCATCCGACATAGTTGACAATTGACAATGAGACAGCACCGGCCTTGGTCGCGGTCGAACACGGGCTATGCCGCGAGGGCAGCACGGTCCAGCGTGCGGCGAATCATTCGCACGCATCCGAGCACGGCATCCTTGGCCCGGGCTGCAGGGATAGCATGGCCCTCCTCATGTAAATATGAGTTGCGTTGGTGCGCATCGAACAGCTCGTAAAGTGGCTCGCTCATTCCGGGCCAACGATCGTCGTTCCGCCCCCAAATATGCGTCGTTGCCAGCCCGCTGACTAAGGGTTGCCCGTTGGCATCCGGCTGAAGAAACCGGATCGTACCCCTAACTAACTCTTTTGGATCTGCTGGGGTGATGCTGGACAGAAAGATGGCGCATTTGAAGGGCAGTGGCTTGTTGGGGTACTGCTGCAAGTGGTGAATGATAAATGTCGACGCGAGGCAACCCCCTTGCGAGAATGCAATGACCCCATCGTACGGGCCCTCTCTCTCGACAAAAGTGGCCAAGTCTCCGATCGCTTTCAAGATGCTCTCGGCAGAGTCGTTGTAGAAGTAGTTGAAGTAGGCATCATCGGGCGGGAAGAAGCCTTGGAGCTCTGTCAAGGGTCAGCCTAACGTGAAACAGGAAAGAAAGAAAGAAAAAAAAAAAAAAAAAAAAAAAAAAAAAAAAAAACCCGAGGAAACAAACCGGGTGCGAGTGGTGATGGGATGGTCCCCTCGACAAAGTCATACTCGTGTATCTGGCCAAGTTCATGTCGGATCGCAGCTGAGTATGAGGCTGGTTAGGAACAATGCATGCATGGCGCGGGCCTATCCTTACAGAGCTGTGACTCCATAATCTGTAACAGACAGTGAATGTTCAGTCTCGTCGTCTTTGAGCCGTCTTGATCTTTGGGCCTCGCCTTGTGTGTTCAAGGCATTTGGTGTGACTTACTTCGGAGTTTGTGCCCATGCCATGCAGGCATAGGAAGCGCATTTTGGAGTTCCTGCTTTGCTCAGCTCACCCCGTTCACAGATCAGGTATATGCGAGTCCCAGAACAGACGAGATGTCAATCGACGCAGATGAAGCTTTTCAATGGGCAGAAAGCGAGATATTCTGTATATATGTCCAAGATCGCGGCAACAGGATCGCTTAATATCCCTTGAACACCGACCGACCCGCCGCGTATTCGATTGAACCTTTTTACTCCGATGATCAGTAATAATGTTACAAAACTCCGTACAGATTCCGCCAAGTCGTAACGAAACAAGGTGACGCGCCCTTATATGTGGCTGCTGACTGTATTATGTTTTAGGGAGAATGCTGTCTTTGTAATGAAGACTCCTTTTTACGACAAAACAAAAAAACAGAAAAAAAAAGCCGCACACGCACGATGCTCCCAGGAAAAAAAAAAAAAAAAAAAAAAAAAAAAAAAAAAAAAAAAAAAAAAAANTCTGTTAACCACATTGAACTAATATGCGCGTAATATTTAGGGCCTTCACGAATCAGTCGCGACCACCATTTCAGGTAAGATTAAAGGAGGTCGCAAAAAGAGAGAGACTCTTGGATAGCCATGCGCTAAGGCCAATCCCTGTTGCACTAGATGACAAGTCCCTGGAAATGGTCGGGGAGACACATACATGCCATCCTAGCCCTTGAATGATGAACATGTTAGCGGCTAGCAGAGAGTAGCCACGCGGCCCACGCGACAGAATTCGATTTCCTGCAGCATCTCAGAATTCTAATGACTATCACGCAGCCGGAGAAGCAGGGCCCGGCGGTGGAGTCTAAATTAGCTCTGTGTTAGTGCCGGCTAGCTACCGGGATATCCGTGTCGCTGTGTAACATAACGAGTACACAAGTGGGCCCTTGTGAACCGCTAACCTCAAAAGGGACTAGCAGGGCCTGTGGATTTCCCCGATTGGTGCTACCGTCAACAAAGACCGAGTTTCTGTACGTTGTAGCAGGAGATATACTTGACCGTAGTACGTAGTATGCTATCGCGCGCGATTTCTACGCTGCACGGTGCCGCAGTCAAATTTCCTAAAGGAGCAGAGCCTCAGGGAAAGATATATTGGCGTACCTGCAGGCCCACACAAGTTAGTTACCAGGGTCAACCAACTAGCTCAGCAGCGCGTTTGTACAACGGCCCGATGCGGATATGGAAGGCCGGGAGCCGGAGCCTTGCTTGCGACATGATCGGTGGAATTCATTACGGCGCGCGCCGTCCAATTTCTCTTTACATAATGTGTATCTGTACTGGGTAACTAACTACCTGATATCGTTCCAATCTGCTTATCTGCGCTGATTGGCCTGTAACGCATTCCGACGCGTTCGGTCGACGCAGGTTCTAGAACAGAGCTATCGAGCGCGCTTAGATACAAAGCGTGCGGACTACGGACTAGTCTTGGCTCCATTGAAAAGCAAGGAAAGTGGCGCGGATACTTATGTTCCGGCCGGATATCGACGTAGAGGGGGTGCTCCGTGATTGCATGAGGATAACCGTTGTACAAGCTTGGGGATACTACAAAGGAGTGAACACCTGACTCGCGGCCACCGCATAAAAGACGGCTTGCAATACGCAAGCCTGTTGGATGTGCTGATACACAACTTGTGAAACTAATCTGGTCCTTTCCATGTGTTAGCCGTTTCTTTTTTTTTTTCCCTTCTCATTGACAGCTGGGACCCCGAAAATCTAGCCACGTTTTCATTGTAACCGAGTTAGCGGCTATGAGTACTTGCCGCGAAGGGGGTGCACAGAGGTAAATCCTGGGTTCCTAAGCGGGCATGTCCTGTTACGCGCGATACGGTAAAATACCCCATACATATGCAAACAATAAATTACGTCAGTGGTCGACAAAAGAAAAGAAATTTATTGCCGGCACTGTCAAAGTCAAGTTTCTTCCTTGCATGATACCAAACTAGGCAAGAAGCGCGTCTTCCAATGCAACTGCGCGGGCTCAGATCCACAGAGTTGGGCCAACAGTCCGTTGGGATTGGTGAAGCCCTTTGTTGGCGTCAAAGATATGCTTGCCATGATAGCCCCTATTCCACCGTTGAAAATCCTGCCATGCATTGGGACAGCAATACAATCGGTGCTGTTCTATCTAATCTCCAAACCTAGTCATCGAAAACCCCCTCATCACCGTCCTGACGTGGTAATACCTAAGTGGCTCGGAGATCGGTTAAAGCTAGTTCGACTTGCATTAGTCACTTGTGATCCTTTGGGCAAGGATCGACTCGCGCCAATTGGAGCTGCAGTCTGACATAACCAGACACCACCCAGCTACACACCACGAAAAGACATTTTATCGAGACTCCTTTGTGTTTTCAAACTCGTTGGCTGACCAGAATTGCTGCCCTCAATCGCTTGTTTCACGGCCGAGCTTTCTGAGTGCTGGCGGTCCAGTGCGCCTGAAGAACGGCGGATAGCGACCAAACGCGTGGGTATAGTACGAGGATGTATTGACCGTAGATACTGGTGTCCTCTTCAGATTCCATGATCCTGGTTACTATACTGGCTGTTGAATGTGATTTTAAAAGTCGTTGAAAATGTACGAAACATCGCGAGAGACCCACCAGTCCTATCGCGCGGTCAACGGAGAGAACAGTATGCCAGATGGGCTAGAGCAAGACCCCGTGGTGGTGGTAGGCTTTGCCTTGAAATTTCCCGGGGAGGCAACTGATCCGGAATCATTCTGGAACATGATGATGGAGCAGCGTTGTGCCATGAGACAGACGCCGCCAGACAGAATCAGCGAGACTAGCTGGCATCATCCGGACCAATCCAGGCGCGGACAGGTGAGCTCCTAACCTGGGAGCAAGGGCGCCCATAACATGTCAATGCTTACTAAATGTGCTCTCTCGGTGGCAGTTCTATACTCGTGGCGCCCACTATCTGGATGAGGACATCTCTCTCTTTGATGCCCCGTTCTTTTCCCTCTCGGCCGAAGAAGCCGCCGGAATGGATCCCCAGCAGCGGCATCTGCTGGAAGTGACGTATCATGCGTTGGAGAACTGTATGTCTTGATATCAATTAACCTTCGCCCTCTAGACTCCTACTGAGACCGCCAATAGCCGGTATTCCTTTGAATGTTGCGGTTGGCTCCCACACTTCGGTGCACGTCGGCTGCTTCACAAACGACTATGGCTTGCAGATCTTCAAGGACATCGAAACAAGTGCCGATTACGATGTCTTTGGTGTCAACACAAGCATGAATGCGAATCGCATAAGCTGGTTTTATGATTTTAAAGGTGCCAGCATGAATGTAGATACGGCATGCTCAAGTAGCCTAGTAGCCCTTGACCTGGCTTGTCAGGAGCTTCGTAGTGCTGGTTCTAACATGGTATGTTGTGCTTCACATCAAACCAGGTTGCCAAGTGCTTTGATTCACGTGGATCTAACTCCTTCTTACAGGGCATCGTTGCGGGAACGAATCTGATATTCTCCCCTGATTTCATGCAGATCCTGTCCAATGTAAACATGCTGTCTCCTGATGGCAAGAGCTATAGTTTCGACCAGCGCGCAAACGGCTATGGCCGTGGCGAAGGCACCGGAGTTATCGTGATAAAGCGCCTCTCCGATGCCATTCGAGATGGGGACACCGTTCGCGCCGTCATCCGCTCTACGGGGCAAAACCAAGATGGACGAACCCCCTTGGGAATCATGCAGCCTAGCGGCGATGCACAGTCTCGGCTGATTTTGACCACATATGCTAAGCAGTCTCTAAGCCTCGAACCAACGCGCTACTTTGAAGCACACGGTACTGGAACGCCTGTCGGAGACCCAATTGAGGTCAATGCCCTAGGTGAAGTGTTTCGCACTGTCCGGAGTGCCGACGACCCTCTATTTGTGTATGTTGCGTCCTTTCCAGGCATTTTTTGATCAACACTGATCTCTCAGGGGCTCTGTGAAATCAAACATCGGACATCTCGAAGGAGCTAGTGGTATTGCAAGTGTGATCAAAACCATTCTAATAGTAGAAAAAGGTATCATCCCGCCATGCGCAAATCTGGAAACGATAAACCCTAAGATTGACACCGAATGGCTTCGAATCAAGGTTAGTTTTTTTTTTTTTTTTTTTTTTTTTTTTTTTTTTTNGAGAGATTAGTTTGCGCTGTCTCCGACACCCTGGCCGAAGCCTGGCCTTCGGCGGGCATCTATAAATTCTTTCGGCTTCGGGGGCTCAAACGCACACGTGGTGCTAGATGACGCATTCCATTTTCTCAAGCAACATGGACTGTCGGGGAACCATGTGACTGTCGAATACCCGCCATCTGTCGATGTCCTCCCGGTTAACGGGATCGTGGCTCACGATGTTCCACCTGAATTACCACTACCGAAGCTATTCCTTGTTTCAGCACATGACAAAGCTGGCGTCAAGCGTGTTGCATCTGCATACAGTGGCTATCTCAAATCGGCCCCGAAGAGAAAGACATCGTTCGTCACCTTTGCAGACGATCTCGCGCACACCCTCAACACTCGCAGATCCGGCCTGCCCTACAGAAGTTTCTGGACAGCATCGTGTCGGGAACAGCTCATTCAAGCAGAGGAGCGCATTGTGCCAGCCCAGCAAGCTTCTGACAAGCCCGTCCTAGGCTTTGTTTTTACCGGCCAGGGAGCCCAGTGGGCTGGCATGGGTCGCGAATTACTGGGGTACGGTGTCTACAGGAGCAGTATCATCCAGTCAGAGCAATATCTCAGGGGAATCGGATGTACGTGGTCTCTGGAGGAAGAAATATGCCGCCCTAAAGATTCGTCACGCATCAATACTCCAGAAATCGCTCAGCCTGCTACCACAGCGTTGCAGATTGCACTAGTCGATCTCCTAAAAAGCATTGGCGTTTCGCCTGCAGCTGTCATTGGCCACTCCTCGGGTGAAATTGCAGCCGCATACGCTCAGGGATCTCTGTCGGCTGCTGAGGCGTTGCGCATTGCTTTCTTCAGGGGCACCAGCGCGGCCAAGTTGTCGCACATGAGGCAGCAGCCTGGGGGCATGATCTCTGTGGGACTATCCGAGGATGATGCAGCCGCGTATATTGAACAAATAGCTCAAACCCAGGGTCGCCGTGGCTTGGGCATAGCATGTATCAACAGCCAGAAGAACGTGACCGTCTCTGGTGATGAGTCGCAAGTCGACATATTACGGAAAATGCTGGAAATTAAAAGTATATTCGCCCGCAAACTGGCAGTGCCTGTCGCCTATCACTCGTTTCACATGGAAGATATATCGGCAACATATCGTGAGCTCATTGGACCATTAGACTCCTTTGTCCCAGCATCATCGTCCCGTACAGTAATGATCTCGTCTGTGACGGGTGAGAGAGTTACGGCGAATGAGCTCCGTTCAGCCGACTATTGGGTGAGAAACCTGACTTCGCCTGTCCGGTTTTCAACAGCATTCAATAAGATATGCACAAAGTCAGGTAAGATTCGGAAAAAGTTGGACTGTAGCCACCTGTCCCAAATAGGAGTGAACCTTGTACTCGAGATCGGACCGCACTCTGGCCTGCAGGCACCAATCCGAAATCTGTTGGAGCTTCTACCGTGGAGCGGAGGCATCACGTACTCTTCACTGCTTCAAAGAGGGAAGCACGCTGCAGAGACATTTCTTACATCAATTGGGAACCTATACTGCTGCGGGGTCCCCATAGATCTGGTCACGGTTAACGCCCTCGGAAAGCCATTCCCGACACGCCACAAAGTCCTTCATGACTTGCCTGGATATCCCTTCAACCACCAAACATCGTACTGGCACGAGAGCCGCATTGCAAGCCAACTGCGTCTAGGCAATCACAAAAAGCTGGACCTTTTAGGTAAACCCGCCCTAGACTGGAACCCGCTCGAGCCACGATGGCGAAATATTATACGAGCTTCCGAGCTTCCCTGGGTTCAAGATCATGTCGTCAACGGCGTGATCATGTACCCCGCCGCCGGCATGGTTGTAATGGCCCTCGAGGCCGCAAACCAAATGGCTGACACAAACAGAAACATATCTGGCTTTCAGCTAAAAGACATCAGTTTTTTGCGTGCCCTCGTCATTCCAGCTGAAGGCGGGATTGAAACGCACTTGCAACTTAGCCAAGAAACGGGCTCGTGGACAAAATTTCGACTCTCGTCATTTGACAACGGAAGATGGCATGAGAATTGCAATGGCTTTGTGAAGGTTGAGTATGACACAGTGACCCAGCATAAGTTGGATCGATTCGTGAAGCAACAGAAGGCTTTGGAGGGAGTGTGCACCCAAGACGTAGACCACGATCGGCTCTATAAGATCGCCTCTGACAGCGGGCTGGTATTTGGACGTACCTTCCGGACGACGTACAATGGCAGGATTAGCAAGAACAATGAAGCTATCTCTGCAGTGAAGGTATACAACTGGCCGGCAAACGAATTTCCACAGCCCCATGTTGTCCACCCAACCACACTAGATGGCATATTCCATCTCGTACTGGCCATTCTGTCCGAGGGCGGCAACAAAGCGATTCCCACTGCCATACCTAGTGGAATTCGCCGGCTGTGGATAGCGAAAGATGGTCTTAGCACATGCTCGGAGGGCTCGGATGTGAATGCCTGTGCCTGGGTGAAAAACCAACATAGCCGTGGTCACGAATGTGACATCCGAGCACTAAATAAGACAGGCACCAAGTTTCTTGCTCAAATTGACGGCTTACAATCCACGATTGTCAACACAAAGTCCGCGGATCGAGCTCACCGTCACACACTGTATCACCTCGACACTGTTCCCGATATCGACTTGCTGTCCTCAAAACAGCTCTCTCACTACTGTGCACAGGCTGGCCGAGGCCCAGATCCACTAGACTATCACCTAGACTTGAACTTTGTCCTCTACAAATTCTTGGACAAGACCATGAAAGCTTTGGGGGATGTTGATCACCATAAAATCGAACCACACATTCTTCGGTATGCAGAGTGGGCACGCTACCAGCTGGATCGGTTCCATCGTGGACAGCTGCCCCTTAGCCGCGTTGAATGGAAAAGTCTGCTCAATGATGAGGCCTACTTCGAGGCTGCATGTGAAAGAGTTTCAGCAGCCAATAGCCAGGGCTTCATGTTCGTGCATACTGGAAAAAATCTACTATCCATTCTTCGTGGTGAGCAGGACCCATTGCAATTTCTCTTCAAGGACGGCCACATCCACGAGTACTATCGAGAAACCAACGAGCGACCTTGCTTTGACCAGTGGCACCGTTATCTAAGGGCCTATGCAGCCAAGCATCCCAAGATGCGTATCTTGGAAATCGGGGCTGGCACTGGGGCCACAACTTCTCAGGTCTTGCACACCCTTTCTCACGGCTGTGACCGCCCTGAAGGCAATCCAGTGTATCTGTCGTATGATTTCACCGATTTATCGCCCGTGTTTCTTCAGCGTGCGCAAGAAAAATTCAAGAGTTATCCACGCATCAAGTACCAAGTGCTCAACATCGAGAACGACCCGTTGCAACAGGGCTACGAGGCGGAGTCATACGACTTGATTATCGCGGCAAATGTGCTGCATGCTACTCCCAGTATGAGTCACACGATGGCCAATGTCCGTAAACTCCTCAAGCCAGAAGGAAAACTGATGCTGTATGAAATCACTCGACCGGACATTGTACGTTCGGGTTTTGTTGGTGGGCTCATGGCAGGCTGGTGGGCTGGCATGGATGATGGACGACCGTGGAGCCCGGCAATGACCACGACACAGTGGGATGATGTCCTGCAGCATGCCGGATTTTCCGGGGTCGATATTGAGATACCGGAATTTGTCCATACGGATTGCCAAGAGACGTCGATATTGCTGTCTACATCAGTATCTAGCCCCGCACCAGACAACCAACTAATGGCCGCTGAGGAACAATTCACCAACATCACATTCGTCGTGGATGCTCAATCGGACTTTCAGAAACGATTTTTCGATCAAACCTCCAGCTACATTGCATCACAATACCCCGGGTCTGTGGTTGAAACAGTGGCATGGGAAGAATGTGCATCTTTGCCAACCATCAAAACCACAACCCTAGTATTCCTCCTCGAGTTAGATGCGGTCTTCTTCAGTCAGATCAGCGAAGAGAATTTTGCCAGGCTGCAGAAAGTAATCAGTCAATGTGGTCATGTTTTGTGGGTTACAGCCGGTGGTGGTGCAACACCAAAGAATCCAGAACACTGCATGGCTACCGGCTGGGTACGCACCTTATCAAACGAGCGAACCATGGGCCGTATTTGCACGCTTGCCCTTGACTTGAATGGACCTGTTCAAAGCCAGCAAGTGGAGTACGTTGTACAAGTACTTTCTAAGGAAGTATTCAACAAAGACAAGGAACACCATGAGTCAGAGTACATTGAAATAGATGGCTCATTACATATTCCACTTCTCAGACAAAATCTGTCCCTTAGCGAGGAGGTTTCGACTGCAGAAGCTGGGGAGCAGGTTACTTTCAAATGCATTGGTGAGGCTGGGCCTGTCAAATTGCAAGCGCGAGAGCTAGGTGTCCTTGGGGGCTTTGAGTGGGTTGAAGACAACGATATTACGGGAGTACTCCAGGCAGACGAAATGGAGATCGAAGTACACGCTGTTGGTCTAGATGTTCATGATAGCTCTGTTGCTCTTGGGAAGAACCCTGGAGCATTCGGGTTGGAATGTGCTGGTGTAGTGACACGGACAGGACCTGCATCCACGCTGCACCCTGGTGACCGGGTTGTTACATTTGGGCAAGGCCTCTTCAAGACGATAGTACGAAACACGGAAAGCGAAGTGTGCAAGATACCCGCTTCTCTTTCTTTTGCTGAAGCTACATCCATTCCAGTTGATCTTGGGACGGCATGGCAGGCCCTAAATGAAATCGCAAGGGTGCAACGAGGAGAGCGAGTCCTGATTCATGCTGGTCGAGGAGGGCTATGGCAAGCCCAAATCAAAGTCTCTCAGCTCCTCGGCGCCGATACTTTTGTGACTGTGGACTCAGGAGAGCAAAAGGCACTGGTTCAGGACCAACATCGAATCCCCGAAGACCACGTTCTCTTCAGAGAGAACGCCAGCTTCCCAGATCTCATCATGAGCATCACCGAAGGAGAAGGCGTGGATGCTCTACTCATCGATTCCGGTGTTGGTGAGAACATCTTCATCGCTTCATGTGAATGTGTCGCCTCTGATGGGCGGATTGTCGAGATTGGTGAGAAAGGTAGCAAAGGGCTGCTTTCAGTCGCCATTCCAGAAACAGCCAATATTTCATACACCCACTTCAACGGCATCGATTGGCTACAAAGACGGCCCAAGCGAGCCAAGAGGATAGTAGAGACTGTTCTCGGCCTCGTCGAACAGAAGTGCCTTCAACTCCACCGATCACAGTCATTCAACATTGACCAGATTGAAGAAGCGTTTAAAGCGGTGAACCTGGAGACCACAATGGACAAAGTTATAGTGAAGCTCATCGGTCACACAGCAGACGTACGAGTGCCAATACTTTCGAAAAAGACCTTTCAATGCAAATTCAACCCAGAGGCAACCTATGTCATCACTGGTGGCTTTGGTGGTCTTGGGCGGGTCATCGCGAGGTGGATGGTCCAACTCGGAGCACGGAATTTGGTTCTTCTGGGACGCGCAGGTGCAAAGACAAAATGCTCCTTAGAACTAGTGCGCGAGCTTGAGTCGCAAAACGTGCGAGTCGCAGCTCCTCCATGCGATATCATTGACCAGAGTGCCGTTCGACGGGTCTTCCGAGAACTGGCACAGACAATGCCGCCCATCAAGGGATGTATACACGGCACCTTGGTCTTGCGAGACAGACTGTTTGATGATCTGACTTATGATGACTGGCGAGTCACGGCTGAGTGCAGAGCGGCTGGCTCATGGAACCTGGAGACACACCTTCCACGCGATCTAGATTTCTTTGTACTTCTCTCGTCGGCGAGCGGCGTTGTCGGGCTTCCATCACAATCCAACTATGCCGCCGGAAACACGTTTATGGATGCGTTGGCCAAATACCGTGTGTCGAGAGGCCAAAAGGCTGTGTCGATAGACCTCGGAGCCATGAGCGAAGACGGTATTCTCGTCGAAACGGGAATTCTGGACAAGGTGCTCAGCTATGGCCCAATGGCACCAGTGTCGCGCAAGGCACTCTTGGGCCTATTGGATCATTATTGCAACAAAGACCTGCCAGTTCTGACTCCAGCAACATCGCAAATCTTGATCGGGCTGACCCTCAGTGGAGAGGGATACATGGGTAAACTTTTCGCCAGGAAACGATTGTTCTGCCATCCCGAAGTGGCCATAACAGATGAACAGAATGACAACGGCGCTCCTCGAATTGATGCTCGGAAAGCGTTGCTCAAAGCCACATCGTTACAAGATGGCAGAGATATTGTTTCACAGTCCTTGCTTAGCAAGCTGATGTACGACTACAGAGTGATCACCGAAGACCTGGACATTGACCTGCAAGCTCCGCTGTACACGCTAGGTGTAGATTCTTTACTGGCTGTGGAGCTATGCAAATGGGTTGCGAACGAGTTCTCTGCCGATCTTGCGACGTTTGAAGTGCTAGGCGGTGCTAGTGTGACTACTATGAGTACAATGGTAGCCACTCGCAGTCAGTTGCAGCATCCGGCTTGGTAGAAGAAGACGATACTTATGATTATGATGTATATACATTTCCTTCGTTGTTACATGTACCACTGTAAAGCCAAAATAAATCTCTAAATATAGAATACCAATTGTTTGGACGGTGAACGGTTCTTATGCTCAATCATTCTTTCCGACTATTAGTTTTGAGGATAGATGTTAGCCTGTTAGCTAGGGAAAATCGAGCCTTGGACATCGATATATGAACATTTGTCCGTACATAGCTATATATTACATACGACCTTGTCGTTTCCGACCACATCTAACATATCTTATATTGCCGATATTGGGATGTCGGAATCTGCTGACACGGGGGTGATGACCTGTAGAGGCACCTGGAATATAATTATTTCGCGCGAGAGGACTTAAAAATGTTGCTGCTGCTTCACGACTTCAACGTTTTTATATGATAACGAAATAAGACGGCCGTTCGGAGCGTTAATGCACACTGAGCTCTGCTCAAACATCGACAGATAATCAATGAAATGGATGGATTCCAGTGCCATCTGGATGTCTAGATTACATGTAAATTAATGCTTGATTTACAAAAGCGCATCACGGTTGACCATCTAATGGATTGTCTCAGAAGGTTGTTCAAGACTAATTAATAGATATTATGCAAACAAGCAATCTGCCACAATCTAACCCTTCCCATCCATGCCGACTTCGCCACTAAAAGACAAAATAGGTAAATATCATAGGTATAAAAAAAACAAAGCGAAACATAGAATTGAGGCATCAACAACAATCAAGGCATCAGTCTGAGCATGAAGGCTCAGACATCATGGGCATACATATACTCACTATACAGAATCGTCAGCCAATGTAGTTCAAGCAATACGGTAGCCAACTTACGGAAATCTCAGCCATGGTTTCATCGCCGTTCGTTGTAGGCTGAGCGGCACCGTTAGCACTAGTATCAACAGGTGCGTTCTCGGATCCGACAAAGTAGTCGTCCATCTCGGCATCGAGCTCCTCGGCGGTCTTTTTACGCTGAGTAGGCTTTTTGCCCTTGCGTGTTATAGGACCACGGGCGCGTCCAGTTTTGGTGGTAGTTGCAGGCTTAGGCTTAGCCTTGGCAGCTTGGCTATACGCAAAGTCAGAAGACGATACTGGAAACACAGTTGGGTGGCAAACTTACGTGACACGTTCACTCAACGGCTTGGGGGCAGGAACTTGAGGGGCATGCGTGGCATCGACAACCACCTCAACCTATATTGCATTAGCGACTATCATCTTGGTCGACTCAAATAAACACACCTTCATGGGGCGGCCGTCAACGAGGGTGCCATTGAGTTCCTTAGCAGCCTTGGCGGCAGTGTCGGGCTTGCTAAAGATGATAGAAGCAATGCCACGGCTAACACCATTTTGGTTGTAAGTAACTGTGACCCGTTTCACGGGGCCAACCGTCTTGGAAAAGTAGTCCTATAGGGTGAGACTGATCAGTATTTCAAAGCAACGGGTGTGATCGAATTAAGACGCCGTGGAGAAGAGCGGAAGAAGCGCGCGCAAAAATCGAAGCCGAACCAGGACACCAGCGAGCACATAATGACAACCTGCACAAGGGGACATTGACCTGGAATATCTCCAAGTAAGAAGACTCGACCGGCAACGTTGAAATACCGTCAATAGCACGAGATGGCACCGGGATTCATAAAAGCCAATGTCAAGAGTTTGTGAAAATGGACCACATCCTCTGAGAATAATCAACCCGAACAGCAAATGGGCTAGTACCAGGGGGCCAACCAAAGCCAACACAGCGAATGCATGAGGAAAAAAGGCTTCTAAGTATGTATCACCATCGTGAAGCCAGGCCCGCAGCAAACTAGAAACCAGGTACCACCCATTATACCATGCAGCTCTCTCGATTTGATAGGCAACAAGTTTTTATTCAAAAACTGTGCAGTGCTTTGGAACCACTATTGCGCTCACTGATGCCCATAGCATACGAACAGAGGAAATCCATCAAGGTAGAAGTGGCCAAGTGGTATTTCGACCACTTACTCACACCGTCCACAATACGTTGAACCAGGCTATACCACAGAGACGGGCAAGCAGGAATTCTCGTTTGTTGCTAGACACGACAGAGCTCGACTCTCGCAATACCATATTCAGACTCTTGTTTGTATGGGAGCCAGGCTTCGCTGGAGAGGAGCACCCGTCTGGTGTTGGCACTCGAACAGACACGGACAACTGAAAAGAGTTGTTGTGTGAAAGCGGACGCGCCTCAAAGGTTTCGCAACAAAATGGCGATAGAAACCCAAGGCCATAGGTAGCCCGTCGATTAACGTACCTTGATACTGTTTTCGCCTACATCGTGTGGCTAAAGGCTTGGTTAGCATGTCTTTCATGGCGTCTGCATTGAAGGAGATTGATCTTACCAGTCCACTGACGATGATTTTGCTTTCATTCACTGGCGAGCTGGGGCCGATGGCGCCGCTCTTCGTAGGCGCCCTGACAGCTTTGGTGTTCTTCTTGATACCACCAACAGGGGCTTTGGTGGCAGCAGCCTTGGCTGCGCCACTGCGGCGGCGGTTGGCACGGCCGCTCTGGCGACGAGACTTGGAGATGTCTTCAAGAGACTGATCGAGCTTGGAAGACATGATCACCGAGTAGTCTTTATGGGGGTGAGATCAGAAAGCGCGCTTGCGCTGACAGGTGACGATGGCTCGAGATGAGGTTTTATCTTGGTAGCAAAATGAGTAGCAGGATACCCGCAAGGAAGGGTAGATAGGCAACGAAAGTATATTGCAGCGTCTGTATTGCGTCTGATGAAGCTGGAGATGCAAACTCGTGGTTGATGGGGGAGAAGAGGATAAGTTGAGAAGAGGAAAGAGAGAGAGAGAGAGAGTCGGGGCTGACGCGGTTGAAGAAGGTCGGGGGGGCCGGGCAGACGGCGCTAAGCCGGAACAGTCGCCACCATGCCGTTTCCGGCTCATCGTTTCTGCCTGAAGCTGAAAGCCCGTAAAACAATAAAGAAATCAATCAATGAGAATAGAAATACAACGTTAATCAATCACGGAGTTTGCCGGGAAGCAAATGTTAGGAGCCACAATAGAAAAATGTTTGCCATGTTGGCATGTGTGTCGGTGTAACGTTGGCGCTAATTTGCAGATGTAGGTTCTATGGTTAGTAGTATACAGTATATCAAACAGCGCAATGCTACAGGGATCTTTTCGAGTGAGAAAGCCACTTCGATATTATTCTCGCAGAAAATGACTGTGCAGTATTCGTATCTACTGTATTCTCTCAAACTACAAAAATCCAGAGAGGTATGCAGGCTGTACCACCATATCCAAATTTGCGCCCTTACGCCATGCCCGGAAAACATAGAGAACCGTGTTCGAAAAGAAATAAACGCAGTAAATGAACATCCCCTAAGATGCATCAGCTCTTCAGTGCCTCGAGCCTGCCCCGCATTTGCTCCAGAGTGGCTTCCTGGTCTTCGAAGTCGGCCTCGGCGGGTGCTTCTTCCTCGATGGGTTGTTCGGCCCGCACCGGTTCGACCTTGGACAACTTGCCCTGCAGCACTTCCTGGAGGATCTTGTCGACCTCTGCATCGGCTTCTTCTAGCTCGTCTTCCAGGATCGCGTCGTTGGGCAGCGCGTCGTCGACGATCTCTTCAATAATCCCCGCGCGCACAAGCTCAGTCGACAGCTGGCGCATTGTGCTGTTAAGTTCTGGCATCCGCACAAGAGTATTGACATCTTTCATGATCCCGGTCGACTTCTTAAGGCTGCCTTGAATCTTGCGAACCGAAAAGGCTTCATTTACTTGCATCTGGACACTCTGTAGCTGTGCGCGACTTGTTGTGAGGCGGGTGTTTTGTTTTCGGATTCGGAGTAATTCGCGCGCAAACGTCTTGGTTTCGGCGGTAGCTTGTTTTGCCTGGGACGGGTTTCTCTGCGCTCGCCGCGATGCATTGACAATCAGTTGTCGTGTTTTCGCCTCAAGCGATTTCAACTGAGCGATATCTCGGTCTAGTTGTCGAGTGTTTGATCGAATGAGCTGGTTGCATTTCCGCATCTGAGACAGGTTTAGCAAGCGGGCCACAGAAAGCACGGGGGGTTTGACTGTGTCGTGCCCATACTGACCTGAACTTGCGGATCCGGACCGAAAAAGACTGCTTTAAGAGTCTCCATGTTGGGAATGCGCCAATATTGTATTTATATCCGCTCGAATCCACCAGATTACAGCAGGTGTAGCGTGATGCAGTGACCCTGTTTGATTCGGATTCAGTAACCCACCAGGGATACAGGAGACGTTAAAGCGTGCAGAAACGCAGGCTGTCTGGGGTTATGCTTGTTTTATTCGTCGGTGTAGCAGATCGAGCAGTGAGATGGCCCCGTAGTCGGTTCGAGATTGCCCACAGTGGAGGAGAGGGGAGACAGCCTCCAGCGGTGACGTCTGGCGGCACTGGCGGGCGGGCGCTCGCTGCCTGAGGCCGCCAAAGGTCCAGGCCCGAGTCAAACAGGCCAAACACCGCAATTAAGCTAGTGTGAGCCTGTGAGGTTCCAGTAGTTTCTTTAGTTTCCAGACCACCAGCTCCAGCCTCTCTGTGCTTTCTACACCTGCAAAACACCCTGGCTCAAGACCTACAAACTTTTTCTCATATCCCAGACTCCCCTCTATCTTTCCTTCTCATCCATCATAATGTCTACTGTCACACCTGAAGGTATGTTCATCTTTACTGCAGAGCCGCAAATCCACGAGCCATAACCCCGCATTGGACCGTCTTGCACCACTGGCGTCAGTGATAGCTCAGAGCTTCTCCCACAAGGCGCCTGATCCCACCCAAGAAAGGCTTATCCAAGATTAATTGTGACTGACTGCGAACCCTTTGCTGTTGCAGTGACCTGGGCGCAACGCTCGTCCGAGAGCGATGAGGGTCGCAACTTCCTCTATGTCTTCATCAACGTGCCCGACGTACCTCCGTCGTCAACAGACCTCAAGATCAATCCGACAAGCGTGTCTTTCACCGGCTCGAGTATCAAGGGTGTGAAATATAGCGTCTCGCTCGAGCTGTATGACGAGATCGACCCGGAGAACAGCAAGACTCACCACAGCCCGCGTGGCGTGGAGATGGTGCTGCGGAAAAAGAAGCTTGGCTTGGAGTACTGGCCCCGCCTTCTGAAGGAGTCTAAAAGAGTCCACTTTGTCAAGACTGATTTCGACAAGGTACGTCCGTATTTGCGTTATCTGTTGGTTCTTGAGCTCTGGCCTTGTGCTTCTATTCTAACCAAACTAGTGGGTCGATGAGGATGAGCAAGACGAGGCCCCGGAGGATGACTACGCAGCCAACTTCGGTGGCTTCGGCGAGGACGGCGGCCTTGGCGGCATTGACTTCTCCAAGCTTGGCGGAGGTAACCTGGACGCCGGTGCTGGTGGTGAGGAAGATGAGGAAGGTGTAAGTTGATACTTCCAGACCGCCATGCTCTTTTTCTGGACGCTAACGTACGCACAGGACGAGGATCTGCCGGAGCTTGAGGGCGATGACAAGCCCTCGGACAAGAAGATCGAGGAGATCTCTTAAACGAAGGAACCGAACATGAAGGGACTACAACGAAAGTTATCTACTATCACTCCTGTCATACACACACGCGACGCCGTAAAAAAAAACCTTTTCTCTGTAACGGAATTCCCACGATAATTTAATTGATCAATATGAATCAAACAACCTGATGAACTTGCCCAAACGTGGACTTGGATGTTCTTGCCGGGTCATGCTTCTGTATCAACGCATTAATAACTAGGATCCTTAATATCAAATCAGTCACGAATACTTGTAGCAGAAGATAGGATTGTCGCAGAGGAATGTCACTGCTGTTGGACGGTTAGCGGATCTATGTAGAGTAGAACTTGCCAAGCTTCCAAGGCTGGCTTGTCCGCTACCCCTTGGAAGTGCAGCTACATCATGTAACCCTGAAGGCTGCGTTGCTCTTGGCTTAAGTTGTACTTGTAGTTAGCAATGACCATATTCATTTGACTTCTATGCAAACTTGAGCCAGACGAACATGGAAGCTCTTGATTACCAGCATCACATGCTGGAACTGGTTCCTTTCCAATATAAAGCAAGTACAAGTAATATCATCTGTTGTTCGAAACCACTGCTCAATATATGAAACAAGCTGTTACATACACCAACATAACTTTTGTGGGTTTAGAAACACCCAGTCATTATTTAGGGAAGTAAGTACTCTACCATCCCTTCATTGGAAAAGGATCCAATGAGTGCACCCCCAACGCCAACGCCACATGTAGCACCAGTGCAGAGCCTGCTAGAAAGAGAATCCAGACGGCAATTAAGATTACAACACCAAATACATGCATATAGAAACGAGCATCCATACGGCCCGCCAGAGAAGAAGTGAGGAAACTTGGAAAACTACTCGTCTAACCGCTGCTTCCGGCCATAGATGAAGTGGAATGGCACATACAAGTGATTGGAATGATTCAACGACGCCTTCTTCACCTCGTGAATGTACTCCTGGAACTTCTCGTAGGAAAAGCCGAGAATGCGGGTGAACAGTGCCAGAGAGTAGGGTTCGACACCCTCGAGACAGCAGGCCAAGTGTATGCGTCCGATACGTTTCAATCGTTCATCTCGCGGCCACGGGCCAATGGGACACTTTTACCGAGTCAGACAAACAGAGATTCCAACAATAACGGGAGGGTGAATGGGGTTTGGAGAACTGACTTTGTATAGACCATCGACAATGTCAACAAACCCGGCCGCCTCGAGCTGTTCTCGCAACACCGCGGCGACTCCAATCTGCCTGCCAAATTTGATACTGGCCTCATCAACGGTGGTGCACCAATCTCGCAACTGATTCACGCCCAGGTGCGTGCCGTCGTCGGAGGTCACCCGGCACTCAAACTCCTGCAGCTCAACCCAGCCACCAGGCTTCAGATGCGTATGGATCCGGCGCAGCAACTGCGGCCAGTCACTGACACTGCCGCCCATCGCGCGGCCATGGATAAAATCAAACGCCTCAGACGCAGTATACGTCCACTCGCTCTCGATATCGTCCACGAAGAATTTGCAGTTGGGCGGATACCAGGCCGGCTGGATCGGGCTGAGATCTGTCCCGACAACTTCGGCACGCGGGAACAGCTCGGCAACTTCAAAGGCCCAGTTGGCCGTGCCGGTGCCAAAGTCGAGGATGCGTTGGACATTGCCCTCGTGCAGCGGGGCGCGGAAGAGGTTGCCGTTGAGCAGCTCTTTCCAGAGGCAGTGCATCAGATCGAGGCGTTCTTGTTCGCGCTCGTCGTTGGGGAAGGGGTATTGGCCCTGACGGTACGCATGGTATCTTGTTCCTCTTCTCTTTAGCTGACTGAATGCTGAAGGATATGGAATAGTACTTTGCCGGAGAGAGCGAGAGAGAGCCTACCTGCGTCCATTCTCCCAGAGATAGTCGTACACCGAACTCACGAATGAATTGCTCGACTCGAGCACGGATTCATCGTCGTACAGGCTTTCCGCGTCGGTAATCTGCTTTGCCGGTCAGTATTCACGGCTGGATGAGATAGCCATGGAAATGTACATCGTCGACTTGGATTTTTTGCTCAGAAGCAAGTTGCGCCATCGAACTCTTTTTCTCTCTTGAACCAGCACTGTTGACCGGTGTCTCTCTTTGATTCAGACAGCGAGGATATGCATTTCCGAGAGTTGATTCCGCTCGTAAGCAAGCAAATAAAAGGGATAACCTCAGCAGAGTTCCCGCAAAGATGGATAGACAGAAGGAGAAGGCAGACGAATGCACGCCGACGCCACCTGTTCTGTACTACTATACTGAGTCCGGTACTGGGTTGTATCGCTGTCCGTCCACCGCGAGCTAAGAATGAGCTGGGGATAAGACCTCTGGTGGAGCGAACCCCTCGTACCCTTTAAACTTCCTTTTATATACGTCGATCACCAACACCCGCCAGTTGTGCTTTTTCCTTCTTCTCCCTTTACGGGATTACTTTGGAGGGCCAGAGTCCCGAGAGCTGCAGCATACAAAAGACCAAAAAAGAAAGGAAGAACACAAACAGCAAAAAAAGCAAGCCAGAAAACGACAGCTCAGAGGATAATCGCGCGCCTGTGACAGGTCATGAATGCAAGAGGCCTCCCCCCTCCGCGCCAAGGGTTTTAGTAGCTGACTTCGGCGGATATCAATCAAATGAACCGACATGGTCAATTGACGTGGAGTTGGTTGGGCCGTTGACCCATTGATAGTTAGCATCGTAATATTAAGAGAGGTCTGAGCTAACTGGATCTCGGCAGTTCAACTAAATAGCTCAGAGACCGCTTGGTTCTACCTAGGCTACATAGGTACACTTGATGGGATCATTCATCCGCTCACATTAAACTAAGGCTCACACGATTTCTAGTCTATGTACTGTATCGTGTTGAGATTCCTATTAACCGTAGATCGGGCGTCACTTCGTAACCTCGTACCTATTATATCAAAGGGGAAAAAAGGGGGGGAGGGAGGAGGGGGGATCCCCACTCCGTAGGATAAACGGTGTGAAAACGCTCGCAAGGGAAAAAAAAATATAACATCTTTCGTATGAACCATTTTTCTTACCGTTCTCTGCTCTGTCTTCAAACCTTTGGCAAAATTCAGCTCAAACTGCGAAGTTTCTCTTGTTCCGACGGCGTGAGTGCGCCAAACAGCTCTTGAAAGCCAGGCTTGGCTGATGCTTCTTGGAAGAACTGCACCAGAAATCCCTGCGTCTCGTCGTCTCGCTTCCGAACAGCAAACATGCCTTCACTGCCGCCTTCACCATATGACATAAGTTGCTGCTTGGTCACTCCGAGGCCGAGATCTAGGGTGCTGTCCGGAACGTCCTCCCACTCGTCGTCCTCGCTGTCGGCTTCTTCGAGAGCGGCCGCTGTCGCCGCGTCAATTTCTTTGTTGCCCGATGCCCCAGCCAGCTCTTCCACAAGCACTTTGATTATCTTCAGATTGGCCGGGACACTAGTATACTGGTCTGGGTTGTTGCGCGCTTGCGAGCGGGTCTTGATTCGACCGGTATCCTGAATGATCAGGTCCCCTTTCACCTGGACTTGCGCAACACGGGCATCTCCGAGGTTGTAGAGCTTGGACAGCGCAATGATGTTCTGCTTGATTTCGTCGTAGCCGGCAAACGTGACGGAATTCTCCAGCCATTTGCTCAGCACGACATTCAGTCCGCTCTGGCCGCCGAGGTCGACTTGGGCCAAAAAGTCAACCACTTCGCGAGCGCTGACTAGCGTCAACCGGGCAAAGACGAGAATCAAGCTCTGGATGAACTGGGGCTGCTGAGCGGTAGCAAGACGTCTGGCGACTGCTTGGAGCAGCTGCGGTAGATACGGTCCCAGCCTCTCAGAACCGGCCTTTTCCACCAATTCTGCGGCCAACTGACCGACTTCGGCGGCAGCAATATCGTCAACATTCGGGCCGAGCAGACGATCGATAATCACCAGCGCCGTCTCGATGGATTCTTTGCCCTGTTCGGGTTCACGCCAGGCCAGGAATTGATTGAAGTCGTGTGCCAGGATATGACGGACCGCCAGCGTTGCCGGCCGAATCAGCTCTCCGTCCATTGATTCAAGCAGCAGACGATTCAGCTTGGGCATCACAGTGGCCACGAACCCGTTGGGTAGAGGCTCAGAGCCGTAGTCTGCCAGGGCACGGAGAAGGTCAGCCGCTAGCACGGTTAGCGCATTCTCTTGAGTCAGGTTGCCGACGTCGATAGCACCTGTCAGCGACGGCAGAACCTTTTCGCACAGCCGAACATATGCATCGGCACCTTGTTGCGAGATATACTGCACAATATCTTCAAAGGACTCTGTGACAATCATCACGAGATGGAAGTTGTCTGCGCCGTTGCTCGCCACGTTAAACAGGAGGTCCAGAGCCGGCGAATCGAGGACAACGTTGGCTTCGACCATGATGGTATCACGAAGCGTTTCCGCCAAGGTCACTCGGAGGTCTTCATTGTCGGCGCTTTCTCTCAGATCATGGGAACTGACAAACTGAGAAATGGAAGTGATAATCGGGATTTGCATTGGCTGTGTGATGCTTGCAGGCAAGGCAGGCAGGAGGTCCTGCAGGACCCGGATAGAAGCAACCTGGACCAGCTCCGAGGAGTCTTGGGAGATTGCCTTCATGGTGGCATCGAGATACCCGGCGGCCGCCTGCTGGAATCCGGGGCCGGCCGTTTGAGAAAGGGCACCAGCGAGCAGATAGCCACGAGCGCGGAGCAAATCCCGTTCGTGTTGGGTAGCGAAATGAATGCTGTTAGTGAATCCGGTGGCCACATCAACCGGTATCTGTTGCTCGACCTCGTTGAAATCGCGCAACAGCTGGTTTGCAATATACAATGCAGCCTCGCGTTGTTTCCATCTATAACTAACGTCAGTTGTGTGATTTTTGGGTCGGCCAGAGAGGAAAAGACAGAAAGGGGCATACGTTGAGGCAGGATCGGCAAAAAGAGTGTTGATGTAAACCACTAGAGCCTGGGCCACGGTGACTTTGAGCCACTCTCCGAGCTTGATCAGAAGATCACCACTACACGTCCTGGGCGTGTAGTTGGCCGTCACTGATGTCTCTTCGGACAAAAACAAATTCACGTCAATGTCCCATAGGCCTTCTTCCTCGGTCGTAATCTGAGCGTAGGAGACGGCGAGCTTGATCAGCTCCGGCAGCCATCCAGTACTGGTGGCCGCTGGGCCCGCATTTTGCAACTGTGCTTGCAGCTCGGCCTTGACCGGGGGAGCTTTGATCAAGGCTTGCATAAGGTCTATTTCCTCCAAGACTAAAAAGTCTAGCGTATACGGCAAGCCATCTGCATCTTCCAGGCGGCCTTGGCGCTCGTCTTCGATGTACATGTCGAAATAATGGCCCTGGATGTTTGACAGCTCCTCCCAGAGAGTAGTGAATAGCTGTGGACTTTGGCTAGTCAATAGTGTCGGGAACACCATTCGTATCTTCATAACGGTCTATATTCGAAACCCATGGGTTAGACAACCATATTCCTGAGCAAAGGGGGTTGGATTGGGGGAGCGTAGACCAGTACGTACTTTGATTGCTTGTAGCTTTAGGGCAATCAGACCCCTCCACTGTGTCGGAAGATCGGTGTCCTTCATCTCCTCTTCCTCAGACGGGCGTTGTGGGAGAGAAGCCTTCATTACCGTCAAGAAAAAGGGAGACCAGCCGGAAAGGGCTTCGTCCATGAACTGCTTGACGGCGGCTTTGTGTTGTTCCAGCACCATCTCGAGGGTGTCGAAGCATGACCGGAAGACGGAGACAGCCAGGGCACGCAAGACTGTCCGGCGCGACTCGTTGGTGGCCACGGTGAACAGGGTCGTGACGAGATCACGAGCAATGTTGAAAAACTGCTCCTCGCTAAAGCCGGTTTCGACCAGGTCCAGCAAGACCTTGAGCGCGCCGTGGAGAGCTCCATCACTGCTGTTCTGGTCGTTGATGATCTGCATCAGCGAGGGGAGTAAGTCGGGCCATTCTTCGGGAAAGTCGGCCGCGGCGATCTTGCTCACGGCATAACTGGCGGCAGCCTTGACTTTGCGGTTGGTCTCGGTTGTTGTTGCGAGATCCAGGAGGCCGCGGCGCAGAGCGGCTTTGTTGGCGTCATTGACGAGCACCTGGCCCTTGAACTCGTCAAGGATGGGCGACCAGGCGGCGAGGACAAACGTACGCAGGACAGACAGGGCTGACTGGCGCAGCGGCAGGTCGACCGAGTCGTGCGAGGCAATGGCGACGAGCGACAGAGGAAAGGCTTCGTTCGAGTAAAGATGCTGCAGCTGCAGCTCTGCAGACCTCCGCGTGTCGGCTGCGGGGCTTTGGGTTGCAGCTAGCAATTGGAGGAGCTCTTGCTCCATGGTGGAAGGTTTGAGGCTATCCGGAACAGCTTTTGAAAGCCTTTAATCCTGGTCGTGGCGAGTTCGTTCTTCAAGCAATGGTCTCGTGCGAGGAAGCAGCATTCAAAACGCGCTATCTGGCGCGTGAAGGGACCACTCGAGCGGGAGTACTGGGCTCGTTGGTCCTTTGGGAGGGGTGGAAAATATGAAGATGGCGCGTAGCAAGCTGTATACGGTCAAAACAAAAAAAGGACGAGTTGGTTGGAGGGGTAATTTAGTCGGCCAACTAGCATCGCGGTGGAGTGTGACACAAGCCATACGGTAACATGGCATGCTTGTCGCTGGTAGACAGCGTTTTTTTGGTATCGAGGATACAGCGTGTGGGAAGTCGAGAGGGGTTTGTGAATGGCTGGACCCACAGCATCAGATGGGTCCTATTGGCTGTGATCAGCCCCGCTGCCCTGACCCACAGGGGCCACCGCAAGTTTTCTTTGGTGGTCGCGACCCACTCAACGCTTGATGATTGGGCATCCAGTAGATCACGATATCATCGCATTGTTTACTCAGAGGGCTTCGTCAACAGCCTAACAGGGCAGTGCTCTGTACGGTAACTAACTTCACTGCTCTGTAATCAGTAGTCCCGTACCCGTTATACAGCAGTAACGGAACGGCCTATGGAGCACACTCAAGTCCAAGTACTACGACTAAGCACCATTTTTCGTCTTGGCCTCTCCACACGGGGCTGCCGGCAGTATTGCGATTGCCCCCGATTGGATAGCGGGACAACAATGATCGAAAGATGCGAAAAGGCACGATTGATGACGATTGTCGGCTGTCCAGATAGGCGGTGTCGGCAATGGGGCGAGGGGGTTCCGGCGAGCGAGAACACCGATACATTGTCGTTGGTATAGCATCGAGGACGTGGTCATTGTATGCCGTAGTTTAGTAACGTTAACACTACCAACACTAACAGCATGGCCCATAACATGGCTGATTCACTAACTGTTCGCTGGCGCAGCTCCTGTGTCATTCTCCGATTATGGGGTGTTTGACTAACGCTGCACCTCGTCAACTGTAACGAGCTAAGCGGTGGCTGCGCGCATTCATAGGCTGCCCGGGCGGGTGGGTAGCCCCCGCGTGCGCCTATTAGGAGCCTTGCAGCTGGGCCCCCGGGGAGCGCCTATGACGCCGACGCAGCGGGGGCATGGGGCCTAAGTCCTCACCGGCTGATGGCTGACCCAGCGGCTTGTACAGAGGTTGAACGCCTCTGGACAGGGGAGCTGTATGCCCTGAACACACTGGCAGCCGGGCTAGTCAACCAGGCTGGCGGTAGTAGTGTGGCGGCGGCAATGGCGATGGATTGTAACAGGGATGGCACATATCGGCATAAACGTCTATATAAACAGGATACTATGCGGTGATTGTAAGAGCTGGACCCCCTCGTATATGACCTGTTTAGCCCTGGCTGAATCTCCAGCAATCGCCTATGGACAAGTACATATCCCACCTGCTTGCGGGAAAGCCTAGTATCCATTCTTTAGCAACCCGCGAAATAGCTATTAGTTAGTCAGTACGCAGCAGTATTGATCAGTACGTATGTCTCAAGCCTTGCAGGCTGGATTATTAATAATGATGGCCTGTCTCGGCGTGTATCGATGATATGCATCCGATAACCATGTCATCCCCAGCGTCCGGGGAAAGGACTGCCAGGACGATATGTAGCCTCTAGAGCAAGTGCATATAGCACCAGAAGAAGGAGAACAAAAGGCGTAAAGAGGCAACAATAGAACGCAACGGAACGGGCAGAGCGAGAACGAACAACAGAGAAAGTCACTCATTTTTGACTGCTTTGCTGGTGGGTTCCTGTCTGGCTCGCTGGCTCGCCTCGGATCTGTCCAAAGTGTCCCAGTGTCCCCTCTCTGGATGATCGACACTCTCACTAAATTCTCTTAGGTCCAGCATCATCCCACCATACGGTGGAGCTGCGTGCGCCGTATTTGTATTTGCTGTAATTTTTTTTTGTGGCCTCTCATCTTCGTTTCGTTTTAGCCTACACTTTCGTGCTGCGCATCCAAACCCATGACGCAAACACGTGACGGCCTGCCAGCCAAGTTCTGCTGCGATCTGTTGTAGTCTCTCCCTCTCTCTCTCTCTGGCGGACGCATAGTTAATTCCTACACCGTTGGTCCTTATGCCCTGCCTCGCACTCTGTCTCGCGCAGTCTTTCTCTCCGAGTGTGTGCGCGTGTGCGTGAGTGCTGGTGGAAGTTTCCTCCCTCTCCACCGCGAGCCAGCTCTGTTGCTATCTTTCCTATAATAATAACCTGATATTAGAGCGTCCCAACCACCACGAGACGCACAACCTCGCCCAGAACGGTCGTGGTTGAATAGCGCCCCTCGCAGGAAAAAAAGCGAAAGTAGTCTCGGGCAAACGAGCGAAGTTGCCTGTGTTCCCGAGAGCTGTGTGTGCAGTGGGCGTCAATCAGCGACATTGTCGTCTCTGCGTTTGGTCCCATATATATTTTCCATACATATATCGCTCTATCTTCATTCCGTTTGTCAGGGTGCTTTTGTGGTTGTTGTTTTCTGGTTACTGAATCGCGCGGCGGGAATTGCTTGATTAGCGCCTCCGTTGGCTCCTTCCCTCATTCCCCTTCGTTTTCTGCCGCCCGCCTTTCCCTTCGTCGTTCGACCACGGCGCCCGCCCGATAACGACCGTCCCGAACCACCTTCTCTTTACCCCCTCCGGGCAAACCAACCGCCATCGGCTCTCGCTATACCCCAGCACTCGCCCTTGGAACCTTTTTTTTTCTTATTTTTTTTTTCTCTGGGAATAATATCTAGCTGCTTCTTTTGGTCGCCTTTGTCTACCCGTAACGGCGTCGCTCCCATTGCTAGGGACACGCTGACCCGCCGGCGTCGTTTGAAAAAACACTCTTGTCTTGTCTCCTCTCGTCTTGTCTCTTCTCTCTGCGCCTCTCTCCAAGAATCACCCTCTCCATCCCCCACCCTCCTGGAGACAGAGCAATGATCAGCTACCGAGGGAAACAGCAGACAGATTCTCCCAGACTCCTCCACGACCATCACTACTGCGGCCACTGCGATAACAACAGCAGCACCAGCAGCACCAGCAGCACCAGCAGCAGCCATGGCCATGACCAGTGAAAGCAGCAGCACCACTGTCAACACTATGACCGCCGCCACCACCCCGCTTAGCGCGCCCAACAATAGCCTGCCCGATACCCAGGCGGCCATCGCCGCCTCGTTTACTAACTTCCTCAGCGTTGCCATGCACCAGATACTATTCCTCCGAAACGTCTATCCCAGAGCCACCTTCCTGCCCGTGCGGGCATACAACTATCCCGTCCGCCAATCTCGCCATCCCAAAGTGTGTGACTATATCAACGATGTAGCCATTGCTGTCGAGAGCGAGATCCTCAAGGGCACCATTACTGCGGTCACCGTCATCATCTCGTCGGTACGCACAAATCAGCCCATGGAGCGCTATGCCTTTGATTTGTCAGGGTTCCCCCACGTGCCTGTTGGCGAACTATACACGACGTTTGAAGAACGCAAGGAAGAAGCATCAAAGCCCGCGTCGACGGCTCAATCAATAGACCTTGAATCCCAGTTCCGCGCCTGTCTGGCTCGGTTAGCCTCTGCTTGTGCCCGCCTGACGCCGCTGCCACGGGACGACGAGTTTGGGTTCACTGTTTGCATCGAAGTTCGAGAAGACGCCCTACCGCCAGTGGGCACTACCAAGGAAGAACAAACGTGGATTGTCGCCGAACCCGGTCAGGTACACGTTCGATCATGCACAGCCCCTTTTTCAGTGAGCAAAGTGGGCAGTCATTCGCAGCAACCGCTGCTGCCCAAGATCAACGGTCGAGCCAAAACCGTACCGGTGCGGCGGGTAGAAGCGGGTGAACTCCGTCTAGAACTATGGGTTGAGGAAGCCAGACAGAAATTCGACGAAAGGCTAGTCACCTAGGAGCCTCTTCTTGCTTCTTAATTGGTTATCTATACTCCTTTCCGTTTATTATCATTTATTTCTATCGTCATCTTCCTACATTTCTGGCCACGTCGTATAAAGCTTTCCTCTTCACCAGCTTTTCTTTTCCTTTCCAGTTTCTCTTTGGGGTCTTTGCTTTTTCCTTGTACACATTTATTTTCTCTTCTCTCTAATTTGGAACAGTCTGAACACCGGATCAGAACTAGGGTTGGGGGGCAAATCAATTTCGAATCATATTCGACTCATTGGGCGTGGTGGGCACTGGAAATACATACGACTCGGACACAACACAAACGACATCGTTATCATATCATATCATCATCATTACCATCATCATCATCATAGAGTGGAAGGGCGCTTGTTGACGAATTTGATTTAATGGCCCTGGGATTGAGACCTCTTTACTGCATTGATGTCGTCGCATATCACTATTCCTCTTTCTTTTTCTTTTCCTTTTCTTTTATCTTCTCGTCACTTTTTCCTTGTCCTTTGCTTATTCTCCATGCATCAGTCGTTGCTTTCCCTTTCCTTTTTATCTCCATTTCTCAGCGTGGCAAGGCAAGGTAAATTGTCGCATAAATGAAATTTCTGCTGTTGTATCTTTTCCTTTTTCTTTTACCCTTCTCTTGTTGGCTATCAATCTTCAACCTGTATCGCCATCAAACGGACGCACTGTCTTTTGATCATGCTTTTTGACCCAAAAAATCGTGTCTTTTTCTATATGTGTTGTCGCAAGACTGCATACGATTTGTTTACCTATCAGTTATCGATAGTACATCATATGAGTTACGTTTGTTCTTATTTTTTGAGCCCTATTTATTTGTTTCCGTTTGCGTTTCACCTGCCCGCCAAAAGATATCGAGCGTTTGCAAAAGAAAAAAAAAAAAAAAAAAAAAGNCCGTCCCTAAAAAAAAACATCGGCGACATCAACACTCTGCTCTTGACACTTTGTTCACTGCTCCTTTCCCTTTCTGGTTTTATTCCATTATTATGGTCTTTCTACACTGTTCAAAAGAGCTAGACTTCGTCTCACTAACCAGTTCATTGGATCAGCGGGTTAGTTGATTTGCAGCACCCATTTCGAATCGAATCGAATGGAAGGGACACCGAGGCCGAGATCGAGATTGATCGGTCGGCCAATTGTAGGGAAATCGAGGTATAGAAGGGTTAGACTCATGGGATTGCCGTTTGGTTTGTGTTTATAGGGTTGTTATCTGGCCTCGGAAAGACCTGAAAAGAGAAACAGGCAGTTGTTCGAAGGCAAGACATATTGGGACTGACGAAGAAGACACTGAAGAGAGTACAGGCCCGATTACTGATGATCTGATGGATGATGTATTGATGTGAAGCTGGTTATATGTTTCTTTTTCTTCTTTTATTTTCACCCCCTTTTCTTATTTAGTCTTTGATTTTGCTTTTTTGAAATGTTTTAGCTTTCACTGTTGATCAATTCGAGCGAATATACGGAGATCGATGTCATACCTTGTTGTGCTCCATATTCTCACAGGTGCCGTGTTTGCATAGTACGTACGTGTGTGCTGTTGTGTGGTAATCAAAGGCCGGACTACAGAGTACGTGTGGTTGAGTATGCGATGATGATATGCATCGCTAGTGAGTCTTGGTTGATGCGGACGGCCAGGAAAGCTTAGATAAGCACGCGGATAATGTTCCGGCGACGCAGCGAATCATGGAGGAGGTCCCAAAACCTCTCCTTCTTGTTCTTCGGTGATAACGGCGTCGCATTGTCCCCGCCTTATAATTGATGGCAACGTTTTAGGATTCCGACAATCTCATCTAAGCCTTAGCACCTTGGTTTCACACGAGCTGCGCCATTGTCGCCATCGCTCTGCCCCCAGCGCGGACTATCACCAAACTAAAGCGCTAGCTGGTCGATAGTTGAGTTCCTGCATGGAACGTTGCTGAGAGTCTCATCTTGCTTTTTGTCTCGCATGCAACTATCCCTGCTGGATAGGCGCGATTCAAGAGAGTAAAAGGTTTGATTGGACTGCGTTTGGATAGATACGGCATAGAAGCAATCACAATTTCAGCCACAGTCACGATGATTTGACGGGATATCGAGGAGGCTGGCTGTCAATTTGTTTTCTTTTTTCCTTTCTGCTTTCGATTATTGTATATCCCCATCCATGAGAGAAACAGGCACAGACACACAGACAGATGTGATGCGTCTAGATGGATCCGCCCGTACCCGACCCCGAGTCGACCAAGACCAAGAACAGACCGCAGCAATCCTGCATCAAATGCCGCGAGCGCAAGGTCAAGGTCAGTCCGTGCGCGTCAACTAGAAGAAAGTCGTATGTATTGACACGCGTAGTGCGATCGCGCAAAGCCATGTCGCGCATGCATCGCGCGCGGCTGGCAGGATGAATGCGAGTATGTCCGTACCAACGAGGATCGCGAGCAGATCAGCCACGCAGACGAAATCGAGTCGCTGCGCAAGGAACTCAACAAGCTCAAGCGTCGCTGGGCCGATATCCAGCAGTCTGGTTCGAAGACGAGCAGCAACAGCAACAGCAACAGCCTAGCAACAGCTGCAGCTATAGCACCTACGCACGACGAGGACTTGGAACGGCGACGAACGCGGAAAGTGCAGCGGAGGGCAGTAGATGATGATGCGCTGTTCTTTGGGATTCAGCAGGTACATGGTCTTCCTGATGCCACCGGGTCTTACCGAACTGCTGGCTTGCAGCATGTGGCGCCGTTTGACTATACCCAGAATCAGCTGGCTGGTCCTGGAGGGATGCTTCAAAACAATTCGTCCTTGAGGGGGCTGCCAGATTCGGATGGGAGCTTTCCTGACCAAGGACTAGATTATGGGACCGGTTCGTCTGATCACTTTTTCTAGAGCCAAGGCGACGAGATTGATTGACGGAATCTGTCAGATATAGGCCTGATGTATACATGGGGATTCAGCGACGTTCCCGCAAGTGCCCCAATCCTATACACTCGAGAAGACCCTGCCACAACACCACCGAGCCGGCAGAGCCCGACAACCTCTGCAGAGACGGCCATGCACCAACTGCGACAACACCCACAGCCTAACTTTTGGCGTGGCAAGGGAGTTCTGATGCAAAACATCTACAAGATCATCCGTGATTGCGACGATCACTGGGTTCCCTCTATCGTTGAGATTGTGCGCAGCAGTGTATCCCCGGAAGAGGCGATCCGGTCCATCCACCGGTTGATGAGCAGTTCCAGATCGCCTACGGGGTCATCTACCTCGACTGCGTCGAATAACTTTTCGCCAGAGGGGTGGACAGCTCGTTGACTGACCCCCAACCAGGTGCCTTTTGGATTTTTGCGTTTGATACCACGTCTCTACGCAATCCAGTTCCTGTTATATCCAGCGGCCGGTGTACATTGGCGGTTATCCGAGATGGTACGGATTGAATATTGATATTGTTCATGATATAGATTTCGATTATTATGATTATGATTACGACATCAAAATGATTATGAGGCTTTTTTTTTTTTTTTTTTTACCCCTGTAAGGCATATCCCACGTCGTCTCCTCTGCCCATAGCAATCAGATTGCGGCGCATTCGCTCTGCTCTCTCGCCAGCATTCAGCGCCGCTTCCTCACTGTCAATCCACTGCCCAACACCATGCTGCAGCACCGCCGTGGCTCGGACCTTGCCGTCCTGGCTCTTCAAGCCTACACTGCCGTGCAGCGTCAACCGCGTCTCGGGACCCCCCTCAGGCTTGTGTTTGTACGCCCCTCGGTGCAGGATGTTGCTATCGTAAAACACCACATCCCCCGGCTGTAGCTGGATCACCTGCTGTCCGTCCAAGTTCGGCTCGTACGGGTCCGCGTTCCGCTCGGCGCCGGTGCGCGCACGTCGATGTGAGCCGGGCACTGCAATGAGGGAGGAATCCGGACAGAGCGCAATATTGTACTGTGCGTGGAACTGTCGTCCATCCGGGCTCTTCTCTTGCAGGAGCTTCAACTCCTCATCGCCCGTTGCTGTCTCTGGGATTCCGTCACGGTGCCACCGGAGCTCAAAATCTCTCGTCTCTGGGGCAACAAGCAGATTAAGCAATTCCATGACCAGCATTTCCTCTCTGTCTACGTCTTCCTTTTCCAGACTCCCCCCCGACGACGACGGCGGTGGAGATGCGACCTCGAGCAACTCCTCGACTACCTTTAATATTTTCTCCGAGAAATACAACCGCGCAAACTCCGTTCGTCCCGGCATGGCTGGATGCAGTAAATGCTGCACCCCCCATATGCCACCCTCGGACGCAGGCGGCGCGACATCCGGCCACGGCGGGAATTGTTTGGGCACGGTGCGGAAAAACGGCCATTGTCCGGAGCGAGCGAGCGAGGTGGCTGTTGTCGCAGCGTCGCGCAGCTTCGAGATCTCGTCGGGCGAGAGAAGTGAGGGGATCACGACGAAGCCATCGCGTTGCAGCGCGGCGAGATGTGGCGATGATGTCATTTTACCCCTTGTGTGGCCGTGCCACTGCTTATCTTTCGTTTTCTGGGAGTGGCAGACGCTGTATAACTGTCAGACCATGCCGGTCATGAAAAAAAAAAAAAAAAAAAAAAAAAAAAAAAAAAAAAAAAAAAANTGCTGGGGTGTGTCGTGAGAACATCAAAGGGCTTCACGTTGCACTCCTTGGTCGAGCCTGCCCCGCTCGCTCGCCACAAAAGATGCGCGGGGAAAAGGAGGCGCTATCGATGGGCGCAGCAGAGTCACTGCAAGTCACCACCACGACTGGCATTGCAGTACGGAGACTATTTTTGGTGCTTATACCGTCTAGATTAATTGCATAAACGCTACAGATGATCATTATACAATCATGTCTTCGATTATATCGCACTCACTGGCCGGATCACCGCCCGGCTGCGTCACCTTCGCAGTTAGAGGCTTGGCCGGTGGATTCTTGTTTCAGCTGCTATGCGTATCTTCATCGTCTTTCTCTCCCTTCTCTTCTTCTATTTCTTCCTCCCCCTCTTCTTGTTCTCCTCCTCCTCATTCTTCTACTCCTGTCTCGTGATTGTCTTGTTTTTTATCCCCTCTCAAACCAGACACTCGCTTGAACAAACCCAGTCTGGCGGGCTGCTCCGATTCGATCTTGGCGGAGGGGCAACAACTGCAACTAAATAAACAAACCAAACCCCAAAAAAGACTACGCAAAATTTCCCTCGACATAAGACCGACTTGATTTGGAACACTCTTGCAAATATGGCCCTGCGTATCCTCAAGGGCATTTCGCCTGCACTTCTCATCGTCGTGGTGCTGCTGGTACTGTTGCCATCCAAGGCCAGCGCATTCGGGGCTGGGAGTATGTCGTGCAATCTACCTGTGTTGGCTCGTCCCCTCCACCAGAACTGACCGCTAGCAAACAGACATTGCTTCTATCTCGACCATTGAAGGCAAGAACTGGCGCCATGGCGACATCGAGGACACCATCAAGGCCCTCGCCTTCATCAAGGGCCATAAGTGGACTGCGACCATGATCAAGCGTGTCTACTTTGGCAACTGGCTGCGCGACTAGTAAGATCATGCCCATCGCACGATAAGGAAAAAAAGAAAGAAAAGGTTGTAGCTGACATTCCCCTGCAGTTCGCAAGCAATGGACGTTGGCACACTGAAAAACCTGCAAGCTGACACCATCCGCGTCCTTGTCTGGGTCCTCTCGTTCATGAGCTTTGGCTATGCGACTGGAGAGTTTGAGGTTACTGCGGACCGACTGGGCGTCTACCGTCCGGAGGAGCATATCGAGTGAGTCTATTTTTTGGGCTTTTTTTTTTTTTTTTTTTTTTTTTTTTTTTTGCCAATAATACTCAGTGACTGACTTGTCTAGCAACCCCAAAGATTACGCCGACAACGAAGATGCGAGACAGTACGACAAGCGTCTTCGCCCCCCCGTGCGCCAGATCGAACTCGAAATTGATCCTCAGACTGGCATGAAGAATTACATTGCCAACGAGCGGGGTGACTGGGCTACTAGCGCTGCATACGTCAAATACAGCATGTCTCGAAGCATCCACTTTGGTCGATTGTACACCAGCGGCGGTCAAAACAAAGGCAAAGAGGAGGACCTGTGTGAAGCCCTCCGGTGCCTTGGTCAGGGCCTGCACACCCTCGAAGATTTTGGCGCCCACTCCAACTACTGCGAGCTGGCTCTGCGGGAAATGGGCTTCCACAACGTGTTTCCGCACGTTGGCTCGGCCACGCAGATCAATCTCCACGGCCGTCAAGTCTTCCCTCTCGTCACGGGCACCTTTGGCATGGTGGATTTCTTCCATTCCGTGCTTGGTGAGGCCAACGATCACTTCGCTCAGTCCGAATTGAACGAGGCGGATAATGCTTTGTTGAACGCCGAGTCCAGCTCGGGATCATCGCCCCTCAACGCGCTGACTGGTCTTCTCGGAAAAGTGCCGGGCACAAAGGAGCTTGTGGCCGAGGCCGAAGAGCTCAAACAGCGATCGGAGCAACAGGCTGCAGCAAACCGTAGCCATCAGGTTCACACCGGTTATACCGAGTCTTCCCGCGGCTTTGATCAGCACGAGTCGAGCGGATACGGCCAGTCTCGCGCTTACGGACAAAACTACGGTGCTCCGCAACATCACCAGTCTGCATCAGGTGGATATGCCAGCCATCAGCAGCCACCCACTAGTCAAGCCTCGGGTGGCTCAAAACTGCCCTCTGCTGTGTCAGACTTTGACCCCCAGAAGACAGTAGACCAGATCTACCCTATCCTGCAATTCCGTGACAAGGTCGTCCGCCGCATCAGCTCCATCATCGAGAAGATCCCGGGCCTTGAATCCCTTGTCGAGAAGATCTCCGAGACTGTCACCCTCTTTGTCTTCTCGCTTCTCGCCCCGTTCATCCGGCCGCTCATCAGCATTGCTTCCAAATCCCTCCAAACGGGATCAATGGGCGTCGTGGAGTCGTCCGGAAAGCATCAGTATGAGGTGTGGACTGACCCGCACTGCAGCGACCCCACGCACTCGATGCTTTCCAAAGACCACTTTGTCAACATCCTCAATGCGCCAGCCGGCCGAGTCGCTTCTGCGATTCTGGAGTATGTCGTCCCGCGTGTGCTGTATGCCTGGCAGCATGTCGATGTTCCCGTGGACCAGGTGGTGAACGACTGTCTGCGTGTCTTCCACCACCCGGCCGCCCGGGACATGAACAATGAGGCCCATCGGTCCATGTTTGAAGCTGTGGACAGCTGGGTCAAGGCCAGGTCCGACCGTGGACGCGCCTTGAACGACATACTCAGCGCAGAGGGCGTCAGGGCCGGCAAGAACCTGAAGCCCGCAGGGGAGTCTTCTGGAGAAGGTCATGGTGCCCATGGAGCTCATGGTGGCCATACCCATGGCGGTGGCGGCTTCCCAGCTGTTGGTGGTGTGTACGGCGCCAGCCATGGTCAACAACACCAGCAACACCAACAACAACAACAGCATTCCAGCCAAAGCTCTTCCAGTGGCGGCTTGCCCTGGGAGCAACTCGAAAAGCTCCCCATCCCTGGGATTTCCAATGTCAGCGAAATTACCAACAAGCTTAGCGGACTCGGAGATTTGCTCTCCGGTGGCAGCAGCTCGAATCGGGATCGACGTGATGAGTCGCAAGAGCAGCACCACTCTTCTCACCATCATGGTAGTGGTGATTACAGCCAGGGAGGTTATCAACAGCACCAGGGGTATCAACATGCTCCGCCTTCCAGGGACAATTACGGTCAGTCTCATTCTTATCAGGCACACCAGCAGTACGATACTGGAATCCACCTCCCGCCGCCTTCGGGATATGAGCAGTACCACGGCAGTTTCCACGAGGCGCGCAGCTATCAGCCGCCGGAGCACGGTGCGCATACACGTGAATATCATGAAGGGTATAGCGAGGATCATGGTGGTCATCGTCAGCATCAGCGTGAGCACCATCATCAGCATCATAGTGATCATGGCCATGGCCATGGCCACAGCCATCACCATGGTTATTAGTGACCATTTTTATCTCTGATTTCACACAAACCTGCAAATAGTAATTAGAGTATAGTCTCAGTAATGACCTGATCTTGTCGAGATATGTAAACAAAACACCCGGTCTCCTGTTCATCCTTCCTTGGCTTACTGCTATACGTTGGCTCGGGATTGTTAGGGCAATTCGGTTTGGATTGACATATCAAATGAATATAAGCAGCTCAAAACTATAACATGGTTTCTCCATCTTTGCATTCAAGGGTTGTTCGATAAGTAGAAACCCTGTAAGGCTAGCATCAATTGATACATAACTGTCGTACTTTTGGATACCCTATATTCATGAGACTGATATATCTTAGAACAGAGGTCAGAGGCCAATTGTACCGCCTCAGTACCGCTCACTTTCTGGTCTGTTTACAGTCCTTTGTCGACACTGAGATGTCGGCATCTGGCTGGATGATGAGCGTGACCTGTATGGGCACCGCCGCCATACGCACAAAACCCTTCCGCATGAGAAAAAGGATCTTACCTCTTATTCTATCTACATAGTCAGTTGAGACACTCAAGAAATTGTATAAAAGACTTTATGCCACACTGAGCTTCAAGTACTCGGCATCTTTCTCCCCTTTTCCTATCTGTGGAAGTAGATGTTGATACCTTCTGGATGAACATGTTCATGCACTACTTTGTCATCGCAAGATCATATTTTCGAGAGAGAAGCACATTCTGATATCGGAAGTCATTATCGCAAGACTAGTGTATTGGTCACGAATTACTATTGGGGAGCGTGGCGTCCTGTCATGCTCTGCGAGGCCAAATATTTTCCGAGGAACGCGAACCCTCAAACTGAATGTATAAGCCCCGCAATTTGGGAGAGCGTTTATACTCAGCTTCATAAATACGCAAATGACCTTCGGAACTGGGACGGAGTTTCCGAACTATGTATGCAATTACTGCGGTCGGACGTAAGGTATGTTTTACCAGGTGAATTGCGTCAACAACCTCAGAACGTTACCCTATGAAATCATCCCGGAAACCCTATCAGCCACGAGGGAACACCTGCAACCTTTGCTATTTGGGACCATGAAAATACGATTCACAATTACCTACGTGAATCATGCGCCTCATTTTCGCTTATCACAATATTCACTAAGCGGTGGCCAATAGAATTAACCTTCTTCTTGTTCTTTGGAGAGGGGTTTTATTCTATTGATTGATATCACACTTGTACTCTTGTCTCCGGTATTGTAGTACGCAAAAGTCAAGTACTGCAACAAGATCACTAAACGCTTCTATAAGTTTGAATTACGAATACACACATGAGGCCATTGATTCTCTCGTACCAACAAAACCCATTTCATGGTGGCAACATCATCTTTTCAAAATCAAAGTCCTCCATCAACTCTGTTTTGCCGACAGTGCCGCGAATCTAGGTCTACAATCTTACAATGCTACGTCCAGTCTCAGCTCTGCTCAAAGATGATAGGAAAAAAAAACCAAAAAAAGAAAGAAAGAAAGGCTTGCACTTACATCCATGGTGGCTATGACCTCTGTAACTTCATCCAGAAAGAGATTGGTGCGCTTACTGGACTTATCCCATAGGCAAGAAGCGGAGCCTCAAGCAACGAAACTTTTCGTATTTATATAAGGAGATGACAGTCAATGAGTGAATGTCATTGCCACCCTTTTAAAAGCTAAAGCCGTGCAAAAGATCTACTTTGATCCACACAATCTCGTCAGGGTCGTGGTTACGAGCATTAGATGTCCAGGACCAATCATCTCCAAGGATGTAGCGTCTTGTTGATTCGAGAAATATTTGACCGAGAACTTTCCTCCTATCGTCGAATTCAAAGGCAAGTCCGGTTACAAATTGTTCAAACCCGATTTGAACTGTTGAAATACCAATGCCACAGAGCTCGCGAGGTATGGGAGTGAAGGGGGGTATCTTTTTCACCTTCTTTTTGGAATTTTCACCGATATTTGGTCGGTAATGCTTAGCGGTGATCTGGGATAGCCATGGTAGTGCTGGCGCCAAGGCCTCTTAGTAGTTCCAGACCGGATGGCCAGAGTTACAGCTCTCAATTGCCTCGAGGCGTCCCACGAGCAACCTTGGAAGAACAACTGAACAGTATGCTTGAGTCTGCGTGCACGAACATAAAGAGATAGCCAATCAATATCGTCACTCGTTCCATTATCGAAATTATATTCTTGAATCATATAATAAAGATATCCATACTCTCCACTGGGAGAGAACCGAGAGTTTCAGAAAGCTGAGCGTCTGAAAATTGGCGCCATTGCTCTAGAAGCACTACGCAGGGCGAGAAAGTCTGGAGTTGCCAGCTCGATTGCGATCATCTCACGAATCTCAGCTGGAAACCTTGCAAAAACATCGGTTCTGTTGGTAAAGCCTTGACATGAAACCCTGAGTAGATTTGTGGGTGTATATGGACTCGGGCGGTTTTACCCGCCTCATCAGCATCTGTTTGATTGTTGGTTTTGGAACAGCGAGATCAGGGTCCACAGGGTTCAACGAAGAACATCCTCGTCTAGAGATAGTTACCACCCAACTTGCTCCAGCATACACTTTTGTTGATGCTATATCACGTTAATTGCCCCATCAAACACTTTCTGACAAAACCCCTTGCACCAGGGTCGGGGGAAATCTCCAGATACCAGGTCTTCCGAAATAGGCAACGCCTGATTCAGACTAGGTAGATCAAGTTCAAAGACCCCTTTTAGAAATTGATGGACTCACACACTATGATTTCCGATTGCCAGTTGTTCTCAGCATAAGCGAACTGAATTTTGCACATATTACAGCAAGTTTTCTCGGCCTGCACCACAAAAGTTTCGCGCATCTCGAAGGATCGTGGAAAATGCCAAGGTGCACTTAACAGTAGCTTCAATAATGCCGAACTTTTGGAATTGCATTGATGTGCTGTCGAAGAAATAGTCTCTAGTTTCGTGATTACATCAAGACTTTGCTGTAATGATCATAACTACGCCTTGAGGATATTCTGAACCTGCTCAGATGTACAACTACGAGGTGACTCTAACTTACATCATAAATACTTCTACATGTCAGTAGTCGAAACCTTACGCTGTGACGTAGAATGCGGTGACTTATAGACGTCGATAAACTGAGAACCAGGGTCTGGTGCTTAGCGCTGGAAGCTTCAGGTCTTGTCATATCCAAATATCTTGTAAGACTCTTGACAGTGTGGAGTAATTAGAAATATAAAATTGTAGGTAACAGTTACATATATAGGGAAAGCAATGTTTATAAGGATGCCGGGGTTATGTAACCATGTTCCAATGTCTCGGTGTCTACAACATAATGCAGCCTGGTATAGCAATACGAAATAAAGACAGCCATTAGTCGTTACTAAGTGATGTATATCACTGTTGCTGATTAGTACCTTGATGGTCTCGACATCAAAACTCCATACTGTTAGCACAATCATGCACTGAGTACACCGTAAATACTTGTAAATAACAATGAATGAAGCTGAATGAAGAGATGGCTGTGTTTACGCAAATACCTGACTATGGATTACATTGCGCATCCTTGGCAGTATTCATATAATTCCACTATCAAACTTATTATGTAGCTTTTTTTGCCAACCATATATGCCAGATATCCAAAATCCGAACCCTCGGCAGAAACTGGAGCTAGATATATAAAGCAATCTCACTGACCGATGAAATTAAAGGGAGCTTGCCTTATGACTCAGACCCAAGATCTACTGTCAAGGTCAAGGCTTCATGTCATCAATGGAATGGGTAATTTGGCACGACATGAGGGACGCGAGGTTGGTTTAGCATCTGTGGTAAATTTACATGGGGTATCTGTTCTCTGATCCCGCTTGGTCCACTCGATGGCTGAGGAGGCAAGTCAACCTGTAGCTGCTCACGAGGAATGTCCCTCTTCTCAGCAACAATTCTGTCAATTGCTGCCTTTTCTGCACGCTGGACCTCGCTCACGAGGCGGGTCCGTCCGAAGTCTGTCTCAAACTGGGGACATTTGGTGGAAGAGAAATGACCGTATACCGTTTTCGTGATATCAGCGTTGCAGACGTCGCAGATGAGCGTTCCGCATGTACACTGGATTTTATTGCAGCCGTCTACCTTAACAATGCTGACACCGCACTTCGGACATGTACGGAGCAAGGCTCTGGTCATCGCCTCTTCCACCTCTCGGCGCTCTGGAACACCGCGTTCTTTCCTTGCTTCATCGCAGGTCTTGGGAATGTGCGTCTCTTCGTGACAAAGCCGACAGCTAACTCTACCGCAATCTGGGTTTTGACAGGGAAACTCTTTGTCTTGCTCGACTGGCAGACATATCGCCTTGAACTCGCAGAATGGACAGCCGTCGAGTCCTTCGATACCAGCCTTTTCAATCTCGTCCATTTGCCGGAGGAGTTCCAGCCGCTTCATAAGCTTTTCACCCACGACTACCTGGAGAACAGCCTTAGGAAATTCTGCCTGGCAACCACTTACATCAATGCATTTGACGTCGAATTTTAACAGTCCTGCTTGAGTCTCGGCTTGCTTTTTGATACAGGAACGGCAGAAGGTATGATTTCCTTGTCCGCCGCACAAGATTGCCAGGTTGGGCGCCACATCGATGAAGCAACACTGGCATTCCACCAAAGTCCCAGCTTTGCGATGTTCCTCTTCGACGGCCCTCTCCGCATCAGCCAGTTTTAGGGCAGCTAAAAGTTTGTATTAATCCAAGGTGTCAACATGCCATGAGATCTAGTAATAGCATACCTTCTTTTTCGGCAACGATTCTTCTTATCTGCTCCAACTTACGTTGTATTTGAACCGGCAAGTTCTCTCGCTGTTTAGGGCGAGGTCGGCGAAGTCGTGCCAGTGGATCTTTACGGTCAGTATTCGATTTGGGCTGTCCCATCCAGTAAAGCGCCTCATATGTATCGAGTAGGCTTTTATGACATGACAGCATGGTCCGTATGGTCCTATGCTGTACGAAAGGGAATTCGTTGCCAAGTGCTATCAATCTGTACGCAGTCAGCTTCATAGATACTTGTTTAGGGTTAACTGTTTTGCTCACATTAATTTGATGTGAAGTGGATCAGTCTGGGCTCGCTTCAAATCTTGTAAGCTTGTCTCATCCAGCACTTCCGTCCTCTGCGGTTTCTCCTGCTTGGGGTAAGAAGGCTGTGCTAGGATATCATTCAACGATTCTTGTACAGTATCAGCTAGACTCGACTCGTCGGTTATCTTCCATTTTTGTCGAGTGTAGATGTTGCCAAGAGTCGTTTCACATATATCAGGAAGAACGTCCTTTATGCGCGTCATGAACAAAGTTTTCATATCGTCTATCGCTCCGGGAGGTGTCTGGTTAGAGGTATGCGATGGGCGCGAAGGATCGTTTGTCTGTTGCGGAGGGTGTACTGTGGCTTCTGTATGTTTCACATCCATCTTGTTTGGGGCGTCTGCCTTGGATGGGAGACGCACGAAATGAAGTCCTATATCCTCAAGGTGATCTTGAGCTCCTCGTATGTGGACTGGAAAATCTGTCGTGAGGTCAATCTGAAGAACTCTAGGATTCAGGTATCTCTGGTCGAATAGCTCAAAAGCCTGGAGAGGCATGGCAAACCCTGGCCGGTTCAGGGCTGTGTAACGGTTTCGAGGTGCTAGGGGATAGAAGCCCTTTGCCTTGGTTAGTTTTACGAGTACAGAGTTAAGCGGTGATAAATCATTTCTGTGGCAGTTTCCATAGAACGACTATGGTAGCTCTAAAGCAGACATCATGGGATCCATACCTCATTGAAAGTGCTAAGCCCTCTAGGGGCAAAAAAGCTTGGTTCACCCATGTGGTCATTGACAGGGCCGGCTAGGGGGGGATTGGGCACATTTGTATATGGCGCACGCACGATTCGATCACCAAAGTACCCCGAAAATTCTGGTAAATGAGGAGAAAGTGACGGTTCCATTGGATCCAGTCGCGGCTTTGGGCTTTCTACTCGAAAAGTGAGTTGCGCTCAACAGAAAGTAAGGTGATTAGCAAGGTGTCCCACGGCCACGGTGAGTTGGAAGGTTGTCCATATTGCCTTTCCAATCACTCATTGATTTCCACAGGCAGGGGGAGTTCAGGGCATTAAATATCAATCACTTAATAGACCGACTGCTTTGTCAACGTTTGAGACTCTCACATTCGACTGACAAACTAGCGCATCCCACTCGAGCCACAGAAGAGAAACAGGAAGAATCATGCCGCTGTCCTGAGCCCCTGTAAGAACTGAGTCATCGACTTCCTCAGTTTCCACGATTCATCCGAGGCTCGAAGAACCACGGTGCAGAGACCCGGGTGCTAATACAGCAGGGGTTTTCAGATGGCTATTTGACTGCAAAGAAGAAGAGGTCCAGCAATGCCATTTTCCAGGAAGTTTTCTTGACGGAAGACGACTCTGTGCGACGCCAGGTAGCTCAAGGGTTTCTTCTGCTGGCAGACCCCTCTCGGCACCCGCAAGGCTAGATTGCAGCCTGATCGCTGGGTAGCTGTTGCGTTCCGCCAATGATGCACACTGGGCGCATCATCAAAAGTACTGCTTTAGCTGTTAAATCCCCAGCCTTTGTTTGATCGAAGTCTCGTTCCTCCTGGCTGATCAGAGCTGCTACGGCGCCTCTGTTGTGTGTTCGCTTTCTTTGTTCACATTTTGGTGCCATCTTTGTCTGCTGGGTACAGAGACAAGCTGTCCTCGCGCGCCAGGCTACATAAAACAGCGTTATTGGGAGTTTTCCGATATCTGAGAGCAATCTTGATCAACATCAGGACGGGGGAAGAGATAGAGAGGCGAAGGCTGAGAATTGCCCCTCCTCAGTTCTGGACTCTCTCGAAGAGGGAAGGAGCAGCTCCGACCTCATCATCCACACAACTCGAACTCTTTTTATTCTTTTTTTGTTCTTCTTTTTCCTCTTCTGCTCTTACGCTTCGCCTTCACTTTGAATCTGAATTTATATTACTGCCACTTGTATCAGCGCCACGGACAGGTTATTAGTTGCGTCTTACGTTCAACTAGATAACTATGGTCCTGGCTGCTCGCGGCGTCTATCTCCGAGCGGCAAGGTCATGGTGTAGGAGAGCCTTTCCAGCCAACGACGGCACCCTCTCTAACTAGGCTGGAGTGATCAATGGTGTGACATGCATACCGCCAGCTAACTATCTACTCTGCCTAGTGCTGATCATAGCAAAGCCTAGTTGAATGAACCAACGTCAGAAACCCCAAACGCAGTTGAGCTGGCGCCCAGTTGGCAGTAACGCTCCGAGACAGCGGCAGATACTCTCTAGCAGCTTTTTGTTAGTAGCAGCCTTCCCCGCTCAGATGTTATCTCGTGGCTTTCTCGTTTGACCTGCAGCAGGCATATCGCGCAGCCTGCCGTCCGGGACCAGGCATCTCCTCCCGAGTTCTCGGCATCAAATGGTGGTCTGGTAGGACGTGGTCAGGGCCGGCACTGGTCAGGTGCACAGCCAGCCAAACACGCCCATGGCCGAGAATCAGCACGATTCTTTGCCACAGTTTCAATCCGGTCTATGGAATGATTCCTTGGCGAATCAACTTCTACCTCGCTCAGCATGCCTTGGTTCGCACTCAGGGAGCATGCAGTCGACGGTAGTTACATACTACATAGTTGGCTACATACAGAGTGTCATGGCTGATCGGTCTACAAGGCTTACTCGCTGGTTATCTGCGTGGCCTCCGCTGCAACCAGTGTAACCTCGTTTGGATCCTTTATCCACTCCTCGTGCACATCCTAGTCAGACCGGGTTATGTTTTTATCTTGACTGCAACCTGTCATTGTTGCTGGATGCTTAGGGCCGTCGCTTGCCGTCGGCTTCAGCCGGGCCGGGTTCCTCAAGCATTAGGTAAGGGCGAGAAGTTAGTTATCCACTTTAGTAGGGCGCGGCTTTCCGACCAAACATCATCGACACCGTTCCCGTTGATGATGTAGGCAAAAGGAGGCAAAGCGCGGGGAAACAAACAGAAAAATTAGAGCTGATCGATGCAATTACATAGAAGACCCCAATGTTTCCGCCCTTGTGCCACATCCGACTACTCCTCGTGTGACCACAAAAAACAAACAATCCCACATCAACGTCCGCCTCAAGAAATTCAGTACACTACTTCTATAACTTTTCAGTGTCTCGTTTTGCATCTCGTGGAGTCAAGCAGCTATGGGTTCCGCTGACGTCGCCATGGACAGCGACCTGGCTGGAGATTCGCCTCACTTGCAGCTTGTTCCCGCGACTCCAGAAGAACATTTGGAGACCCTGAAGCTGAACAGCAAGGCGTGGAAGGGACCGCTGGAGCTGAGCCAGTACATCGAGCGTGAGCATTATCTGTCTCAGCAAAAGCTCACAAAGGACGGTGCGCTCACTTGTTGGATTCTGGTTGACGGCAGGAAACCGCCCAACTCGCGGACCATTCTGAGCTCCTGTGAAACGTATCGGAAGCCTGCCTATCTCGCATACCAGGGCAATGTTGAGAGGATTGTCTGTCACGGCGTCGGCAGTGTCTTTGCGCGGCCAGAATACAGAGGCCGTGGCTATGCGGGGCGGATGATGGCTGAACTGAGCAACATCCTCGATACCTGGCAGACGGAGAACCAGCCACGGAGGCAGGGTGTCTTTTCCGTCCTGTTCTCTGATATCGGCAAAAAGTTCTATACCAGGTATGGCTGGAAACCGTTCAAGTCGTCGCACATGACCGTGCCGGCGATTAATGAGGACCACCACAAGGCATCTGTGTCCCTGGCCAAACTCCCTGTCGCGAGACCAATGTGTGCCGACGATGTGCGCCAGACCATGTGCAGTGAAGCCGTTGAGCAGAAGGAGCGCGACCTGCTGCGCGAGGCATCGCGGAAGTCTCCAGCAGCCAAGGTGGCAATTGCCCCAGACTACGACCATATGGCCTGGCACTGGGCGCGCGAGGACTTCTACGTTGATAAAGGCATCTTCACCCACAAGGAACCGGCAGCTCGAGGCGCGGCAGTCGACCAGCGGAACGTATACTGTGCTTGGGTCCGCACTGTTGGCGACTCACCAGACAAGCACACGCTACACATTCTGCGCTTCAGCTATGATGAGCCGACCACGTTGGCGGAGGAGATGAGCACCATTGAGGCACTTGCTGCCGTCCTTCGTCGAGCCCAGTACGAGGCTCACACGCTAAATGTGAAGAAAGTGGAATTTTGGAACCCAACTCCGATGGTCGAGAAGGCGGCGAAGCTGTTAGACCCGAACGTGGAGGTTGAACACCGCGAGGAGAGCAGCATCTGCAGCTTGAAATGGAACGGTGCCAAGCTAGGACTGGGTGACGAGGTAGAGTGGTTTTGGAATGAGAAATATAGCTGGTGTTGACGGCCTTGTTTCTGTCATGTTCATTGTTTTCTTGTTGTTGTTGCTGTCCTCCAACTTGCGTACCCAGAACCTAGATACCGGCGCGTAATACGGCCGTGTTTATATAGTTCAAGCAATTGATATCCACCACGAGCAAAGATCGTATCATGTCCTTTGACTCCTAAAACGCTCATGCCAATTCCTAGAATTCTTAGCCGCGGCCGCACCGGCCCCTGTGCCTCCGTCGGCTGCCTTCTTCAGCGATTGTCGTTCCGACTCTTTGACAAAGCAGATAGAGACTGGGTCGGGAAATTTGTAGGAGTTCGCCTAGAGCAGGCAGTATTAGTATTGTAGTGTGGTATCGCCGATAATATATATATTTTCTTTGACTCACGGGTAATATATTCAGGGATGCTTCACCCCGCCATACTTCGGGCAGCAAATCCTTCCAGGCATGAAGAAACTCGGAGCGGCCAATAGACGAGCGTTCTGTCGGCGCAAAGGCTGCCAGATACATCTCACCAATCCATTGGACGGACGATTGCTTATCCAGATTCGACCCTATAACAGCAAAATTTAGTAGGCCGGCATTTGGGGGAGTGTGGTGGTTTTAGATCGCAACACGTACATTTCAAATCCACAGGCTGCGAGTCATTCGGTCTCTCAATGAGTCGGCTGAGAAGCGCGTCAAACAAAGGCCGTGGGAATGGCGGCTGCTCCGCTTCATTTCCATCTTCACCACCGAGGGCCGCCTTCCACAAATCGTTCGCCAGAAACTGTTTCTCCAAATTGATACTCTGCAGCACAGAACCTTCCACGATCCGTTTCCACAAAGCAATCTTCACTCGCGCCGATGGCCGGAAAGCTGCAGGCCGCTTTGTTACCGGGTCAAGATGCACAAAGGCACAGATATCGGTCCAGGCGGCATTACACTCTGTTTCTGAAAAGGGCACGTCCGCGAAGATTCGTCGTTTAGTGTCTTCGCGCTCAGCGGGAGTGAACAGCGCGACGGAGTCTTGCCAGGTCTCGTCATCGGTCATTCTAATGTCCTCCTCTCCCTGATCGTCGTCGTCGTATAGGCGCAAGCTTTGTGCCAGCGTCTGTGCGATCGACGACGCGGTGCATTCGTCTATGCGGTGCACTTCTAGCGTCGATGCGCATTTGGCGATTGTCGACAGAGTGTCGGCCCAATTTCTTGGCCCGTCATCGTCGTCGTCGTAAGACTTCTGTTCCTGTTTCAACGGTACAAAACGACTGTTCTCGCCCGTGGTTGGCTGCAGCAAATGGATCGAGTTGGACGACTGCACCTGTCGGACTCGAAAGGTTTTGTCGGCGGTGCACAAGTTGACGTATCCAGTGTCCTTAGCCGAGGGATTTGACGGCGGAGATTTGAGATGGAGACTTGGTCATGATACGTGTGAGTTTGACGTTTTTTTTGTTATAAGTAATTGACAAGATGAGGAGCATGTCCTTACATAGGTGTAGACGCAGACGCGTTGTCCGAAGACGACAGCAGCTCGGCAATTTCGGGTGTTAGTTCCAGGAGCCGGAATGCGCGTTGGTGAGAGTTGTGTGTGAGACGAATACTGTGCGCTGTTTGAGTTGACATTTTCTTTCTCTTTATTATATTGCAGTCTGAATGCAGTGGGCTGAATGATTAAAGATAGAGAACAAGATTTCGCGTTGAGGGGGGACGCGTTGAGCACGGGCCACGGCGTTGTTTATCGCGATAAGATTGTCAATCTACAGTACCAACATCAACCAAGTTACTTTGCCTGAGGCCGGAATTGAAGGTTGATGCGTTGATGTGCTGATGGAAATCTGCTAGCAATCAGAGACAGAATTGCCGTGTTGACTAAGTTGTATGTACAAGTTACGGTATGTAAGTCGGAATCAGAATTTTGGTAGTTCAAGTTGAAGATAGATGCCCAGCGTATGTTGTACCAGAGCACTCTTCTGTATGTAATTGAATACACGAATGACAGCAATAACGACGTCCAGATAACCCCCAACTCCCGGCCCAATAACGACACCCTCACAACAAAAACGAAAATTTAACACATTGGAAGAAAAGCAGATATATGTGAGATTGAGCCATCGTGAAGATTGGACGATGCGCTCGCGATCTTACTCCTTTTCAAACTCATCAGCTTGAGACGTCGACGTCGTGTCATCCTTGGGTTTCTCTTTCCTTGAAGCCGCTGCAGAGTCACCTCCAGCAGCGTCCTTTTGCACCTGATGCGGTCTTATCACATTTCGTTCATTCGTCGCCTTCCGGTTCTTCACATTGCCCATTTCGTCTTGGGCTTTTTGCTTCTTGGCGCGTTCGCTTGCCCGTTTCTTTTCCTTTTGTTCTTCTTGCTTTTTCTTGGCCTTTTCTTCTTCCTTCTTCTTCTCTCGTTCCGCTGCCTTGGCCTTTTCTTTCTCCTTCTCGAGCTCGCTCTCTTTCTCGAGGTCACGCTCGATACCGTTCTCGAGGTCTTTGGCCCGCTGGATTTCCCGTTCTTTGGCTTCTTCCTTTTCATCCATCTTCTTCACTGCCGCGCCGTCCTTGGCCCATTGATCTTGCGGGTCTTTGAAGGTGTCTTTGATCCGTTGCTGGCGCTCTTCTTCCGCCTTTTCTTCCTGTTCTCGCTGTTTCTTCTCGGCTTCCATCTCTTCCATGTGGCGGATATCATCGACACTCGGCTCGTACAGATGCCAGATCGTGTAGTGCGGAAGACCGACGACGGAGAAATCCATGCGTCGTGCCATCTGGATCCTTCAGTTAGCGCAACCTGCTTTGTCTCATTGTCCATGTAGGCGCGGCAAACCTTTCCGAAACCCTCGGTCTCCGCGTGCTTCTCAAAGCTGAATGCGGGAAAATGGACGCCCGATCGAAACACCTTCGCCTTGGACAGAATGCTGACTCCGCCGACACCGTCAACTTCCATTTCCGTGTCGGGATCTCCATAGGGATCACGCAGGTATGCCAGATGCGGGCGCCAGGTTGCGTATTCGGCATACCCTTCCACGATGACGGCGTCTTCGTCCAGGGTATCTGCAAGCGCCAAAGCGGTGTCGGACTCTTGCCACGAGTTCAGGTCGTAGGGTTGCTCGCCCCCAAGCCAGTCGGGAAGAGGACGCCAGACATCTGACAAGCAGTTAGCTTTTTCTTGTTTCTCGTTTGATGGATGGAGGGAATCTTACTGGGAACAATGACATCTTTGTCATGTCGCATCAGATCCTCCAGAATCGTAAACGGCGCCGTCTGCACGTCGGCATCCCGCCAGTAAACCCAGCTATGCGTCGGCCGCAGGGTAGCGCTCAGCAGCCAATTCCGGGCCTGAGCCATGAGCTTCCGGCGACCAGCCTGAGCCGCAAACCCATGGCGGCTCTCCACGTCCTGGTTGACCTTTTGACCAAAATCTTTCTCGATAACGGAAATCTCGCCGTACGGCATTTTGGGGTCCGGGTCACTCTGCAGCTCGGTGAGCATCGATGAGAGCAGCTCGAGGGTGTTGTCCTTGGAGTCGGAAACCAAAAAGGCCAGGTCGATCAGATGGTGCGGGTACGTGAGATTGCGCAGGTGCGAGAAGAACATGGGCAGGTGCGATTGGGCGTCGCGCAACGGGGTGCACAGGAGCACCCGTTCCTCGCGGTGCCAGCCCATTGAGGTGCCCTGGGTTTCGGACAGGTCGTAGTAGCGAACGGTCTCGAGGGAGAGGTCATCGCTCGATGCACTGAACAGGCCGAGAGAGACGGTGGGGATGAGGAACGGCCGCCATGAGGGAATGATGAGGAACAGAGTGAGAAAGGAAAGCGCGGCGACAAAGCAGAGTTTCACCAGGAGCTGTCTTCTCCGTCGCAGGGCCGGCTGTGAGCGAGGCTGGAATCTAGTTCAAGTTAGACGGCAATCTCCGAGTCCCATTGACCGCAATCGCGAGCGCACCTGTGAGGTGATATGGAAAAAGTCCCGCCTCCGCCTCGGGGGTAGGCACTGTAGCCATTGGGATAGGCGTAGTGCCTGTTCATTTCTCCAGGGCGGGCGACATAAGCCGACCCCTACAAGCAGGCCAGCGGAGCGATGCGACTCGTAAAAGGAATGAAAGAGACGAAAAGAAGACCCAAAAAAAAAAAAAACAAGAAAAACAAGAAAAAGAAGAGAGAAACAGAAAGGACAAGAGAAGAAGAAGAAGAAGAAGCAAAGATCGAACAGGCGTTGGCAGTGGGCACTGGTCGTTCAAGTAACTTTTCGAGGAGCCACTAACGGCACAGCCAGGAGAAAAAGGATCACAACGCAGATCGCGCGCGGCGATCGCCCAGCGGCAGCCGAACAGAGCAGAGGCGACAGGAAATGGAGGCGTCGACGAGAACAGGGCAACCGCTGCGCAACAATGTGAAGCAGAACACGAAATAGAAAAGAATTTCCAGCAGGAACAAAAAGAGGCCTGCGTGTCCAGAGTGCACGTCGGTCTCGAAGGCCCGCGGAAGGTATTGCGATCAGCCGCTAGACCAAACCCGGACAAGGGGAGACTCGTGGGTGACAGTGCGCGGCGGACGTCATGGCCAGACTGTCTGCATGGTCTCTGCGTGGTGCCTTATTAAATACTATCTACTGAACACTCGGGAGCAGGAGGCAGGCAAAGTGCGGAGAATCCAGATGCACCCAGATCGAATTCTACTCATGCATGGCGAGGAGCCCAGTACCATTAGTGCTCTTGGCTTCTGGCAGTGGTCTTATCGTGGTTTGCTACACTGAAGCAGTTCCGCTCCCGGAGAACCAACACGTGCCTGCTCGAACTAGTGCGCCGACTACTGTTTCATCTTGATGGTGCTCGACCACATGTAACATTGGACATCCAAACGACACTACTACATTCGGACATGGTTGGTTAGTCTATAGCCATGCGTGCAGGGCAACACAAGGGACGAGGAGAAAACAAGTTGAGCTTTTGGAAAGATTAAGTTGGATCGACGACGGGATATCGCTATTAATGCAGAGAAAAGAACCGGGAGAGACAGATCATCGCACCACAGCTCCCTTCAGGCTCTTCACGGTGCAAACGCCGCCAGATTGAGTGACCAGCTTGCCCACCGATGGTGCCGGCGCACCCTCGGCGCTCTGGAGAACAGGGATCTGCGCGCTGTCAAAGGCCACTTCGAGGTTGTCGGTCGTGGTGAAACCCGGCTGGAAGGTCTCCCAGATCTTCTTCTTTGGGTTGAGTTGTTTCTCGGGCTCGCCGGTGCTCCAGCCCTCGAAGAACACGCGCTCGCCCGCTGGTGCGTCCGCCGGGGGATTGGCCAGTTCAACAGGACCGCCGTGGGAGTCTTCACCCTCGGCTACGCGGGGCGACGCAGCCAGCACCATGGCAGCCGACTTGATACCGCGCATGGTGACGGGCTTCAGGTTGCAGACCACCACCACCTTGCGGTTCTGCATCTCCTCCAGCGGCACCAGACCGTTCAAGCCCGAGCAAACCGTTCGCACCGTCTTGCCCGTAGCCTCGTCGACAGAGGTGTTGTCACTGCCGGGGGCGTCGCCGCAGTCAATGGTTGACACGTAGAGCGAGTCCGCATTCGGGTGGTTGATGGCGCGCAGGATGTGGCCGACCCGGAGGTCGATCAGCGACGGCGACGGCGGAGCGGCCGGGGCTGGAGGCGGCTTCGGTGCTTTCTCCTTCTTTTCCTTCTTCTCCTTCTTCTGCTTGTCCTTCTTGGGAGCTTCGGCAGCAGTCGTGGCAGGCGCTTCGTGCACAGGGTCGTTGGCCTGCGCCTTGGTCTGTCCCACCACAACAGTTCGCTCCTGGCCCGCCGCCTGCGCCTCGGCTTTCTCCTTCTTCTTCCGCTCCTTTTCCTCCTTGGGATCGACGGGCTTGGGCACGAAGCGGACGTCGTTCAGGTCAATGGCCACTTTCTCCTCGTCGGGGATACGCAGCGAGAACAACGAGCCATTCTGGACAAAATCGACATGACGCACGATGTGGTGGTAGCCCTTTTCGCCAGTCCGTTGTTCGGGGCTCCATTTCTCCACCAAGGGGCCGATGACCGCGTAGGCCGCGATGTCAGCCACCGAGGGCTTGGCCCCGAGCAGCGTCGTCCGCGTGGCGAGATGGGAGTTGAATTTGGTCAGGATGGCCTCGACCGTGGGCGAGTCGTCCTTGGCCAGCGCGGCGGTCAGGCCACGCACGGCGTCCAGCCACTGTTTGGCATCAGCCTGTTCGGCATCGGTATAGGTGTTGTGCGAGAAGATCTTGGGCGTTGCCTGAGCCAGGTCGAGCTCGGTGGCATCGGGCGAGATGGCCGTGGGGTACGACCGGTAGAGCAGCGAAAGCAGCGAGCTTTCAGGGGCAGACGCGGTGGCCATGGTTCTAATAGATAGCGTCTGCAGCGACGATGAGAATCTCGCAAGACGCCGGTGTGGTGGGAGCAGACGAAGCTGGCGGCTGTCGAGACGGTGGGGGAACGACGGTGGAAGTCGAATTTGATTTTGAATTTGAATTTGACGCGGGGTTGTTGCGGCGGCCCGCCGCGCTGACGTGAGGGACGCCCTCAGGTTGGGCCAAAATGTGTGAGGACACCTCCTCACAGAGACGCGACGAAAAATTGCGAGACAAGTCAATGACTTTCAGCGTGACGGGATTGATCTGGACCAAGTGTTCTTCTTGGTGAAACCCCCTTCCCCCTTTTTTTTCTCCTTTCTCTCTACTGCATTGTTTTTGGCGTCGAGACCCACCAGCATGACTCAGCAGTCAGCGTCAGCTTAGTTGGTTAACCAACATAAGTGATCCCTAACCTAACTGATCCCGATCTTTGCTCTAACTTCACAGCATGAATGCGGTTCAGAAAAAGTATCTAGTTGAGCTGTTCAAAAGACTTCTTACAGTACCCTACGGCCTCGTGCCGAGGTGGCAGAACTCAATTGATTCGACGCCTTGACGTTTTAAACGCAACTTTTATTCTGTTTATATCGTAACCAGGTCAAGCTTGACCGCACTTGACAGTTCCGTTATCGCTAGAAAAAAAAAAAAAAAAAGAGAAAAAATGGATGATGACAGGCGAATAGGCTCGGTATGATGTTCCGTTCCACTTAGACACTGCTCTGTATAACTATCAGAGAGCATCTTCAAGCAGGACTGGCCAGGCCGAGCGAGGGACCCCTTTGGTCGAAGACCACAAACATCGACTTCAAAAATACATCCCCAAAGATCATAAACTGGGACGTTTCGCTTGACTGGACTCCACCGTAGCAATCTGATTCGGAGGGTTAGTGCCGAGAACCTTGAGAAGAAGATTGAAAGAAAAGTGATGAAAGTAAACTCACACTCTCTGCCGGTCGTGCGGTCCGTCCCAACCGTTGCGAAGTTGAGGACATTTGGCGGGATGGTCGCCATGGCATTGTCACCGACCGCAATGCTAAGCGAAGGCAGCTGCGCATCGCACGGGAAAATGAAGCCGCCGACATTCGGATCGTTCTGGGCGTCTTGGATCTGGTCATAGAACGCCGTGGCCACTTCGGGACTCACCAGCATCAGAGAGGTGCCCGTGTCCGCAATCGCCGTCGGCGCCTGGGTGATCTGCTGTGTCTGACCATCGTTGCCAACCTTGAACGAGGCCGAGTTGAACTGCCAGAATCCGTTGGCCGGGTCCACCGAGACATTCATCATTTGGCCTGTGTACTTGGCCGAGTCGATCCGGCCAAACTCGTAAGACCCCTTGTTGCTGTCGGATTTGAGCAGGACGGTCATGACCGGTTCCTCAAGCTGGCCGGCGATGTTGTCAAAAAACGTCTTTTGCTGGGCCGGCTTGACTGTGTTGAGTTTGGAGAAGGCCAGTCCGACGAGACCGTTGGATGCCGTCTCTTGCAGAAAGGAGCCCGATACTTTTTGTGCAAGCTCGACCGCTTGCTTCTGCACCGTGGCGCCCCCGATGCTGACGACGTCAGTGCCCACGCTGCCTGATGCCGACGATCCGTCCCCGTACGAGATGCTAAAGGTGTGGTCCTGCATCGCTTGGAACGTTTTCGATTTTTTGCTGTCGAAAATCATATGGTTCCTTTGATCTGGGGCAGCCAATTCTGAGCTGAAAACCCACCTAACCATGAAATTAGCAACGAACCATATGACTCATAGGCACACAAACAGAGACAGAAAGAAAGGCACAGGGAGAGAGAGAGAGAGAGAGAGAGACGTACAGGTCCGAAGAACCAGTGTCAAAGTCGAGCATTAGGGTCTGCCCCCCAATGCTCACAGGCGACACAAACTCAACGTCCCCGTTCACCGAGGTCGTAGCTACCGAGCCATTCTTCCCAGCCGCGGCCAAAGTCGAGTTGGAGCCGGTCGCAGCCAGCAAGGGACGAGGACGCTTTGGCGAGAAATCGAGAGGTTTGAAGCCAGAGTTTGTTGCTGTAATCTTGTTTTGTTGCGTCGTCACCGCCGACGTGTTGGGAGAGATGCCGAACTTGCGGTATGCCTTGCGAAGCGCCGCGGGCCCATGGGGTACATAGTTTGTACGCTGGATGCGATCCACCTGAAAGGACCTGCCTTTCAACCTGGAATTGGTTGTCGGCACTGCCAGAACATGTGAGGTCACAAGAAATAGGACGTAGAAGATAAAAGACCGCAACATGGTAGGCAGGCCGGCTGTCAAGGGGACTAAAAAAAAAAAAAAAAAAAAAAAAAAAAAGGAGTGGAAAGAAACAGAGAGTCACTAGGATTTATATGACTATAACTAGGCGCAAAGAAAAAGCAGCCAAAAGGAAAATCAGAGGAACCAGCTCCTTGTTCTTAATATAGAATGAATGGTAGAAGTGACAGAACAAACAAAAGGATGACCCCGTATGACAAGGTCTCGACCGAAAACACGGCACGGGACATAAAAGGGACGACAAAGCTGGTAAATATATAAATTCAACAAACAGTGACCCCGTTCGGTGCAAGTAGGCATTTATTTTACCAGACGATAAAGAAATTGCCCGTTGGGCCAATCATTGCCCTGAACCATCCACCGTTTGAAGTTCTGGAGATGTTGTCGCATGCTGATTAGGGCTCAGGGGCCATTGATGCTGACTGGGAGACTGCCGCGTGTCCATGAGTCCCATAAAGTCCCTTCTTTGGTCCGGTTAGAGATTAATACATTCCAAAAATAGTGAAAAATCAATATAGGGGTATGAAAAAGCAAAACGATGAGAAAGAAAAGGCGCTGTGGCGTGCCAGTTCTGAAACGCGGCGTCGGCCAATCACCGCGGTGCCACCACGCTGAAACCCAGCTGCGGCACTCTGTAGAGCTGGGTTGGTCGCACAATGGCGTTGTCCTTGGCAGAGTCGGCGGTTTGGAGTTGACAATAGCCACAGAAAGAAGCTGACGGGTCTATTCTGGTCTTGGTTATTTTTGACATGCACAGGCGTCGTGGGATTGGGTCCAAGTCTCCTGTTTTTGTCCCTACCAGGCAATTGCCGCTTCAGACGAGTACTAACTACACTGTGTGTGTGTGTATATGTGTGTGTGTGTGTTGTGTCTCACCATTCAATGATGTGTTAAATTTCAGACTTCCAATTCACTACTGGTATCAATTAAATAGATCAATGTTACATGTAAAGTCGGAGCAATGTGCAGAATCTCTATATTGGAAAGCATCTCGTGCAGATATCCGGAAACTCATGATGCAACCCCCAAAAACGCCAGAGACGAGAAAGATAAAACCACATGCCAAATGCGAAACTGCTGTCATAGACGTCATGAGAAGGACGGGGCCAACGGGCTAGCTTTAGGCGAATAGACTCTCAGGGAGGACCTTTTCAGGATCCTCCCCGATCTGTTCGCCGACAGCGCGCACCACCGCTCGAATGGCGGTCGAGGCGGGGCTGTCGGGGTAGCTGTCGACAAAGCTCTCGCCATAGTCGCAGGCCATGCCGACGCGGGGATCGAGGGGCACAGCGCCCAGGAACGGGATTCCCATCTTCTTTGCGAGTCGCTGCCCACCGCCCGTGGTTGGGCGGAAGATATACGAAGTCGTCTTGCACGAGTTGCACACAAACCCGGACATGTTCTCGACCAGGCCGAGAATGCGAATGCCGGCTTTTCGGCAAAAGTCAATCTCCTTCCGAACATCCAGCAGCGAGACCTCCTGCGGCGTCGTCACGAGAACGGCGCCGTCGACTTTGGCTTCTTGAAGCAACGAGTTGACCGATAGATGTTCATCCGAGGTGCCGGGAGGAGTGTCCACGATGAGATAGTCGGCTTCGCCCCATTCAACGTCCTTCAGGAACTGCTTGATAAGGCCGTTCTTTTTCGGACCCCGCCAGATGATCGCATCGTCTCGGTTCGGGAGCATAAATTGGATACTCATCGCGCCCAGGTTGTCTGTCACCCACACGGGACTCCAGCCGGCGCTGCTCACGTGGATCGATTCCTCCTCGACGCCCATCATCTTGGGGATCGAGGGACCGCAGATATCGGTATCGCAGACAAAGACGGTGGACTCTGGATTCGATGCAAAAGCATGGGCCAGCAGGGTCGAGAAAGTAGACTTGCCCACTCCGCCTTTGCCGGACAGCACGAGAATCTTGTGTTTGATCTGCGACAAACGAGCCGTGATGAGCGGGATATCCGGGTCAGGACCCTTGGGTGCCGACGCGCAAATTGATTGATTCGGGCATCCCACGCATGCGTCCCCTTGGCCAGCTTGTTCGGACTCTGGGCCGGGGCAGTGTTCTACACAGAAACACCCCTGCGTTAGCGGATTCTTGGTCTGGTGATTGCTGGAGAGTGTAGAACGTACCTGGCTCGGGAGCGACGAGGTTCGACGACGCTTTGGCCGATGGCGCCGCAAATTCGGCAGGGTCTGCCAGTGCAGGAGCCATTCTGCTTGTCCAAGCTGCGTGAATAGCAGATGCCGGGAATCAAAGAGGTTAAGGTGGCTTTGCTGATGGGAGAAAGACAGTGAGAAAGTCAGGAAGTTTTGCGCCGGTGTCGCTCTGCGTTGCTGACAAACGGCGGCAAATTGCGGGGTGGCGACAGAGACAGACAACCTCAGCCCTAGACTATATACAGTAAGTAGTTTGAGCAGTACGAGCAAGATGTTATTGCGGTACTATATTAGAGTTTGATCGTTGACTGGTTTTTCACTATTTCTTTATCAATTCATTAATGGGGAACTTGCGTTTCTAGCCTGCATATTATGATCGACAGTTGGAGCGGAATAAGAGAAAGATTTTTTGGGAAGAAAAAAAAAAAAAAAAAAAAAAAAAGAAAAAAAANGCTGGACGAAATACTCTAATTATTCCAGAAACGGCCGATTGGCACCTGTTAGTCATCCTGATCTGGCCCTACAGGATCGAATATCTGACAAGAGTCCGGTCGCGACCCCAGTAGCACAGCATTTTTGAATCGCAATAAAGACCAGGCTGTCAGACTCAAGTATTAGAGAAGAACTCAGGAGCAGGGCGTGCGATTCCTTCGACCACTAAAGCAGCAAAAGTTCTCGAGGAACCAGGAATGCGCTAGTCCGCTTCGGGCCCAAAATCCTCCGAATTGCCCAAAGAGGAAATTGTCGGCCTGTCAACTATTGCGATTATAGCCAGCCACACAGTCCTGTAATATAGCTGTTGAAGCAGAGTACACCGCTATTACTGTAACACCTAGCGCTTCCTCAGGTTTATAATCTGTCTCGTGTTCGCCTTTCTTTCCGTTTGGCTGTTAGCATCAACATCAAGATGTTGGGTCCCTAGGGCTGCGAGACCAGAAGCTCCACCGGCATGGCCTTTCACACACCGAACACTTACGTCGTATAGACGCTGTGTTTCTTCATTAAGTCGATAATCTGATTAAAATCTGGGCCTATCATAAGAGTCTCCCGGTCTGTACCAGCTTTTTCCTTACGCTCAAACAACTGACTAACCAGCAGGTTAGAGAACCAACAAGTGCCGTTACCCTGGGACCATGACACCAAGCCTACCCAATATTCAGCAACACAGTCTAGCTGTTAGCTAGTGTCGTATGCTCGGCAACTCTCGCCCCCGTCATGGTTCAAGGTCGGATGTGCTGTTGGCCCTTGAGAGCATACATCCGGCGCGTCATGGACCTGATAGATGCGGTAGGGAAACCAGGCACTGTGAATCATGGCTGGTGTTTGGCATACGTGTCTTTGCTGCGAGGGCGCGGATATCCTCGTCAATGACCTTCCTGACCTTCAGACTACCAATGTTCGCATTTTACTACATGTTCGAGCCCATCTCGAATCCATAGAAAACAAAGCAAGCTGCCTGTCCATGGTCGCGGCCCGCAGCCTACCAGTTATTGACAACAAGTAATATGAAATTCTCAAGGACACTGCATCCCCAAAGGCGTCAGTGTCACAAAATAAAAGTGTATGAGGTCCAACATATTCTGCACATTGACTCACCGCCACCTTGATTGCATACACTTTCACGAAAGATCCGAGAAACAACCGTAGCTGGCCAGCTTGGAAAGAAACAGGTTTCCGGTAGTATGGTCAGTCATTACAGAAGCTGCTAGTTCGCCCTAGCGACCCTTAAGTCCGAACCAACAAGAGATAAAGAAAACCGACTTAGTCAAATGGTGGTTTTTTTTTTTTTTTTTTTTTTTTTTTTTTTTTNTTACCCAGCCTTGAAGAAAAATTCGCGGATGGCGGTAAGAAAGTCGGTAGGACTCGAGACACATGATATCAACGCTTGTTGCCATCGAAGTGTGTCAGGACCTCACTGCACCTGTATCATGGGGCCAGACAAACACGACGAGGCAAGCATGTGCTCGTTGTGCTGAGACTTTTTCTGATACTGAAGAAGCAAACCAGCGGACAACAGATGCAGATTGCCATGACTTGATTCTGACCCTTGGAAATCAAGACAACACTCTTCTGTACAGAACGTCTTCTAATTTCTCACAATGGTTCTTTTCGGTGCCGGCCTATGTTTTGCTGCTCGTTCAACGAACGGCTACAACAACCGCACTCTTTGGCACAGAAGACTTGTGGATGGAAAAGCGCCGCTCTAAATGACCTCCGCTGGCGAAACCTTGTACCACAAAGGGATATAGGCACCAGTCTGCCCGCCCACCATCACAGTAACAGGGACTTTTGCAAAGGTTCACATCCGCCTGCTTTCTGTTGGACTGTCCATCCAGAACACCCACGCCAAAGTGAAGCCATACTGGCAAGACAGTCGATGAGAGCAGTCCAGATGGAGGGGTCTGTCCTCCCTTTTCTTACCACGCCGCATGTCCTTTCAGCCAGTGGAGGCAGGTCCCCGTTTGGACTCTATGGATTACCGATCAGCATCCTCTATCGCAGCAGACATGGTCCTTGGTGCGATGAACAAGGCAAGATACCTGAGTAGGGTAAGGGAGATCCAGCTGGGAACCTGTCTATCAAAGAGCCATCACATACTGAAAGAATGCGGGACATATGGAGTACGACACATGGCTGGATTTACGAAGACATAAATTCTAAACAGCCATAGTGAAGAAACTGTCGACACAGAAATGGATGTCGGCATCTGGTCACATGATGAGCGGTGACCTGAATAAGCACCGAGACGCGGACAAAGATCTCTCGCTTGACAAAGAAGATCTTCCTCCTGCATCTACCCACCTAGACAGTGGATGGATAGTCGGAACGTGCAAATTACAAGACTTTATGCCATATTGATCTTCGCATACTCGACAAGAACAGGTAGAGAGCTTCTGCCGGCCGTGCACACATGCTGAACAGGCCCGGCTAGTATGACTCTGTTTTCTTGAAGAAGTGCTACGAGAACGCCACGTCATGAGGACAATAGAAAAGGGCTCGGAGAAAGAAGGGGAGGGGCAAATGTTCGACGGCAAAAGTTATTATGCATCGTGCCAAGAATATCGTTATCATCACAAAAGATTTCAAACATGCCTTAAGGAATGAGGAAAGGCACAGACACAGCAACGGTAAAAGGACACGACACAGTCGAGGCAACCAAACCTGGATCACATGAAGTAAGAAAAACACGTTAATATTATTATATATGGTTATATGGTGTTGAGGGAATTACATGGAATAATACATATAAATAATAATGCATGTTGATAGAATCTTTTCCCAATTACATGATCGGGACCGCATTGGCAGACAACCAGAATCGACATTGTCTACAACGTCACATGGGTGGAGACAAGCCCCCTCGCGCACGTAACCTTCACATGCGTATGACAGGTCCAGTCGAATGCCTCTCAGCCTGTCCTCTCACCACACAGGAGCAAGCAAAGTGGAAAATAATGCTCACTTATGGTGTATGCACATAGGTCATGATCCTTTTAGCACTATCGCACATACATATACGTGATACGATATAGCCTTGGAACAGCACACCGGTTGTGTAATGCCATGAGTAAGACCATTTCGCACGGCGCGATTACCGCAGCCGGGGCGAGACCGGTCGAATTGCGTAGTACCGAATAGGCAACATCGTGACTGGAAAATCAAGTATTGCAACACGCGAGGCCAACGCTATGCAGTGAGTGTGCAGGCTGATTCGCCGTCTGCTCTCGACTACAACAAGAGTGTCGCGCGGGGAGAGGGGGGAGAAGGAAGAGTGGAGTCAGTCGCCTGAGAAGCGAAACCGTTCGATTATTTAAACCGCGCGGCCGTTTCGGTGTCTCGCCCACGTCCACCGCAACTGTGCGCTATTCCACAATCCGCGCCAATTCTCGCACAAAGCCAAGCCAGACCACGGCCTGTCCCATTGCGCCTCCTTGTGTAAGAAAGCGAGCCAAAAAGTAAAGGTTGAGCAAAAAGAAAGCATTAGCAGGAGAAAGAACCCTCTTTGCCGGCTTAGTCATCCGTCCAAACGCGCCAAACCGTATTGATCCTGCCCTGTGGCCCGTGCGACTGCCTGCTCTTGCTTGTTGTATGAAGTCATTTCCCAACGCACACAAAACACCTGACTGCTCGCCTACGACCGACGTCCACTTCGACACCACCCAGGACAGCAATTGACCGTCGATTCTACGCCACAAGCGCCCACAGCCCGTCGGCCCTTGCATGGTATCATCATGGCCGCCAGCACGGCCACCGGTGCCCATCGCCCTGATGAGCACCTGCGCGAGCGCATCCCGGCGTCTCGGCCCGTCGACGCCCGCGCCGTCGACAATGCACTGGCCGATGCTGGCTGCGAGTTCGCCGACAAGGAGAAAGATGCCCGGCCGACTGCGACATTCGGGAGAACTCCCGACGGAACAAGTAAGTGTGATCCGTCTAAAGGACCAGTAGTAGGCCTGCGTGCAATGGTTCAAGGGTTCGATGGCTCGATCAATGGCAATGAGCCCATTTGTATCAGAAGAGAACTGCCCATGTGTGCCCATTGACTGCCCATTGCGACTGTCCCTCTTCTTCCCCCTCTTCCCCTTCTTCCCCTTTCCCCAATGGCCGGCGCGTGCATCGTTACTCACGGAATGCTCTAGTATTCACCGTTCCGCGGACCCACGATATGGTCTCACAGCTGCTGTCGCCCACAGAACCCAAGAACTTGTCCGATCTGATCGTGCTTGCCATTCTGGCGAGCCACCTCCTGGTCTTTGCCGCCCTGCCCGCCTCCGCGCGGATCCCCGTCTTCGCGGTCGTCTACCTGCTCTGGCGTGCAGCCTACAATGGCGGCATCGGCTGGCTGCTGCACAACCAGTCCCATCACAATACCATGATCAGATGGGCCATCAAGTCCAAGCTCTTCGTGAACCCGGCCACCGGCGACAACCCGCACCCGCAGCTATACCGGTTCTTCAAGAAGGACATGGAAACCATGATTCCCCAAGACTACTCGTTCGACACGGCCCCGCTGGAATACAACACCTGGCTGGTCTTCCGCCGTCTGGTCGACGTGATCCTGATGTGTGACTTTACCTCATACTGCCTCTTTGCCGTTGCCTGCGGCCACCGGCCCGACACCGAGACCGTGTTCATGACGGGTCTGCGGTGGGCGGCCGGGATCGCCCTGGTGCTCTTCAACCTCTGGGTCAAACTCGATGCCCACCGCGTCGTCAAGGACTTTGCCTGGTATTGGGGCGATTTTTTCTTTCTGATCGACCAGGAACTCACCTTTGACGGCGTGTTCGAGATGGCGCCACACCCAATGTACTCGGTCGGCTATGCCGGCTACTACGGCATCTCCCTGATGGCGGCCAGCTACAAGGTGCTCTTCATCTCCATCGTCGCCCATGCCGCCCAGTTCGCCTTCCTGGTCCTGGTCGAGAACCCTCATATCGAAAAGACGTATAACCCACCCACGCCCCGGAAGCGTTCGGTCCAACACGAGAGCCACAGCAGTAGTCTGCCGAGCTCTCCCACGAAAGACTCGTTCGTATCGACCCCGGCCAGCGACGCTGCCGTCCCCCAGCCATCGGACGTGCACAACTTACTCGGTCCGCAGAATCTGGATCTGCACCGGGTCACCGACTCGTCTACCATCTTGGTCCAGCTTCTTGTCGCCGCACTGACCATTCTCACGCCGTCCACGCCGCTTTATCGATTTGCCTTTGTCGCCAACGCCGCTTTCTGGAGGTGTTGGTATTCCATCGGCATCGGATACATCCTCAACCGACAGTCCAAGTCCAAATCCTGGACCCGGCATTTTGTCAAGTTCGGTGACAGTACCGAAGAAGCGTGGCGCCAATGGAAGGGCACCTACCACCTGAGCATGACCCTTTGTTACTCGACGTTCATCGCCGCGGCGTGGAAGATGTATACCTTCCCCACCGACTGGAACCATGGTATGGTGCTGCTAAAGCATGTGCTGGGCGCCAGCTTGATTCTTCTGCAGGTCTGGACCTCTGTGAGCATCTACCAGTCCCTCGGCGAGTTCGGCTGGTTCTTTGGCGACTTCTTTTTCGATGCCCGGTCGAAACTCACCTACAGCGGTATCTACCGCTACCTCAACAACCCAGAACGAGTTTTGGGCCTCGCGGGGGTATGGGGGGCAGCGCTGATCACCAGCAAAGGTCCGGTGATCTTCCTTGCCTTGCTGAGTCACGTTTTGACCTTGGCCTTTATCCAACTGGTGGAGCGCCCTCATATGCAGAAACTATATGGCCGGAGCCTGCGCCAGGATGCCGGTCTGGTCAAGAGCCTCAAACGGTCTCTGCCCCCACCTCTGCAACAATTGGGAGGCAGCGTCGACCGTATGGTGGACGAGTCGTTTGACTTTGTCGAAGATCTTCTCGAAGCCGCCCGCCCGAAGCTGGCTACCGGGGTCAACACGTTCATGAAGGACGCCAAATCTCTGTTCCGCCAGTATCCCGCTCGGATCACCATCACCCGCCTGGATGAGGACGTGGCCGCCGGTTATGACTTGGAAGACTACTCTCTCGAAATCGAGGGCACCGAGTTGTCGCCGTCGGCATACGTGGAACGCAGCAGCGGTCGGGAAGGCCCCAGTGCCAGAGAGCCGCTCGAACGACGTGGCGACCTGAAGAGCTTGTGTTTCGAATACGGTACCCCGATCAGGGTCAGATGGAGTGCGCCCTTGAACCACAGTAAAAAGGACTGGGTCGGCCTGTACATGGTGACTGATAACACCAGGCGAGAAGTCACCCGCGTCTCGTCCCAAGGCAGATGGGTTGCCACCAACGAAGGCGCCTACGACAGTTTGACTTGCGAAAAGGGCCTGATCTCCAGTGATGTTGTCATCTCTGCATCCCGTCGCAAGGATGGCGAGAACAGAGACTACGCTTCCGGTGAGATGGTCTTCTCCGGCGACAAGCTGTTCTGGACCCAGGGCGTGTTTGAGTTCCGCTATCACCACAATGGCAAGCACAACGTCATGGCCATCTCGAGGCCCTTCGAGATCCGTATTGGACGTTTCGATGAGGACGACATTGAGCTCGATAACCCCGCCACCGCCCAAGCGGCCGTCGAAGCCGCCCTCCTGCCCGTTGTCCGCAACTGCTTCGATCGAGACCCGGAGATCGCGCCAGAGACCGCCGACGAGCACTTTGGAAGTCTGGTCGAGCGAGACGGCAAATACGCCAAACGGGTCGTGTTTGCGGTGCATCAAATGTGAGTTCCAGCCCACCAACCCAGCTTCGTTTTGCCCTCAAGTCTTAACCTTTGTTCTTCTCCAGGTTCGGCGTTGAATTTGCCCCAGAGGTCGTCCGTGCGGATGGCAATGTTCGCAACATGGCCTGGAGAGTTTGCAACGCGAAGAAAGTCTTGGTAAGTTCTGCTGAGTCTCATGAGAGCCCGAGTACAAATCCGCTCTTATGCTGACCCTCCAACCAGGCTCCCTATAGCATGTCCAGATCGAGAGGAACGACGACTCCGACAACATCCAAAGATTAGAGGTCGCGTCACAAACCATTACTGCATGACTTTTTGATTATTCTTTATCTTTTTTATTTTTTTTACACGACAGGTATGAAAATAGAGCAACGAACGCGTAATTACAGTGTGCTTTACACTGCCATCATAAATCAAGGCTCGACGCTGGCATAAGAAGAAAGAAGAGGTATATAGTCTCGCTGGTACAGGATAGGTGCACAAAAGGTGAGGTAAACTGATTTTATTTTTTTATTTTTTCTTTTCCTTTTTTTTTCTTTCTTCTCTTCTTCTGGTTATCAATGTCTTTGTGAGGTGGATGGATGAATAGCCCTTCGACTTTCCATTCTTGTGGGAGAACGAGATTCACAAGGAATCGTCCCCAACTGTAATTAATGTTGTCCTTTTTCTGGTCTAAACAATCTTTAATCTACGATCAAAGTAATCCCGTCCGCTCAAGGGTGACGATAACAGGTGGAAAACTGATAAGTGTTTTTGATTCAAAAATACGCGACCTTTTCAACTAGTTTTGATAAATTTACGTCAAAATCTGGCCATGTACGTTAGCCAGTGTCAACACACGAGGCAAAATGAGCAGGTGTCACATAAAAATCAAGAGTCGGTCAGCAAGCCGTCTTACTCATCCCATCCCCTGCCGGCCCTGTCCCCAAGCACCCTGTCCAAAACGGACAGAGGTGTTCGGAGACAGAAACCGACACAAGTCAAGCAGGCATAAAGGAGTGCAAAAAGCCTCGGTCACTCCCAGCACAATTCCATGACGCAAATCTCCACAACCAATCATCCTTTTTTTAATTTCTTTCTTTTTAACAAAAGAAGAGAATCAGAAAAAAGTCCGGTATCAGGGAGCGGCCATAGTACTGGGATAAGACTAGACTCTTGCTGTATCCACAATGCAAGCTCGAGGGGCGGTCTCTCCAGAGGAGAATCATTGAATGGATTGACTAGTTGTCATCATAGAAGAAAGGGAGATGGGCAAGGGTAGCTAGCGCGTATGCAAGATGGCTACTTACACATCGTAATATAATAGTTAAGTCTGTTGCCTATTGTAGACAAATTGGATATATAACGCTTTCTGAACAGAAGCAATGTCAGCATGCATCCGAATATACGAGCCATGAAAGATGTATCAATAAAAATGACAAGATCAGAAAGTTTTGGTATGGTAATGGTTTTCTTCAATGTTTTTGCAGAAGCAGAACTGAATAATTTTTTTTCATCATGAAGTAGAGGTGCTTGGAAGAGGAGAAAAAAAAAGTGATATTACCTATTGAGACGACGGCGACTTAGTGATAGAAGGCAATCCCCTGCTTTACAATCTGTTCTAATCACAGTTAGCAAAGTCCACGAGACCATGACTAAAAATGAAAGCAATGTTGTTTGACAATTGTCAGATGGTAGTGCATGTTGTTCATGGCTCATGATGTTGTCGCCGAACAGATTTTTGGTTATAAATTTCCTCCTTCAAATGTGCAATGCCAGAAACAGAATGGGGTTGACTCACAGTAAATGGAACCCATTGACATGTCAAGAAAAAAAAAACCCCCAGTGCATTTCATGAAATCTGGGACACTACGAAGACGAGACATTGACTCGTCGTGGTTGTGTTGAGAAGAGAAGAGAAAAAATGAGTTCGACGCGGAAGGAGCAGAAGTAACAGGCGAAAAAAGCTGCGCGCCCCACTTCCCTTCCGCGGCAAACAGAGCAAACATCCCAAATTCAATCGTCCTCCCACCCGCAACTTTTCATGCGTTGAGTCGAGCTTCACCTAGAACAGCTAGAGAGGATCTGCTGCAGTCTGTTCGCATCATGGCTGATCGGAGAAGAAACAATGGCCCTCCCAACGGCACTAGGGCTCCAGTTTTTGCCTCGCTGCTGCGATCCGCAACGGGCGAGGCAGCACAACGGCCGCAAAGAACAAGGAAGCCAGATGAGCTTCGCAAGATATGTGAGTCTGACTGGTCCAGTAGCGTGCAAGTAGTGATTTGATGACTGACAGAAGACTGGTAGTTTTGACGACGGGCCTAGTTCCTGCAGCTAGCGGGTCCTCCTATCTGGAAATCAGACCAGCCAGACCACCGAACAGCAAGTCATTAATTGCACCGTCCACTTCGTTAAAGATCGCATGTACGGTTCATGGCCCGCGCCCTCTGCCACGCTCGGCCACCTATTCGCCCAACCTCGCACTCACCACACATGTCAAGTATGCACCGTATGCCCATCGACGGAGGAAAGGCCATATACGGGATGTCGGTGAACGAGACCTTGGTGTACATCTAGAGACTGCCATACGTGGTGCCATCATTGCAGAACGCTGGCCCAAAAGCGGTCTGGATGTTACAGTGACCGTTCTTGAAGCGGAAGATGACCGATGGTGGGGAGATGCCTCCGGCGCAACAGACGCGTCCTGGGGGACAATGAATGTACTTGCCGGGTGCATCACCGCGGCTGCCGCTGCGATCGCTGATGCAAGAATAGACTGCCTCGACCTAGTCTCGGGCGGAGTCGCAGCTATTGTGGAGGATGGCGAAGCTACAAAAGACGGAAAACCAACAAGGCAACTTGTCTTGGATCCTGACCCCTCTGAGCACAGAAACATAGCCGCTGCTTGTGTGGTGGCTTTCTTGCCCAATCGAGATGAGGTAACAGAACTGTGGTTAAAGGGAGATACCTCTTTAGAAGGAGAACGGGGTTCCGACCATGAAGCTCTCATTGACGGCTCTGTAGACGCCGCAAAAGGTGTGCACACGGTGCTTTGCGCGGCAGTCATGGAGTCTGGCGAGCGCTTCATGAACCAATTATCCAACACCGCACTAGCTGATCCAGATGCCGAGATGAAGTCGTGAAAGGAGGGTTTCTTTGTTGCCATAATGATGTCAAAAATGCATAGCCCGGCGTTGTTGTTATGTTTTACCAGGTCAAAAAATATGAGATGGAATGCTTGTCATTCTAATTCTTCGGTCCTGAATTCTATGTTCATATTAAGCGGTCTCAACTCTGGCACAAACGTAGAAGGAAAGATGCAATTGACATCTGTGCAATTAATGGTCACGTGTCCGTCTTGGATTTCCTGTATTGTCCGGCGATTTGGGCAGGATGCTCTAACAGCATGTCAATCACTTCGTGTGAACATAATTGGAAATCAGAGGACTATCAGTTCAATGTTATGCTAGCTGATAATAAGTAGTTGATCAGAGTAGACGCTTGTGTGCGAAGCTACATTCTTTCCAGATTCGAGGCCCACGGGGGTAAAATACAGAACATGGACAACAAATAATACAGCTGCTAGCATAATAGGCTCTCGCCATGGAAGAAATATATTTACAACTTCAGATGCCATGAGCCAAATCAGATTCGAGTTACCGCGCAGGTCCAAATGTCTCAAAGTGCTACCTTTTAGAGCATATAGATATGTGGTATGAGAAACGGTAACGATGTGGAAGCGCTTCTAGCCGTCCCGAAAAATGGGTTCCTACCCCGATGGTACTGATGTGATGCATTCCCCGTAGGCTGTGTAGCACGTATATGTACCTTCGCATCAGCAGTGCTGGTTCCCAAACTAGAATCCTTGGAGTCCCACTAGCCACCATGCACCGAGGGTAATTTACCGCCACCTTACTCTGTACAGTCGAACTATCTAATTGTAAACGAACTGTGAGAGCATCCGGCACACCTTGTTTGGCACTGCCATTTTATACAGATGATGCAGGGGCAGCGCCGGCCTCACCCTTACGGAACCTCACATAAGCCGGCAATTGTGCATCACTAACCCGTTGAGCCGTACTATATTGGGTACGAAATGCAGGCTAATACTCTGTCTGTATCGATGATTTTCGGGTCTAGCCTGTGAAGAGCTAAGCGAGCATACAGGGCCTTCAGGGGTCGCTGGCATGGAGACCCTGGACCCGTTCAGTTGATTGTCATTGGATGGTGTCTCAAAGCCCCATAGCCTACAAAGTAATTAGTTTCTTATCCGATCGATATCGGTCATAACCCGCCGGTCGCGGCACTCGGTAGCACATGCCCACACAGACAGTCTAACAGACTATAATCGATCGACCTTAGAGTATTAAAAGGGCTTGATATACCTGTACGTGCATCCAAGTTCTTATGCCGGACGGGGCATGGAAGCACAAAGCGAGCTGCAAACAATATCTGCGGCTAAAACCCAACATTAGACATCGGCTGTGATGCAAGCTCTCATTGGTCCAGCACAACGTTGAGACTACAGGTCAGGGGGGGCCGCATTAAAGTTTTTTCCGAACCTTGCCTGAAGTTGACGTTCCGCAGACTCAATAAAAGCGTTTTGACAGTTGGACCGGGGGGGCCGCATAACGGCGGGGACCGTTCAATCCGGAAAGCTGAGTATAGTATGGTCCGTATTCGTTGATAGACTCGTAAGCACTATGCTGGATTATTGCCCTGTCGCTTACTCCGACCTGTGATGGTTTCCTGACTCCTTCTCCAGTTATGGCGAGCAGCACGTTCTGACGATGTGATGGCAACTGTGATGGGCTGTGCTAATCCAGGCACAATTTAGGCTCGGGCTCCACTGCGCGCTGATCCAACGTGCACCGTCCAATAAGAGCCGGGATGGCCCGCTCTACACGGCATCCCGCGCCAGCCCGTGCGTTGGTCCCACTCAAGCGCCAAATTAAAGTCCTTTCCGAGTATGGAGCTGGATACGGGCAATCTCATTGGCTATTGAGCTGCTGCAGACGAACTCGTGGCCGTCAAGTCGTCCTTCCAAGCTGCTGTGTGTGTGCTCGATGGACAGGATGCCGCTGCTCACTAATCATCACAGGATCTTCACTGTGGTTTCGCAAGGAGCGAAGCACATTGGAACATTTCGGTCCTTACAAATGAAACAAAACAAAAACAAGGCATTTTGCTAAGCCGCCCAAGCCATATACGTAGCGACCATACTCTCTGGTCCAATGGCGGCTCACTATAGTACTTTCGTAACCTGAAATCAACAAGCTACTGACTAGCGACTCAATGAATTTCTCGCGGCCATCCATGGAACCTTCGGATCATCTTGGGCAGTGATCCATGGGTCGAAGGAGCTTATCGTGGCCTGTGCTGGAGCTGCCGGTAGAGAGCTCGCTAGGCAGTCAACAAGATGTTCCCTGACCCGACAATCCCAGATTTCCAGGGCCAAAAGTCGCAACCCGTCGCGGTGGGAGCTGGGGGGAAATTGGCCCTGACGCTAATACCAGATCGGGGCTAGCTGATCCGCTACTGCGAACAAGTGGAGCCCCATCGCTTCGTGCAAGGCAAAAGCGTTCCTGGCTCACCTGCCTGCCTTCCCAAACCCGTGCCCAGCTTTTCTTGCAGCGACCTCGACCTGTGCTGTCCCAGACACCTCTCTGCAGTTGCTATGCATGCTCAATACCAGCCATTTTCCATGCTGTGCTCACAGAGTGTCTTGTCTTGAAGGTGCATTGCATTAGAGCGAGGAAATTGCTCCCCTGGTGTTTGCTTTTTTCTCTCTCTCTCTCTCTCTCTCACATTTCGAGTGTGCTTCCGGCCGCTGCAGTCTGTTGCGACTGCGTCCTCTCTTTCTTCCTTTCCATTCACACGATCGCTTTCCCAACGTGTCTTTTGCTATTCCTCCGGCTTGACTGGTAGCCAGTATTTATCTGATGTCTCGGCTGTCGAACTGGGTTTTTGCAGCAGCAACTGGGCGGTAAGAATGAATGATAGCACACCATGGTTGGGCTGAAAAGATTCTTCCACTCCGGCACTGCCCCGAATGCCGGGGGTACTCCCAATGTGACTGTTTCGCGAGATTCCCGGTCACCCTCCAACAACTCAAACCAGGGGGTTTTTACCACATCGTCCAGCCCAATCACACCGGTGACCCCGGTTGGGTACACCTCGACTGCGGTGCCGGACCTCAACCAGCACTTTGAGGGCATTGAGCGGCAATTTGAAGAGCTGCACGAATCATTCTACTCTCGTACACTATCTTCCCTTCGACAGTTCAGATACAATGGCTCTAAAAGCCCCTCGCCGTCTCGGAGTACCAGACATGTCGACGTCATCGAAGCCCTGTTCTCGAGTCATCGTTATCGAATATCACATACATCGTTGTCTCCATCGACGCCGTACAACGAAGATGTTGCCGACAGAAACCTTCAGATGCAGCCGCAGCTTCTGGTGCCGAAAAGTCCAGGGTATGTGACCATCAGGTCGACGCTGTATCAAGAGGATGTGGCAGACCGCAACATGTCGGCAAGCCCTTCTTGCGACTCTCGCTCCAATGCTTCTACTTTCAGGTCGGACAGTACCAGGGGCCGGGGCTTCAAGTCCTCTTCGCGGGGTCGGCCCACCGGATCTTCTCTATCACATTCACGACCCTCGTCCGAGACGCGAACCCGACCGATTCTGAAACCTCAGGCCTCCGCGCCTGATATGGGTTTGAACACAATCCGTACCCCGGACCTTGCCAGCTTCCCAAGGCCTCCGACATCAACAGGGTCCCGAACCGTATCGGCAGATGGAGCGACTACAGATATACCAACGCTCAACGTGCCCAAATCAAGACCCGAGCGTGGACCCAAGGGGCCGTCACTGGCGAAACGACCTGGATTTTCGAGAGCTGGTTCGAGTAAAAATGTCCTGGACCTCAGCATTGATACTGGCATTACGGCCACAAAAAAGCCAAGTATTAAAATCGAACACAAGGTTATTCAGCCCCCTACCCCCAACCGCCTCACTGTAGCACAAAGTGCCAGTATCGCCGAGATCGTGAACAGTCCCCTCCCTGCCGCCACGCCAAGTCCTTTTACACCTCAGTTGCCTTCTGGTTATAATGTCGAAGAAATAATGGACATGTTTAAACAGGCGTACATATCAACACAAGCGACCACGCCAGGCCATCCCACCTTTGAAACGTTGCAAGATGCAATCGTTCGTGAAATCAACTCACATGATGCCTTCCAAAGTGTCCCTGTACCAACATCCGAACCTCCCTTTACGCCTACATCGGACAACTCATTCGATGAGACCATTCTTTTGCCCCCCCCTGGACCGTCCCGGTTCAAGAAAGATCAGACGGAGAAAGAGAGCCACATCTACAAGATAATCCGTAAAGGATCGTTTGTACGAAGCCGAGGGAAAAGCATCTCATCTACCAAAGGTGGTGAGAAACCGGCGAAGAAAGAACCCCTCTCTTTCGTGTCGAGAAGACGCCATACATATGCTCAACCCCCTTCTCCGGGCTGGTTACACAGTCTACAGCCACCGGTCAACCAGCCTTCCGCCGATTCTTACCTGTCTCCCGTCGACTCCCGCCCGCCATTCAAACCACGACACCCGAATCATGTCAAACGAAACTCTGATCCCGTCCCTCCATCTCCCAGTTTTATGGAATTTGCAGCTGCGGAATCTCAACCGGAGTATCCCGGTCACCAGATGCCTGCTCCACTCCGGCTCGCTCTCAAAGCAGACGAAAAGTCCAAAATCGAGGGGAGAATGGAACAGGCAAGGCCGCAGGAGTTTGCCGCTGTCGATAGCAATAACGTCATGTACATTCTCAACCCAAGAGAATCTGTGACCCCCCTTGATCTTATAAATGCCTCTCAGCAACGACACACCGGACGGCAGAATTTGACTCTCATGCCAGTCCACGGCTATGGAAGCTACGAAAGATCGAGGGACAGCTCACGAACAACAAGAGTGCCGTTAAGACAGAGCAGCCTCAGCTCCGCAAAGTAATAGCAAAACAGCAAGTAGTGCTGGAAGGCGTTAATGAGAAAATTTTTTATTCCGGGTTTGATTATTTCCAAAAACGTGGATTTAAGGGTTGGTCTTTTCTTCCTGGTATTAAACCGTGTTTGGGATCGTGAATCCTTCGTCTATTGTCTTTGCAAAATCTCCTCGACCACGTTTCTCTTCTCTTTGGACCTGAGAAATGGTCAGTCGGATATGGCTGCTACTAACATCAAAATTTGTGATTTTCCTTCATTCACAATCATGGAACGATCCATTTCATTCTTTGCTTTTTCCTCCACCTCTTCTCTTTTTCATCATAGGGCTGTCTCCATCAATTGGCTGGACATGATCTTGTTTCCATTCTTTCCCTTTTCTTCTTTTTTTTATGTTGCATATCATTTTCATTTCGATTCTGCCTTGATACCATAACAACCGTCATATACCAGAACTTGAATCTATTTATTAATGCATCCGTCTTTCTTTAACATTACTTGACCCTCCTTTTTTCTTTTTTCTTTTTTTTTTTTCTTCTTCTTCTTTCGTTTTTATTGTATCTGTTTCTTCTCTTCGGATCTTGATAGAAGAGAAAAATGACTAGTTGGGTTCACAAGATGGCACGCGGGTGACTTATGCTGCCGCTATACCGAATGTTTATGCAACCACTCAAAACAACAGGAAACGTTGAGAATTGGACAGAAGGAAAACCGTGGTATCATAGCACATAATCCGACTTGTGTTCGCATGACGTTTGGTTGGTTTTGTCCAATTTTAATAGGATCCTATTGTTCAGACATATTTGTTAGTAATTATTGCCTTTGCCTTTAAATAGAATAAAAGGGGATCATTCGAACGTACGTCCAAACATGCACCATTTCTCAGCAAACTTGTCGCAGTGTGGGTTGAGACACTTGGTCACGCCGGGTTCAATACCCTCGGGCTGCTCGAACGGGATGCAGAGCGACTTGGCACCCATGCTTGGTGCCCGAGCATCCTCGGGGACGTCGCTGTCTTCCTCTGCCTTGCGCGCGCTGAGTTCCTTGATCTGGTCCTCGCATGCTTCGGTCAGACAGTGCGGAATCAAAAGGACGTTCTTCTCGTTAAGCAATGGGACAAACTCGTCCCAGTTGGTAAGGGTTCGTCGGTGAGAACGGAACTCTTCATCGGCACGGCGGTACAAGTTGTCGTGGATGGCGTCCAAGAGCGCAGGAACAGCGGTAGTGAGATCCTTAAGTTCAATCTGGCTCTTTCCGTCTTTGCCTGGGATATCACGACGAGCGGCCGTGACGAAACCGCCCTTGGACTCACCTGGGCCGAACTCGAGACGGAGAGGAATGCCGCGAAGCTCACCGTCACTGAACTTCCAGCCAGGAGAGTAGTTATCCCGGAGGTCAGCCTCCACACGAATACCAGCGGCGTCAAGCTTCTCCTTGATTTCGCCAATCTCCTTGAGCACAGCGGCGCGATCCTCTTCGGGAAGGTTCTTGACCAGGCCGACGGGGACAATGACCACCTGGGTTTCGGCAACACGGGGAGGGAGAACCAGACCATTGTTATCACTGTGGATCATAACCATCACACCGATTGTACGCGTAGACAAGCCCCAAGAGTTCTGCCACACATGTATGGGAGGCAACTTCTCGTCACCTTTAGTAGCTGGGTCTTCCACCGTGATGTTGAACATCTTGCTAAAGTTTTGACCAAGGCAGTGAGATGTACCACCCTGGATACCGCGACCAGTAGCAGGGATATAACCTTCAACTGTCGTCGTGTAATAGCCACCAGCAAATTTTTCCTTCTCAGTTTTCCGGCCCCGCACAACCGGAACGGCGAGAAGGTCTTCATAGATGTGGGCATAGTGCTCAAGGATCTGCAACACCTCCTCCGCTGCACCTTGTTCAGTCAGATGAGCGGTATGTCCCTCCTGCCAGAGAAACTCTCGGGTTCTAAGGAACGGCTGAGGATGCTTGAACTCCCAGCGCACCACAGAGTTCCATTGGTTCAATCGCAGTGGAAGGTCACGGTGGCTTCGAATCCACTTTGCGTAGTAGGGGTACATAACCGTTTCGGATGTAGGACGGATAGCAATCTTTTTCTCAAGGGGATTAGAACCTCTGTAGCGGGAGTCAGCCTCAGAATGGTCACTTTCTATCCTTCGTCAGGAGGCATACGCATGTGTAACCCAAGCAACTTCTGCAGCAAACCCTTCAATATGGTCCTTTTCTCTCTGTAAAACATCCTCCGAAACGAACAGGGGAAAGGAGCAGTTGCGGACGCCCATCTTCCGAATCTTGTCATTGAACCAGTTTTGAATAGTTTCCCAAATGTAGTAGGACGCAGGCTAGGCGAAGTCAGTTTTGAGTAAAGCATGGGGCTCAGCTCCTTGTAATGCGCTCACCTTAAGGATAAAGCAGCCAGAGACATCATAGTAATCCAGCATCTCTCCCTTGGTCAGTACCTGCTGGTACCAGCCCGGGAAGTCCTCTTCCTTGGAAACATCGATGCCAATTAGGGCAGCGCCGTCAATCTTCTTCTTTGCAGCCTTGGACGAGGGTTGTTTTGCTTCTGATTTTCCAATTCCTTTATTTGCCGCTTTTTTGGCTTTCTCTTCTGCCAGTTTGGCGGCTTTGGCGGCTTTTTTGGCGGCGTTTTTGGAAACTTCACCCTCAGGAGCCTTATCCTCGGCGGGGTTCTTCGTACGGTCAGCCAGGGCTTGCGCCTCTGCGTCGTTTTGGCTCGACATGTCCTCAAGAATTGGGGAGAAACTTTTCTGAGCGAGTCAAAGAACTATAGAGGAAATTCGATAGCCTGTCTAGCAAAGTGCTATAGCCTCAACGTCGGGGGCCGCCTCGCTTTTTAAAATTGCTCCGTAGTCTACTTGCTCCCCCTCGCTGCAGGTGGGATGACTCACATTGACCGCCCTTGGCCGGCAGAATAATTTCCACCGCCTTAGCCGCTTAAGCGTCCCGCTAAGGAGGGAAACACTGAAAGCCCTACTGGTGACCAGAGAGCTTCCTCGCCAATCTCTATTCATCCTGTACGCTCTGGTCGGAAAACATGGCTGGAATATTCGAGCAGCCACGTAACGGGGGCACTTTGTGTAAGTTCCATCATGCCGCAACTGCTCTACACTGCTAACTCGATGCTTCACACAGTCCTCGGCGGGCAGAAAATTAGTGGTGCTGATATACGAGATCAAAATGGTTCGTGGCTGTTGCGCCCTGTGATTTTGCAAGCTTCTATCTTACGCAAATATAGTGCTTGCCACGCAGGCGATTGCAAATGTTGTCAAAAGCTCGTTCGGTCCCTCCGGTCTGGACAAGATGATGGTGGATGATATTGGGGTAGGTGCCCCGCTGGTCAAACCAGATATTTTGCGATATTGACATCGTGTTTTTACCCTTCAAGGATGTCACAGTAACGAATGACGGTGCGACAATTCTGAGTCTTCTAGATATCGAGCACCCAGCGGGGAAGATTCTCGTGGATTTGGCCCAGCAACAGGACAAGGAGGTACGGCGGACCTCATTCTGTCCTTCACCATGTTAAAGATTACAAACTTATACTTTTGCTTCCTAGGTTGGAGATGGAACAACTTCTGTTGTATTGATTGCCTCCGAGCTGCTCCGGCGAGCGAACGAACTCATGAAAAACCGCATCCACCCTACCACTATTATTACCGGCTACCGATTAGCCCTGCGCGAGGCCGTCAAGTACATGAACGAGAATATCAGCACAAAGGTGGAAAACCTTGGAAAGGATAGCTTATTGAACATTGCCAAAACTTCTATGTCTAGCAAGATCATCGGCTCTGATGCCGACTTCTTTGCTAACATGGTTGTTGATGCAATGCTCCTTGTCAAGTCAACCAACCAGAGGAACGAGGTCAAATACCCTGTCAAGGCAGTGAATGTCCTCAAGGCCCACGGAAAAAGTGCGACAGAATCTATCCTCGTCAGGGGATACGCGCTCAACTGCACCGTTGCATCTCAGGCGATGAAGACACGGATTACCGATGCGAAGATTGCATGCCTGGATATAAACTTGCAAAAGGAAAGGATGAAGCTTGGCGTTCATATCACGGTTGACGACCCTCAACAGCTAGAAAAGATCAGAGAGCGGGAATCCGGCATTGTCTTGGACCGCGTGGAGATGATACTGAAGGCTGGTGCCAACGTTGTCCTCACCACAAAGGGCATTGACGATATGGTTCTAAAGGCCTTTGTTGAGAAGGGAGCCATGGCCGTCCGACGCTGCAAGAAAGAAGACTTGAGACGAATTGCCAAGGCAACCGGGGCCACCCTCATCAGCACTTTGTCAGACCTGAATGGTGACGAAAAATTCGAAGCGTCGTACCTTGGTAGTGCTGAGGAGGTTGTTCAGGAGCGCATTTCCGATGACGAGTGCATTCTCGTCAAGGGCACCAAGGCTCACTCTTCCGCATCCATTATCCTTCGCGGCCCCAATGATTTCCAACTGGATGAAATGGAGCGTTCCGTTCACGATTCCCTGTCCGCCGTCAAGCGAACATTGGAGAGTGGCAGTATCGTGCCTGGTGGTGGCGCCGTTGAGACTGCTCTGCACATCTATCTTGAGGAGTTTGCAGTCACAGTGGTAAAGTTTTTACATACCAAATCGCAATCTCCCGCACAGCTAACACTTACAAAATAGAGCTCTCGGGAACAACTGGCTATTGGTGAATTTGCGCAATCCCTTCTTGTCATTCCCAAAACCCTCGCCGTCAACGCAGCCAAGGACTCGTCCGAGCTGGTCGCTCAACTCCGGGTTCGCCACGCGATCTCACAACGCGTTCAGGAAGGCGATGCCAACGAAGAAGAAAAGGCGATCGCCAAGAAAAAGACATACCGCAATTACGGACTCGACCTGACCAAGGGCCGGGTAACTGACTCGATCAAAAACGGTGTACTCGAACCCAGCATGAGCAAGGTGAAGCAGCTGAAGAGTGCTGTCGAAGCATGTATCGCCATTATGCGTATCGACACCATGATCAAACTGGACCCCGAACAGCCGGCTGAGGATGACGGACATGGTCATTGAGCATGACGACATTGATACTGCAAGAGCATGAAAAAAAGAAAACCCAAAATGAGCAAAGAAAACCTGGATTACAAAAGCTTCTAGAGTTTGTATCGAAGATTTAATATATGCCAGATCTAATTATAATATGCTCATAGCGTAGCAACCTGTATATTCCGAAAAATGCCCTGTGGTCAGGGCCGTTCGATTGTCCGGTGCAATTGATGCTACAATTCAACATCATGTTGTTGTCCATGGAATTCCAGAACCTGTCATCTTACTTTCAATATTTTTGAATAGCACCTAACCCAAACATCTCACAGGCTTCACAACAGAGTTTGCACGTCGACCAACATTTGTAACCCGATGCTGGGTAATGCATATGTATATACAATGGTGGACCAAAACTTGGATGATTCACACTCATAAAACATGCCACTTCTAACATATACGCCATAGTTTAATCAATATGGCATTTCAACAAATGCCGGATGCAATGAGCCCTTGGGTAAAAAGAAGGAAAATAAAGTAAAATAGAATAAAATAAAAAGCGCCGCGCAATGCAGTAAAAAGTATCCAATGGTGAGGGAGCAAACATAAATAGGAATGAGTTTCAGCAGCAGTGCCGAGAACAGATGCTAAGGGAGAAGTCTACCTTAGTCTTCGTCCTCGTCATAGGGGTCCCTAGCATCGGCCCAGCCACAGCGCCAGCGTCGTCCGTTAGCTTCGCCTCCAATACGGAGATCACGAGCATCGGGTCCCTCGCGCCAACATCTAGCACTGAAATCATCACTGACGGTGACTAACTCGCCACCATAAGCCCAAGCCACGGCGGACACTTCTTTCCTGTGTCCCTCGACAAGTCGAGTTCCGGTTCGATAAGTAGGGATCGCACTTTCTGGCCGCCCAGATAGCCCAATCTCGGAGTTAGTCCGCCTCAGCCCGGGTCTTCCCAAGGGTGCTCGGCTACGTGGAGGCAGTTCAGGCTCAGTGAAGTTGGTCGGCTCCAAAAACTTTTCATCAGTGGGAAATAGAACCGCCGAGCTTTCACTGTTTCCCACCGCGAGCATTTCTCCTCGGTCATCCTTCGCTGGCCGCAATGCTGTTTTGACGTAAAAGGACGAGACTTGTAGGCCTGGGTCTCCGAAACGGTAAAGGGGCCCAAGACCCTCCTTGTTAGGACCGCCAGTTCGGCGAGGTCGAGTGTTGTTCACATTCATGTCCGCAGAACCACCAAGAATCAGATGCGAGGTAGAGTAAGCATAAACATAAGCATCCCGGCAAAGAGTGTATAGCCTCGACCCATCGCCATTCAATGCCATGGATGTCACACCCCAGGATCGATGACTAACGTGACAATCAGGCTCACGAGTTGTCGATAGAGGGACTGGATGTCCCTTGCGAATGTTATAAGATGTACGCAGATCCCATAATCTAACACAAGCATTCGTGGATGAAGCTGTGACGAATAGGTTTTCGCGGCCGGCAGGTAGGAAAGAAAGAGATGTCACAGCGACATTATCTTGGGAAAACTGAGGCTCTGGCCGGTCCGCGGCCGTCAACTTTATGGCCTTGGGCATAAATGTATGGGCATCCTGAATTGTCCTCACGGGCTGAGGATAATTTACTTTGGGCAAGGGAGCCGCTAGCTCATCATCCGGGCCTGAGGCAAGAGAGCAGCGAACTTGCAACGAGGGCAGTTCATAGCTTCGACATCTTAAATCCCAAATATTGACGGTACCGTCACGACTACAGGTCGCAACCATCCTATTGTTGGAAGCAGGCTGGAACTGAACATGCTTCACAGAGGCCGTGTGGTTAGATAGACAGTGGATAGGTTTTTGAGTTTGTATGTCTATGATAAGGGTGGTTTGGTCACCTGCAGCAGTTGCAAGAAGCAGATCGTCGGACGAGAACTCAAGGTTTAAAATGGAGTTTCCGTGAGCGCGAAAAGACAAATGTGCATTGGAAAAACCATGCTCGACGGCTTTCGCCGTATCGAGGAGGCGGATACCGCCTTCTTCATCTCCAATTGCCACAAGGGAATTTGCTTCCAGGAATGTTAGTAAGGAAAAATAGGCATGACAGTAGGTTCAAACTCACTTTTACAGGGTGCTATGCAGACCGGAAGGGCAAGATGGTCCCCGGCTATGTTAACGCTCTGATGTTGGTCTTCCGGTCGCGAGTAGAAATCTGAAGCTTGGTCTTGCCAACCTGGTGGATGTTAATAGGAGGTCTAAATGATCAAATCCTCGAGACAAAGCACCCACCACACCCGTAGTTCGCACGCATTGTTAGCCGGTTCATACGGCCGGATACGCTTCGCAAACATAATTCTCCCGACGTAGCAATGGCTTTTGACCGACGTATGGGACCGGCGGGAGGCCTCACGGGAAACAGCTGCTTTTGAAGAGATTTTGGAGGCGAAAGGACCCTCTCTGGCGAGGTCGGTAGACAGACCTCATCCACAGCTCCATTGGTGTGACGATCATTATAGACAGTAGTGGTGATATGTACCTTTCTCAACGGCGACGACTGTAGGGGTGATCCCGTCGAGGAAAACGACAGTTTCCGCTTCCGGCTAGGTGTCTTTGTTGTTTCGATGAAAGGACTTTTGAGAATGCCATGGCTAGACGATTGTACGGTTGTAGCTTTGGTGAATGCTGGGCCCTTTCTGTTCAAAGACGTAGAACTTAGTTCTCTAAGTGCTTGTCGACTTGTTTGTACATCCTTATCAGCAGAGCGAAGAGAGGATCGAGGCGTGAAGAACCTCTTAAACGAGCGTGGGGTGACTGGAGGTGGTCTTTTAGGTTTTCGTCGAGCCCCAGACTCAGATACAATGGACGGAGGAGAAGATGGTATTTCCTGGGAAGAAACGATATGTACCGGGTCTGACTGTAGGTGATCGGCGATACTCCGGTGCTCATCCATCGTTGCTAAAGGCGAAAACTGCGTTCAGATTACACAATAAGAGCAAGATGAAGGTCGTCGTTGGGTGTGAGACGACTACGACGGCGGTGGGTGAGCAAAAGCTGGTAGTGGGACCAGCCATGCAATATCGAAGCACGTCGCGCGGTTTCGCGGCGTGTCTGCGTGCCAGGCGTGTAATACGCGATGGGCTCAATTAACTCCCCGATCGGGAAGGCCGAGCGGGAACCTTGTCACGTGAGCATATAGCCAAGAATCGCCAGTTGCTCTAGCTAAATCCGGTCTAGCTTACTGATAGCAGCGTTATCTGGAGATTTTTTTAAAGGTCTTGCGCCCGCACACCTTCTGCCTGCAGAACACCATCAGAACTACTGACGGCCTCAATCTCAGGCTCTGCGCCATTGTCTGCCATGGCGCCAATCAAACGGAAAGGAGCAGCAGCTGATGGCTCGCCCTCGAAGCAGCAGAAACGAGTTAGAGTTAGCTCAGAGGGAGGCAGAGTAAACACCGATTCCGAGCCCAAGAAGGCTAAGCATGGGAAAGAGAGCAAAGATACAGACCATAAGCCTACTGTTCGCCAGCCAACCTCGGATTTCACAGTTATCCGTGATGAAGAGCCGTCGTTTCCTCGAGGCGGTGGGAGTGTTCTGACGCCATTGGAGCGCAAGCAAATTCAGCTCCAAGCAACGCGGGATGTCCTCTTCGAACAAAAAGGATCAAACAACAATGGTGGAGACTTTGCTGATGGGGCCGTGGATGAAGATGTTGATATGCCAGATTCGTCTCAAGGTGCATCTCAAGGTGCTACCACGGCTAAGAAGTCTCGCAAGTCGAAAAGCAAAAAGCGGGAGGATCAAGAAAATTCTGCCAAAAATGGTGTCCGTATTGAGGGCTTGAGTTTCAAGGTACGCCGTTGGAAATGAGATTGTTGTCCTGACTTAAGCTAATTTCCCAAAAGCATCTGACTCCAGGAACGATGGTCCTCGGCCAAGTCGCCAGCATCAATGCCCATGATATCACTTTAGCGTTACCCAACAATCTGACGGGCTATATTCCTTTGACTGCCATGTCCAAAACCCTGGATGAAAGGATTGAGAAGTTGCTCAATGCAGACGAGGACGAGGAAGAAGACCGGGAGGATGAGGTGGAGGAAGAAGATGTTCTTGACCTCAAGTCTTACTTCCGCCTCGGCCAGTACCTGCGTGCTTACGTTACGGCGACGGGTACCTCCAGTGGCACAGACGACGTGACGGCCAAAAATAAGAAAAGGATCGAACTCTCTCTCGATCCCAGACAAACAAATGCCGGTCTGTCAAAATCCGATTTGGTCGAAGATATTATCGTGCAGGCTTCTGTGACAAGCATTGAGGATCACGGCCTAGTTATGGATATCGGCTTCGAGGATAAAGATTTTAGGGCTTTCATGTCGGTTAAGGAGATTGACCCAGAGCTTGAATTCTCGAGAATAAAAGAGGGCTCTGTGATGCTCTGCATTGTAAAAGAGTTCAACGCAAACAATAGTGTTGTTCAGCTTTCCTCCAACCTTCAGGTCACTGCGTCTATCAAGAAATCCCATTATCTTACCTCGGCTCCGACGATTAACTCCTTTTTACCGGGTACCGCAGCTGAGATACTCGTTACCGATGTTTTGGAGACGGGCTTGGCTGGAAAAATCATGGGCCTTCTAGATGCGACTGTTGATATTGTGCATTCAGGAGCAAACTCAGGGGCTATTGACCTCTCGAAAAAGTTCCAGACTGGTGCTAAAATCAAGGGTAGAATTATCTCCACTTTCCCAAACTCTGAGCCTTACAAAGTCGGCTTCTCGATACTGGATCACGTCTTGAAGCTGGCCCCAGCCCAGAACCAGTCACCCGAAAAGACAAGTCCGACCCCTTCGATCGCCGCTATTCTGGACACCAAGGTGGTGAAAGTCGAGCCTGGTTTGGGTCTCTATGTGGAAATCGGTTCCTCGAAACAACTTGGGTTTGTACATATCTCGAGGGTCACTGACGGCATAATCGACAAAATCTCCGCTGAGGAAGGCAAGTTCAGAGTCGGAACCACGCATGAAGCTAGAGTTATTGGTTACAATGCAGTCGACAATCTCTATCTGCTATCTTTTGAAAAGAAAGTAATCGACCAGCCCTTTATTCGACTTGAAGATGTGACTGTTGGTGCGGTGGTGAAAGGAAAGATTGAGAAGCTTCTCATCGGCCCAAGTGGCGTAGATGGGATCATCTTGTCGCTAGCAGATGGCATCACAGGATTGATTCCTTCGATGCATTTTGCAGATGGTGTTCTTCAACATCCAGAGAAGAAATTCCGAGAGGGCGCAACAGTGTCTGCCAGGATCCTGTCCGTGAATTTGGACAAGCGTCAGGTGCGATTGACCCTTAAGAAAAGTCTTCTCAACAATGATTCCGCAATCTGGAAGGACTACCACGATATCTCACCTGGAAACCAATCACCAGGGACAATCATCAATATCAACCCCCATGGCGCAGTTGTGCAGTTTTACGGCCCTGTCCGAGGCTTCTTACCTGTTTCAGAGATGAGCGAGGCTTATATCAAAGATCCGTCTCTGCATTTTAGAAAGGGCCAAGTCGTCAACGTCCATGCTCTTAGCGTGGATGCAGACCTGGGCAAATTAGCAGTCTCTTGCAGAGATCCATCGACATCCACTGAATCCTACCGGCAAGCTTTTGATGAGATTCAGCCAGGCATTACTGTGTCCGGTACTGTATTTGAAAAGTCTAACGACGACTTGCTCTTAAAGCTGGACAAATTTGGCGTTATTGCACGGCTAAGTGCTGGCCATCTCACTGATGGTGACGTCTCGAAGCAGAACACTGCCCTTTCGAAGATCAGAGTTGGTCAGAAAATACATGACCTCCTTGTTCTGACGGTTGAACGATCCCATAGATTGATCAATGTGACTGTTAAACCAAGTTTGAGGAAGGCACTCAAAGAGAAAATCCTTCCATCCGACTTCGAAGATCTTCAAGAGGGTAGGCCTGTCACCGGATTTGTGAGAGGTATAACTTCTATTGGTGTTTTTGTGGAGTTTTTAGGGGGTCTCAATGGCCTTTTACCTAAACGTCTGCTTGATGATGACCATATCACTAAGCATGGGTTTGGTTTGCATTTATTTCAGCCCTTGTCCGCGATTGTCCATCAAATCGATGAAGATTTCCGGCGGTTCACTTTGACTATGCGTTCCTCGGATTCGGGAGCAAACAATGCAACAGCGAAGGAGCAGCCATTATCGTCTCCTGGTCAACTTACAAACCCGGTTGACAAGAGTCTCAAGTCGCTTACTGATATCTGCGTTGGAAAAGTCACTAAAGCGAGGATCGCTTCCATCAAGGAAACCCAGATCAATGTTGTTCTAGCCGACAAGGTTCAAGGTCGAATTGACGTATCAGAGATATTTGATCGATGGGAAGACATCAAGGATCGCAAACATCCCCTGAAGACATTTCACGTTAAACAAATTTTGCCCGTAAGGGTCCTAGGTGTACACGACGCTCGGAACCACAGATTTCTTCCGATTAGCCACCGAACCGGCAAGCACCCTGTGTTTGAACTTTCTGCTAAGCCGAGCGTTATCTCTGCCGAAGAAGGAAGGCCGTTGAGCTTGGAACAACTCAAAGTCGATACGGACCTCTTTGGGTTTGTTAATAACATCAGCGAAGACTGCCTTTGGGTCAATATCTCCCCTAACGTTCGGGGGCGGCTGAGAGCCCTCGATCTTACTGATGATCTTTCTTCTTTAACCAACCTAGAGGAGAATTATCCTGTGGGATCTGCTTTGAAAGTGCGAGTCACAGGTGTTGATGTGGACAAGGGGCGGTTAGACCTCTCCGGAAAGCGAAAGGCTGCTCGTGAGTTATCAATAGACACCCTTTCGAAAGGCATGATATTGCCTGGGCGAGTCACGAAACTGTCTGAGAAACAAGTCGTCGTGCAGCTGAGCGAGACACTTGTTGGAGTCGTACACCTCACAGATATAGCGGATGACTATTCTCAAATCGACACTACTATGTATAAGAAGAACGAAGTTCTCCGCGTTTGCGTCGTTGGTGTTGAGAAACCCAAGAAAAAGGTTTATCTATCATTACGTCCTTCGAAGGTCTTGAGCGCATCGCTCCCTGTTCGAGACCCTGAAGTGACATCCATGGACCAGCTCAAAGTCAATGATGTTGTTCGTGGCTTTGTTCGTAGGGTCGCAGACAATGGTCTTTTCGTGACATTAGGACGAGATGTTACTGCGTATATCCGCATTTCGGATTTGTCTGACTCTTACTTGAAAGAGTGGAAGGATCAGTTTCAAACCGATCAGCTGGTCAAGGGACGCATCATTCTGGTTGACCCCGAGAATAACAAGTTACAAATGAGCTTGAAGGACTCGGTTCTGGACCCCAACTACAAAGCGCCTTTGAAGCTCCGCGACCTTCAGCAAGGCCAAATTGTGACAGGAAAAGTTCGAAAGGTCGAAGAGTTTGGCGCGTTTATTGTTGTGGATCGTTCTGCCAATGTCAGTGGTCTGTGCCACCGTAGCCAGATGGCAGACCAACCTGTCGATGATGCGAGGAAGCTCTTCGAGGTCGGCGACATTGTGAAAGCAAAAATCCTCAAGATCGATCTAAAGCAGGAAAAGATCTCGTTTGGCCTCAAAGCCTCTTATTTGAAGGGTGAAGCGGATTCTGATAGCGATGAAGATTCGGATGAAGATATGATGTCTGACGATGGAGGTGCTCAGCTCGAGAGTGACGAAGACAGCGACGAGGGAATTTCAATTGGCGGCGTTGAGCTGGAGGAAGAAAGTGAGAGCGAATCAGACGGAGACAGTGACGAGGATGTGGAAATGGCAAACGCTGAATCCAAGGATACCTCTGATGGGCTTGATGTAGGCGGTTTTGACTGGACCGGCAATGCTGGGCTGCCAGATAGCTCCACGACAGCCAACGGTGCCGGCAATGTTAGTGATGAGGATGAAGACTCCAAGAAGAAGAAAAAGCGCACTCGCAAGCCCGGAATCCAGGTTGATCAAACAGGCGATCTGGATGCTCGTGGTCCCCAGTCGGTAGCCGACTATGAGCGGCTCTTGCTCGGAGAACCAGACTCGTCGGTGTTGTGGCTGCAATACATGGCCTTCCAGCTCGAACTTGGAGAGGTGGAAAAGGCGAGAGAAATTGGAGAGCGCGCACTTCGGTCTATCAGTATTGGACAGGATGCCGAGAAGATGAATATCTGGGTCGCATTGCTCAATCTGGAAAACACTTACGGTACTGATGATAGCCTCGAGGAAGTTTTTAAGAGGGCTTGTCAATACAATGACACGCAGGAAGCCTTTGAGCGTCTGATTAGTATTTTCATCCAGTCCGGAAAGAACGAGGTATGTTTGATTGATGTAGAAAGAAAATTATTGATATTGATTGGCTAACTTCTCTATAGAAAGCCGATGAGTTGTTTCAAACAGCGCTTAAGAAGAAAATTTTCTCGTCACCTAAATTCTATATCAACTACGCAACCTTCCTCTTCGACAAATTGGCTGCTCCTGATCGTGGTCGAGAGCTGCTTCCTCGCGCTATGCAATCCCTGCCATCCCACACCCACGTTGAAACCACATCAAAGTTCATACAGCTTGAATTCCGATCACCCAACGGAGATGTAGAAAGGGGCCGAACACTATTCGAGGGTCTTCTGTCATCATTCCCCAAACGGATCGACTTGTGGAACGTCCTGCTTGATTTGGAAATCAAGCAAGGCGATGCTGAACAGGTTCGCCAGGTCTTCCAACGAGTGTTGGGCTCCAGCAATGCAGTAGCATCGTCAGAAGAGTCGCGCAAAAAGCTTAAACCTAAGCAAGCCCGCTTCTTTTTCAAGAAGTGGCTTGCTTTTGAGGAAAGCCTTGCCTCCAATGGCGATAACGAGAAATGGGTGGAGGAAGTCAAGGCCAGAGCTGCCGCATATGTGAATTCTCTACAGGATAAATAAGGAGTTTTTTGTTGGTGATTTTGCAATGAAAAGTTTCTTTGATTTCATTTAAAAACAAGTGGTTTTTTTTTCTTAGATGGCATGCGATGCGCCCAAAATATCTATGATCTATTTGTATATAACTCGAGGACGAGTCATATCACCTGTTACGAGATTCAAGTGTCCTTTTTTGCGTGCAACCTTGTCTCACTATTAGTACTGGACCAAACAAGTGTTTGAGATACGAAATGGAGGGTTTTGTTCATCTGAACATTGTGCCAACTATATACATGGTTCTGCTATCAGCGCCTCTTTTCTGCCATCAAGCGTCTATATTCTTCGACAATGGTTTTCCGCTCCTTTGCAAGCTCCTCTCGCCTCCTCAAACTTCCAGCAGCGGCGGGGACGTTTGCAACGTCAACCTCGGCACCGCCGACACCTCGACGCACCCGAAAGATCTCCCTCGGTTTCGCCAGCGATTCTGGAGGTGCCTGAACAACTTCTAGCGGGTTCAAGGGCTTCGCAGCGCGATCACGGGTGTTGAGCTTTGCCCATGGGTCATCATCGTCATCTATTTCCAGCCCGTCTGCATCTTCTCCCTTGCGCTTCCTCTTCTTCGCGCCTGAGCCCTTCTTCTTGGCTTTGCCTTTTCCAGCTTCAACCTGCAGTTCCCTCCAGATCTCATTGAGGTCTTCGTTTTCCGCTTCCTTCAATTCTCGCTCCTCGGCTTCCTTTTCACGAATCCGAGCTTCCTCCTCGCGCCAGCCCTTTTGCAGTTTGCGAAGATGCTTCTCGTGTTTGGTAATTCGCTCCTCTCGGACCTTTGGTAGATTTCCCGGTAGCACAGGCCCATGTGACTTTTTCATTGAAGACAAGGGCATTTCCTGGTCGACACGCGCGGCAAAGTCGGAGAGCTTTTCGCCAGGTAAAATCTTGAGCGCCGTAGTGGTAGATTCGGCAGACTTCTTGGACGCCGCTGACCTTGGAGAAGGCTTCGATGCTTCAGCCGCGCCATTCTTGTCTTCACCTCCATGCTTCCTCTTCTTGCCTCGCGGCCGATCATTCCCATCATCAAGTCCGGACGGTATCTTGCCTGAACTTTGATATTGCATTAGACGCGCAAAGGCGCGGGGGGTGTCGTCCACCCATCCAGCGGAGGAGTCCTTGGCTTTTTTTGCGCCAAGTTTCTTATCGATTTTTACATTGGCCTTTTTCTTTCCTTTTTCTGTTTCCTTGGCTTTGTGGACGGATAGCGACTTGGCTATGAAAGAAGGAGGGAGATCATACGTCCTGCAAACAAGAATCAGCTTATCAGACATGTTCTCTGGGCGGCAATTGGGCAGCAACTATTATATAACAAAATCGTGGGTTCTGCTACTTACGAAGTATCCTTCTGACGTCTTTTGTGTTTGTGAGGCATGGTGGCGCTTGTTGTAGGCTGTCGGATATCTGGTTGAGACGAGCGACTGCGTTGAAATTTTTATCGCGATAACCTAGTATGTCTTTATCTTATCATGATATTGATACAGGTCACGTGCAGCTTCAATAGGGTGGAACTGCCAAATTCTATTTCACTCGCAACTCATACTCTGTTCCATTTATTCACACTCCTTTACGAATTGAGACTCTGCGTTTTCTGCTTCTGCTCAATTTGCAATGTTTTGTGGTACATGTATAGATTTTTTAAGGTTGTGTTCCCGGCATCAGAGCCGAAACAGGACATGACATTCCTCAATTTTACTAGTCCCACACCAAACAATGGTTCGAAATGTAATTTGGGCGACCACAGCCACATGAGTTATTTTCTCTCGAGCCTTGACACATGAAACAAATATATATATGCCCTCGCAGACACCCTTTTTGGGTGGTGTTTGTGCCCCTTTGCAGTCAATGGAGCCCATGCGCTCCCTTTCATTAGCAAGCGTTCACCCGTCGATACAACAACTGATTTCTATCAATGAATAGCTGCGCAAGTTGCACTTGTTATCGCCTCGCCCTCTTTTCGGCCATTGCGCTGCCTCAGAGACAGACACTTTAAATCACTGCGATTGAGCCTTTTCTGATCAACGTGCAACGCACGCATGAGTCATGCAGAAAAGTACTTCGTCCGTCTGGATAAGCTCTGGATGTCTGTCCCAGGGAGATGCGCTTGTGCAAATACGAGAAGACTCTGAGGAGGAGGACACAAACGACACTAAGCTGCTGCTCCCGCCTTCCAGTGGTCTTTACAGCGGTGACAACATCATTGATAACGATAGCAACGCTGGCAGTGAAGAGAAAGCCGATCAAGGTGGTCGTCAGAGGTGGAGCTCAGGGCTAGAATCGTCGCTATACGTGCGGATACTAGTGTCTCTAGCCAAAAACGTACGACGGCGCACTAGCCACATACTCCTACCCTTTCAACGCTCACCACAGAGTTGCTTCTCTTACAATTTTCGATGGAAGCGCGCGCTAGTTTTGTTCTTAGTATTCGTTTTTTCAATGATGTAAGTTTGTCTTCAAGAGCCGTCTTTGCCCCACCTATTCGGTGACTAATGCAAAGCAGAGGCGTAATCGAGTCACTATGCATGCTCTACGGAATCGCCATCGCATTCTTTTCTGAGGACTTCGTTCAGACATGGGGACAAGGGAAAGATCTGGAACGCTGGCCATCCCAACCAACTAGGGAGATTCTGCCGGTTCCATGCCATTCACATAACGATTATTGGCGCCCAGTGCCACTGTTTTCCGCCCTTGGAGCCGGATGTGTTAGCGTCGAGGCCGATGTTTGGCTAATCGGGGACGATCTCTATGTCGCCCATTCGAGATCAGCAGTCGCAACTAACCGTACCCTGAGTTCTCTTTACGTGGACCCTCTCGTGGATCTACTAGACAAGCAGAATCCTACAACCAAATTCCACCTCTTCAAAGACAGGCCGCTTCAGGGTGTATTTGATACTGACCCTGGACAATCCTTTGTTTTGCTCATTGATTTCAAGACGAGTGGAGAGGAAACCTTGCCCTATGTGGTGTCGCACCTGTCCTCTTTACGTGACAGGGGTTATCTGACATACTGGAACGGGAATGCCGTAGTCAACGGGCCGGTAACTGTCGTTGCTACAGGCAATGCACCCTTTAATATGCTGACCGCGAATTCAACATATCGAGATATCTTTTTTGATGCGCCCTTGGATGTGATGGAAGACGGGGAGCCCGAGCCCCTGCATCGGCGGCGCTCGAACCAAGACCATGGCCAAGGCTATTCCGGTGTGCCAAGCGTCGTCAGTCTGGATACGTATAATCCCTCCAACAGTTATTATGCTTCAGTGTCTTTTGAACAGTCTATTGGCTACCCGTGGCACTTTCATATCACGTCTGACCAACTGAGGCGCATCCGAGCGCAGATAAATGGAGCTCATCGCCGAGGGCTAAAAGTTCGTTATTGGGGAACCCCAAGCTGGCCACGCAACCTTCGGCATTATATTTGGAGCGTTCTTGAACGTGAAGGCGTTGATGTCCTCAATGTTGATGACTTGAAAGGCGCAACTAGTGAAGACTGGCGACACAAGATCTCGGATTGGTGGTTCTAGCGAACGATTTAAGTTTGGTCATAGAGAGCGAGTCATTTTGTTCAGTTAATCGGAAAGTTTATGTGTATATAGCGTCATGTTATAGAATTGATCGAGCGTGGCACCAAGACCATATGTCACTTTCGTAATAGCTGACTCAGAGGCAAAACAATGCCTCCTCGCCAAACTCCCTAACAATGCTGCCCTCTTTACGGATGATCGTTCCTAGCCAATCCCGAGCAGTTTCGAAATCTTGTGCTCCAAACTTGACCAGGACAAAATCGGCTCGGATACGGGCCGCTGTCCATGTGACTGGACTCTGTTGTGAAGGCTCTGAAGCAGCCTTTGTGGACGACCAGTTGCGACCACCAATGCGTGGCTGTGATGCAAACAATTTCATGATTGACAAGCCTAGCTGGTCGAACATTGGCCCATACAAGATAAGTGTACCTATAATTCCATGGGGGTATGTTCTCTCGCGAATCAGCCCGCCCGAGCCGGTGCCGTTATCGTGTTTCGTCCGAGCAATGCCCGCCTCGTCATCGAGGATAACAGCATCGCGTAATAAAAGACGCCGTTTGCCAGTCGATTTGTCTTCCGACCATACCTCATTGCGGCCTTTCCAAAGACTGAAATCCCAATTTTCACCACGAGAGGTCCGCCCTTGGGTGACCCAGTCTAGAACGCAGAGGCTGCTTCTTTGGTTGCCTTTCTGACAACTGTCCACAGTAAAAACCTGAATTTGCTCATAGCGACTATCTTTAAACGGAGCCGAAGGGTCAGGTAGATAGCACAGCCCGGCTTGACTTCCAATGGAGACATTCAGTGTTTGTCGGCTCCTATCATTCAGGCCAGTACTGCCAGGTGCTATGGCAACTGGCGCATTTGTGTTGGGCACTGTCTTGAAAATCTTGGTGCTTCCCTGGGGCGTGGTGACAACCAGCCGGGCTCGTGGGTCTAATGTGATTGATACATCAATGTGATCCCCGGGAAGCAGACCCCCACCATATGTCAGCATATATAGATGTACCGGCTTCGTGACGCCTTCAGAAACAACCGATTCCTCGGGTATAAAACCCGGTGATCGGGACAACAGCTTTAGCGGATACTTGTAGGTGAGCTTTGCGAGAGTTGGGATAGACGGAGGAAGCACTGTGAGCACGACTTCCCCCCTCCCTGGGCTCGCGACAGAGGAAGCAAACGGAGAGTTGATTGCCATACCTTGGCTCTCCCCGTCCAAGCCAAGATAGCCAAAAGCAATAGCGCTGGAACCACAGTAGAAAGAATCCCAGTATTGAAGGGCTGTCCTATTGGTGTTCAGTTACAAGATCAAATGAAGAAGACGCAAAGGTAAGTCCCAAAGAAGGAAACAGGTAGGGTTAGGGTACGCGCCTGCCGTCCTGGTGTTATCGATACGTGTTGCCCGCTAGGCAGCACTGGCCAATAGGAGCCCGCGCATGACCGCCAGCGACAAGATGAACGGCCAAACTCGTTGGCGCGTCTCACCCCCATCACGAACCATCGTCATTCGCTCTTCGTCATTCCCTTCCTCGTTCCAAGACTTTGCCCTCACGTTCGTTGAAGTCGAGCGTAACGGCAGCCTTGTATCTGCTTTGATATTTGAGGGGCATTGAGTTCGTCCTTTGCGCACCGGCACCCGCAACCGCGCCTTCGAGTGTGTTGCTGCCATCTCCCCACACTGCGCGCCCATCCAACGGGACGCGCGCGACATTTCACGAAGCGACGTAGCATTCGAGCTACTGCACGAAAATCACGCCCATCACCACCTTAATAAGTACGGTCTTCCAATCCCGAAGTCAGTGGAATCAGCATGGAGACTAAATGTTAGAAAGGCATTCCTTTAGGCATTATGGATATCACCGCCGCCCCCTCCTCGGATGTCGAGCACGATGGCGCGTCGTCCACCAGGCGCAAGTCTAGCCGCGCAGTCAGAAAGCCCGAATTCTTTTCAAGAGCCGTTCACAGTATAGGCTCAAGTAATCCGGAAAAAAGAAAACGGAATACAACGCTGGATGACGGCCAAGACGACGACGAAGAGGAACAAGATGAGGACGAGGAATCTGAGTCGGAAACCGACGCCGATGATGATGCGGATGAAGAGGAGGAAAAGGAGCGCCGAAAAGTGGCGCGCAAAGCAGCTGCAAAGAGGAAAACTGCGACGAAATCCAGCTCCAAGTCCAAGTCCTCCCGAGCGGCGAAGAAGCCGCGGATCAATGGTGCCGGGAAATCTCTTGCAATACGTCCTGCGACAAATGGAAGGCAGACCAAGAAATCTGCACCAAAGAAGAGAACTGCTCCCCCGAGACCCATTTTCCGTGCCATCCCAGAAGGACTGTACAGTATGTCTTTCGTTCAGCGGCCCCATCCTTGCCTAGACTAACTACTCGCAGCCGATGTTTTCGAACAAAACAAAGATGTCGAAGTCGTCGTCGATGAATGGTTGTCGAAATATGAAAAAGATCCCAACGAAGGGCTTCGCGCACTGTTCAACTTGTTCTTGCAGTGTACAGGCGCTGATATCTCGGTGGATCTGGCCGATGTAACCGACGAGGACCACTGGCCGCAGCGGATACAAGACCTTCAAGAAGCGCACCTCGATACCGAGCCCTCTGAATACCCTTTGATATCGAAAGATAAATCGTTCCGAAATTTTCGAACAAACATCGTAGAGTTCTGTGACTCGTTGGTCGCAAGCCTTCATGAATCGTCACTGCTCTATAATACATTCGCTCCAGGTCTAAAAGCTGAGGTGTGGCTCAACATTATGTCCAGTGCCGGCAACAGGGCGTTTCGACATACGGCGACTGTGTTTTCAATCTGCATAGCAACGTCGTTGTGCCATATTGCTGAAGGTGTAACCAACACAGTTTCCACATCACGCAAACAGCTTGAGACCGAGAAGAGGAGGAAAACGGCGAACAAAGGCAGGATAGAAACCATTCAGTCAACTATCCAGGAGAATGAGGAGAGGTTAGAGACAATTGATGCTCTTCTCAGAGAAGCGTTCGACACTATGTGGGTGCATCGATACCGTGATGTCGATCCCAAAATCCGCAGTGAATGTTTCCTGGGATTAGCTACCTGGATCCAGACTCATCGAGAAATGTTTTTCGAGCCCCAATACGTGCGCTATCTAGGCTGGGGTCTGTCGGATGCTGTCACACAAGTGCGCCTAGCTGTTGTAGGACAGCTTCGTCAGATCTACGAAATAAAATTCAGCATCGCTACTCTTCGAACTTTCACCGGTCGATTCCTTCGTCGCCTTGTGGAGATGGCTACTAGGGATGCAGACAGCAATGTCCGTGCATCTACTGTGGAATTATTGGGGCTGATTAGAAACCAGGGGTTGATGGATAACGCAGAGGTTGATCAGGTTGGGCAGCTTGTGTTCGATACAGAGCCCCGGATCCGGAAATCGTCCGGTCGCTTTTTCGCCGCGAATCTACAAGAAATTTACGAGACGCACACAGAAGAAATGGCAGAAGATATCAATGAAACCTTTGGTGATGAGGACGAAGACGACTTTGAATCGCCGAAGCGCTCTTGGATCAAGTTTAAGTGCCTTGTTGATATTCTTCAGTCTTATGACGGACAAAGAGAAGAACTCGCCGTGGACCGCCAGCGTCCAAATTCGCTCGATGTCTTGTCTGGCGCTCCAATAGAATCCCGATTCTTTCTAGCGACGGAAGCGATATATCCGCATATGGAGGAACTGTCACAGTGGCAATCGCTTGCCGGCTATCTTCTCTACGACCATTCTCAAGTCACTGACTCACCCCCGCAAGATGAAGCAAGTAATGTGCGACATTTTTTTGCGCTAGAAGAAGGACAGGATATCATTTTGCTCGAGGTTCTTGTCTGCGCAGTCAAATTAAGGATTTTGGAGATCGCAAAGTCTGATATCAGCAAACGTGGCCAGAAAATCAAGTCGCTTACAGACAGGATTCCAGAGTTACAAGCAGAAACTGCACACAGTCTCACACGAATTATTCCACGGCTCTTGAACAAATTCGGCGATATTCCCGAAGCTGCGTCGGCCGTCCTCCGCCTAGAACATCTTGTCGATCTGAATATGGTCCAAGATCTACAAAAGGATGCTACAGCTTATACGGTGCTCCTAAATGATATCAACAGACAATTCCTGACCCATTCCGATCAAGACGTTCTTGCAGAGGCCAGTGTGGCGTTCCTGCATGCGCGAACTTCAGATGAGATGAAGGAAGCTATGGAAAGCAAGGTTCAGGAGTTGTGGGATGACATGATTGACGCAATCAGCACCTTGTCCCAGAACCAAGATGTCCAGAATGGGTCCTCCGTTCGAAAGACTGTCCTTACTGACCTTGCCAATACTGTCACTAGGATATCAAATCTTGCAACTATCGTTGATTGCACAAGTATCATTGAAACCCCTCCTGCGGTTTCGGCCAAGAAGCGCAAGGAGAAACCTGCAGCCCCTTTCAACACCCTCATTCATTTCTTGAAAAGAGGCCTTCGTGACGAGGAATCCGATAGTGAAATACAGAGTCTCGAAACGGAGCTAGTGGTGAACAGCATAAAAACTCTGCTTTTCTACTTTATGTGGAAAGTCCAAAATCTGTCCAGTGCCATCAAGTCAGGCAATGCCAAGTTCAACACAGCTTACTTCGAAACCTTAGCCAAGAGCAAGGATATCTTTGCTGCGACCCTGACAGCAGTTCTCCAGAAGCGGACGGTTATGGATGATATAAGATTTATTGCAGTGACGTCGCTACTGGACTTGCACACACTCTTTGGCACACTCCGCAATGTTGGTGCGCATATCCAGGGAGGACCAGACCGAGTGGACGAGGATATAATTCTTCAGGCGCAAGGTCTAGCACAGGAAATCATCCCTTCAACGCAAGCAACCATCTCCAGATTCCATGACCTCGCCGAACGGACTTTGGCAAAGAGACTAAAGAAAGAGATCAATACAACCGTGGACGACGATGCTCCGTTGGAGTCAGCCCAAGATATCAAGGATCTCCCTTCGGATGATGAGGAGGATGAAGATGAAGAAGACAATGACGAGGTAGACGAGGCCGCCGCAACCGAGCGCCTTCGTGCAACCATCCTCGCCGAGCAGCGACTTTGTGAACTCACCGGCAAAATCGTTCTGGCAATCATTGGCCGGGTTCTCGACGCATCGGGACCGCAACGCGGCAAGTTCAACCAGAAGTTACTCAAGAATAGATCGCGACTGGGCAGTAACTACAAAGAAATTATTGCTTATCTAGAAGATCGCAAAGAGCGACCAGCCACAGCTCACTTCAAGAGCAAACAACCCGAACCCGCCGCCAAATCGAGCGAACTAGTTGAACTGGAGGATGACCCGATTGAGGACGGCGAACAACAGCGAAAAGCCGAGCAAGAAGCCGAGCCCATTGAAGAAGACGAAGACGAAGACCTGCGCGCTCGCGGTCTCGTTGAAGAAAACATTGATGACCAAAATTCAGACCAAGAAAACGGCGTCAGTGAGGCAGAAGCCGAAGACGAAGATGAGATAATGGGCGATTAAAGCCGATTCGTTGGTCTACTCTACTTGTTCTCGTTGTCACACTCCTGCTAATGTCTTATTCTCCCTCTTCGCGAATCTCGTGAATAGTCTCGATTTTGTCCTTACCCTTTTCATTTCTGTTGATTATGTTAACCCTATTCCGCCAATTCTTATTTTTCTCCAGTTGCAATATGTACAAGATGGCGCAGGCTGCTTTGAGACTTCTAATGTGTTTTAGTCTGAATGCGAAATTCTCTCTTTTCCTTTCGTATGAATGTACTTTTCGTGCTCGATATCAGTGTTTGTGATTGTTGGTGAGGTACTAAATTTTAGCTGAGGGTAGTCTTTTTTCATTATAAATGAATAAACAAAGGAGCCGTACTTAGTTATGGAGTTAATAACAAGCCTAAACCGTCAATTCAATTTATTCCTATTGCTTACTGAATTGAAAGAATTCATCTGAACCGAAACGACATGATGGACGAGAGACGGCGGGGTTTGAATCAAGTATATTTGACTCGGTTGGTTGTTCAACAAGTGCGGTACAAGGGCTCGCCAGCGAAGGAGGGGTGTGGAGGGAGGAGGCAGGCAAAACCAACCAAAAACGTACGCCTAGTGTATGAGAAGCGATGCGACATAGGTGCTAACATGTGTGAACATGGGGATTACATGATTGTGTATCTTGTTTATCGTGCCTGAAAAACTGTCATAAAACAAGGGGGAATAGTTAAAAATAATAGATGTGAGAGAACGGAATTACCCAGACGCTGATCAGGGTAAGAGATAATCCGAGCACTGGGCAATAGCGTGGTGTCTTACTTCTTGAAATAGAAGTGCTTGGAATACCCTGTCATAGGGAAGTCTTGGGAAGCAGGCCTGGTCTGTTGCCAAAAGTCCAGTAACCCCCGGTATCGTGTTCTACTTCCCAAAAAAATCTTTTCGTTCGCTGCTGGAAGCTGAGAAAAGCGGCAGTGGAGATTTCAAATTTACATGTCCATCGAATCACCACCGCCGTTGGCAAAATTGAAGCCACCAGGTTGTTGTTGATTGGTTCCAAGGGCAAAGCCAGTCTGCGTCTGCTGAGGAGCAAGCTCATCGATGTCACCACCGGCTTCATCCTCATCGGAGAAGTACTTCTCAATGATGTTGTACGCCTTCATGTAGATTTCTTCGTTGGCGTTGTTCTGGCACTCGTGGATCTTCTCCATGCCACCAGCCTCTTCGATGAAAAGAGCGTAACGGTTGATGTTACCTTCACCACCTTGAGCGGTCTCCTTGTCCATGTCGCCGACCTTGAGGATGTTTTCGAGGCCGTCAAGAGCCACTTGTATGATCTTATTATCCGGGCAAGCTAAAAGGTCACACAAAGGCTTGATGCATCCTTGTGAAACGAGGTAGCGGATCTGATCGGGCTTTTGCAATCCGCCGGATGTAGCATTAGAAATAGCCCAGCAAGCTTCCTTGCGAGTCTTGAAGTCGCCGTTGGATAGAAGGTTGATGAGAGGAGGGATAATGTTGGCGTCAATGACAGCCTGAATCTGGACAGAGTTGCCAGCAGTGACGTTCGAAATGGTCCAGCAAGCTTCTTTACGGATACCGTCCTTGGTGGAGCCCAGCAAAGAAAGAAGCGCGGGTAAGGCACCGCAGTTGATAATGACCTGGGTTTGCACATCGTCACCGGTGACAATGTTTCCAACCGATCGCAAAGCAGGGGTTTGCACAGAGGTAGAGGCGTGAGTGAGAAGCTCAACCAAGCGGCGGGGGATGCCAGCCTCGATAACAGCCTGGATTTTGTCGTTGGACCCATCGGACAAGTAGGAGATAGCCCAGCAGGCGTCAATAAGAACCTCGTCGTCAAGCATGTAAATCAACTTGGCAAGAACGGGAAGAGCCGGCGAGATCTATGAAAGTAGGTTAGGCTGCTTGCAACCGTACAAGAAGCAGAGAGCAAGTGTACTTACCGTGTTCCAGTCAGGCTGAGGGGTCTTGCCACGGCAGAAGTTGCTGAGAGTCCAAGTGGCGTTCCGTAGCATGCTCAGCTTACGGCCATCGCTGATGAGGGCAAGCAGGGGTCGAAGAGCGCCGGCAGACAGCACATAGTCGCGGCATTGAGGGCTATCACCAGCGATGTTACCGAGAGCCCACACTGCCTGTTCTCGGACATCTGGTTCAGGGCTGCCGAGAAGCTCGACAAAAATAGGAACGGCGCCGGCTTCGATAACGACCTGTGTTTGCTGGGCAGAGCCAGAGGCAATGTTGGTCAAAGCCCAGGCGGCTTCGAATTGAACCAATGTGTGGGGGGAGCGAAGGAATTCAACGAAGCGGCTAACAACACCAGTCTCGATGACGCGCTCGATAGGAGGGTTGCGTTCCTTTGACAGCAACTTCCTGAACTTGGTGGTGGCTTGAATCTGCTCGTCAATCTGGTCTGAAAAGACACCCTTGACCATTTCTGGGAGTTCGACGTTAAGCTGAAACGGATCGAGTATTAGCAAGGTCCCTTTGTCGTGACTCATTAAGAGGGGAAACTGTGTGCTGCATGTGCCAAGACAAAGGATAACCGGAAGGCGTCAATGGAGGAAAAAGGTCGACTCATAAGAATACAGCTAGCTACGCGTCATAACAAAAAAGCGACAAGGAGTAAAAGATGGGATGAAAACGAATTGCATGAAGCAGGATGAGGAGCGTTTGCCTACCTCGCCTTCGATGGTGCCACCTTCCTCCTCATCACTATCAACGCCGACCTGGCCGCCTACGATGCCGCCATCGCTGGTTTGGATACCTCGACGCTTAGCGAGATTCTCCTCTCGTTTTTGTTTCCGAATCTCGACCTGTTGTTCCTCGCGACGACGACGCAGCTCGTCGGGTTTGAACTGATTCTTGGCCTTGAACTGCGTGCGGCGGTGTTCTGGGATGTAGCGATCCGCCATGATTGTTCGAGGGTTGTGTGGTGAGGTGGGGTAATTCTCAACGGCTGACGAGGGAAAAAAGAGGGACAAAAAATCAAGCCGACAGAGCAGCCACGCAGCCTGGACGAGGAGCTGACTTAAATAAGAGAACAGACGTCTGTTGTTATTTGGGTAAGGGGGGTAAGGGAGGTAGTGGCAGTAGAGGGGTAAGAGTACAAGACAGAGAGATGAGGAGAGGGGGGAAAATTGTTGTTTGCTTTTGCGGACGGGTTGCCCGGGGTTTTGTCTGGCCTGCTCCACCCACGGCAGGAGCGCACTGGTTGGTTGGCGCTTGGCACTTGCCGCTTGCTCCCACGGCGCTAAGCGCCACCAATTTAAGCGACTTTAGCGCCCGGCCGTGTTGGCGAGACGCGACATGGTTCGAGGTTGTCGCGTTTCCTTTTGGTGTAGACTCTCGTCGACAGTCTTTGATAAAGTTATGCTTTGCTGTGTGCTGTTGAGAGCATCGTGTGCAAGAACCCCGCTGGGATCGAAAGTGTTGGCAGAAGCATGCATTTGCGGAGTCTAATCCTCCTGCTATGCTGCTCACCCACCTGAACCCTCTTTGATACGCGAATCGCACATGGAACGCTACTACAGTTCACCAAAGGGTGCTATCATTTTCTGTGTCTAGCCTACTTCTGCTCTGCTGTTCTTTTCATGCCGAGACATTGACTGAATGCAGTCTGACCTTCCGACAGTAATCTAGCAATGCCTCCGGCCATACCACCACGATTCTCGAGCATTACCAGTGCACAGAGCTCGCAGGGACATCACAATGTGATTGGAGTAGTAGTTGACTGCCTACCGAAAAGTCGAACGAAGGGGACCTCCTGGACTGTAACCTTTACACTTAAGGATTCCGATTATGGGCCCGGGAACAATACTATACAGGGGCTTAAAATCAAATACTTCAATGACAAGGAGCATTGGTTGCCAGATGTCAGAGTCAACGATGTGATTCTTCTTCGCCAGTTGCGAGTGAGTAAGTTTTGGTTCCCCGCGATGCACTCTTGCTAATATGTTTCAAGGTCCGGCCCTATGCGGGATCCCTTATCGGCGTTGTGGCAGGCACCGACCACGTTTCGTGGGCCATCTTTCGTCAACCCGAGGGCCCAGAGTCCCTTGTCATGCCAGCATGCAGTCCTGAGAGTCGCCCGCTCAAGTTTGAGGAGAAGGCATATGCGACTTCTCTATTGAACAGCCTCGGCCACACTGCGTCTGAAAATGTTCCTTCCTCTGTGAAATCCCGGGACAAATTCTCATTGATCAAAAATATTGTCCCTAATACATTCGCAAACCTTCTCGTTCACGTAGTTAAGACTTGGTACGTTGACAACACAGTCAACCTCTATGTCACTGATTACACGGTGAACAAACTCCTTTTCAATTATGACGACGATGATTCAGAAGACGAGGATGAGGGCCGCACTGGCGATAGCTTCGGCTATCTGGGCAGGTCCTCTCGGACGAAACGAAAATGGCGTGGTCCCCGCGGGAGGATGACGCTGCAAGTCACATTATGGGAACCTCACTCCTCATATGCCAAGGAGAACGTACGCGAGGACTCATATGTCCTTTTGAATAATGTTCATATAAAGGCAGACCGCCACCACGGCAGAACAGAGGGCGTTATGCACACCGACAGGAGGTATCCGGACAAAGTACAAATCATCCTCTTGGATGACGAGAATGACGACCCACGCTTTGAAGAGCTTAAGAAGAAGAAACGTGAGTACTGGAAGCAGAATAGGCTTAAACGAGGCCAAATAGCCGAGGAGCTCGGAGAAAATGGTAACTCAAAGAAAAACTCTAAAAAGAGACGAAAAGATCAACTGCGTCAAAAGGAAAAACAAAACACTACCCAGAAGCGAGAAGAAGGACAACCTGAAATAGCTACTGTCCTCCACGCCAACAAGCCCAACCCGCACAGTATGGACCTGCCTTTCCCACTTGGGTTAAACGCTCCTTGCTAACGGTTTTTGTAGTCCAAGCAAAAAACCCTGCGAAACCGTGTCACACCATCGCAGATATCTTGACTAACAGCTCTCATGTAGTCTCTTTACCAGGAGGCGTACAGTATCGACTTCCCTTCCAGAACGTTAGATATCGCACAACTGTTCGTGTAGTCGACTTTTTCCCACCGGATATCTCCGATTTCGCTGTTGCTTGCTATCATCATCGCGAGAGCTCTGACAGTGAGGAGGATGTGGTAGACTTGACATCATCACGCCCAATCGGATGGGAATGGCGCTTCTGTCTGCTCGTTGAAGATGCAAAGGTCGCACCGGGCCAACCTCGAAATCGCATAAAGCTGTTTGTCAGCGGAGCTGAGGCCGAGTTTCTGCTCAAGCTGGATGCTGTGAAGTACGGCGCTTTCTTTGGTGTTGTAAGAAGGAATCTTTAACTAATGTGATGTTTTTATCTAGCCTACGCAAAAATGAAGATACCCTCCTGCGACTCCGGGAGAAATTATGTATATTATGGGGTGATTTAGAAGAGCGCAAGAATGCCTCCGCAGACAGATCAATCGACTTGCAGCAAAAGACCCCCTCTCAATTACCTTTCACATGCTGTGTCAAAGAATACGGAGTCCCATGTGCGTGCCAAACTGCTTGTGGTGAAGACATCATAAACGACCCTGAACATTCTAAGCAATGTCTTGGCTGGGATAGAAGATTTGCCTTATTTGGGACCACAATTTATGAAGAATAAATACAATTTAATCCATTTAGGCCCTTAATGGACCACGCAATCATAAACTATTTATACAAAAGCCCTGCAAATTGTGCCGAACTTTTCCACCTCTCGTACTGAGCTCCTATCCATCCTCGGAAGACATGGGGGGGAAAGATGGTTTTGATTTTTTACACACCTCAATGGATGCAACCCGGAACAGGACCAGAATAGAAGATAAAATACAAACAAAACTCAAAATATCACATACCAGCCTACCTCCGTTGATGAAGAGCCTTCTCTTCAGTCTTTCACCAAATCCTACGCCGAAACCAGAAATAGAGATCCAACCAGACGCCATGCCGAGTCGGTTCCCATTAGCCATGATATGGAAAGTCATCTTCAAAAGCAAGATAAAAATCCTCCGTGTATCCTTAGACCTTGGTGGTCTTGACCACGGTAAGATCTATTCCGTGCTGTGAAGGGTCAAACCGGCAATTGCTGCCCCAGTGACACTCTTTTTTACCAGGTTCACTCTGCGGACAGCGGTGGCCGTATATGCATTTGGGGTCTTCACATGTCATTCCAAAATGACAAGGAGTCATGCGGGCCACACAACGCAAAGTTTCCTTTTCATCCTTCGTAAGTTTGTGCTTATGGTCATGATAGCAATTAGTATTCGGGCACTCTCCGAGCAGATAGTGGAGGTTGCAGAGCTTCATCTTCTTCACTCGGTGGAGGTCCTCCTTTGAGATTGACTTGAAATCAAGGCGATCAATTCGCTGGCCGTACTTATTTCTTTGGATCATGGGCGTGCTAGGTGGAGCCGGACTAGCAGGTTTGGTAGTCTGTGGTGACACATCCCCGAGATTCGAAGCGGTCACTGACGCCCATGAGGAAGCCGACGTAGGGGTGCCAGAGCTGGTTGACGTATTTGTAGATGTACGGGTGAGAGTGGCTACTGCTAGATGAGGGGATAGCATGGCCGTGTGAGTCTTCAGTGGCGTTCTGGTCGGTGCGATTGGGTGCGATGTCAACTTGGATGTGCGAAAAAGGCCAGGAAATTGTGTAACTCGATAAGACTCCTTCATAGACTCAAGTTGCCCCTCAAATGGAACGCCTTCCAATAAAGTTATCCGCCCAGTGAGTTCAGCATCGGCTATCGTTTCTTCAAGGAGGCGGGCGTATCGGTCGTCTTGAGAGCATCCTACAAAAATCTGGTGGCAGTGACAGTTGTATAGGTTCAACTTGAAATTTTCTGCACCAAGGATTAGTTTATTCCAACAACCCAATTAAGACCTCGTTCATAAATACCAGTAATTTTATCATCGGCCCTGTCTTTCACCTGTCCGACATCAACAAAATCGAACAGCATCTGGCTTTCGCTGAAACCTCGCACGAAATCATCCATTACCGATTGTTTTTCAATCAGCCCAGACTTGTAGCAGGCGGCTCCTAGCTCTCTAACATTCGCGTAAACACGAACAATTATTTTGGGCGAGATGACATTCGGCAGATTTTGCAAAAGGTATTCGTTCATTGCATCTGTCAGTTTGTTCGCGGCGTCTCTGCCCCCTTGTTCTCCATTGCGAAGGAAGTTGTCATGGAATATCATGCCATCTCCATCCAAAAGTACGATAATAAAAGGCTCGCGATCCTTGCAGTTTCAGGTTATGTAAGTGGCATATCCATCTGCCGTGCTGAGTATCTGCTCACCATTATCTTTCTGTATTTCTGAATCTGGCCCATCAACTCTATCTCGTGAAGCTGAATATCTCGATTGAACCGGATCTCTCTTTCACGATCCAGTTTACTCTGCTGGTAGGCTTCTTCAAGCTCGTTCATTCGTGCTAGCAAGTGCTAGTGAGGCGATGCGCCCTGTTAGCGACATATCTTTTCGCCAAATGTGCGGCAACTGGGTGATATGGTGACATACTTCGATGAGTTCATCCTTGCTTTGTTCCAATAGTTTGATATGCTCGTAGCGCTTTGCGAGCGCCTGGGTATGGCTGCTCGGGATCATTTTTTGATGTCTGGTGTCGGTGGGTGTAACAGAACAACCGGCGACAACGATTGCATTCAAAGAGTTGAGGAAATGCCAATGGCTCAGGCCAATGGCTGGATTTGAATGATTGCAAATTGTCTCGAGGCCAATTTCAGAGAGACTTCCTAGACTCAGTTGCACGCGTGCATCTGAGAAGAGGAGATGGGAAGACCGCAATCACTTTTCTACGATCTGATTTCCATTCTTGGCATAGTCTTTTCTAAATCAAGAAGGCGGTGTGCCAAGATACAGATTCGGCCGGGGCTTTACCGCCTTGCCGATCCGCCACTCACAGGCCGCGCATTCCTCGAAAGGCATACGTGGTCGCGGAGGAAAAGGAAGGCACGAACTCTGTTGTTAGCAGCCGCAACTCTTTAATCTCAGTTCCTCTCTTTCTCTCTCTCTTTTTCTTCGCTTCCTTTTCCCCTTTCTCGTCGTTCCCTTCTTTGGCTCTGTCCCCATTGACAGTCTTGCATTGGACTTGACGTTGACACCATGGGTCGCTTTGGTCTCCTTCCTCTGGCTCTGTTCTCGCTCCAGGCGCTCTTCGCTGGGTGCCATGCGACGGTATGTTTCCCGTCTAAATACGACAATCTGAGCATTAGGCTAACACGAGTCTCAATTGCAATTAGGACACTCCTGAGGATGACGATAAACCCGTTACTCCGTCCATTGCCGTCAACGTGGAAGCTTCCTTCCCTGCGTCTGAAATTTTTGGCATCAAGATTGTCAATGGTCAGGAGTCGCAAGCTCTGTTGACCTTCAGCAACGAAGAAGAGGTCCCTGTAACAGTCAACATCATTGGCGGGTCTCTCATGAGCCTGGATGAGCCCTCTAAGGCTGTGCGCAACCTTTCGACTGCTTCTTATGGCGTCGAGATCCCAGCCGGCTCGAAAGAGACCCTTCCGTATAGTCTCACGACCGATATGCACCCGCAGGATCTCCGACTCAATCTTATCTCGATCCTCAGCAAGAATATGACTCAGTTCTTCACTATTCAAGCATTCAACGGAACTGTCTCCGTTGTCGAACCGGAAACCAGCATCTTTGACCCACAGATGTGAGTGCCTCGTTCTCAAAAGACCCGACATCATTGATGGCTAATTCCCACTAGCATCTTCCTTTACTTCTTTATTCTCGCGTTCTTTGCCGGTATCGTGTACTTCTTCTACACCGTCTGGGTTGCGCCATACTTTCCTCAGAAGCGCCGTGGAAGGAGCGATGTTAAGAAATCTGGAGCTGCCAAGAAGCCTGAAACCGATGCGTCTCCGGTAGACACTACAGCCGCCGGAACTGCCACCTCGTTCAACTCTGAATGGATCCCTGCTCACCACATCCAGAAGCCTGAGGCGCGCAAGGTCAAGGGCGCTCGATCCAAGAGCCGTGCCTGAGTTATCCGATATCCAATAGCTAGCTAGCAGAGCCATCGCTTTATTGTTTTGTTTGGTCTGCCTACTTAGCTAGGATGGTTAATAGGGCTATTCCCCCGATCATTGCTAGATTTTCTTCAATGGCTGCTGGAAGAGTGGTTTGGCAAATCATAACTCATGGGATATCTTTCGAAAACCGGTGTACTATATTAGAACCCTTCTTTTTTTGGCTATATACATGGATTTTAATCAAATAGACCATGTTCTGGTCAAGCTGCAGGTGGTATGTTCTCAACTAATGAACCGATAAGATCACACCGGTCAGGTATACAATGGCCGAAGCCTACAACTTTCTCCATTGTTCGTACTCTTCTTCAAGGTGACCCTTGAGCTGCTGGAATCTATTGCCGAAGTTCCTGGAGCACCGCCAACACACAAGGTCCTCTTTCAGATAGCCTCCAGGGTGACGCCGGGGGTCGTCCTTGGCCAAAGGAAAGTCCTCGATACTCACCAAGAAAGGTGTTGCAAAACTATTGTAATGTTTGCGATGCCGAAGCTTGTCACTGTATCGATCCACAGAAAGAACATGGATGTGCAAATGATTCATGGATGGCTTTGCATGAACTCCCACTAGAAGTTCTTTCTCCCAGTCTCTTCCCTGCGGCAAAACATCCGGGGGATGTTCTTTATCCATTGCTTCTCGTCGTGCCGCCTCCTGCAAGGAGTATTTGCCATATCGCCGCCGCAACTCGCCGGCGGCTAAGGTGCGTAGTTTTCTGACTTCGGTACGCACCTTTTGGAGGAATTCAAGGTCTTCAAAGGCATCATAAGGATGCTGATAAAACTTTGAAGGGTCACGTGGGAGTAGTAGTAGGTGTAGAGAAGACTTGGGGTATAGATCATTGATCGCAACGAAGTCATCGTTGTAGTAGATCACGACAGACGATGGAAATGTCTCCGGGTGCTCGATGTACTCTCCCAGGCCGTCTCTCCTATTGAAGATGGATCCGACCTTCTTAGTAATACTTTGATTAGTTGATTGCTTTGCTTGTTTGGGCTTTGGAGCCATTAGCTCCGTGACTATCAGGTTGTTAGTAGGTATAGAAAGCACATGGGCGACGCTTAAGCATACATGCATCTCTTTTCTTTGTGTCGGTAGCAGATCCATTAACGGCTGCTACCGTACTTTCTGGTACTTCTGCATCCGAAGCATCGGACCCTGAGATCTCCGCCATATGTGAAAGCTATATTGTAGCCTTCGATCATTGATGTGGGAATGTTCAGAGTTGCCTAAATAACCAAGTCTAGAGCAGTTAGCCCCGCCGAGCTGTGAGTGGGCCGCCGGCTTCCATTAATACCCGAAAAAGACTAGCGCGGGACAATATGACTTTCCCCGGATAGCACATTCACCATCAGGAAAAGCATCGCTTCCAAGCTCCGTTGGACCCCTCCACGGGCAATTTATATATTGGCTATTGCAGGTCAGAGCCATGGGTGGAAAATCCAAGGGTGGTGCCCGTGGAGGAGCCAAGCCCGGCACTAAACAGGCTAAGGCAGCCGCCGAAAAGTCCGCGCAGATTGCAAACGGACGGGAGAACGAAGGCGAGGCCAAAAAACCTACTGTCAAACAAGTCATTGGTGGTGCTTCATGGACGGGCAAGCTACCGGTAAACATGCTTTCGGAGCATTGTCAGAAACAGAAGTGGGGAAAGCCAGAATACACCATGGTACGTGAGTCGGCTAGGAGCCGTATGCATTCAAATGATATAAAATGCTTACTTCAAAGCAGAAAAAGGTCTCAGAAGGCTTTTTGTCGGCTGTTATTCTTAGCAAGACAGATCCGAAAACGAAGGAAACCACAACATTGCCGCCAATGGAGCTTCCTCTTACGCATCGATCTCTCGCAACCCAACCGACGGCCCTAGAAGCCAGACATTTCGCTGCCACCTATGCTCTTTTCCGCATCGCGAGCGAGAAAAATATCCACGTTATGCTGCCTCCGAATTATAGGAACTTGTGGAAAGAAGACTTCATGGAATTGAAAAAAGCGGCCGTTGCTGAGGGCAAGGCGTGGATGTTCGCGGCGGACCCATTTTTGGCCAAACAAGAGCGTGACGCGGCGGAAGAAGAGAAGAAGAAGAAAATTGCATTGCAAAAATCTCAATCCAAGTCTGGCGACAAAGACAACCTAGGCGGCCTGACTCTTACTGGGGACAAGACTTCACATGGAAAATCATGGGCTCGCGCTCCAAAGATAGACCTCGGAAACAGGCTCCGTCGCGAAATCGAGGATCTACTACGACGTAAGGCGGTTTGGAATCCTTACAATGTGAAAATCTCGAAGGATCAGCAAACACAGATCATTGAAGTATGTTCTCGCCTAGGCTTTCGCCGGAGCCATGTCGAAGAGGCTCTTATGGAATGCAAGGATCGCGAGGAGGTGATAGAGTGGCTCTTACTACATGTGCCTGAAGATGACTTGCCTCGCTGGAGCTTTCCGGAAGGCTATTCTGCGGGAGTTAGCCTGGCAAGTGGTAATCTTGCCCAAGAGGCGAAAATAAAACGCCTCGCTGCGGCGGGATATCCCGCCGACACTTGCGCCGTCATCCTGGAAAGGAATGGAGGAGATGAAGGGTTGGCTGCTGAGACACTACAAAATGCTCTTCTAGAGGAGGTGACGCCACGTGCTCCATCGGAAGACACCGATGAGGATATTTGGACCGAAGAACATACCACTTTAGAGTCTATATTCGGCGAACGATACACTCGCGTCTCCAAAACGGTTTGTCAAGTCCAGGGAGATATTCAAGGGCTTTCCAAGCCAGTCATATTTCGGTTCCAAAAACCATCGTCTCCCTATCCATCTAACCCCCCGGTCATATCGATACTTTCGGATGGCCTCCCCGCGTATATTAGACTAAGTGCCTTGAAGAAAGCTGTCCGGTATGCATTAGAAGATCTTGTGGAGCAACCGATGATTTTCAGCATTGTGGATTGGCTAGAAGTGAATCTTCCTACGATAATGGACAACCCAGGCAAGCTGCGCGACATTGCGAGCGGTGTTCGCCAACCTGTCAAGGCTCAAGGAATTACCACGCAACTTCCTGTTAGGACAGGACGCAAAGTCCCTAGAGGTCTTGGAGCCGAAAACGGGCCGTCCGGTCTATCAATACGGGAAGATTGGCAAGAAAAACAGAACTCGCCCGCCCAGAGAGACATGAATCAGAAGCGGCAACTCTTACCCGCTTGGGCAATGCAGGAAGCTATCATCCAATGTGTCGATTCGTATCAAGTCACTATTATTTCTGGTGAAACTGGTAGCGGAAAGAGTACACAATCAGTACAGTTTATCCTTGACGACCTGATAAGACGCAACATGGGAAATATAGCAAATATTGTGTGCACGCAGCCCCGAAGGATATCAGCACTAGGTCTTGCAGACCGGGTTAGCCAGGAACGGTGTTCTAACACTGGGGATGAAGTTGGCTATATCATACGCGGCGATTCAAAATCAAAGCCTGGCAAAACGAAAATAACGTTTATGACGACCGGTGTTTTGCTTCGTCGGTTGCAAACTGAAGCTGGTCCGAGTAATGATATTGCAGCTTCACTTGCAGATATCACCCACGTAGTAGTGGATGAGGTTCATGAAAGAAGTCTTGATACTGATTTCTTACTAGCCCTTCTTAAAGATATTTTGAATCGGCGAAAGGATTTGAAGGTCATTCTAATGAGTGCTACTCTAGACGCAGACGCATTCACTCAGTATTTTGGCGGATCAGCCCATGTTGGTCGTGTCAATATCCCCGGTCGAACGTTTCCAGTTGAGGACTATTATCTCGACGACATTATACGTCAAACAGGCTTCAGCAAAGCACTTGCAAGTTCCGATGGCGTCGAGGGTGAGAATACCCTAGAAGACGAAAACATTGGAAAATCATTACGATCCCTTGGCATGGGGATCAATTATGATTTGATTGCTTCGGTGGTGCGCCACATAGATTATCAGCTCGGAAGCGACAGCGGAGGAATCCTCATTTTCCTGCCTGGTACCATGGAGATCGAACGTTGTCTTGGAGTGTTGAGAGCACTTCCAAACCTGCACGCTCTCCCTCTCCATGCTTCGTTGCTCCCGGCAGAACAGAAACGGGTTTTCCTCGCTCCTCCGAGGGGTAAACGGAAAGTAATCGCAGCTACTAACGTCGCAGAGACATCCATTACTATTGAGGACGTGGTTGCCGTCATCGATACCGGCCGTGTGAAGGAAACCAGTTATGATCCACAGACTAATGTGGTGAGATTACAGGAAGTCTGGGCCTCTCAAGCAGCCTGTAAGCAGCGGCGAGGACGTGCCGGCCGAGTCAAGGCGGGTAAATGTTATAAACTATACACTCGCGCAGCAGAATCAAATATGCCAGCGAAGCCAGACCCCGAGATCCGACGCGTGCCATTAGAACAGCTTTGTCTGTCGGTGATGGCAATGAGCGGAATTTCAGACGCCGCTGGATTCCTTGCGAAGACTTTGACGCCTCCGGAAACACTAGCCGTTGAAGGAGCCATCAAACTACTGCATCGCATCGGTGCCTTGGACAACCAGAAGCTCACTGCCCTCGGACGACACCTGGCTATGATACCGGCTGACCTTCGCTGCGCAAAGTTGATGGTGTATGGATCCATCTTTGGATGTGTGGACGCGTGCGTCACCATTGCCGCTATACTCACATTAAAAAGCCCTTTTGTATCACCGCGAGACAAGCGCGAAGAGGCCGCCGCAGCGAGGGCGTCTTTCTCACGAGGAGACGGCGACCTCCTCACCGACCTTGCAGCGTATCTGCAATGGTCCGAGCGATGCCGGACTCATGGGTTCTGGCAGACCACCACATGGTGCTCGGAGAACTTTCTCTCGCACCAGACCCTACGCGACATATCCTCTAACCGGGCACAGTTTCTCACCTCCCTCAAGGATGCAGGTATCCTCCCAATAGAGTACAAAGAGCCCTCTGCCTCAGCCGCAAATACCAACAGCCCGTGGGACCGCAACAGCAAAAACACCACGCTTCTCCGCGCCCTAATCGCCGGCGCGTACGACCCCCAGATCGCACGAATCGAATTCCCTGACAAAAAATATGCCGCATCCATCACAGGCACAGTTGAGCTTGACCCTGACGCCCGCACCATCAAGTTCTTTAACGAGGAAAACGGCCGCGTCTTCATTCACCCGAGCTCGAGCCTCTTCTCAATACAGAATTACTCCAATGCTGCATATCTCAGCTACTGCGCGAAGATGGAAACAAGCAAAGTCTTCATTCGGGATCTGACGCGTACGTTTCCCCCAACGCCACCCCTACAAATATATAGAAAAATGAAAGAACTAACGGGCCCGATTAAAACAGCCTTCAACGTCTATTCCCTACTCCTCTTTGGCGGCGGTATAACCCTAGACACCACGGGCCGCGGCCTCATAGTAGACGATTGGCTCCGTCTGCGAGGATGGGCGCGTATTGGCGTGCTGGTGTCACGGTTGCGAATGATGCTCGACGACGTGCTTGCTACCAAGGTAGATAAACCTGCCGTGTCAGAAAGTCAGGGACACGAAGCTCGTGTGATTGATCTGGTGCGGAGGTTGGTCGAATTCAACGGGATGGATCAGTGATTGAATTTTTTTTTTTTTTTGCACTTTTCAGTATATAGGCATGCACATGCAGCGACGATATAGAAAGGTGTGATTTAATTCCTGGGCTAGTAGGCTCCAGGTAATTACGTGGATGTGCTGTGGTACATAGTCAATACTGCCATTGCACAAAGCGATAAAATCAATATTAAACACATGAAAAGCTGGTTTTCATTAAGAAAGAATCGATTCCATTAGGTCGTTTTCGTCAGGAGTGCCAGCAAACCACCACAATAGCCTCAGATATATGGCTATCAATCCGAGAGGAGAAAAGGAAAAGACAAGATCGTAAGAAAAGCACTGCTTTCGGCTAGACCACGCCTGAAAACTGGCCAGTGTAGCAACGGAACAAATGAAACAAAACGAGCAAATGGTATCTGGTCGGCAGAGGGAATGGTTTCGAGAAACCCAATAAACATCACAAAAATAGGCCATGCAATGAATAGAGCAACAAAAAAAGAAAAAAAGTAAAGGAATCCTCCCAGATTATACTAAAATAACCGGCACCACGTCCATACTCCATCATAAGAATAGCGAATGGCTCATGCCCAATAGCTTCAAAGAACCAAACGCCGTGTGACACCATGCCGTTTCAATGAAGAACAGTATTAAAAAGACAGCAAAAAAGAAAAAGGAGAAAAGAAGAGAAAAGCGCCAAATCAGCTGCGTCCATGTCTCGTGTTCTGCTGATCTCATCTGAGATGGAGAAAAGGCTCAATTCCCAATGGCTGTAGACGCTGAAAGACCAAAGCTTGAATGGACTGTGGAAATCTTCTGAAAGTGCCAGAAAGTGGAAGCATTTGTCCAGGGTCAGGTACAATGGTATATACCAATGCGTCCTAAAAGCATGCTGCTATGTCTCTATGAGATCCCAAAGTGCAAGCATGGCGAGCAGCATCTCGAGATGGAGATCCGGTGACCTTGAGGTCTAAATGAAGCGAGAGGTTTCTTTGGGAATGTCGGGGATGCGGAAGCCCTTGGACATTTCTGCCTCAACATACAATGAAGAGCGCTTAAAGCGACGATCGGAATACTTTTCGTAAATGGCATTGTGATGTTTTTGAGGGTTTTCGCAGCACTCGATAATGACAAGCATTAGAGGGTACAGCTGCGTATATGTATAATTGGAATAGTACACATGTGCATGCGACTAAAATGTCTGTTAGAACACAGTGATCGAGGAGCATCGCGCGTGAAACTTACCCAATCACCCTTGCACAGCATCAGTCGAGCAAGGCAATGCGCACCTGCAGCGGTAAAGCTGGGTGGGCTGCCTACAAAACGTTCATCCATGATGGTAACTTCGAGAAAGTACTTTGCTAGAGTACGGGTGTCAAGATCGTAATCGTCCGCTTTGCTGATCCGACGCAGAAAGCTCATAGGACCGGGCCAGCCTAGTTCGAACTGTAGCATGCTGAGCATAAATCGCTCGGCCTTCAAGATCTCGTCTGTGGTATAGCCACGGTCTACCATGTACTCAATCTCGTGGACTGAAGGGCAGTTGATCTCCTCATATTTGGCAGCGATAAAGATTGCTGTGGCACCAGCTAGCTGTAGTTTCCCGAGAGACACTATCTTGCAGGAGAGAAACCGATCGATGTAGTTTACGGCAAGAAAAAGCGTTTCCGGTAACAGTGAGAATCGGTGGTGAACCTGTACAAGCCATTCAATGAGAATAGAACGCATTGACCACTGAATTTCGGCTTGGTTGTCCATATAGTGCGCGTTGGGCAGCATTCTGATCTAGGTGGAGATGCTGTCAGTATCACAATGACACGATAAAAGAGAGAAAAAAAAAATAAAATAAAAAAGGTCAGCGCTTACTTCCAACTCTCTCATGTACTCAAAAATCTCATCACCATATTCGGCCACCATGCTGGTATCCCACATTTCGTCTTCGATATCTTCAGTGGTGCGGGTGGACTCGACAATCTCTTTAGCCAGCAAGATCTCCTTCTTTGCTTTTTGAGAGTACTTTGGAAAAAGGACGGTTGCAGCACCACCCGTGGTGGTCTCGCCCCGAGATCGGTATGATCGGGCCGTAGCATAACCGTCATCTTCTTCGTTGTAGTCATCTTCCTCATCCCAGTATTCTTCTGGTTCTGAGGGTGCCACCGCCAGGTCAGAGCGAGTGTGGGCGAGATCGGGAGAATATCCAGACAACGCAGTGTCAGGTTTCTCGGAGCTTTCAACTTCAGGAAGAGTGACGTCCTCTGGCAAAGTCGACTTGGATGTCTGTTCCTTCTCTGATTTAACAGGTTCGACAGGTGGATCTTTCGCTGTTACAGAAGATTCAATGACATAGCTGCCCTCTGCGTTGATGTCGAAATTTGTGGAGCTAGCTTCAGTGTCATTGGGCTTGGCAGGGAGAGACACTTCGTTAACATCCTTCTCGGGGTGGTCCCGACAGGAGGAGGCTGTACTGGGTCGGCTAGTGACGTGATCCTTAACCTGGCTAGCTTTTATAGGCACAGCCTGCTTAGTAGTGGCAGGCTTTACCTCAGCAACAGGTGGTAGGTGATCTTTGAACACCACATTGCCACGTTTGGTGAGTAATTTGCGATTGTTGGCCGTGTTTTGAGATGTAGTATCCGTGAGGCCATGCCGAGGGACGTTATCGCTAGGACGAGAGTGCACATTGCTCAAGATAGTCTTGATTCCCGCCACAGACATGGGACGCTGGGCAGGCTGTGAGAGGACCGCTGGATTCTTGTCTTGAGCAGCACCACCTGCCTTGTTGTGCTTGCCAGACACGTGTGTATCATCTTTGCTTGCCCGCACCACATAGCTCGTGTTGCTCACATCGCCAAAGGCGGTGCGTTTCGCGTTGTTTCTCAAGCCGCCATTCTGCAAGACTGTTGACAACGCTGGCGTCGACTTGTTGCGCTGATGGATGGTTTTGTTGGGGAGAGCGCCTACAGGAGCGTTTTCGTCTCCTCGAACGCGTATTCGTTGAGGCTATGAGAGACATGGTCAGGCAATGAGACAATTGAGGTGGGTGATGAGAGCGAGCGAGGGTTTTCAGAAAAAGTGTTATCCCTTGTCTCGTAAACATCCCCGGCCAAGGTCGCAGAAGTGCGAGACAATATGACAGAGCGAGATGAAAACTAGCTTACCCTTGCATCCATTGTGAGCAACTACCGTGAAAATCTCCAATCAAGGCTCGTGTGATGAGCAAAGTATATCCTGCTACGAAAAGAGCGGTTGTCGTAGACTGTAAGAAACACAGAGACCAGACGATCCGACTGGGCTGTACCACGAACAGAGGTGGAGAGATATCAGCAGCCTCAAGGCAACTCAAGAGCAAATGGCCATGAGGACGACGAATGCAAAAGATGAACAGCAGGTCGACAGAGGCTGGAGGCAGGATAAGTAGCCTCTCGAATGGTTGTTGTTGGGTTGCCAGTTCCTGGGTGGAAGAAAGTAGAGAGGAGAGGCCGAGTGAGAGAGAACAGACGAAGACGGGCAAGCAGCCTCAGGCCCGCAGCAACAACAACAACCAAAACAAAAACAACAAATAACAGGCGCAGCCTGAGGCAGCGACCGCGAAAAGCGGGCGCTTGGCTGTAATGGGTGTGTTTGGCTTGTTTGGCTGCCGGCAATAACAGTGCTAGAGCAGAACTGGAGTAGCGCGCTGGCGGGCGATAAGCAGCATGTTTGTTTGTTTTGCACTGATAAGAGGTCATGACATCATTAGTCGCGTCCCGCCAGCAGGGCGCAGACTGCTTTTCCTGCACCGCACCGCAACATTTGCGGTTGGAACAGCATCAGACAAAAGCATGCAAATGCCTAGAGTAACGCGACAGTCATATAGCACAAAACACTCATGCGCGACCAAGAATGGTGCAAGTGTGCCGGCTGTTTGCTCCTGGGCGGCTGCGCACGCGTGCCGACACGAGGGCTTCACGGCATCACGTGATGGGATTCGGGGACAACCGTCGCCAGCTCCACTGCGGATCGGACAATCCCAGACCGGTCATCGTCGCTGGCCCAGATCGTTGAACGGACATCGGTGCTTTTTGCGCAGATGCCCGCCTGCTGCAGTTTGGCCATTTCTGTCATTCTAACTCTGTAACTCCCTTCCTTTTCGCCTGGGCCGGGGAAAGGCGTGGGTGGATGCATGAGGGCGTGATGCATGGCTGATTCGCCGCAAAGCCACACTTTAAAAAGTAGCCAAAACAAATCATTCCCCCTCTCCCCTCTTCCGGAACCAGCGGTGTCGATAATGGCCGAATCCACTTGTTGGCAGATCGGGGAGGGGGTGGAGGGCAGGGAAGGAAAAAATCAACACAAAATGCCACCCCGAAATCGCCCAGAGCTTGCCGACTTCTTTTCGCAAACGGAATGCTGCGACAAATCATTTATAATCGCTTCACCGCGTTCCGCGATAATTACTCAGTAGCAGTAGCGATCAGTTCAAGTAGTCAACCATCCTTATCAAGTAGCTAGCTGCGCAAAATGCATCTCAATCAATCGGTTTCCACTACCAACCTCTGGCAACAAGCCAAGGTACTGATGATGGACAAATGTTTGCGCATTTGCATTTGCGCCTGACAACGCTATGCCGAACACTTTGCCGAGCGCGCTCGTCCAGCAGCGCTCCTTTTTTGTCTTGTTCTCCCCCCCAAAGTGCCGCGCGCAAAGATAGGGGAATCAACAATCAAAAATTAAGCGTCGTTTCGACTGCGATATTGCCTGGATTGACGTGTGATGGTTGTCTGGCTTGGAGGTAGTGGAGTCGCAACGCCGTGCACTCCGGAGACCCAGAGACGTCGTTTCTGCGCTTGCCACCCCCCAGCTGTCGCACTCGTAAATCCTACTTGCAAAACGCATCAAAGCGCTTCTACAAACAGTTCCAGCTGTTGTATAAATTGTTTTAGGGTGGATGATGCACATCATCTGCATCGGACTTGTTCCCGCAGCCCTGGTCAGCTGTTTCCGGCAGCTATCCAGACCGGCAAGTCTATTGCACTGCCTTCTTCTACCTATCTAAATTTAAACACAGGCGCGCAACTACCCCTATTGCCCACTTTGTATCATACGATGACCCAGAACAGTGATTCATGGATTATGCTCCAGCCATGGCGCACCTTGGGGGGGTTCGCGCGGCGCGGAGCCGAAAGGGAAAGAAAGAGCCCCCAAGGTATGGTCGCCTTCCGCAACCCGAGAGTCACAACCAGGCAGTGATACAGAGCGTCATTGTGGTTCGTGGTTCTAGTATCGCCTCTGTGTCTGTGTCTGTGTCTGTGTCTGTGTCATACAGGAGCCTTCGTAATCCGCGTGCTGTGTCGGCGAGCTCAGCGCTGTCTGGCATGAAAGAATAATGCGCTGCTGCGGCGACATCGAATAAACTTCACAGTCCAAGTAGGAATATGCCCCACGTTTTCGCAGGTTACTAGCCAGTCAACAAGCCATGATCAATAAGCACGACCACCGAATAATGCGCCGTTGGATTCGCCTGCAAAAAGAAAGTTAGCGCAGCTTGCGTTCACTGAGCCGGAGCCAAATCACCTGAGACGCAATAAGCGGTCATCTGGACCAGGTGCCAATGGCATTCGTGATCGAATGAATGACTCTCGTCTGCGCTGGTTTTTTGCCGATCACGCCCTGGTGCGCCGATAAAGCGAGCAGCCCGCAGCAGCCAGGAACCATAGGATGGGAGGCGCTCGTTTTTCTCTTCATGTGTGTGTATGATTTATCTATCAATCACATTCCTTGGTCGGGTTCGCTGGTAGGGTATTGTAGGGTAGTGATTCCTATTTACGCCCAACAGACGGTGGCATGACATTATCGTCCGCGCCCCATTGTTGGCTGGCCGTCTGGATCCGGCAATGCGCTGTCATATCGTCACTTTAATCTACTGGGAAACAAGGCATCGCACATCGCAATCCGCAGAAGGAGAGCATCTACAGCCTTGCGTAAGGCCCATAAAGGCAGAGAGAGCGCATGCGCATCCGACTAGCATCCGACTATATGAAGAAGCGGTTCGATGCGATCCCGCAGCCGATGTCAAGTCGGTTGCGCAAACGACCCAGCGCGCAAAGCCTGGCCGGGAAAGCGAACAGTCCGAATAATGTACACCAGTAAATAGGCTGCTTTGTAAAACGATATAAATCTTCCTGCATGAAAGAACGCGGAAATGGCGTAGAGCCATGATTGGGCTTGGGGAGCACGATTGGTCCTCGGCGGCCAGCATGACCCAGGTCCAGGCCGCTTTTCGCTTCAGGTGAAACCGCTCGTCTCGCGCACCCACCGGCGCTTCCCTCCAACTCTCTCCTCTTCTTCCTCTTCCTCTTTTCTCTCTCTCTCTCTCTTCGCTTCCCCCAGTAAATTTCCCGATTCGACCAAATCGAACCCCGTCGACCTCAAAGCCGAGACCGCTTTCGCTTGCTCTCTGCTCTTTTTGTGAGTCCGTCTCCCTCGTCTCTGCAGCCTCTGCGCTCTGCCCGTGCCCTGTGCCCAATCCTGCTGCGCTAAGTCCTAGCCCATGATACCATCGCTAACATCAAGTCTTGCACCCAGCAGGCAGCGCATCGCCAATCCCACCAGCAACCCCCTCTGCAGACCATCCCCGACTCCGTCGCTGCACCCCCTCTGGTCCTTGTGCATCCAGCGACTGTAGCTCGCTGTATTCTGTCTGGAGATAGGTGTGTCCTTGTTCTATCCTACATCATCCGACCCCCATCGTTTCCCGGCTCGTCAGACCGCCTCAAACCCAGGCCAGCGTGCAGAACCTGGCAAACGTGCATCCAGAAACCAACAACTCCGGATCGGGCCTACAGAATATCTGCTGGTGGTTTGTGTTTTGCCCATGATAAAATGCTAATGCGGCTCTTCCTCAGTGTTTATCCTTTTCGTCGTCTGCGTCCCCGTCGCTCTCCCACGCTACTCGCCATCGCACAGTCCAAACGTTGAGGCAATCGGTGAACCTTCTCACCAACATCTCAGCAAAACCTTCTGCGACCTCATTTACGGGCTATCGATAAGGCTTCGTAACATTAGAACCAGACTGCCTTCCCCATAGTCGAGGCTCTCGCAGTCTGTCAGAAGGCAAGGCGCACAAGGCGCCCACCCCGGGGCCGACAACCCAGTCGTCGCCAACGAGCGATGAATGTTTTACACCACAAAGACCAACAAGCTGCAGAAGGCCTGGCTAGTTTGTCCAAAACCTACGGCGATATGGAGCGCTACCGCGGCGATGCCCTATCTCAACACCCTTCCCCCGACCAGCCCGTGCCCAAGAATGTCGCTTTCGAGCTGCTCTTAGACGAAAACTCCAAGGTCCGGGCTAGGATCCCCATGCGAGTCCAGATCTTCCCCCACGACACAACTGACTCTATCGTCACCACCGTCAAAAACTTCTATGGCATCTACGACGGCGTCGCCAGCGGTGTCAGCTTCGAAGATGAGCATGGCACTACATTGATTGCGAGGTATGAGAACTTGAAGAACAACATGACGGTCTATGTGCGAGTCATTCCCGCACACGGCTATGCAGACAACTACGACCAGCCCTTCTATGGAGCTGCTCCGATGGAACCTCGCCAGCGTCCTTCTCTCGGTGAGCCATTTCAGATGGCGCCGCCTCAGGTCTCCCCGACCCATGAGTATTCGCGCCCACCCTCCCGTCCCTCATCACGCACCCGTCGAACGAGCGCCTCTCCGTCTGGTCGCGGTCGTCGAAGCGCTTCACAGAACAAAGGCCCGTCACGGCCTGCCATCAAAAGTAGAGGCTCCAGTGCCCACGGCAGCTTTGCCGATGAGTCTCTTGCTGGCTACAGTGACAGTGAGGGCGGTCACGGGTCCGTCAATGGCTCAAAAAAAGCCAGAAGCGAGCAGTTCGCCAGTTCGGAAATCAGCATGGAGAATATTGTTCAAGAAAGCCGTCGCAAGAAGCCCAAATTTGAGAGCTCTGTATGGCGACTCTACTTCTTCCATGTTTTGTTGTATGTGGTCTAACAGAACATTGCTCTAGGAACTGCCGCTTTTCGTACCGCCCCAGGTCCCTCTGACGACCTCGACATCTTCAATCTCCCCTCAACGACGATCCACCGGTCAAGATGGCGAGCCGTCCCCCTTTACCCGGCCCGTCCAACGCCCTTTCGTCAACCGAGCGCCGTTGCCCTCTCCTCAAAGTTACGGTTACAACGAGAATGTGTATGGGAATGGTTCGGCAAAGGGCTCCATGTACTCTACCCCCAGCTACGCAGAAAACGGGACTCGACTGCGCCCTTCTGGCCCATACCCCAGCGCCGGCATTCCACAAACCGGACCCGGGATTCTCCCCACCCCAGACCCAACTATTGCCAGCTGCATCTCAGACGAAGATGTGGCTATGCAGCTGATCCGGCTCGGTGATGCATCCAACTTCTCCCACGGGCGGAACTCGACCTCCACCTTGGACGACGCTCTGAGTGGCGCCGCGGACGCTTCCTCGACTGGGGGTACAAGCGATGGCGAGTTCAGTGAGAATGAAGAAGATGACGAGCTTCCTGCTCGGTCAAGGGCTGCACCATCGAGCCCTCTTCTCCCGCCCGGCCACAGCAAGCACAATCATAAGCGCCTAGACGACATCTTGCCTAGTTACGACAGCACTGAACCTAGCGGAGACGAATATGATCCCGACAATCAGGCCGGTCATCGTGTCAAGAATGAGTATGTTGAGGACGATCACGATGATTACGGTGCGCCTCGCGCGAAAAAGCAAAAGGTCAAGGCTCACGGCGCCTCCACTACCAAGAGCCACCCACCCAAAGCAGTGTCCCGCAACAGCAAGCTGGTCAAGGCACGAACCAACACCGCAGTCTCGCGCAAGCCCAAGGCTGGCTTTCAGTCTTTAGCCGAACCAAAAGCAGAGGCCCCCGCTCAGACCATGAGCCCTACTCCATCTCGCAAGGCCTCTGGTTCCGCTGCCAATTTCCAACACCAGCTTGCTGCGGACGAAGAGGACCTCTCTACGAAGCCTCGATGCCAGCGTTGCCGCAAAAGCAAGAAGGGATGTGATCGTCAGCGCCCTTGTGGCAGATGCAAGGATGCTGGAATCGGCATCGAGGGGTGTATCAGCGAGGACGAAGGCAACGGCCGCAAAGGCCGCTATGGACGTCATATGGGCGTACCGGTCAAGAAAGTTTTAGATCCATCCAACCTCCCAGAAGGAGTGGACAGTGTGTCTTCCACCATTGCGACCGAGCCACTCCATGCGAACGCGGTTGACAAGAACAAGAAGCGCAAGCGTTGATACAACTCCTCGTAGGGCTTTGAAGCTAGTTCTGTCAACACCAGTCTTCTCCGGAAGCCGACTATCTGTTCACGCCCTCGACGCTCTCTACGGCCTTCACTTGGCTTTAGGGTATCGTTCATCCCTCGTCGCTTAATACCATACAGCCACTGGATCTTACTTTCGTTCATTTACTAGCATGGGGTTATCCCCTCGTTGCATCCTCATCACGATATCGCCCTTCGCATCGAATCGGATCCACTCATTTCGCACTCGATATTCATGCGTATTCCATAATTTGCCACGCCTTGTGGCTTGACATATCTATTCCTCTTCTCAATGAATATTTCGCAGTGGCAGACAACCGATCCTTTCTGGTTTGAATATCTATGTTGGCGTTTCTGTTGCGCTGTCGTTTCTTTTCTCTTCCATCTTGCCTGAGATGTCAGCACTCTGTCTATTACTTTTTATTTCTTTCGTGTTGATCTTTGGCAGCCTTTTGCGTTCCTTCTTCGTTACTGTCTATCTCTGCGGTTGCATTTGAGTCTTCTCTTCGGGCTGCGTGCACTTGTGGCTATGGTTGAATCCCGACATGGTATAAGTATACATTGTCTGGCAGTAGACAGGTCCACTGAGCTGGAACGTCGTTTGAAGGAAAAGTTACATAGCCTTTTATATTCGTTCAAATCCTTTTCTGTTCTATAGGCTTAGGAACGCGAGCTTCGAATTTTGCAAGTCTAGTCAATAATGCAACCTGTTAAAACAATATGTACAAGTCGAGTAATTTTTCGGTAGGCTATGTGTTCCCAGAGATCATGGGCCTTTATTGCAGTGTACCACTGCCTTTCGAACAGTATCGAACAAGTCTATATCGAGTGGCATGTTCTGACTGCATGCCAAGACCTGCGAGCTACTCAATGTAGGAGGTTTTGGACACTAACCGCAAACAGACTAGTCCCAGATAAGACCTAATCGTCAACCGCCGCATTTTTCTTTTCGAACAATGAGGGACCGCCAACCGTTTGTCGACTTCAGTGCGCGTGCCCATTATCCTTTCTTCCTTCGTCTTCTATGCTCGTGTTTGCTTCTCCTGATAACGCATAGTCCCGGCGTTTGACTAATTTTCCTTGTGCGCATCCTTTCGGTGGCTGCGTTTAATACTACCTTCGTTGGCTTGTCAGGCTTTATGGCAGCAACGGAATTCTTTCTGACGATCGCATTACATACAAACACACATCATGCCTCCAAAAGCGATTCCATCCAACTCTGCGAGTGGCGAACAGGGAACCTCAACAGCACCCTCAGCCTCCTCCCCTCCCGGGCGACCACCAGTTCAGCGTCTACAATCACTGAATAAGCGCCCTCCCGGCGGCAGCCTCGCGAGCAACAGAGCCTCGATCGGCCTAGACGACCCAGACAGGCCGAAACCGGCGCTGAAGTTCAAGCCGCGTGCGCCCGTTCGGCGCACAAAGGAAGAGCGAGATGCCATACTCAAGATTGAAGAGGAACGCAATCGGCAGAGACTCGAGGAAGCCGCCGCAATCCAACGGTCTCGTCTTGGTCCGGCGCAAAGGGCCCGAGGGGCCTTTCGTGGTCGGGGAGGCGGTTTCGTAGGGCCCGGGGGGCTGAGAGGGGCGAAGATTGGTCGTGGTGGGAAATTTGACATGGGATCGCGTGCCTCATCGACATCTCGATATGGCAGCATGCCGGCATGGGGCGGTCCTGACGATCCTAATTATTCATCGGATGAAGACAGAGGCGGTATTCGCACTAGCATTGACCAGATCAATCTGGACCGCGATGAGGAAGATGAAGATGAGACTGTGGATCAAAAGGGCAAGAAGGCTGTTCGCTCTTCCAGACCGACGCATAGGGGGCCCTTGCCAATCAGGGTCCTACGGCACGAACATGAGGAACGGGTGGTCGGTGTGAATACGGAGGCGAGTTCCAGCACATCTGCCGACTTGCGGCGGCAGCAGGCAAAGGATGATAAAGACCAACAGGCCGATGGAGATGGCAGTCTCTTCATCCCCCAAGACTCTCAGGGGGAGAATGGTCCCCGCATCAAGCCTGAGCCTACAGATGGTGATGTTTCCATGGCTGAGCTGCCACCTACACATGTCGAGGATGACGACGACGATGACGATGATGACAATCCTCTTCCCCAGCAGACAACCAAAGCGCGGAAGGCTGTCACTATCAAAGATCCCCGTAGCTTACTGCGCACAAAGGAAGACATTGAAGAGTTTGCTCGACATCATGAAGATCTAGAAGTGATGAAGGAGATCCTCACTTTGGATGAAGAAGAGAAGGCACCAGTGAAGCCTGCCGACGCCGCGGATACTGAGACTGATAGTACTTCAGAACCCAAAGAAGCTGGTGAAGATGATAAAGAGCCTAATGAGAAGAACGCCGGAAAACTGTTCCTGATACAGTTTCCACCATTAACGCCAAATCTGATCACCCCTGGACAGGAAGTAGAGGGCAGTAATGCCAATGAAGATTCCACTACGAGAGCACAATCCGATGCCAGAGCAGTCCAGCCCGAAGTCAAAGTCGAAGATGAAGACGCCGAGAGAAGGGATGCATCAAAACCAGCAAGCAAACTAGTCACGGCGGTGAATCAACAACTCCCCGCGGGTCGGGTTGGACGTCTGAACCTCCACAAGTCGGGCAGGGTAACTTTGGACTGGGGCGGTATAAGCTTTGAATTGGACAAAGGTGCAGACGTCAACTTCAATCAAGAAGCACTGATCGCATCGACGCCAGCGGGTGGTGCGACAGCTGAGGAGCCGGTGGAAAAGCAGGTCTGGGCAATGGGCGAGCTTAGTGGGAAGTTTGTTGCTCACCCAGAGTGGAATCGGCTGTTGTGAACGTGGGCTGTACCCTAATCCTTGAATATGCAGGAGTCAACCGAACAGTGCTATCTTGCTACATTAGCAAAACAGTGACCTACGGAACAATATATTCCACGGGGTTTTAAAATATTGTAAGGAATGAGACTACATTTGCATATGTAAACTGGGCGTTGTGCCCGCGCGGCAGTAGTTGTATGGTTGTCAACCGACTATATATCTAGCCATCGGATGTCTTTTCCGCAATCTCAATCGCAGTGATGGAAAAGCCCCAGGCAATCGAACCCGGCAGGCATTCTTGATCTGCCCACCTGTCTGTGACTCGCATCAACAGTCCGTCGTATAGGCTTGGCGCAAGTAGGCACTGCATGCGACAATATCTGATGCGTACAGATCGACGTCATGCAATTTCCAGACTGTCCAAACCGGCCAAGTTCCGTAAAAAGAAAAGTGGGCCTATGAGATTTCCACTGCATATGCGGGAACTTATTGGCTGATAATGCAGCTTTTCCGCTCAGCATGGGATGTCAGTGGTCTAGACAAGCCCATTTAAGCTTCGAGGCCCACAACGGCATGGCGCCATGAGTGGCTGACATGGTACGACCTTTCCAGAAGCAGCAAGCTTCCCGTCTTCCACGCATAACCTTGAAAATTTCCCTTTTTTCATTTGCTGCTGCCCACCTGAACTGTGACCAGGGCCACCGGGGATCCTCACTCCCCTTAAACTTGGCAAGTCGCCTGTTTCTCTTTTCTCCTTCTCTTCCTCCTTCCGTCTCATGTTGACGAGGTCGAGATAATTTTCAAGCCTTTCGCGAGCCATCAGTCAGTCAGTCAGTCGTGGTTCATGTCTCTCCTCGCTCGCCTTATCACTCGCATGCTGCCCGCAATTGAGCGCTCTGGTTAGAGGCTGCTTAGCTTCCGCGACCAACCGCCGGAGGCCCGACGCGCGCGTACGCCACACCCAAAACTCCAGCAGTGGTGCAGCATATCTCTGCGAAGAACAATTGTGAAAAAGGGGAATTACAGTCAGCCTTGAAATCACGATTGCTGGTCACAAGATGAGACTATTTATCGGGTTCGCCATTTGCTTTATCTCAGTCGTCGTGGCCTTTATCGACCTTCCATCCAAAAGCGAATCCGGCTGTCGCGCGTCGAAAACAGGGTCTACGCTAGCCCACCTCTTGTGCTTGCAGTCTCCTGACCACGTGAACGAAGGCCTTCGCACCGGTACTCACCAGTCTGCCGTTATTGTCTCGCAACACAATCCGGAACCCAGTTCCATCTACAGCCAGCAACCCAACTTTGAGCCTGCGTCTGCCAGATGGCTCGCAACGTCGATGGGCTTGACGGGGCTGGAGGTTCTAAAAGAAAAAATTGGCGCTACCTGGACAATTCCTTCTCGCATGAAGATGGCCCGCAGTGAGGGTACTCTCGGCCAGGCACCATGGTATGGAATGGCTTTAGGGTTGATGTGTACAACTCTCGCTGCGGTGATGTTGGGATGACGTGCCACGTTACGAATATGATATAACTCTCTTATTCAATGCCGGCTACTTTCCCGGCTTTTATACGTGTTTATTCGATTCTATCGCCAACGACATTTGTCTTGGTTTTGCTTTCATGAGTATAAAGCCTGGCGCATGGGGTTGTATATTATCACCGTCGATTTCTTCCTAATGATGTTGTTCCTTGTCTAAGCTATTTTTAATACTTATGGGCGGATTATGATGCTATGTGTTGGATTGCTAACTTGTGGATTGTATCCTAAGACTTCTTCCTCTTCTTCCGTGTTTGTTTGTTTTTTTTCTTTTTTTTTTTTTTTTTTTTCCGGGGTTGACACTGGCTGTCTTGTCCTTGCGAGATACCAAATGTAATTAGAATTAAGAATCCTGAATGATATACTTTTCGTCACTGATTTGAGGAAGTTTGAAAGTGATATGGCTCATAAACTTATATAATATTGTAGTGGCGATGCTCCAGAAATCGCAGCTACGTATGTGTTTCCAAAGGAGCTATCAAGACAGCCAGCGCCTCGTGCTTTGATCACAATAGCCTCTTGAACCGCCGTGTACAAATCCCAGCTCTTGGGCAGTGAGGTATTCTGAGGATTACCTGAAGTCATCGATTTATATTATCATATACAAGCAAAGGCGGGTCCTCACTTGTGCAAAGGATATATGGTCTGAGTATACAAGCTCATTTGGAAGCTCCCACGTAACAGCTTGAGTTGGAGTGCCTTCGTTGTCAATAGCCGCGCTTATCATCTGGAGAATTTATAAGACAACTGCCACTGCATCTATACTGTTACTCGTATCCTCAAAACGGAGCATGCAGGGTTGCCCAAAGAATCAACTACCCATATCAGCCGCAGCACTCGATACGGTTCTCAAGTGCCGCGCGTAGTCTCCTAACGAGAGCACTTGATCAGCGTATGAGGTCAAGGCCGAAGTGAAGTTTTCGACAGAAGCGCCGAATGCTGCGTCATGTGCGGCTTAGGTCTCTTCTATAACCTTGAACGAGTCTTTGAGAGGGGCGGGCGGTTGATTTGCACAACGCAAAGGTAGCTTCAGCTCATGATTCTGAAAAAGACCCTTCAACATGTATATACTGAATCTTAGACCATCTACCTGATTCGTTACTTCAGTCTGATGCCAGTGGACCGGATTTATAGCTTTGTGCTAGCAGTGTAACTTTCGCCGCGCTGTTTCGATGTTTCGTTGGCAGGATGTTTAACGAAATCGTACTTTTGAAGTCCCTCGTAGCTCTGACAGCCGTGGTGAACTCCCAGTACTCTGGGCACCAGCCAGCCGATTTCCAATCCAAAAAACCTGTAATGTAGCTATCTTGTACCAGTATATTATGATGTCGTGAATCGCCGTGGGTAAACAGGATACGATGTGATAATGTTTCCACAACTTAGCTCGGACTAGTGCATCATCATATGTGGTTTCAAAGGAAAATCCTTCTTTGCAAGCAGGCTTGATAAGATACTTATTTAATCTTTGTTTCGTTTTATAAGGATCAATGAGATGATACGGAACACGGATACTTCTAAGGTTTCCTAGTAGAGAGAAGATTCCGTCTTCACCCTATGGATTTTTCCATTCTCGTATTTGTCCAGATATTCTTTTAGTTCCTTCAAAATCAAATTTCTATCCTCATTACTGAGTGTCTTATATACTTGATCTAGCTCATGGCCAGGCAGTCGGGTTATAAGAACTGATATTGGTGCATTTGAAGTATCCGGATGCTCCCCATAGCAGAATTCACCTTTGGCACTGGAAGACCAGCACGTCTCGCAACGTGCATAATTATTACTTCTCTTAAGCGGTCCCCATCGGGCCAATTTAAGATAAGGCCAAAAGAAAGTTGGGCAGTCCGATAATCATAGGGGATACCAACCAATCGCAGTATGACCGAGAATACCGTCTTTAGTATTTGTGCACGAAACTCCAAAACAGTCGTATCCTAGTGCGAGTTATACTGGGGGTAGGAGGCAGTTGTTCAGTCAGGGTAGGTCAGGACTGGTCCGGCCAGATAATGTCTAACATAAAGCAGCGAAAGAAAAGCATATTGTCTCAGATCGGCAATGACCAGCGTGGAATGGAGTGAGTTGGCAGTGAACGGCCGCAGATATAGCCCTAATTCAGATGGTTGTGCAAACAATACAAACTGGTCGGTCGTACTCGATCGATAATCATCCCCAGATCCTGGCCCCACATATGATCGAGGCTGAACATTCTTATCACCGCACACCAACTATATCTCCTTTCTACCGCACTTTCTTTCTCTATTCCGTCGCGTATACTATACTATCAAGTCGTCTCAGAGGAGAACTCAGCAACCATGAGTATCAACGACATCACATACGCGCATCCGCCGTACACCCCAATGAGCTCACTTGGCCGCGAGCTCGGCATCATGTTTGGCTTCGCGGCCGCCTGCATTCTGACCGTCCTCTTGTACTATGTTTTCTGGCAGGGTAAGCGCATCTTCGCAAATGACTTGGGGACATACAATCAATAAAGTGACCACAGCCTCGCAACGCCGGGCCGCCGTGCGCGACGCCGCCCGCAGCAAAGACCTTCGAGCCCGCGGCTTTCACCACGAACGGGGCGGATACCACGACAAAGCGCTGCACCGATACGCCAGTCGCGACCCAGCTGCGCAGACACAAGGCCAGACACTGGAGTTTTTGACTGCACCAGACCAGTACGGCGCTGATGGCCAGAGCAACCATGCGTCAGCCGAGTCGTCGTCGTCGTCAGTGGCTGGTGATGTGCCTGTAGCCCGGCCAGCGGCGGCGGGGAAGATGAAATACCCTTTCTATGAAACTGAGTTGCAGGATTTTGCTACAGAGGCGCGTCGACAGAATGTAAGTCTGTAGGGTAGCTTAACAAATTAATGAGTATGATCACGCTTCAAGCAAAAGCATGAGAAAAGTATCACTTCGATATCATGGACGATTGTCGTAATTTTCAGACGTATTATGGTACTATCATACAGTCATTGACATGACATGGTATGCTTTCCATACCAGACAGTATCTATATACCCCAATCAGGCAGAGGTCAAGGATGGTGTTTTCGTGTATGGAGCACTCCAGGTAGACAGTCGGGTATTGCACCGACATTCACAGTGCTTCCGCTGCGGACACTAGGAGTGAATCATCCAAGCAATCGTCAATCATATGGGGCATCTATGCTGGTGAGGACCTATGCCGGCCGCTTATTCGTTGTCCAGAATAACAAGGACAGTTCCATTCAGCCAACATGGAGAGGGGGCGGTTTCGCGAGCTGGTCTCCCTATTCGGCCAGTATCTCGTCAGTTATCAAAAGTAGGGACAGTACCAGCTATGGCTAATGGACAAAGTAAAAGTGAACATGCTTTGTGAAGTGTGAACAGTGTTGACGTAGAGTTCATACTTGCCATGCCTCGACATGTATAGATCCTCCCTTCGACAGCGATGGGGTTCATGAGTCTGCATGGCGGAGAAAATGCGAAGACGGATCAAGGACACAGCAATAGCCTCTTTTAGTTCTTTATGAAATCAGTCTATACTCTATAAGAAAATGCATTGTAATCTTAATATAATATCAGGTGATGCAGAAAGGACTGTCAAATCCTCGACTCCATCTGACACTGCCCATGACAACAACCAAGAGGCCCAATCCCACCGCCATGCTGAGTCCTCCGTAGATATACGCAAACCGTCTGCGGCCCAGACTGATCAGCTCTGCAACCCAGGTGCTCACCGTCGTGGCACAGCCACAGAACCCATCCATAACGCCCTGTAAGACCTGACAGCTCACAAGCAACGAGGACAGTCGGTCCATGCCATCAAAAAGCGATGATCGCGACGACGAGGGGTCGATTTGCCAAGGAGACGCAGGCTGCGCGCCAATGCCAGCCACGTGTTGCAAGTCATAGCACATGCCCAAGATGCCGGTGCCGAAGATATTGGCCACAAAGGTACCAAGCGGGAATCGGGGAATACGCGGGTTCAGCAATAGAGACACGTAGAAGCGGAACAAACACCCCAGCGGAGCAAAAACAAGCGCAAAGACAGCTTGTCCGCGCCACGAGTTCTCCGGCGGCCAGATGCTCATTAAAACAGCCCCGAGCCAACATCCCCACCCTAACACTACAACAAGCCGGTCAAGGATGTTGCGTGTGACGCGAAAAGGCACCTTGGGGATCCAAGGGTCGAGCGCAAGCGCGATATGGGCGCCAAGGTACAGTCCAGAGATGCTGAGCGAGACGGTCAACGCCAACACTGCGACAACCGCCATGAAGCTATCCCCACGATTTCTGTCCTGTATTGCGGCCAAAGAACCAGATGGGAGCACCAAGTCGTTTGACAGCGCAAGGAACGCATCCCGCATAAAGCTCGAGAAACTCGTAAAGGAGCCACAGAACCCCGTGGTCAAACCGATATAGAGCGGTATCGACTTCTTGACCGTCTTGTGCTTCTTGATCCAAGCCGGGTCCCTTGTCTGCTGTGATGGCTGCGGGGAATGGCCCCATTCTTCCAGGAATATTTTACGGTCCTCGATGAAAAAGCCCATCAGAACACTACCGCCAAAGTTGGCCCATAGCACACCCGTTACGATCGGTGCTCCCGGATAATAAGTCAGCGCCTGCAGACCGAGACGCGCTAGAGTACCCAGGATGGAGAAGAAGATGAGGTACGAGATGGTATAGAGCTTTGTCGCCAGGTTCGACAGTGACTGCAATTCCGATGACGGCCGTCTGTTTGAGGCTGCCTGCTGCTGTTGCTCCAGAGCCCGCTGCACAGGAGAAGACAGAGAAGGCTCACGCTCAGCAGGCGGGTTAGCGACGAGTCCTGCGAGTGCATTGCCAGTGTCATACAACGGTGCACTGCCTGGCCGTTGCTGGGTTTCAGTCGGTTCGACGGGGCGCTGCACTGCAGTCTCGGACAAGGGAGTGACGGCGTGCTCCTCGTTGGCGTCTCTAATTTTCTCCTCGGATTTCTCCTCGTCCATCATACTGAGGTACTCATCTGTATCTGATTTATATAGCTGTCATGATTCCGTCGGCATATTGACGTGTTACGGTGTTGGCGCACCACCGTGACAGGAACACGCGCGTGCAGGGACGGCAAGTGTCGAGGCGTGTCGTGAGTGGGGCAACTAGATTTCGTAACATACAACTTCCAAGTTAACTACAGCTTACCCTATGCAAGCCTATCTAAATACCCTCTACAAAGACTTTCAAACGCACTTTCACCAATTTTATTCGCAGCTAACTATAGTACAGCGATTGTCGCAAAGCAGATTTGTTGCAAATTAGACAAAACTCAGGCAAGCAAGTGAGCATCAAAACACATTAACATCAACGCATAACAAGAGCAAAAATAGATATCAACAAAGCATGCAGAGCCAATGCAGCAAAGCTGAGAGGAGACTAAAGCCAAAGGTTAACGAAAACCCAAGGCGACCGAACAACAAATGCGATTCTAACAAATGCAAGTCAAGCAAATCAATCAAGAAGATAAAAAAAAAGTGAAAAAGTGAAAAAGTGAAAAAGTAAAAATAGAAAAGCGACAAACGAGTGACGAGAACAATTAAATATGTAAAAGGCACATATAAGCATAGAAATAAGGTATCAAGTAGGGCCAATCGACAACCAAGAATTGTCCTAAAGGACATGCAAAAACCAAAAAAAAAAAAAAAAAAAAGGAAAAATAGTAGGGCAGAACAGTATTAAATGGCCAAAGCCAGAATCGAAGAAACACAGGACCAGCCGAGTGTAGACATGTTGCCTTCGCTAACCCATCACAAACCGAGAAAACGACTGACCGGACTCCTGTGAAGCTCTGAAGAAAAAAGAAGCCAGAATCAACATCCCAAACCAAATGCAAGGAAAAAAAGGAAAAATGCAAAAGGAGAAAAAAGAAAAAAGGAGAAGCTGCCAGCAACAGGGCCGCGACACCTGTAAACATACAATGCCGCCCTTGCCCACTGCCGTATAACCACTTCCCGCCGGTGACCCAAGATGAAACCAAGAAGACCTCAACGATAGTAATGAATCGTAATGCACGGACAAAGGAAAGACAAGAAAGGAAAAACATCAAGAGATGGTGTCTTCGGTGACGTGGGTCCGTCGTATTTGGATTTCTCCACGCGGGCCCAAAGCCCGAAGACCAAACGAGTGACGAGAAATTATAGTCGATAAGCAAAATAAATCACTTGCGAAAAGAGAAAACAAAATGCCGCTCGTCAAGGAGCTTTGGCTTAGTATGCGGTGCCCACACTTGCAAGGCTTTTGGTAGGCATAGGGTGCAACGGCTGGTCTTTGGCAACGTGCAAAGAATCTTCGTATCCAACCAAAGCTTGGGCGTGGAGTTTGAAGGATTCACCCATCAGTTTGGTGATTCTAATGTTCAGTCAGTATCTAGGCCAGTCGATCGAGATTCATAGAGAGAGAAGACTCACCCCCAAACAACAACACCATCGAGGATGTTGCCCCATACGCGGGAAACAGTAGAGCTCAACTTGCCAAAGGCGTCAATTGCATCGTCATCAAAGAGATTGCGGACTTTGCTGTAGATGGCGATTTCGGCCTCAGTCGCGGGTTCCTCATCATGTTCCAGACGGTAGAGCCACAGACTAAGGATGACCATCAGATCAAGACCACAGAGGGGGTGCTCGACACTCCAATTAGTAGCAGAAGTTTTGGCGACCCAGTTGATGCCTTGGACGGCAGCAATCTCGATGCATTCAAAGCATTGCTGAATAACCTTGTTCATCTCCGGGGACCGCTTGACCTTGTCGCGAGCAACAGTCATGGCTGCAGCCACCTCGTAGGAAGAGTGGTACCGAAGAGCTTCTTGGACGGACTTGAGGTCAACTTCCAAGCGAGCTCGAGTGTTGCGGTAGATGGCCATTGAGTTGAAAATTAATGGGTGGCCTTTATGAGGTGTGCTGAGGGGTACCACAATGGTCTCGGCCTCGCACAGTTCCAGCGAGTTCTCCCATGTCTCCAGTGCAAGGCGGAGCTTGTACTCGGTGACGACATCCTGCAGCGCTTCAAAGCTACGCTTGTGGCTCCAGACTTGGAGGAACAGAGCATTGATCATGACACGGGTAGCAAAGGCACTATAGCGGGTTTGCTCGCCTTGGAACAGGCGGTCATGGGCCTCGCGAATGTTGACGGGAATGACAGTAGTCAGAGTTCGGCGCCACGACTCCTCATCGGTGACTTCCATGTTCCACAGAGACTCGGACGAGGGCAGCTCCAAGCTATCTAGCTCATCAAAGCTCATAGCGGGGGTGTGGTTGAATGTCAGGGTGAGCATGCCAAAGAAGATATATACAGCGTAATAAGTACGGCGGCACGATTCGTCCTCGATCCACTGTTCACGGGTAGGGAGCTGACCCTCACGAGCTTCCGTGCGAAGCTTCAGTTGATAACGGTTTCCAGCGACCATCTAACAAAGTGAATTAACATCCCCGGCTTGCCATATGGGGGACTCCGCAGGAGTGAGGGGAAGAAAAGGAAAAAGAACTTACATTGGCGAGCAGACTCTTGATCGAACATGTCCATTCCAAACCTTTTGGGTCTCCACTCCAGCTCTCAAAGACCATATTCAACAACGTGCTCTGCATCGCCCAGAGGGGACATTTTCTCGAGTCAAAATTATCCTTCTGCTGCAAGAACTGGTTGACAAGGACTTTGGAGCCGACATGGAGCATGAAAGCGTGCTCCCGCTCAAATGTGTACAAGGCACCAATGGACAGCACAGCCAGCAAGAGCGGCGGTGAGGCTTCGGTGGGGTTAAATGTGCCCTGGTGCAGGAACGGGAGATGGTGGTGGTAGAGGTTGAAATACGTGGACAGATACTTGTTCAGAGCGGCAGTGGACGGGATCTGGAACTCGCTGGGCAGGCTGGAAAGTGCATCGGCAGCCTTGATGTTGTCCACAATACGCTGTCTCTCCACGTCGTTGGCCAGTTGCGGTGCTTTGGGCAGGGTGAGGGCCTGGGTAGGCCCTGGGGACCGCCGATAATTGACGGGACTGACCGGGCCGGTCATGGATGGGTACGGCGACAGCGCATTCGGGGTCGAGTTGCCCGACACTGGGAGCGAGTCAACCAGTGTGTGCAGCGACGGGGCTAGCGTGTCCCTAGCCGACATGTGCCGATCCATGATGGACATCTGATGCGAGCTTCCATCGTGAGACGAGAAAGCGGACATGGGGTGATGCTTGGTCTCGGTGGGGGAGACGAGCGAATCCCACGGCATCTGGGGCAGGGTTGCGTTGCCAGACAGGTACGAAGCGTGCTGGTCCAGCAAGCGGGGCGAGAACGAGGGTTCGGAGCCCGTCCGGTCTTGAACGTGACCGGTAGCAGCTGCAGCGGCCTTGTGTTGGAAGTCTGTCATCAACATGGCTGCAGTTTCAAGATCGACCATACCGTCGCTGCTTGCCTCGATTTGCTCCAGCGTGGCCGGGTCGATGGTGATGGACGGCTTCGACGTAGCAGTTGCGGGCGAGCTCTTCTGCACGCCTCCACTGGTATTACCACTGTTGTTACCACCCCGGCGGCGGCCTTCGCTGGCGAGAGGCACTCCTCCATCCTTGGCGTGAACGGTACGGTCATGGCGCAAGAGCAGGTCGCGGCGCACAAACGTACTGCGGCACTTTAGACACTTGAAAGGACGCTCTTTGGTATCTGTTGCACAAGAGAAAAGGGGGAAAAATGACCAGTTAGCTCTCAAATGTCACTAAGCTTCTAAAATGTGACCTTTGGCCCAAGACGAGGGAGAGAAAGAGGGAGAGGAAAAGGAGGAGAGAGTAGAGAGGGACCGGTATGACATACGAGAACGCTCATGTCTGCTACGATGCTCGCTTCGGCTGAAAGCACGATTGCAGAATTGACACTTGTATTTCTTCTCCGGAGCCGACGTCTTCTTTGCCGGCGAATTGGTGGCAGCGGTGGGGGCAGTAGGAGCCATGTCTCTGAGTCAGGACAGATCGCGGCCACAGTGATGTTACCCTCGTCAGATTGTTGAAGGAGATGACGACGGACTCGACTGGGCTATGAACCGTACGGAAGGCGCGCACCGGATGTGAAGCAGGTTTAACGACGTTGAGGAGTCGCGTTGCTGTCTGATCATTCCTTGGGCGGGGTGGTTGCAGTTGCGGTGGTGCAGGCGGATATAACGGCGGGAAAGAGGGATGAAGGAGGGGGGATAATGGGAAGGTGCCCAGCCACAGGCGGACAGAACAGTATGAAGCGGGTACGGAACTAAAAAGAATAAGAAAAGATTATAATGATGAAGCGAAAAGCTCAAAGAGATGCCAGTATGGACAGGATGAAGAAAGGCGAAGGGGGGGGGTAGAGGGGAGGGGGATGGAGGGGAGGAGAGAGAAAAGTAATGTTGAATTAAGAGGAAAAAAGATGATGGCGGAAGGGGTCAGCGAGAGAAAAAGGGAAGAGCAGAGCGCGAGAGAGGAAGGGGAAAGAGGCAGGACACGATGAGGGGAGACGGACTGACTGACCTGACTGGGCTGGGCTGGGCTGGGCTGGGAGACCAGAGACGAGCGAGAGCGCGCGCGCGGGTCGTGGCAGCAAGACACGGACGGGGCGATCGAGCCTATTAGGGCGACGGCGCGAATGGTGGATGCTGTAGTGAGGCGCGCGCGCGCGTGTGTGTGTCGGTAAGAGTGTGTGGCACTAGCCTCCAGCCCGTGGGCGATACGGTTGATACGTATAATTACCACCGCAGCCCTCGGGCGCGCACATTGGGTTCCCCCGGGCGACGGGCGAGGGGTGGAAAAAGGGGGGGGGCAACGGCAACGAGTCGTCCAGCAGCAGCCAAGCCCTGCGAATCCCGAGGTCGCCAGCTACACGACACGCACCGCCCGCCGATGGGGCCACGCACTGAGCCCCACGGCTGCCCGCGGGCGAGGAAGCGGACGAATCACAGGCCTGCCGTTTCCATAGCCGCGATACCGAATCGGGGTTAAACGCCCGAAGCTCGCCAGTCACGTCGCGCGTCCGAGCTGGCCAAATTCCCATTGCCTGCCCCTCCCTGTCTGCCCCGCCACATCAGGCCTGTTCTGGACTAGCGGGCATCCTTTGCTGTGGCGGTCGAGACTTCTCTTGTTTTGCTCAGTTGGGCCGGCAAAGGAAACACCAAAACAGCAGCCCACTTCCGTTGTTTTCCAAGCTATTGCTCTGTCCTCTGTATCTAGCTAAACAAAAATCTGGTCGTAGCCACTCGTCGGAGCCGCGTCGTATCCATCAAACATGTGTGTATACGTGTGTGTTCTGTATTATGTTCGTTCGCACACGAATGCCGCGCCGCCCCTCCAGCCCACATGGCGGGCCTCGCAACCATCATCCCGGTACAGCCGTGGGGGGCTGGTTTTCAACTATTCTATAATAATACTTGATACTCTGTACTATCCAGCTAGTTTGATCGATGCTTTGCTGACTGTGCCATCCATCCATCCATCCACCCATTCCTTTCTCTTATCATTTCGTTGCTTCCTTCTCTCCGATCACCCCATCTGACTACACTTGCAGGAGGGTACTGCAGGCGATTGAGAAATAGACTTGCATATGATCACCTTTCTCTACCGGTACAGAACTCTGCTCAGGCTCGTTTCAAGCATGTGACGGTCGTCCGACCATTGTGTCATGGCAAGTCACAAGCGCAGAGTAAAATCAACCGTAATCTTGGAAACAGCGGGTGCGGGGCCGGCGACCATGATCTAAACTTTTAACAACACGCACTCCGGCGCGTAACAGACAGTACCAAGGAAGTAAATATTACAGAGCACCAAAGGGGGGGGGGGGGGGGCCCCAAAAAAAAAAAAAAAAAGGGGGCCCCCCCCCCCCGCCCCCCCTTTTNGCTGCGTCCGGAAGAGCGCTGACGGGGCTGGCAATACTGGACAGCTCACACACAGCGCTGCGACGTAACGAAATGACGATACCAAGACTAATAAATCAGAAAGGAATAAAATCCCTCCGTCCTGTCCACACAAACTTTATCGCCAGTACAAAGTAGCCACGATTGCGATCAAATGACCCCTGAGTAATCACCGTAGTTGTACTCGTTGATGCTTCGATTCGGCTTGTTTCCAATCTTCCGGAAACGTACTCGGGGATCATGACACCTGTGCCACACCGCATAGCCATGATGACAACAACAACAACAACAACCATAACAATAATAATCTGGAACAGAATTACGGATTACCCCTCCAGTCATGCCCCTCCCCCTCTATTTGTCAGACCAGGTCACCTCCCGTGACCGCCCCTCTTGTCTTGTCGAAGTATTACCAAAATAAGAAACAAAAAAACAGGGTTAGTTCTCATCGTCATGTCATGATGATATATGTACACCCGACGTGAGGTCTGAACACATAGCGCACATCAAAAATGCATGCCACTCATCGCGAACCAAAGGAATAGTCCAGGCCAGGTCGGGGACCGAGTCAAAAACTCCGGCGATCCTTACGGCGCGCATAGCATTATCTGCGTCTTACAGGTTGGTTTTGTTGGTTTGCTGGACAAGGTTGCAGGTACCGATACGATACGGCCAGGTTCCTGTCTGGCAACCGTCCAATCAGAAGTGGACAAATGGGGATCTTTTTTCCGTTACTGGCCAGTCACAAACGCGCAAATAGTAAAGCAGCCAATCCGGGCCTAGTCGCGCGACTGTACATGGCCGGAATGTCCGCATATCGTTAAGCAATAACCAAGTCGATACATATCACGATATTATTATGCAGATATGCAGATGCAGAGCAATAACCCAACCGATTGCAGGGGAACACGAACAAGAAAAATGAAAACCTTAAAAAGAAAAAGCAAAGAAAGAAATAAAGAATTAGAAAGAAAAAAAAGGAAAAGGCCATGCCAAATCACCACATCTGTATGCTCGGCTGTGGCTGATGATGACGAGAGCCCTCATAGGATAGGCTGCGCTCTCATGATGCCTTTCGATCGCAACGACGCCAATCCAGCAGCCGTACCTGTTGATCTCACCAAACCGCTCACTGCAATTTCCAGGCCCACTCGGCTTCTTCTCTGTGGATGACGGCAGAGGCGCTCCCGACCCAGGCTCACGTGAAACGGGGGGTTATCGGCACTCGATTGCTGCTGTCACTAACGCCGTCAACTGAACATGCTAGCATACTAGCAGGAGTCTAGACGTGTCTCTACTCTGCAATAGTACCATAGCACGGTGAGTCCACTGCCACCACAGATGCTACGTAGTTACAACTCTGTACAAAGACCACGGAAGAATTCCATGCCGGTAGCTCACCGCTTTCTATCTGCCCTGATTTCCGCCAAAGCGGTGAGATGGCTGGCGGGGCAGTAGTGGCCGTTGATTGGCCCCAAGTTCGGCAGATCGGGTGCTGGGTCCTCAACGGCCTAGCCCCCTGGATTCTGTCGTCGTCTCTCTCGCTCACCACCGTCATTGTCTCGTGGCGACAGAGCTCTCGTCTCATTTCGCTCCTTTCTCATTTCGACTTAAACTTGTCCAGCTCCACTCCCGCGCTGCGGTCCGTCCCTACTGAACCAGCGGGAGAACAGCAAAGGAACGAAGGCTGTGAACCCACCGTCTCCCAACCGGTTCAACCAACAGGCGGTGTCCCATCATCTCTTGCCAAGTCACCCCCGTACCTCTGCAACGGACAACGAACTTGCGAGTCCTATCCTCCTTGTTGACACTACGCTTATCCACAGACACAGAAACAGACATGCATTCATCAGAGTGAACCTCTCTCGTTTCTCATTCGCGAGCCGACGGGACCTGACCTTAGTGGGTTTATGATTGATAGACATGCCTGCCGCCCCTTGCTGCTTCTTGCTGCCCTGCAGGCTGCACCTATCCGTCAGGCTGCCTTGCCTCTGATAATCTGGCAGCCGGGTCGATCCATTTTTGGGACTCGTGAATCGTCAATAATTTCTCAATAAGGAGTGTACTAACTTTAGCCGTGGGCCTTCGGATGCATCCAAGCCCAGCCCGTCAAGCCTTACGCTCGGCACAGATCAGATGAGGAGACAACCGATCCTCAGCACAGAGGACAACACGGCGACCCGGTTCCGTCACTACTGTACGGGCTACATAGTTAGGTTTGTTGACCTATTCACCCAAGATCGCGTTCGAATATCCTTAGTTGTCCCTCCAGCAGGGCGGTCTACTGTCGACACTGTGAAAACACATCACGACACGACACTAGGGAGTCGGTGTAGCAGTGATGGATTGACCGCCCTTTGCCATATCAAACGCTATCACGCCGGGGCGTGTGGTTAGTCTTCCCAAGTCAAGTCGGCTTATTCACGACGTCCCGTCTGCCGTAAGTCTGTAACTGTACAGATTGGGAGCCCGAGACTACTGCAGAAGACGTTCGTCTTCTGCAATCACGAATCAGTCCTATACTCTGTACAGCCCGAATTAAGATCATCGAACCAGTCCGCTGGCTCCGCACGGCGGACGCCGCCCCTGTCCACAGAGTAAATCCTCCCGGCTTCCAATCTTCCAATCTTCCAAAAAAGTTTCCAACGTTCTGGCTTACCAACGCCGCGGAAATTTGTGGGATCGAGTCCTCACGGAACACTGACGGTTTTGGAAAGAGCAAAGGAAACATCTAAAGTTTAACCTTGGCCCTGGGTCTCACCGTCGCCGTTAGCCTGGCAGCTCTGACTTGTTGTGGGATGGTTGCTCAGAGCTGGGCAACTAGTCAACGAGCCGTAACGATACTAGATGATGCTAGACGATGCTAGGCACATAGTAACTCCATAGTGAGACCAAGTGTGCAACCTCAGGAAGAGTATCCATCATATTATTCGGAGGTGGGCGGCCTCCCCAAGTGGGGAATAAAGGGGGTTTCATATGGCAATTTCCGGCTTCCCCGAAGCTAACGTCACTAGTTTCCTCTCGGCTCTTTCAGTCTTACTCGTTTTCTTGCTTTTCGGGCCCCAGCCATCAGGAACCCAAGCAGCATCCTGTTCGGATCCAAGGTGCACTCGATCCTTTCTAAGGCTTCTTCTTTCAAACGCTTTACTCGGATTACTCGGCTTTGTATTGGAGAATAGGGTTGTCTAGATGGATTGTTTCTACGTACTTGGTTTGCAGGTGTGATTGAACATCGTTTATCAGCCGGCACGGCACATATCTACGGGATACACAACGTATGATCCGGGTGACGGCGCTCTGCTTGCTCAGTAGTGTTTCCGGAAGGTTGCAAGTTCGTGTTAGTCAAATAATCCATGTCAGATTTCGTAACGCAAGTACGAGCACGGAGTGCTCTGTGTACCGTTCAATATCCATGCGTGGCGAGATGTAGTGACAAGTAACCCTGGCTCTATATGAAGTTTTCAGATGAGAAAAGCTGGTACCTTTGAAGCCAGATATCAGGCTGCTTATATCCTACAGTACAGCGACTGAGGTACATAGTCTTTTATTCTCCTTGTATTTCAGTTCTATGTACAGAGTACGCATGTACTCCATACTTAACCCGCCGAATCGGTACAACCCAGGTATATGGCACCGTGCTCGAGATGGTCAACGCTGGGATTGTGCCGTGCGTTTGTCTGCATGTATATATTGTTACTCGCATGATGCTTGTCATTGATAGGATCGTATCATTAACATTGACGATTATGGGATACCCTGACTTTGGGTGTTGATGTTTTTGTAAGGCTGGTGATCTATATACATATATATAAACACAGACGTATGCAATACTGCAATTCCGACACCGCGAACTGGTGAAAACTATGATCTTCTTGCATCAATGTATGTTATTACCACACTCTACACTCGAGGCACTGGAATGCCACAAAAGATAGACATTAGTAAGATATGTATGTGTATTCTAATCGAAGCATCCGCAACGTGCTTACAGGGATGAGGAAGAAGCGACTTGATGGCTGCCACGTTTTTTTTGTTTCTTTCTGTTTTACAAAGGTCCTGGATTTGACCAGAAGCCATTAATTATCATTGGACCCAAATTGCTGTAAGAGAATTGCCGATACAACATCCAAAGCTGGTGATATATGCTGCAAATATCCGATTCTATTGGTAGATTTATAAACTGTTTTATTAGTACTTGACATGCAACAAATATCACGGTACAAAAATCATTGCCAGGCGCTACAGGGTTCAATCGAAAGCAGCTTGTCTAAATGAGTATGCTGTTATCATAGGAGTGACACGGTCTTTACTTTTCCTCTTCTTGATATTGCTTCGTTTGAGCTGAAAAAAGGTTTTTTCCCTTTCCTTTCTTCACTCACTCATCAAGGGGTAAACTATAACAAAAGAACACAAGGTTGTTTAGTTATTGAGTTCCACTGGCTATGAAAAATTGTCATGTTACTGTGGACTCAGGTGCTATGCTGTTGTGTAAATCTGGGCTGTCTTGACGTGATGCTTACCTACAATGTGAGAGTGATGATTATATATCCTGCGATACCAGGTCCAATGTTCACCACGAACCCCATAGATGGATGCAATTTTTCATTGCGACAAAACATTCCATACAAGGCATGCAATCATCAACTGCTTTCAATTCTGTATCGGATGCTCAACGAGTACATGAGATAAGGAGAACCCAACCCCCCACATTGGAGGTGCGGGGTCAACATTCCAGATGCCTTTTCGTCGCATATCTCAACCCCCGTCTGGAAAGATCAACCCCTCCCCGACAGCACCAGGATGGCCACCATCTTTACCAATGGACGCTTCTTCACCGGCAGCGGTAGGGAGGACGCCAGCGGGACCAATGAGGCTGCTTTTGAAGAGTGCATGGTGATCCAGGGCGACACCATCACGCACGTCGGCTGCGCGACCGACGAGCAGGTCAGACAGGCCAGAAGTGATGGGGCCCTCGTTCGAGATCTCGGGGGGCGATACGTGTTGCCAGGCTTCGTTGACGGGCATTGCCACTTGCTGCTGCTGGGCCAGTCGCTGCAGAAGCTCGACCTCGACCGCTGCACCAACCTGGCCGACATCCGCGCCACCATCAGCGCCTATGCGAAAGCCAACCCGGCGGTACCGCGCATCCTGTGCAAAGGCTGGATGCAGAGCATGACCGACAACGAGGCTCTGGCATCAATGCTGGACGACCTCGACCCACGCCCGATATACATTGATGCCAAGGACCTGCATTCGACGTGGTGCAACACCGCCGCGCTCCAGGAGCTCGATGTCGAAGCTTTGCCCAACCCGCCCGGCGGTACCATTCACCGAGACCCAGAGACCGGAAAGCCATCTGGCCTCCTGAGCGAGGCGGTTGTGTTCTCGATGATCTGGCCGCATCTGGCGCGCGTTGCCTCCACCAAGGACAAGCTGGATGCGCTCCGAGGCGCTATCGCCGCGTACACGGCTTGCGGATACACCGGCCTCGTCGACATGGCTATGGACGAAAACTCGTGGGAAGCCCTGCTGCAGCTTCGCCAGCAGGAGCGCCTGACGCTGCGGATTGCCGCGCACTGGCTGATTGTGCCCTCAACCGATACGGCGGCCGACCTGGCCCAGGTGGAGAGAGCGATCGAACTGCATGCGCGGTACAACCTGGATAGCTCGCCCGACTTTCGCATTGCGGGCATCAAGGTCATCTGCGACGGCGTGATTGACGGCTGTACGGCCGCGCTGCTGGAGCCGTATACGCTGAACGGGGTCTCGTGCGATCCGCTGTGGCCGGCCGAGAAGCTGGCCCCGGTGGTCCAGCGCGCGGTGCAGGCCGGGTTGCAATGTGCGCTTCACGCGATCGGAGACGCAACGGTGCATACGGTGCTCGACGTGCTTGAGGCGCATGGGCGCGGCAATCGGGACGGCGACGACGATCGACGACATCGCATCGAGCATCTCGAGATGACCACGGCCGAGGACGCCGCGCGACTGGGCAAGCTCGGCATCACCGCATCGGTGCAGCCAGTGCACTCGGACCCAGACATCCTGCGAGCATGGCCGGCGCTCATCGGGCCCGAACGTTGCCGGCGCGCTTTCGCATACAAGGACTTTGTCGACGGCGGCGCACCGCTGGCCTTTGGCTCAGACTCGCCCACCGCGCCGTTCAAGCCCCTGCCCAACCTGTACACGGCGACCACGAGACGGTCTGCCCGGCTCCCGGCGTCTGAAGAAACGGTGAATCCACACTTTGCGCTGCCCCTGGTGACGGCCCTGACGGCGGCCACGACGGGGGCGGCCTATTCGTGTTTTGCCGACCGGTTCACGGGCCGGCTGAAGAAGGGTTTGCGAGCCGACTTTGTCGTCGTTGACATGGAGTGGGCGGCCGACAGGCTGCTGCAGGCTCGGGTCGAAGAGACCTGGTTTGACGGCCGGGCTGTTTTTGCTGATGGCATAGAGATGAGAGGGCCTGTATGATATTGACCTGTAGATGGTCCGGTGTATGTAGTCAACTAACGCGATCAATGTAGATAGAAGTCTCTGTATATATGTCGGGAACGTAGGTGGATAGGGCTTGCTGGATGTAGATTTCCTTTTGTGTCAGACGATGCAATACGTAGTAGGGCTGAGCTTAGAAAGGTTTGAGGGCTCCGTAACATCTTCAAGACGTTCAGCAGTCCTATTATCGGTTGTTGTTTGTACTCATCAAGTATCCCTTAACACACTTTGATTACTAGCACTATCTGGAGATTACTCTGGCAGTCTACTGTATCTATCAACCCAGCAGAAAGGATCTTAGGACTGCTTCGAGAAGTCGACAGGACATACTCAAGCGAGGAGCGCGGTGCATGTGTGAAATGACTTGTCAATCCTCATGTCATCATTGATGGATACATATCACTTGATCAACAGGGATACTCTGTACTCTGCCCTCCGTTTCTTCCGGACAGATACAAACAAAAGGGAAAACAATGACAGTTCATCCTGTTCTGGATGAGTTCCCACCATCTTAATGACTCCTTGCTACGCCACGCGACAGCTCTGTGAATGATTCTACAAAGTAAATCCAGATCTAAAGGGGTCAATCACTTTATTGTTTGGACAAAGTAGGAAAAGTTACTAGTCGTTACTGTAACAAAGGCCGTGACCTCACTATCAAGTCCTTTGTACAGATTTATCCGTACTAGTGAACGGGTGAATGCACTCCAGAATCCGCGAGTATCAGGCGCCCCCGCACCCAGAAAAGAAGAGAGAAGGAAAACGGTTACTGATCGTCATCAACAACTCGACTATAGCCGATAGCGCGCGCGCCTCGCGTGGGAAAGCTAGGTTTTTGTTGTGTTCGCGCCACCCCGGCCTGTTTGCCTGGGTATGGAAGGTCATCAAAGAGTTACGTAGCCTCTGGTTTGGGTAGGCTGATTATTGTTGAACGATTGATTGGTTGATGTTGTCCGAGTACTCTGTAGTCGCCGTTGACTAGTTCCGATAACAATATTGTAACAACAAGCTGTTGGAGTCCAAGGCTGGCATGGCTTACAGCCTGACATAGTACGTACTACTTTATACGGAGACATGGTTCTGGATCCTGACTTCATGGTTCCTTCTCCCTTGGACATTAGGAGCGCAGCTGGTCAACGGTGTTTGACGAGTGGGATTCCCGGTCCCCATGTTGGACTGGAGCAATCCCCAAGCCGGGACACAGAGGGTTATGTTAAGGTTTCCGGACGGTCATGGTCCGCACCGGTACGACCACTCCCCCGACTCCTGGACCTAGACGCAAAAGTTGGGACAAAATCTGGAGCCGTTGTTTTGGAGCCGTTTCCCTGAAGCCGACAGAAACGGAAATCTGGGAGCGAGAGCGGGGCTGAACCGTGTGTGAGGCAAGCGATTCCCCGGGATTTCGCACGGGTAAATTCCTTCTGTGACTGGCTAGTCTGGAGTTTCGGCCAAGAGAACGGTTACTCTACAGAGACGTCAGCCAAGTAAGGTACGTAAGTTTTGCTCGATAGCCTGAGACAAGTCGGGGGGAGACAGCACCAGCTTCTCTCTCCCACCGTTCTGTCATAACGTCTTGTTATATATTGGACGCTGCGGCCCTGCGGACCCTAGGGGTGAGGTGGAAAAAGTATCCGGGAGTCGGATTATTAAGTGATTAATTAGTTCGTTGGCGTTAATTGACGAGTTATAGTCACTGCAACGAGTCAATCCAGCGGCGGACGACCAGGATAAGCGCCGTTCCAGAACGCGATTCAGGCTCGACCTCCACTTTCCAGGAATCATTTAGCCCTGGTCCGGTTCCCCGAAACCAGTTCAGGATCGCTAGTTCGCCTACCCCATGTTCATCGCCGATAGTTTGTGGCAAGGAGGAGTGGTCGCCATCAGTTTTTGTACGGTCTCGGTGGAGTCTGGACACCACCCGTATCGCGATGCGTGATTAATTCTCATAAGGCGCGAGGGAAATAGTACGCCATGGTTTTTTTCTCCACTCAACGGACTGCCGCGATAGTTCAAACCTCGAATATAGTTTTTGTTTTTCCCGTCTCCCCTTTGCTACTTTCTCGTTTTCTGGTGATTTTCTTGTTGGGTGAAAGGCAGATACCCGATAGAGGTAATGCCCGGTGCTCATCAGTAAGACCGTCCAGATTCCGCGAATCCGTCGCCGTGCATAATCAAATGCCAGTCAGTGGCAGACAGCCCCGGTGCCATGCGACTGCCATGCGACACAGCTGCTGGACGGTGGCATGGCTGTAACCTAACACTCCCGTCGACAGCGTAGCGGTCCGTCGGCCTGGATGACTGCGCCACATACGCAGCTCCGACACCGTAAAGGAAGCGGGCGTAGACCGTGAGCTTTTCATCTTTTTTTCAACTCATTCTCCCCTCCCCTCTTCCCCCCCCCTTCTCTCTCTCCTTTTGACTGACGCGGTGTCTTGACGCGGGTACCGGTTTCCACGTTTCGCCCTTTGTAGTCGTCCCCTGCACGCAGAGCAATAAGAGACTCTGTTATACGCTAGAGGACGGAGTAATACAGTAGTACCAGAGCGAGGACCAAAGTCCCTCTCAGAGGGGAGTCTCCAGAGCGCAGGCTCCGTCCGGCGTAGCGTACCGTGTTAGTGACCGGTGGCTGCTGCATGTCCCCACCCCACAACGGATGTTGTGGACTGTGGACTGCACTCCGCGCGATAATCGGATTAGTTAATCGATAACGTCCAGCAAGGCACGCGACTGATGATCACCGGGGCCGCCTGCAGCACGGCGGCGATCAGCCGACAGGCAGGCCCTTTTCGATGGAGGGATGGACGAGACAGAGATGGAAGTGGAGGCTCTAAGGAGTCGTTCGAGCCTGTCTTCCCTACAGCACAAGAGGAGAAACAACTCCTTCTCGGAAGCGATGATAATGATGATGGCTGCTGCTGCTGCTGCTGCTGCTGCTGCTGCTGATTAGTTAACGGTGGCCCTGGACAAGAACAGCAGAAGGTGGGGTAGCCGCGCCGCACGGAGCACTCCGTCTGCTCTGGCCGTATCATTTCCAGTGTCTGTCTGGTACGGAATATACCGCGTCCGCTGCAGACTGCCGTAATGACTCGGTATTGGATACCCTGGCATATCTGTCGTTCTGGACATGTTGCATGGCGCATCAGTAGCGCCGTGCCTCTTAGTAGCTCGGCTGCGAACCCTACCATGTACAGGCATGAGGTCTTCTAGATCCACAGAAGAAGATACCTCCAGCTGCTTCACGAGCCTTTGGTGAGCAATCCGTTAGCCCGACGTACGTTCTAACGAGCCTCAACAAGTTCCTTCGCAGCGCAACTACACGGGAGGTATACCTATTCCAGTATACATCACTCCTGGTTATCTGGACTGCTCATTGAACAGAGTGCTGTACTATCACTTATTCCACGCCAGATCCACACACAGCGAGAATTGTGAATTGAACAAAGGCCCCAGCTCTCGACGCCCGGACGTGGTATTATTACGGTTACTTACAGCAATACGGTTAGGTCCCTGTAAACCAACCACCGAGCAGCAGAGCCCCCGCTGCAGCCAAGCACTGCACTGCCATTGGTCCCGCCCCGTCGCGACTACCGACTGGCCCACCAATCGCCGGCTCTGGCCCTCCACGCGCGGGCCAATAACGGCAGCCGCAGCCTCTGCCGCTGCGACTGTGTGTTCTTTCGCCCGCTTCTCCCCTGCGCTTTTCGTTCGTTCCTTCCTCTTGCTGTCTGGTCTGCGGTGCTGTGGTGCTTGTGGTGCTAGCAAGGTGCTGGGTTGCTCTTTCCTCTTGCTCTGATCCTGCCCCTGCCTCGTCTTCTCTGGCCCTCCTTATTTTATTATTATTATTATTATTATTATTTTTTTTTTTTCCTTTGGCGTATTTGCTTCCCTGGTCTCGCCGGATCGTCTACCACCTACCGCCAACCACCAACCACCAACTTGTTCCTGTCCTTCTCTCTCTCGCTCTGCTCTCTCTTTCTCAACCCTCTAGCAAACTCCTGCCTCTCACACCGTTGCGCACCCTCTCGCTTACTTTATTAGAGTGTCTCCAACGAGTCCGGTGGTCACCTGCAAGCATCACCAGTCAGTCAGCTAGCTAGTCAGTCGGTCTGCTGAAGAGAGAGGGTCCCCTCATTCTTACCCGCCCCCCCCTGCTGGTCCCTCCCGCATCCGCCCTCGAACCTGCAGTCAAAGTGAGTGCAGTCTCCGATCGACAGTTGCATACGCCCGACTGTTCCCGCCAACGCAACTCCGATAATTCCATCTCTTCAATCAAAGCATCGTCCCTCCCCTCTATTTGGACGTAAGCGAGTGAGTGAGTCGAGGCATTAACTGCTGGTCATCGGTTTGTCTGGTTGAGTCATGAGCTTTGCCGCCTCGTCTTTCTCGCCCACATTCTGAGTTCCGCCTCCCGCGGCAGCAGTCGGGAAATCGCCCAGAGAGCGCTGTTTCTTGACTGTCCTTTCCCATCAAACGTACGCAAACCCACACGCCGAAGCAAAGGGCGGCATGTATCAGTCTGGAGTCGCCGAACCCGTGGCTCTCAACGCTCATCCCGGCTTTGCTTCCAAGTCTGGTGCTTTCACGACCACCCTTCGCTACGCAGACGACGACGACGACGACGACAGAGCAGACATGGTCTCCTCGCCCCCGCGCGCCGTGGCTGGTCGCCAGCGCAGTCATTCGACCCTCCAAGAAATCGGCCAGGTGTCGCCGCAACGACAGATGTCGCCAATCAAGATGTCCGAACCGCTACCGGCGCTCTACGTCAAGGCGCTGTACGACTACGATGCCGATGACCACACCAGCCTCAGTTTCCGGCAGGGAGATGTCATCCAGGTCCTCAACCAGCTCGAGACGGGCTGGTGGGATGGAGTCATCGGCAATGTCCGTGGCTGGTTTCCCAGCAATTACTGCGCCATCGTGACCAACCTCGACGAAATCGAAGAGCTCAGCGCCCGGCGCATGGTGACCGAGGCTGGTGACACCAGCGCCGAATCCGGTGTCGATGACGATTATGAAGACGAACATGAAGACGAAGTCGAGTTCGACAACACCCAGCGCGATTCGCACCCCATCCTCCCCATCGAAGGCGCCGGTCCTGCCGACCAAGAAGAAGCCGCCTTTTGGATTCCGCAGGCCACACCCGACGGCCGACTGTTTTACTTCAATACCCTGACCGGCACCAGCACCATGGAACTGCCCCTGGAAAACCCGTTGTTGGCCAACGAGACCGGCCCCCGCGATCGCAACAACTTCTTTGTGCCTGATCAGACTCGCCCGCCCCCAGAAATGATGGCTCGCGGCGTCGAGCGCGACGAAGACGACTACGATGGCTCTGGCTCTGAAGGTGAGGGTGAATCATTGATGCTGGCATCGCGTGACTCCATCTCCCACCGACGTCGCTCCTTGTCTGATGATGTCTCCCCAGCCACTTCCATGGATTCGCTGAACCCGTCCCCCATCAACAAGTCAAACCAGCAGACAAAATACAACAGCGGCCACCACAACCACCAGGCCTCCTTCTCACACCCGTCGACCCGCCCGTCCAATGCCTCTTCTATCCCCCGACACTTTGCAGACGACACCCCTGGCTCCCGATTAACCTGGTCCGATCTGTTGGAAAACATGCGCAATGCCATCGAGGCCTATCGACAGGCCATCCGCAACGGTGACCGCAGCGAGTATGTCCGAAAAGCCGAAGACATTTCCGACCACCTGCGCCTGTTGCTTGCCGCCGGGTCGGATACCACCGATAACCACTCGGGGAACCCGTCTATCATTTCATCCAACCGCGCCCTCTACCCGCACTTCCGAGACATGATGTCCAAGTTTTCGAAGCTCGTTCTATCATCCCATATCGCCGCTTCGGACTGGACGAACCCGGACTCGGCCACCAAGTGCCTGCAAGAAGCCGACGGTGTCTGGCAGGGCGTCTACGGCTACGTCGAAGTCGCCAGTCAACAGCGCGGCGACAATATCAACCGCATCGTGCCCGGCTTTGTACTGAACAGTCCCTGCGGTGGCCACTGGATGAACAACGGTATCAAGACGAGCGAAACGGGGACCACCTCTTTCCTGGAGCCCGACGGATTGGAACTCGCACAGGAACCAACGGTCCAACTCGACGCCGCCGTGGTCGACCAGATTGACGTGATGAGAAAATCACTGGCCCTCAGTATCCGAAAACTCGAGGAGCAGTTGATCTTGAGCCACAAGGCAATCTCCCGCAAACAGCACCGAGCCCTGAGCGATGCAATCTGTCTTGCCGCCATCAATGTGGTGGAGAAATATCGACCTTGGATCGCGACCGTTGAGTCCATCAATCTGGCTTCCCTTGGCACCAGTCTCCAGAACCCACAAGTCGTCGACTTTGGCATGCAGAAACAGCGAGTCTACGAATCGATTGCCGACATGATTCTTAGCTGCCAAGCGGTCTCCGCTCCCTTGGGGGATGAATGGGCCGAATTACGAGGCGACTCGCTCGAGGATCGGTTGAACGGCGTGCGCACTGTTACGCGCCAACTCGAGGCGTATGCTTCGCAAATCGCTTTCTCCCTGTCTCTCTTGCAAGAGCAGATTCCGGAGCAGTCACCCGATGCCAACGGCCAGACTCACTTTGTGGACGACGACGACACCGTGGATCCGTTCCAGAACCCGACTAACCGCTCGGAGCCGGGCCGACGCAGAAATACGGCTTCCGTGGTGCCCGCGCTGCCCTTCGGACTGGACGACGACGACAACAGCAAGGTTCGACGGAATATGGACAAAGCCCAGCGCTTCTTCGGCCAAGCACCCCCCACCACGATCACCAGAGAGCCCCTCCGTGAGCCCGTCGCGGTGCCGGAAGAAACCCCGTGGTTTTTGAACTTTGACCACGAAGGCGAAGTCTTTTATGATAACAAGGCGGATGTGCCAACCCTCAAGTGTGGTACCCTGGAAGGCTTGGTGGAACAATTGACTCGACATGACAAGCTAGACGCATCATTCAACAACACTTTCCTTCTCACCTACCGCTCATTCACCACCGCTCCGGAGCTGTTCGAGAAGCTGGTCCAGCGCTTCACAATCCAGCCGCCGTATGGGTTGACGCCAGATGAACTGCAAATGTGGATCGACCGGAAGCAAAAGCCGATCCGATTCCGGGTGGTCAACATCCTGAAGAGCTGGTTTGAAAATTACTGGATGGAGGTCAATGACGAGACCAACATGAACCTTCTCCAACGGGTTCACGATTTCACCAGAGATTCGATCGCCACGACGAAAACGCCAGGGTCTCCCCAACTCTTGGCCGCCGTCGAACAGCGTCTCCGCGGCCAAGATACCACCGTCAAGAAGCTCGTTCCCACTCAAAGCATGCCCATACCGGCTCCAATCTTGCCCAAGAATATGAAGAAGCTTAAGTTCCTCGACATTGATCCGACCGAATTTGCCAGGCAGCTGACCATTATCGAGTCGAGACTGTACGGCAAGATCCGGGCAACCGAATGTCTGAACAAGACGTGGCAAAAGAAGACTGCTTCGGGTGAAACGGAGCCCGCTGCCAACGTCAAAGCTCTGATTCTGCACTCGAACCAGCTTACGAACTGGGTTGCCGAAATGATTCTAACCCAAAGCGATGTCAAAAAGCGTGTTGTTGTCATTAAGCACTTTGTCAACGTCGCCGACGTAAGAAATTCCTTTCCCGGTCACTTGAACGAGGTGATACAAGTTACTGATTTTGATCGTTAGAAATGCCGAGCGATGAATAACTACTCCACACTTACCTCCATCATTTCGGCCCTCGGAACCGCTCCCATCCATCGGTTGGGTCGAACATGGGCCCAAGTCAGTGGCCGAACGTCGACTGTGCTCGAGCAGATGCGTAGGCTGATGGCCAGCACGAAGAATTTCGGTGAATACAGAGAGACTTTGCATGCGGCCAATCCTCCTTGCATTCCATTTTTCGGTATGCACCCACAGAACTTCGAATACCCGCCCTTTGCTAGTGTTGTTGAAAAACTAATATCCGAACAGGTGTCTACCTCACTGATCTAACCTTTATCGAAGATGGCATTCCATCACACACCCCTTCTGACCTCATTAACTTCAACAAACGGGCCAAAACAGCCGAAGTTATCCGAGACATCCAGCAGTATCAAAATGTTCCGTATCAACTTCACCCGGTTCCTGAGCTGCAAGACTATATTTTGAGCAACATGCAAGCAGCGGGCGATGTTCATGAAATGTACGACCGCAGCTTGGAAGTAGAACCCAGAGAGCGAGAGGACGAGAAAATTGCAAGGTATGGCAAACACAATACAGACTCTCCTTCCTCGGGGAATATAACTATTGCGTCCATTGTGGCGGCAATACGTTAACCACTCCCTTTTTCTTTTTTCTTTTCTTTTCTTTTTTTTTTTTTTTCCTCTTCCATTTAAAACACACCTGGCGTCCCCTTCACCTACACATCTCTTCTATAGACTTTTTGCTTTTGTTATTTGTTTCATGATCAGCTTTCACACTCTGATGATGCCCATGCTTGTGTGCCACGATTTTATCTTTTCTTATCAGTGCCACGCCATTGACGGACCGGCCTCGTTTCACCTGTGTCGATGTGGAACGCAGGGGTGTATCTCTATCCTTTTCGGGCCCATTGTCTTAGAGCCACTTATCCTACCTACATGTATTCCTGAGGCGGAGGGGGGTTTTTTTTCTTTTTTTTTGCGCCTTGCCTTCGGTCACTCCCAGACTCTGATCTGTTATCTTTTCTTGTCCCGCCTTCTCTACCATTTCTTGTCGTCACACTTTGGAATTTATGCAGGCACCATACTAACATGGACTTCCTTGCGTAGACTGCTCTCCGAATCGGGCTTCTTGTAAGCTCTGATCGACGAATTGAGATGTGGAACCTTTCAAACGGACCGTGGCCGACCCCTGTTGGGCCCCCATGTCATGTCACATGCGAAATTCAAATAGTGGCGGGCCTCAGTGCACGATGCTGCCTCCCACAAACATGGATGATCGCAACCTTTTAGGTTCTACGTTGGTTTTTGGCCTCAGGCGTTGGCTGCTGCTGGTGGTCCCGTGGCCCGCAGGGCGCAGGTTGTTTGCAACGCTGCGACATGATCCTGGGCTTATCAGGGTCCGACTTCATCTGGACTAACCGACCTAGCCGCCTACGACCCCCACTGCAACACCACTACGACTCGGCTAGCAGCAATTGAGGCACGCCTGAGTGAGACGACGTTATGATAACGGAAAATGACACAATTCAATAGACTTCAAAAAAGAACTTCTCTGTCATATTTGATGGACTATGCCGGTCTAAGCTCTTTCTAGCTGTGCTTGGAACCGTCAACAACGCGATCTGCAGCTACCTTGCAGATCGCCAACGCCAAGGCTTCCGTTGGTATACCTTAACTATCTACCAGATATTAACGGCGCAGTGGTTTGAGCCAAACGGCTATTCGGCTCTCAGCCACTGTCTCCAAGTTCTAGGGATGATGATCTTTGGCGCGGGCGTTTTGTAATTTTTGTTTTATGATTGTATATATTATGTTTTCCCTGGAGAATAAAACTTATATTTTTCTTTTGGGTATTCTATTCATTCTTACGGACCTGCATCTAAAGAGTCATTCCATAAACTTGTTGGTGATTGCCGTGGTGCAATATTGTTGGCTCATCGTGACAAGCTCGCTAGATCCAAGATCAACATTATCTTGGACACATGGTCCGAGACCGACGTAAGAAGATATCGAGAAATTGAAAGCCTTGTCCTTCTCAATCACTAGAGACATGAATGATTGACATAAAGGCTCCGTACAGCTCTTATACATCAAACGACTTGAAGCGGCTATCCAGTCAACCCACCCGCTTCCACAATCAATCATGCAAACGCCCCGTATTTCAGTTATTACTAGAGATTCGAATACCGTCAAATCATCAAGCTAGTAATCACACTTGAAGTATAGTAGGACACGACTATTAATGAATCGCTAAGGTTTCGATGGCTCTGGAACCAGCCGCGTTAGGCTTTGGCATCCCGTCCCTCCTCTCCGTGCTCACTAATGGAGACAGAAGAACATATGACATCAACATCAACTCTATCAATATACTTTTCAGTATCCCAACATGAAAAGCATGGAAAACCTTGACCAAGAAAAAGAAGACGAAAGGAAAGCAGAGCTAGCGCTGCGATTGACGGGACCGGAACTTTCGATATCACCCCTATGTCATCAGTTCCTGCTATGACGCAACGCATTGACTCTCAGCAGTCAACATGTGTTTGTTATCAACACAGGTTCATGATGTGTGTGAAGACATGCGACATTCGAAGCATCCAGTTGATTTCTAGCAATTTTGATGCAATTGTCCGTTATCCTCCATGGATCCCAGCAAACACCCAGGCGCGTCCGACGTCGAGATCCTCAACGAGCCCGACTGGACTCTGACGCACAGTCATCGCGTGGGAACGCGTGGCCGTGATGCGCGGTTCATGGGACTGACTCATTCGGGCGACGATTGGTCGTACGAGCTCGAGAAGGCTGCAGAGGAGGAGCTGCAGAAGTTGCGCGAAAAAGTGGACAGGGGCGAGCTGATTACTGTTCGCGATATCATGACCCGGCAGAAGGTATGGATTCACTCCTCTTCATATTAGTGGTACCTCATAAGGAATGCATGGGTGGCGGCTAATCAGTTATTCTAGGACTTTCATATACATCGCCCGGAAGTCCATCCGCATTTCTGGAGATATGTACTACATACGACTGAAGGCTTCATCAAGCAGGAGCAGCCGTGGCCGATCAATCAGAAGAAGAAAGAGCAGCAAGAAAAGCAACAGAAGGAAAGGGAGCAGAAAGAGAGAGAAGACGAAGAGAATGCGCAGCAGAGCCAGAAAGACAACGGCCAAACCAAGAACAGTGAAGAAAACAATGGACAGCCAGCCGGAGCAACGGAGTCAAAACCGAAAAAGTCACCACAAGAAGAAGCCTTCTTGCAGTATCTGCAGCATGAGCAAAAATACCGCGCGTCTATGCAACAGAATGACGGAAAAGGCCGTTGTCCGATTCAAGACGACAGCCTGCCTCGGCAAATCGATGAAGCCGATCAATTCACCCCAGACAGCTGGATTCCTCGCAGTGACAAGTTGATTCGCCTAACAGGAAAACATCCCCTGAATGCTGAAGCCGACCTGAGCACGCTCTTCGAGGCTGGCCTCATCACACCGTCATCTATTCACTATGTCCGCAACCATGGTTCTGTTCCACATCTGCTCTGGGAGAACCACAAACTCGAAGTGACGGCTGATGACTATATGGTGTTTTCAATGGATGACCTGAAAGAACGTTTCGAAAGCGTGAATATACCCGTTTTCCTAGCCTGTGACGGCAACCGTAGGAAGGAGCTCAACATGATTATGAGAACCCGTGCCTTTGACTACACGGCCGCTGCTGGTGGATGCTCCTACTGGCGAGGGGTCTTGCTCTGCGATGTGCTCTCTTTCGCCGGTGCGCCCCAGCTCGTAGAGAGGAACCCTCGAAAACAGTTCTGGGTCAATTACGAAGGTGCAGATAAGCTCACGTCGGGCAAATATGCCACCTCTATACCGCTTGATTATGCAATGGACCGAGCCAACGACGTCCTGCTCGCGTACCAAATGAATGACAGGCCCATCCCACCAGATCATGGATACCCGCTACGCTTGATTCTGCCAGGCTGGGTGGGCGCGCGATCCATCAAGTGGTTGTCGAAGATCTGGATCTCCGACCACGAGAATGATAGTCACTACCACATCTACGACAACCGACAGCTTCCGAGCTTCATCACTGATGTTGAATCTGATATCGCAGAAACTATGTTTCACCACCACAGTACCTTATGTAATGAGCAGATGTTGAATTCTGTCATCGTAAAGCCGGCACAGGGCGAAAAGATCGACCTAGTGAATGTCAAACGAGGAAAGACCTATCGGATTGCTGGGTATGCATATAGCGGCAGCGGCGATGAGATTGATCGAGTAGAAATTAGCCTAGATGGCGGCGAGCAATGGCTCTACTGTGTTCGCAAGGTGTGCCCCAAGTATCTTACTATCTTTTCATGTAAGAAACAAAAAGGGCTGATTGAGTCTTGAATAGTATCCGGATGCACCAATACGACATGGCCAGAAATTTTGGACCTGGCTGCATTGGCATATTGATTTGGATATCACCAAGCTTATACGGGCCGAAAGCATCATGGTTCGCGCTTTTGATGTGCATAAGAACACACAGCCCCCGAAGCCAGTGTGGAATATCCAAGGGTGAGGTAACAAAAATTCTTTTCTTCTTTTTCAAATCATTGACCTGGATGAACAGAATGATGAACAACTGCTGGTATGTAGTGAGACCAGAAGTCTTCGATGATCCACAGAATGAGGAAACGTACCTGCTATTCCGACACCCGGTAGATGCTGGGAACGGTAAGAATGGCTGGATGAAAGAATCGACTGAAGAACAGATCGCAGAGGTCAAACGCAAGGCAACAACCCCCGAAAAACAATACACTCGACAGGAGATTGAGAAGCACGGGAGTGATGATGATTGTTGGATCGTTATCAATGGCAACGTATACGACGCCACTACTGTTCTCAGTTGGCATCCTGGTGGAATGGGACCTATTATGGCGCATGCAGGCATGGTGCATATGGACACAACAGAAGAATTCGAAAGTATCCATGATGAGTATGCTCATGAACAGCTCAAAAGTAGGTTCATTTTTTTTTTTTTTCAGTTTCTATCATATTTCTCTTTCTCTGCTTCGTTCGGCTAGATTACGGTTTGAAGATGAGCATTATACTGACACTGGGCAGAATGTATCATAGGAAGAGTTACTCAAAAGGCATTGGACTATATGGAAAAAGATGCAGAGGACAAGAAAAAAGATAGGTTGCAGAACAAACGGGACCCTGAAGTTGCTTTGGACAAACATAGGTACAGTCCTACTCTCTAGGTATTGCGGCATCTGGCTGATAGCTGACATTTTGATCGCAGTTGGGTTCAAGCCAAGCTTCTCAGGAGACAAGTCTTATCCGGGGATACACGCCGGTATACATTCGAACTCCCTCCGCAGACCAAGAAATTAGGACTCGCAACTGGACAGCACGTCCAAGTTGGTTTCCACTTTCAGGACCGCCTGGTCATACGTCCGTATACGCCGGTGCGACCAGTCACGGAGGACCAGGACGATGGAAGCTTCGATCTTGTCGTCAAGACATACTTTCCAGATGAAAACCAGCCCGGTGGTACCATGGGTAACATACTCGACTGTCTTGAAGAGGGCGAGGAAATCGAAGTCAAAGGTCCGTCCGGAGATATTCGGTATCAGGGGCGTGGCCGGTTTGAAGTTGACGGCAAAGAATACAACTTCAACAAGGTCTCGCTGATCCTCGGCGGATCTGGCGTGACGCCAGGCTATCAGATAATTGCCCGGATCCTCCAAGACCAAGAAGACACCACCAAAATCAGAGTGATTGATGCAAACAAGACCGAGGCCGATATCCTGATGCGCGGCGAGCTGGACAGTTTCTCGGAAAACTACAGTGATCGGTTTGCAATCGTTCATGTTCTCTCGCATGCCGATGAGAAATGGAAGGGTGAAAGGGGTCATATTAATGAGAGAATCATCAAGCAACATGCCTTTGAACCGGATGATGGCAATGTGGCACTCCTTTGCGGTCCGCCGAGGATGATTCGAGAAACGGTGTTGCCGGCTCTGACTCGTTGGGGATACAAAGAGGATGGAAATTTATTCGGGTTCTAGTTTTACTTCCCTACTGAGTATGAGTAATGTCTTCGAACAATGCAATGGGTCTGTTTCCTGAGTGATCGTGCTGAGGATCAAGGTATCAGCAGCAATGTGGGCCGGCCTGATCTCTAAAGAAATGACTGTTCTATGAGTTTCGTCTAGTGCAAATACTTTTAAAACGCTGAAGAGGGCGTCCAACGTCATGTTCTATTATTGCTCCTCATTAGAAGTCTTTCCAAGGTCCTGAAATAATGTCCTCTTGATGTCAGCAGCAAAAAGGCCGCTGGCTTCCTCTGCCACGATGCGTTGTCCATCCCTCACGACCTTTCCCAGTTGCTGGTCTCTTGCAGAGCCGCCTCCTCTCGTACCCCCCTCAATTCCGCGTGCCGCTCGTTTCACCTTTTGACTCAGGTCCTTGATCTGTTTACTCCCATAATCGCGGGTGGTGAAGAGAGGGCTCTGGCTAAGAGTCTGCACCCAGTATTTATTCCAAAGCAGTGACAAAATCTGTGTGTCGAGTGTGCTTTTAAAGTGTGATACCTCGAGGGAATAGTATTGCGAAGCATGCGCGCCAAAGTCTTCAACTTTGTTCAACGGTATGCTCTGGTATTCGTCGTCTTCGGTGTCCTCTTTCGGGGCGGTATAGTCACTGGGATATGTACGGAAGGCACCAATTTCCACTTTTCCGGCTGAAATGGTACGGTCAGGGTCGATGACGACAGCCACAAAGGGATCGCTCAATTGTTGCATTGCTTGTGTCGACACGTCGATGCCTGATAACCAACATCCGTATCCCGGGTGGCTGTGATACCAACCAACTGCATTCTCCATCCGGCCCGAGTCCCGACAAGACTGTAGATAGCTCACCATATATTCGTTCGCATCGTCCTGGGCGTTGACTCTGGTCTCCGTGCCCTCGACGGGTAGTCTAAATGCGTCGGTAACGATGAAGGTCTCTGCCGCAATGTAGCCTTGCATCAAGCCCATGACTTCTAGCGAGCCGCCTGAGCGCGCATGCATCACCATTTTTAGCAGAGCGACAGCTGATATCTTGACCGATTTGAAGTATCGCGGATCATTCCTCCATGGCTTGGCGTTTGACAGTTCGTTGTGAGTAGCTTCATCGTAATTGTAGAGGGCATCTCGTTTCGGATCTGCCAGTTGAATGGTATTTTCAAATTCTAGATAGTGGCGTCTTCGAGTCAGCTCCTGAAGTGAACACGGAACGCCGATCTATGGCAGGATTCTTTCATACCCCAGGACTGCTGAGCAGCCTGCATCATGTGCTCACTGTTTTGGAGAGCCTATGCCAAGTTTTCGGGGGGAAACCAAAGAAGCGTAAGAGACACGGAAAATATAGACAACCGAGGATATTCTTGCAGAGAAGCACCCTTGCAAAGTACAGACAAAAGACCGAGTTTGTTGTTGGAGAAAGGAGGGAGCGAGAGGTACGAGTTAGAGTTGAAGCTGACCGATAAGGCAGGTGATTCGGTGATTGCGGAGAACGGGCGAAGTGGGGGATAGCATGTGAGCCTAAGGCAACAAGGCACCGAGGCAGCTAGGGCGGGGCGGCCAGACACGGCAGAACCCGATCAAGCGGGCGGTTGCCCTAGCGACGGATGTAAACCAGGTCGGTCGCAACTGCTGCGCCCGCCTGTGTGTACATATCACGTCTAGAGCCAGGGCACGGCCTCTCCCTCCTGCTTTGTCTTCTTCACCTCGCCATCTCTGATCCTCTCCCCTCGCTTGAGTTCAATATCATACCAAGAGTTCCTGTTGTGCGCACTCTTCATGGCTCTGCGTGAGCGCGATTGATCCTGTCTCCCGCATCCCGATCCTCTCGTTTGTTTGCGATCCCCACGATTTGGCACTTTAGTCAAGGGTGACGGGCCTGCCATTGCAGCCGTCTTCTGTTTTGGTTGAATCTTCCTTCATTCCACACAGCCCGCCTGCCCGACCCAGTAGATTACGACCTTCTATCGCAGTACTGCGAAGCATGTCGGTCGACACCAACGACTTGACCACCCAGGTCAACAAGATCATCAGTCAATTGCATGGCATCTTCGATGACATCGGCGTGCCCAGCCATGAGAGGGAAGAGCGAGAGGCCGAGGTAATTTCCACTCCAGATTAGGCACTAGTAGCTGCGATTCAATGCTGACATTGTGCAGCTGTTCTCCGCTCTTTCGGTAACTCTCAACAATCACTTACGCATTATCAACAAGTAAGCGCTTCGCCACTAGACCGTTTCGAGTTATTTTGTGTTTTCTTTTTCCTTGCGCTGACTACTTACTCCTTTTGTATAGTGAGAAGAATGCGATGCTCGAAGAAGCTGAGCATTTCATCCAAACCATCAAACAGATGGAAGCCTCGCTGGATGACGAAAGAGCAAGCGGACAGTATGACCTCGACCATGAGGATCTTCGCATTACCTATCCTTTAAACCGCTGCATTATGTTTCTGAAAGAAAAATACTCGGCGATAAGCAAATTGCACCGCGAACGTTTTGAGCAAGTGAAAAGTTCGTAGACACTCAATCCTACAAAAGATTGAATTGGAACTGACTCAGGTCGCAGAACTCGTGGAGGCTCTAGAGTCCTATTCATCTCATTTGGAGCCGTCGTTTGTGAAGATTACGCTCCCTCCAACCTCTCCTGGCGCCTCTGTTCCACCAAATTTCGATTTGTCGCCTTCGTATGTTTCTGCCTTGGATCACGAGTTCACTCGAGTGTATGAAGAATACAATAAGCGCGTCCACCAAGTAACGGCAATATCGGAAGAGATTATTAAGCTCTGGGCTGAGCTCGGAACCTCTCAAGCACAGACCGATTCCACCATTGTGAAATATTACCGGGACGCGCCAGAACAGCTTGGCCTTCATGACACCGACTTGGCCAACCTCAAGGGAAAGCGGGACAAGCTTTTGGAAGAAAAACGAAACCGGGAGAGGAAGCTGAAAGACCTCAGAGTCGCTGTGGAAAGCCTGTGGGAGCGTCTGGGTGTGGATGAGCGGGATCAAAAAGCCTTCCTTTCTGCTAACCGTGGCTGTGGTTTGCGTATAATCAACGAGTTTGAGGAAGAGTTGACCCGGCTGAATGAGCTGAAACGACAAAATCTACATTTGTTCGTCGAAGATGCGCGATGCCGCCTTCAAGAGCTCTGGGATGGCTTGTACTACTCCGAGGAGGAAATGCTGGACTTTACGCCAGCATTCTCGGATGTTTATAGCGATGCACTTTTGGAAGCACATGAAGCCGAAATTGTTCGCCTTGAAGCCCTTAAAGAACAACGGGCCCCCGCTCTCAATCTCATCTCGAAACACAAAAACCTAATCGAGGAACGCGATTCTCTTGCAGCTTCGAGTCAGGATGCATCGCGACTCATGGCCCGTGGTAACAAAGGAGAGAAGCGAGATCCTGGAAAGCTTCTCCGGGAAGAAAAGATGCGCAAGAGAATTGCGAAGGAATTGCCCAAAGTGGAAGCCGAACTTCGAAAATTCTTGGAAAAATGGGAAGACGAATACGGTCGACCTTTCCTTGTTTACGGCGAGAGATACCTTGATGAGCTCACTCCAGTGGCCTCGAAAGTCCCCCCTCGCTCTAAGACGCCGTCCGGAGCCCCATCCAGCGCTGTTAAGTCAAGACAACCTCAGGCCGGAAACCAAGGGACACTCAGAGGCGCACCACCGCGCTCTGCTACCAAGACTCCTACAGGAACTTTGAAGCGCAACCAACAACATCCGCCGTCTGCCTCTACTGGAACTCACCAAAGGTCCCCTTCTAAGATCCCTGCTCGTGTACCTTTGAGCAACATGCCTCATGGCAACAATTCTCCAGAGCGTCGCCAGCCACAAAGCTCCTACTCCTCGAGCACAATACGAGGCAAAATGCCGCCGCGCGCTCCTCCGCCTAAGATGCGTGATTTGTTCAATGAGCCGAGTGAAGACGGTCCCGGACCAAGTTATATTACAGAGCCTTCAAGGTGCGAAAGCGTCCTGTCTAGCCAGAGCGTACGACCAATCAGCCTCGATGATGTATACGATGATCGCCATCAGAGGTCTTTCCTGAGCCACTCAATCATTTCACGGAGCAGATTAGACACCACCAGTTCTCATGGCTCGTCACAGTCTCTACACTCGATAGCATCGCGGGAGATGGCGTACCCGTCTGACTCTTCGTATCTGCAACGTCAACAGCCTGCCGCTTCAGCCACAAGACAAGCTTCTGGTTCGACAGTCCAAACGGCATCCGGTTCAGAGAATTGGGAAACCTACGATGATGCCTCGGACCCTGAAACAGACGCAAGTGAGGTCTACTATGCCAAACTTCGTGCAGCTCATGGCAAGCGCTTCGCGCCTGACGACCAACAGAATGTGATTCAGATGGGAAAGAAAATGAAAGGAATCCGTAGCGTTGGATCTGATGAGCGAATCATGGAGCACAATGGCCATTTCGTGAGAATTGAGGGAAGTGATGGAGGTTGGACAGACGAGCTGGAGACGTATTAAATCCACTTTATGTGATATTGAACGATCAGGCACGATCTTATGACTTGCACGACTGACGTATAAACTGGTTTGATTACGTTTGGTCCTTGCTTTACGTCTTTTCCTCCCCCAACCCCACCTCGGCAACAGTTCATTATTTTGTTTTGTTGGAGTATCTGTCAACTTATGTTGGCGTTGAAGTTTTTCCCTTAATGCCTTTTATTACTATTTTTTTCTATCCCATGACCCGCAACGAGTGCAGGCAAACATTGGCTGGGTGCATAATTCTTGCTTTTTTTTTTGTTTCCTTCTCTTTCTTTCTCGTTTATATTGAGAGTTTTTTATTCCTCCCTTTCTTCTTCTTTTTCTGTCCACACAAGTGTTCCAGTTTACTCATGTTCATTGCTGACTCAGCGCAAGGCAATATTGTGTCCTTTGGTTTTTCCGTTGTTCCTGTACTCTTGTTGATTTGATACGCCCATTCTTTATCGTTGGTCTTAGGGTTTTTGATGTATTAATTTGTGCGGTTTTGTTTGTTTCATTGTACAGTGGCTACCTTTCTGCGTGTCTTTTACAAAGGTACAAGGAAGGAAAGCGAAGAGGATGACTGTATATATCAATGAGCAGTCAATCTAGTATGCTTGACAAAAAGCTTAGTTACTTTTCAAATTTTTCGTAATGTTTTGTAGATTGACTGTATCTTTATTGTACATCACCTTTCGTTCTCCTCTTAGGTATCCGAAAGGCTTAGATCTTTTGCGATAACTAAAACTCGCAAGTTACATTACAACCCCTCTGACTTCGGTGCCAGTGATCCCATCCATGACTTATCCGTATTTTCCGTAGACCGAGGGAGGACAGGAGACTTGGGCACGCGACAAGTGTTAGCATTGGTGACCTCAGGGGTTGTTAGTCTTCTGGCTTCGTCAAGCCGGCGCACCGATTCGGCACGCCCTAGGATAGCCAGAGTCTCTGGGATTCCAGGCCCAGGAGCACCGGCCGAAAGGGCCCAGCGAAGGTAATGGTATAGCTCCTTTTTAAAGGCTTTGTCTTGGGCAATAACCTCTGACGACGGCGCATCGGCTGTATCGCCTCCAGATGTAGGTGGAAGAATCGTGTTGTATGATTTGATGTTGAAGCGGTGCGTTTCAACTGTCCAATGGTCCTCGGGAACCAGAGACAGTGCGGCGGCTGCGGTATGTAGAGCTGAAATAGGCACTGTAGTCGAACTACCGGCAGCTGGCTCGTAGGTTGGTCGGTTGGATGGGGTAATGAAGAAAGTCTTGTTCCGATGAATGAATTCCTCCGGTGTCGTGTATGATTTGGCGTCCGCCTGGAGGAGAAGGCGAACTATATCACGGACGGGTCTATGGAATTGCTAATATAAATTAGCATGACATGCAACAGAACATAACATATACAAATAAATTTGAAAAGCAAAAAAGAAAAAGAAAGAGGTCAAGAAGGAAAGGAAAAAAAAAATATTCGAAAACAAAAACATACAACAGCTGGGATTCGCTGGTGGTCACCCACCCAACTACTAACCAGCCGGCGTGTGGCTTAAGTACGGCTGAGCGGACGGGAAGCCCTGTTTTCCACACCCTATGGTCGTATGTACCAGAAAGAACCAAAACCTCGGTATATATAGGACTCGCAGTGATAGCATGGGTTCGAATGAAATCAACGACTTACTGTCTCTGTGCCAGAAATCAATTGCACAGCAGCTGCTTCGCTCTTGTCCTCCAGATTTTCAAGCTCGGGACCATTGGCGGCGACAATTCGTTGCGCATGAGCCTTTTGAAGGAACCACATCTTCTCAAAGGCGACGACGGTATTGCCCTTTGTGATTTTGAGATTGAACTAAGCCCTGTCAGTACTGGGGATTCACTCAGTTGAGAAAACTACAAGGGTCGCACCTTCTCTTCCATGTCACTGAGCGTGAGAACATCAGACTTCGAGGTGTGCGACCACCCAAGCAGAGCTGCAAAGTTGAGAAGGGTTGGAGGTATGATCCCCTTGTCTCGGAAGTGCGATATGTCAATATCAGCATTTCGCTTGCTCAGCTTCTGCCCGTTCATATCAACGAGAAGTGGCACATGGGCAAAGTTGGGGGGAGCCCAATTGAAGGCGTTGTAGAGCGCGACGTGCATCGGGGTCGACGCCATCCATTCCTATCGGAGAATCAGCCAAAATACCACCTAAAAACCCTGCTAAAAGAGACGAACTGTTCCTCGAATGACATGTGTGATTTTCATCTCATGGTCGTCGACAACATTGGCTAAATGATAGGTGGGATGTCCATCGGATTTCAAGAGAATCGGGTCCTCGTAGACGCGGTCGATGAAGTCCACCGGCTTCTTTCCCCCGGTCCGGTTTTGGCCTGTTTTGCCATATACAAGGTCGTGGAACATCGGATACCCATCGGTTCTTAAACGAACAACATGTGTCTCGCCACTGGCAGCTCGCTCTTCTGCCTCGTCGGGTCGGATGTCAGCGCATTTGCGGTCGTATCCAAGCGGTAGACCGGCTGCGTTGCGATGTCGCGCAAGCGTATCTAGACGTTCGGCACTGCAGAAACAACGATAGGCGTGGCCAGATGATATGAGTTTGTCTGCGTGAGCCCGGTAGATGGCCGTTCTCTCCGACTGCGTGCTAATTTAGCATGAGCAGCATGCGTTTGAATGAGCATACGTACCTGTCGATATGGACCATATGGGCCACCAACGTTCGGCCCTTGACGCTGTCAGAAACATGTCCACATAATAAATCCTGAGTTTAAACGCCCGTACCTTCATCCCATCCCAGACCTGCCCATTGAAGGTCCGCATATAACCGTTCCTCCGCGCCAGGTATTGTTCTTTTCTGGTCCGTGTCTTCCAGCCGAAGTAAGAACTGGCCGCCAGTTCGCTTAGCCAGTAAATAGTTGAACAGCGCCGTCCTCAGCGATCCTAAGTGAAGGTATCCCGTGGGCGAAGGAGCGAAACGGGTCCTCGCAGCTTTGTCGAGCAAGCCGGATTTGCTGCGGAGGGCATGCGGAGATGCCGCGACGGAAGATTTGGCTCTGCATTGGATGCAGATCCACGACGGACGAGCTGTGAGAATGCGGTAGCGCGGCGAGATCATGGCGCATAATTCTTGACGCCTGACATTGACCAAAGAGGAGCAGAAAGATAGCCTAGACAGAGTTGTCGTGGCAGTTCGATGCTGTCTGAACGGAACCGCGCAATAGAGTAGTTGCACCATTAGGCTCCTGCGGCGGACGCGGCAGCCGCAATCTCAGAGCGGTGATAGGGCGACTGGGGCATTTCTCTGCGGCAGAATTCTTATCGCAGCTCCGGTTCTTGTTTTGACAACCACAAAAGAAAAAAAAAAAAACCCTCAGTCACCGTTGCCTGCCTCTTGCATTTCCTTTTTTTGTTTGTTGTTGTCGTTTTATCCTATTCGTGGTCGAATTTCCTATACATCGCTTCATTGTATCCAGATTCTCATTCCGGTCAGGTTTGACTGATTTCCAATATTGCCCGAGTCGGTTTTTCCCTCGTTTGCAAATGCTTCTTGTACGATACTAACGGCATGCAATAGTGGACGGAACCGTTGAGATTGACCTTTACGGTAATCAATACTATTACACTGATATCTCACATCCTCTACTAATATGATCGTATTTCAGAGGTCCTAAGCGTAGGACGCGACGCTTCGAAAGAAGAAATCCGGAAGGCATACCGCAAAGTGAGCCTTGCCCCGGTAACTCGATAACGCCGACGCTGACTACTATTCTCCCACAGGCAGCACTCTCCAGTCACCCGGACAAGGTCCCCGAAGAGGAGCGACAGGAAGCCGAAGTACGATTCAAAGCAGTGCAGCAAGCCTACGATATCCTGTACGATGACGACAAGCGTCACTTGTACGACACACACGGCATGTCTGCCTTTGATGGCTCAGGGAACCCGGGCATGGGCGGCGGCCCCGATTTGGATGATATTCTAGCCCAGATGTTTGGTGGTATGGGAGGAATGGGGGGAATGGGTGATATGCCAGGGTTCGGCCCTGGAGGACGGTCCAACAAACCTCGGAAGAGCCCGAATGAGGAAACCAAATATGAAGTTACTCTGGAAGATCTCTACAAAGGAAAGACAGTCAAATTTGCCAGCACCAAAAATGTGATATGCGGGCTGTGCAACGGTAGAGGAGGTAAAGAGAAAGCTACAGCAAAGGAATGCTCTGCTTGTGAAGGAAGAGGTAAGATTTTGTGACCTTAAAACTGGATGGGACGCTTCTAACATCGTGTAGGACATAAGACGGTCCTTACTCGCATTGGGCCAATGCTTACCCAGTCAACGGCCCCGTGTACCGTATGTGACGGCCAGGGCAAGTTTTTCAGTCCAAAAGACAAATGCAAGAAGTGCAAGGGGAAGAAAGTGACTGAGGAGAAAAAAATGCTGGAGATCTATATCCCGCGGGGAGCCAAGTACGATGAGCCGATTCTGCTGCTGCTATTCTCTCGCTAACGTTCTTTCTCAGGGAGGGAGACAAAGTCATATTGGAAGGCGAGGCTGACCAAGTGCCCGATCAAGAGCCTGGCGATATCGTCTTCCACCTCGAGGAGGCTGAACACCCTGTGTTTCGTCGGGCTGGACCCGATCTGACTGCAGATCTTCACGTTACGCTTGCCGAAGCCTTGACCGGTTTCTCCCGAGTCGTTATCAAACACTTGGACGGACGAGGCATTGAACTTACACACCCTAAGACGCCAGGTGCTGTTCTCTCTCCTGGTCAGGTATTGAAGATTCCTGGAGAAGGCATGCCCCACAAGAGAAGCGACGCTCGCGGTGACTTATACCTCGTTGTCGACATCAAGTTCCCCGATGAAGGATGGTCACCCAGCCCAGCCGCGTTGGAGAAACTGAAAGAGGTGCTTCCCAAACCAGAGGCCCCCATCGAAGCCGAGACGGTCGATGAAGTTGACTACGAATTGAACGCCGATATCGAAGAGTTTGGCCAGGGTGATCCTCGTGGCGGCTCTGGATGGGACGACGAGGAAGAGGGCGAGACCGCGCAGTGCGCAACACAATAAGCTTGGAAGTTTTGAGAAAACCTCCTAGTTGTCGTCTGGAAACGATGCTAAGAGACTTGGACTTGGTATATTGAATTCAATGGCAGTCTTACGAGGCGACGTGGCATGATTAAAGATACCGTTTCTTGACGTCGACCAACGTTCACGATAACCCTGATGCATAGATTTGTCGAGTTTTTCAAAAACATAAATTTCCCTTCTCTCTATATTCCAGAAGTACAATATTGTATACACGGCGAGGACAACCAATGACATGGCGGGATATGAGGGATCTAAGCCACGATAAACAGAAATATCTCTCACCGATTTTCAACAAGCTCTCCTGCAGGAGTAGGAGAAGGAGGCGTAGATGAATGTGCAACCAAATGTCGCTTGACAGCAATGGTGCCTGCGAACCATTCGCTTTGTAGACCCCACTGATGTAGGGTCGGCTCTCTGAACACGCATCACGATTCTCAACAGTTGTCCCAGAGTGAGAGAATGAGCAGCTTATCTTTCAGTCGTCGACCGAGGTAGAGTCGCGAGCTGGGTTACCTGTTGTGGCCAATTGGATAGCGCATCATATGACCACATGAACTAATGAGAGATTATTGGTGTTAGTTGTTTTGCTGTAGCCAACAACAACAACAACAACAACAACAACAAGGTAAAACAAACAATCTCTATTTGGTAGTTTGGCCTTGATATGTAGCTGTTGAACATTTGTGGGTTATCTGGGCTGTATTGCAGCGGTCCAGGTTTCGGAGTTCCTAGGGAATTGTGCAGTATCAGTTATTCTGGCTAGTTGCGAAGGCAAGAGGGAAATAGCTTCTATGATGTACTTGGCCTAGCCCGTTCTCTACAAGCTCGCTTCAGAAGAGACCAAACTATCAATAGTGATGGAGGGCATGTAACAAACAAAGTGACAAGAGCAATAATGGTTTCCGGTGACCACGCCATTTCGTCTTCTTGGTTTTGTCGATGCGGGAGAACACCATGACACAAATTCGAATACAAGCTGGAAAGGGATCATGTTGATCTCTTATACATGTGCGTAACGGGTGGGATTCTTCCATTTGATGCTGTAGTTGTTGGATTAAAAATGTGGTCCGTGTGGTAGAGGCAAGAAACATATTCCTCGAATTCACATACAAAGTGGGAGTCAGGATCGTGTACATATACAAATGGGGGACAGGAGGATACAAATTCGGCAACGGCCAATCAACGGCGGCGCTATTGAGACCCGGCGCTAGCATAATTGATTGATAATGTTTTACTGCGGAAAATATGATTGGCAGCTGCCAAAATGCGATTCTCAGCACAGCCTGCCGGATAAGGAAGTCGGATACCTTGACCATGCCTGTCACGTTCGCAAACCCCTAAAGCGGAATCTGAACAACAGAATTGACCAGGCTATCCTAGTAAAATGGACCCATGTGGAGCAAAAGTTGAACTGCTTTGGGAAGCAAAGGCAAAAGCCACAAACAGATTTCGTTCTCGGCCAATTAGATCGTCCAGACGCAACAAGGCTTGAAACCACAAAGTGTGCTTGGCCAATCGCAAGTAGTTAGCTAGCAATGCACTGATTATGCAGCTAATACAAAAGGCAACAAGAAGACAACAGAAAAGGCATCAGCTCAGTACTGGGTTGGTGTGTGGTTACTATATAGTAAGGTTACTGACCCTATGTTTCTATTTCCTCCGTTTGTCTATCTCATTTCCATTTCCTGGCTTTGGGATATGTGCCAGATATATTGGGATCATCCTTGAGTAAACACCAAATTCTTGCGGTTCCAATACTCGCCGAGCATGAAAGGAAAACCAGCTCGAGTTGACCCATCACTATGGGAACAACACAAAGACGAGATTGCAACTATTTACCAGCAGGGAACGCTGGAGAGTACGATGAAGACAATCGAGGAAAGACATGGCTTCAAGGCATCGTATGGTATATCCATAAACTACAGTTTGCTTATCACTAACGAGAGTGACCATTCTAGGCAAAACCAGTAGTCATAGAGCCAAGATCAAAGCGTGGGGGCTGAGAAAGTATGCCACCACTTCCGGGTGGATGTACATAGACCGCAAAATCAAGAAACGAAAGCTCGATGGCAATGATTCCAGTGCAGAGATTCATGGAAGAAAAAGATCAAAGTCATCTATCGAAAGGGAGATTGCTCGGAATGTCACCTATACGAGCCAAGTACAGGTCTTGGAAGACATTCCTACCCCGGACGGTATTCGAGTGTCTACACCATGTGCCGAATTATCGATTGCCGCTCCCCGACATATGTTCACAGGAAACCTGCCATGGATTCAGTTGCAAATGGATATGATATCCCTACTGAGTGAGTCTTTTCATGTATTCTCATCCGTTTGTCTGACACCTCGGAGGACCATATAGTACTGTGGAACAATCCGACAATCGGTCCCATATTTCTCATACGCAAGAGTCAGCACCCAATCTCTTGTGATCCGTAGTTGATGTTTCAGGATACACACCACTCAAATATGACAGTCGCAAATTGAGCGGTATAGACCCAACACCAAAAAATGATTTATCCGGCTTTGGTTGGTATGGGCGCCCGTTGGCTTCATACGTGCCCGTTGATGAAGACGGGCACATCGTGACCACCTTTGACTGTGATGGAATGACAGGTCTTTCCAATAACTTGAAGGAGTTTTTGAAATATTTTATTTATTTCGTTAATCATGACATGCTGGCGATCTTTCAGATTAAGAAGGGTCTGAAAATAATATCGAGAATGTTTGGACCGAGCTTCTTGATATATTCTCTTGGCTTCAACTCGGTTCCGATGAAAATATTCTGAAGAAAGATCTTCCCTCCAGTTGTGCGCTCTGGAAACACCGATATGGTCAAAGCTATTATCGATAGCGGGTTGAACTTGTCCATATACCGACGCCATCCCTTTCATTCATACAACCGCAGTTGCATGTCGATTGCAGTTATCCAACAAGACCAGAAAATGGTGGAGTTGTTTTGTAAGGAGGGTTTTGCGACTCAAGTTGATAGATGGACCGCAGGGTTTCTGTGAAATATACGAGAATCAGACGTGCTAAAAACTTCTCTACAACACGGAGCGGATCCTCGCTTCCTACTCTCCAATGGGGCTGATGTCGAATGCAGAGGCATGGCCGGGAACAGGACGGTGGTACCCCTCTCCAGGTAGCGGCTCGTCTCAACAGCCCTGATATGGTGGTTATCCTTCTACAATATGATGCAGATGTGAATGCTGCCCCGGCCCCATCATCTGGCCGCACAGCAATCCAAGCAGCCGCACAAAGTGGCAGTGTTGAAACTGTACGGATGCTCTTGGAAAAACATGCAGATGTGAATGCTGCCCCGGCTCAACGTTCTGGCCTTACAGCAACCCAAGCAGCCGCACAAAGTGGCAGTCTTGAGATTGTACGGATGCTCTTGGAAGAACATGCAGATGTTGATGCACCAGCAGGAGACAGGCATGGTTCCACTGCAGTACAAGCCGCTATATTTTACAAGCATCCTTTGTTGGCAAGCGTTTTGTATGCAGTTGGTGCAAACATCAACGCGCCCCCAAGCGATTATGGAGGCCTCACCGCTGTACAGGCGGCGGCATATAGTGGTGATCTGAACACACTGCAGAATTTAGTTGACATGGGTGCCGAACTCAACGGGCCCGCGGCGAAAGAGGACGGCTTCACGGTCATGGAAGCTGCGACTCGGTCCGGAAAGATATCAGTACTTGGATACCTTGTGGAAAAGGGCGTTCAAGTCAACACACCTGCCTCAGGACATACTTTGTCGCGCAGTTTAGCAATAGCCGCTTGTATGAAATGGCTAGATGGGGTGAGATACCTGATTGACCTTGGGGCTTTAATGGGTACTGGGATAGGGAATATATTTCGGACGACGATGATTGCTTCAATGCTCTGGGATGGGCCATACAGCATTGTGATACCGAAATGGTGAATCTATTGATCGACAAGGGTGCAGCGGATATATACAGCCCCATCTCGGATCGTGGCTCTTACGGAGAAGAGTGCGCACTCTCTCTTGCTTTGATTAAGGAATGCGATGAAGCGACGGTATCCTCACTTTGGTCAAGATACGATGATTTGCAGAAGCTGTGTACGGAACCAAATATTCTCCTGCATTTCATCAAATACCGTGGCTTGTGCCAGAGTTGTTGAAAAGTGCGAAAAATTGCTTAGGGCAATGGATGGGCTTCCAAAAAATGTTTACGAGAAGCGAGTCCGTGAAGCATGGGACATCCTACTTGCGTGCGAAAAATTCGAAATTGCCGATGATCGACAATGTTTTATGGACTTGTTACTAAATTATGGCGCCGTTCTCAGCTCTCGAACTCATGAAAACGAGACTGCATTGCATCGACTCTGAAATATAGGCCAGTTAGTGATTCCAAGTACCTTATCGAGAAAGGTGCTGAAATCAAATATCCTGCAGAAGGTGATACGGGAACCCCACTCCAAGAAGCATTTCGAGGAGGGAAGTTAGACATTGTGTTCCTTTTGCTAGAACGAGGTGCAGATATCAATGCACTTCCAGCAGAAATACGCGGAGCAACAGCACCTCAAGCAGCCTCGATGCACAATAACCATAGCCTGAGCGTCGAGCTTATCCGGCGCGGTGCAAGGGTCGCTGCACCTGCAGCGCCTGTAGGTGGACGAACTGCAATCAGTGGTACGGCAGGGTGTGGTTTGCAGGATATGGTGCAGCTACTCCTGAATCATTACGATGGCAATGAGAACCTGGCAACGGTTTGTGATGAAGCAGCAACCTACGCAGAGGAAGAAGGCCATGTTGAGATTGCCGAGTGGTTGAGACTACATCCTATCCCTTGAGTCTAAGCTGATTTGCCATTAAATGTTGTCGCTAGAAAAAGAGTGGGCTGATATCGCTCCTTGTTCATGATTGACGATCTCTATGACTAGCCCTGGCTAAAGACTCGCGTCAACGAACTTACCATTAATTTCTTGCATTGTGAATGCTACATTACTCACGAGGTCACTCTCGTGAAGGATCACACACCATACCCGGCGTACCAAAGGAGATATATCGTCCAAGTAGGCATACCGTATTGTAAATCAAGGATTGCGCACATCTCTTTGGCAGTGAGCCGTGCCTGGACTCACCGAGATTCTGCAGTGTCCCGACGGATAGATACTGTGGGGGTGGAGGTGGGGGGGCAGCCTCGGCAAGCCGAAAGACTCGGCGTGGGGGGAGTGGAACTGGCGATTTCTCCGACAACACAAGAACTTGGTTGAACATGGAAACACAAAAAACGGAAAACAGAAACTATCACAGATAATATCTACCGACAATCTGAAGATGTAATTATCTAAATGCTAGACATGAAGTACTGAAGTTCACAGAGTGACATGCTTACCCCGCCATCGTCCAAATAGGCGAACGGTCATTGGTAGTTAGCTCGGAGCAACTCCGGCGCCACCGAGGTTGTCCCGAGTCTCTGGCTGCGCGCCGATGCGGACATGACTCCGAGAAGCGAACAAATGGCTCACCGGTGATATAATCTTTTTTTTCCCCTTTGCCCAATTTGGAGGGGCAGCTCTTGTTTGAAGTGGGAGTGAATGGAGTTCTCTGCCATATTCTCATAGTCCGTTGGACTGGTGACGTACTGGCACTAGGCCATATTAATTACAGTTTCGGCTGCTTCAGGCAAGTTTGGGCGACGATTCCAACCCCGGTTTTCTCTGCGGGGTGCATCACCAATAATTATTTTTGGTCGTTTAAAAACTGTGTGGTCGCAACTTCTCTCTGAATATTATATCTGGTGTACCAAGGACGCTTCGACCTCTTCACTTTATTCGACACATCTAATCTGATCCTTGGAACACTGCACTTGCCGTGCAGAACCGGTTTCAGAATGGCCTGTGATTCTCGAACCAGCTGCGAGGGTTGCTCCTGCAGTAGCCAGGAAAGCAAGCAACCCATCAACATTGAGGACTGTCAGGAGGAACTGCTCGCCTTGCGGAGGCGAACCCAGCAATTAGAAAGTACTCTTGCCTCACTCAAAGTCGATGGAGCATCGCGAGGACAACAGAGCTCACCGAGCCGTGAATTGCGTTCTCGCCGATGGTTTGGTAAAAACGTCAAACCGGAGATGGGGGCTATCTATGTTGAGCGTTACCTGAACTACGGTATGACGTTGGAAGAATTGACATCGGGGAAACCTATCATCGGAATCGCGCAATCGGGGTCAGATCTGGTACCCTGCAACAGATATCACCTGGAGCTTTCAAAGCGAATTCGGGAAGGAATTCGGTCTGCCGGTGGTATTGCATTTGAATTCCCTATCCACCCGATTCAAGAATCAACTCGACGACCGACAGCGTGCTTGGACAGGAATTTTGCCTATCTCGGTCTTGTTGAGATCCTATACGGTTATCCCCTGGACGGCGTGGTCCTGTTGACTGGGTGTGACAAGACAACACCTGCGTGCCTGATGGCAGCAGCCACTATGGTGAGCAGTTCCACTTGATTGGGTCCAGGTCGGGCTATGCTCATCAAAATTGACCCCATGATAGAATATTCCCGCCTTGTGCCTCAACGTTGGTCCCATGCTGAACGGTTACGTCGAAAAGGAGCTGGCTGGTTCCGGCATGGTTGTCTGGAAGGGTCGTGAAATGTTGGCTGCCGGAGAGATGACTCGTGATGGTTTTCTAGAATATGTTTCGAAAGGGTAAGCTGGAAGCAGGAACTGTCCAAACGGAAACCATTAACTGTGATCCAGAGCACCTTCTGTCGGCCACTGCAACACTATGGGAACAGCATCTACGATGAATGCGCTCGCAGAAGCCCTGGGCATGGCCCTTCCTGGATCTGCGGCCATTCCCGCAGCTTATAGGGAGCGCGCCCAGTGCGCTTACGACACCGGCAAGCAGATCGTTGAGATGGTGCTGACGGACCGGAAGCCCAGTGATATCATGACGCGGGGAGCTTTCGAGAACGCGATCGTCGTCAATTCTGCCATCGGAGGAAGCACGAATGCGCCCATTCATATCACTGCCATTGCAAAACACATGGGAGTTAGCCTTACAATCGAGGATTGGGATCAATTTGGATTCGACACTCCACTCTTGCTCAACATGCAACCGGCCGGAGAATATCTAGGAGAAGAATACTTCCGCGCGGGCGGCCTGCCTGCTGTTATGGCGGAGTTGCTTGACGCCGGAAAACTACGGGGCGATGTACTCACATGCACCGGCCGAACAGTAGCTGACAACGTCCGGGGGAAACACTCTTGGGATCGTCGAGTGATTCGCGAGTACAAGAAGCCGATGCTAGTTGATGCCGGGTTCCGTCACTTACGAGGCAACCTGTTTGATTCGGCCATCATGAAGACGTCAGTAATATCAGAGGAGTTCCGGAAGAACTTCATGGAGAACCCGGAAGACCCTGATGCATTCGAGGGTCCCGTTGTCGTCTTCGATGGGCCCGAAGACTATCATCAGCGAATCGAGATGGACACTACCGCAATCGACGAGAGAACTCTTCTTATCATTCGCGGTACCGGTCCCCTAGGCTATCCAGGTGCAGCCGAGGTGGTCAATATGCATCCACCCGGCCGGCTACTGAAGAAGGGAATCCACTCTCTTCCTTGTATTGGCGATGGCAGGCAATCAGGGACCTCTGGTTCTCCATCGATCCTCAATGCAAGCCCCGAAGCCGCCGCCGGCGGAAACCTCGGCATACTTCGGGATGGCGATAAAGTCAGGGTAGATCTCCGGAAGCGTCGAGTAGATATCCTGGTCTCAGATGAGGAGTTGAAGAAGAGACGAGAAGAACTGGAGAAGAAAGGGGGATATCATGGCCCAGAGAGCCATACCCCATGGCAAGAACTGTTCCGCAAGGAAACCGATCAGCTTAGTGAAGGAATGGTGCTGCGAGATGCTGTCAAGTTTCAGCGGGTGGCCCAAAGGTGGGATGAGCCTAGACATAACCATTGAGGTGTAAATTTTGATTACTGCTCGCCTCGACATAAGCGATGAGCGGCGTTTATCCCATCATCTAACCCGCGTTGTGGAGAAGCACACCTTCCTGGGTCTACCAGTATAGCCTGTACAAACAACAGCGAGAAATGAAAATTTGCATTAGTTCTCACTGTGCTCGACCCATCAAGAACTTGAACTTCTGGATTTCATGATGCTCAAAGGCTAGGTCGTGGCGAAGAAAAAGTATTGCCCAATTGGGTAATTTTAGGGCTAGCGTACGGTAACGTAACGAATGTAATTAATCCTTCACGGGTACGAGCTGATCGAGCTCTTTGAATCCCCGAGACCATTATCTCAAAATACTGGTTTCTCAAAACATATTTGCGCCGCGGTAGTATCGTATTGTCAGAAATACTCCCTAAATCGTCATAATTAGAGGGAATAGTGGTAAGCCCAAGCTGTTCGCCTAAACTAGCCACAGCCTCATCTCGCCCTCGGATCTCATAACGAGCAGAGTCTGGCCGAGAACTATCTTATAGACTGGCCCTAAATAAATTAAGATTAGTTAGTTCTTGCAGTGGTCGAGTTGGTTCCTTACCGATGACTGGCTGTGATATTATTTGTGCGAGACAATCACGAGTGGTAATAGCTAGCCAACCGCTTTCATTGCCCGACGGCTATCATTTTCATTTGAATGACAAATTCAATCCCAGAATTAATTGGTTTCAGAGATACAGGTATGTCGTTGTGATCTCTTTCAATGTACAGAGTACTGACTTTGAGATGGTTGTCAGACATAACTTGCGGAAAGATACAGGTTTATGATAGGCATGCCGACCAACCCCACAACTTATGTTTTCAGGGCCAGAGGTCTTTGCAAGAGAGAATTTGAGTATCGACAATGCTAGACTTTCGCTGTCCTCGACTTAACAGAAAAATACAATTGCCGGTGGAATTTATGTAGTATAAGAAGTAATTTTCCCCCATTTCTTTTCATGCACAGGGTTTGGAAAACAGCTCCTCCTTCCTTTGTGCTGCAATAGGGGTTTTTGCTCGGAAAAGGCTCCGTAGCATAGTTGACGTTCGTTATCCCAGCGGAACAATGAATCGATCACTGACCACAGCCAGCCACCAATTTAGCCTAAATCACATGTGCGTGTAGTGGAGAGATACTACATAGAACTTCGGTGCAGTGCAGTATTTTATATGAGCGTTTGCTAAGGATAGGAACAGCGTGCGGGCACTGGTCAATAACGGGTTATAGTATTGACTACCTCAACTGCACCCGAGACGGAAATCAGGATCCCCTTGAAGTCTTTTCTAAACGTTCATCTAGCTTTTCTCGCAGGCATATTTGGCACCCTAAATTCAGAACGGTTTACTCCCTTGTACAAAGGGGAACAAGGTCTTGGAGGCTAGGCGGCAACATCCCATCTAAGCCAGGAGCGGAATCACGGCATTCTTCCAATCAATGACTATCATCTAGCATACCAAAGCTCCGCTGGAGTGGTAGGTAGTATCAAGGTTGGATTGCGCATTCCTCCCTCAACGTGGCGTTAACTTTGGAAATAGCGATGCTCAGAACCCAAATTTTGAAATGACGACCAATTCTCAGCCATGCTCATCTTGCAGCAGCAGCAAATAAACCGAATGGCGCAAAATTGCGAGATCAGGGTGCAGTCGGGAAGGTCAGGAAAGGCGGCATGCTTGTCGCTCAAAGCGGACAGCGCACATAGTTAACTAAGCAGGTTCATGGTGGCCGATTTTCTGCCCCTCGGTTCAGGCGAAAACCCGCCGGGATAGATTGTGTTATCGAGCAGAGATTCCGAATCATTCAACATGCTATTATTCCGAAGCCGGATTATCACCATCGCTGCGAGCGGATCGGTGGCTTGCAGCCGGTCCAAATACCGGCCGGTGAGGAACGTGCAAGCCTACAGCGAAACCCATTTCATTTGCTCGTCTTGTCGGTCCCGAGCGCGAGATACCGTGCTTTGATGTCTGTACTCTGCACTTTATACTATCGCATCTTATATGTACGTACGAAGTAACGCAAGGCTGGAGCCTAAAGCATCCGTAGCCGGGGCCGAGCCGTCGAGCATCCACGCGTTTGCTGACCAGCCCACAGCCCACAGCCCACAGCCCACATCGGAGGCACATACCCTATATGTAACTAACTTTAGCCACATGCAGGACGACTCATATCAGTCTGCCCGTTATTCGGCATTGGAAGGGAGCCAAACATCACTGCTGGAAAGAGTCAGCACAGCGCGCACGAGTCCCGCCGGCCGAGGGGCTGCCATGGCTGGGCCCGGGCTGAGTGGGCATCTCAAAGACTAATTTGGGGAATCAGGACGGTCGCCATGGAAATCGGGCTGGGCAGCTGAAAGGCTGAGAGTCTGGAACTTCGAAGCCCCAAAAAAAAAAAATGTGTAAAGGAGGAAGAAAAAAAAATCCTGAAATTGACGGACAGGCGGTGGATCTGGACAATGCACAGGCTGACTGACCGACCATTTGCCCAATTTACTCGGTGAGTTAGTCATTGGCTGCAGGTCCCAATCAAGGGGGCGAAGAGAGGGAGAACGCCAATACTGACCCTTGGTGCCGAGCATTAGGAGAGTCGTAGGAGAAGGGAGAGGGACGGTGGTGTTTGTTATTGTGCGTATTAATCATTATATGGAAGCTGCGGCCATATCAGGGTGGAGCGGCGCTACTGCAGGCGGTGTGGGCCGGCAGCTCCCGCCGCCCGCGGTGCCCCGACGCCGGCGCGGGCCAGGGCCTTCCGGATCGGGAAACCAAACAGAAAAATTCTCTAGGGCGTCACGCTACACACTGGCACGACTAATGATGTCCTCGTCGCGCTCCTCTTGTCTCTTCTTTCTCTACTCCTATCGGTCACTTCGCCGTCTCGCAGTCCCTTCTGTCTGTCTCACCTGCAGGCTGCAGCCGATCGCCGTGCGTTCGCTCCTTATCGGCCACTCACAGGCGCCTGCTGGGCCATGCCCTCCTGCTGTTCGACCGCATTAGCTGGTTAGCTGTCAAGTTATATGCCTGTTGCTCGCCCTCGCACACACGCACACACGAACACAGAACTCGGGTTTTTCCAGACTCAATCATCTGGCGGTGACGTGGGCCAACTTTGGTCCCTTCAAGAAACGGAGTATCGTTTTCCTCAATAAAGCAGCCAACTTTCCGGCCCTTTTTCCCGCCGAGCAGCTAGCCGGCGCTTCTTCCAACCAGGCTATCCATAATCGCCCATTCCTCTTCGTTATCGCGACACCGTCTCAAAGACGAGGCCTGTCTCCCTTCTCCCTTACTTCTCCGGCAAATTCCTGTGGCGTGCTTTGCTATACAACATGGCCGTGACTCAATAACCCCGGTGGCTGTAACGGCCAATTGTTCGACTGATATATTAGTCAACAAGCTCACTTCTTTATAACGACGACCCCTTCGTCGATTTCATCTCAAGAACCCCCATTTCCGCAGTTCTCTATTCGAGCTGCCCATCAATCATCATCTTCTTCTTGCACCGACACTTTGGTGTCCGCCATGGCTCCAAACATATTCATATGCTTGCGAAACGTGCTCTGCCCCGTGTACTGGCTCGAAAGAGGCACCCGTGTGGACGGCAATATCGCCAAGGATGAGCATTGGGACTCACCGGTGCCGGGCACCTATCGCTTCATCCCAGATCGTGGTTGGCATCTCATCCACCGGGATGGAGCTGACGGCGACAAACAGGAGCCAGAGCCAGTAGTCTACTGCCGCATCGTCCATCGTTATCTCCTCGCATCAGACATGGAACGGCGGTGTCGCTACCATAGGGTCGTCCTTAAACATGGCGAACCCCCTCAGCGCTGCCTCTTCTTTCGCCTGGATGACGGTTTCACCTGGGTCATTGGCTGGGACTCGCGCGGCAAGTTCATCCCTGGGCCATACCGCAAGTGGTGTTACGACAAGGAGACCATGACGATGCGTCGGATGACCTCCTACGAAGACACCTCCGGCAGTACGTCGCCCTCTTCGTCGCGAAACAGCAGCATTGCCTAGCCGGTCAACAGCGCACGACCGGCATCCCAGAGATGTCTAATCATTGCAATACTATTTCTTTCTCACTTTCATCTTACCGTGAGCGACTTTTTGGTTTTTTTTTTTTTTTTTTTTTTTTTTTTTTTTNTGTTTCTTAGCGGGATTGAGCGGTGGCGTTATATCATAGACGGATTGAACAGGAACGGTGTCTTTGGTGTTCACTTAGATAAACTATACATTAATCACAACTTTGAGTCACCACCCACATACAATTCTTCCAGCCCATGTCGAATGTGATCGTGCATCCCGCTGCCTCCGGGTCGCGGCTTCATCGTGTCCCTTTCTACAAAGACATGGGTAAACCCCCCAACGACCTTGACAGCCTCCTCGCCCCTCTTAAACACCCCTACTTCATACGTCACGCTAGACGAGCCCAGCTTGACAACTCTAAGTCCAAGCTCCAACAGATCGGGAAACCCAACTGATGCAAAATAGTCACAGTAAGACGACACCACCAATCCGATCTGATTGTGCGGCTTGTCCCCATTCTTATGCGCGGGATCCAGCCCGCAGTGGGAGATGAGGTAGCTGTTGATAATGGAGTCGAAGAGAAAAGCGTAGATGCTGTTGTTCAAATGCCCATACATATCATTATCCGACCTACGTTTGAAATTAGTTTCTGCCAACGTCCAAAAGTGTTTATTCCAAAGGTCTCACCATCGCGTACGATACTCGAGCTGAAAGGGATAGTCTCGCCTGCTTCGGAGCTTTTTGGAGCGGGTGTCCATGTTCAGGGTCGAACACGATCATGCAACAAGCAATCACCCGATAATCAACAGTAATGCATATATCCGGGACTGTGTATTGGCAATATTGACGAGTCAGCTCCGTAGCGCTCTAATTGTGCGGACTGTATCTCTGGTTTTATACCAGCCGTGTGTCGAGGTAGCAATTCCATGTCAATCTTAACTAACCGCGGATCAGCCGAGGTCCTTTGCGGAGATCATCGTCGAATCAGATGGCCGGATTCCCGAGTCAGCGACAGATGCATCGAAATGACAAAGATGAAGCTGGTAACAGTAGATACATTATACAGTATATTCCTCTGCAGTCCTGACCCTTTTCAATTCCTGGCTGATGCAATCGGTGGCATGATTATGCCCAAGTATAAAAAAACCCGCCAAGCAAACCTCCGCGGGGACAAGTGCGGGAACCAGAGGGAAAAAAAAAAATGACAGAAATGTTGACTAGTCTTTTATCACTATTGTATATCGACACCAAATCAACACAACCACCACGCTGATTTACCCAACCGCACGTTCTTTCGGATGAACCTTGAGAAGAACTGAAAATTGCACACCTGGCGAACATCCTTGCCTCTGCAGAGTTACTAGCACGGCGATGCCGCTTGCTGCCTCGATCCGTCGCACTCGTTCCACTTGACAACACGATGGCCGTCCCTCCACCAGACCCCGTCGAAGAGCCGCCTGCTGTGGCGATAACTCCCTGCGACCCTCCGCCGCGTTACTACTTTGAAGGTGGTTTCCGGCGTGTCAGGCCGTATCACCATACCTACAACACCTGGTGCAAGGAGCGATGGCGGGGTAGAACGCTGCTGGACATCTTCGCATCCGAGTTCAGAGACCGCACGCCCGAGTACTACGTAAGACATGGAGCAACATTCTCTTCCAGGGGCTCTTTCTTGAATTCGAACTGATATAGAGACAGAAAGAAGCAATCGAAAAAGGCTTGGTCACCGTCAAAGGACAAGCTGCCACGCCCGATACCATAGTCAACAACGGCTCGATCGTCTCCCATACCACCCACCGCCACGAACCCCCGGTCAGCGACCTGCCTATTGGAATCATCCACGAAGATGACGAAATGCTCGTGATAGACAAGCCGCCCGGCGTCCCCGTCCACGGCGCTGGCCGCTATTACCATAACACTGTCGTGCAAATTCTGAAATCAGAGCACCCCAATCTCACCCCACGACCCTGTAACCGTCTGGATCGTCTGACCTCGGGTGTGATGTTCATGGGCAAGACTCCCAAGGCTGCCGAGAAGTTCGCCAAGCAGCTGCAAGCGCGATCTCTGCAAAAGGAGTATGTCGCGCGCGTCAGCGGCAGGTTTCCAGACGGCGTAGTCCTCTGCGACCAGCCCATCATGTCCGTCAGTCCCAAACTGGGCCTGAACCGCGTGCGCGCGACGGGAAAGGACGCAAAGACCAAGTTTCGCAGACTGGCATATTACCCTCCCCCAGAGAACACCGGCGACGGTACCAGTACCACCGAGGCAGACGGATATAGCATTGTCCACTGTCTGCCCTTGACCGGCCGCACTCACCAGATTCGCGTCCATCTTCAGTTTCTGGGATACCCCATCTCCAACGATCCGATCTATTCCAATCTGCGTGTCTTCGGGCCGGATCTGGGCAAGCACGACGACACTGACCAGCGAGATACCGAAATCATCGACCGTCTGTCGACCATGGGCAAAACAGAAGTAGCCGATACCCCCAGCACGTACCGCACACATCTCACATGCCCGCCAGCGGTCCCACCCGAAACCGACCCCAACGTGGTCGAAGCGATGCTGGCCAAGGAGCACGAAGCAGCCGTTGACCGGTACCATCAGCGCAAGGGCGAGAGGCTATCGGGCGAATACTGCGACGTGTGCGAGGCGCCGCTCTACACAGACCCGGCCCCGCACGAGCTGATCATCTACTTGCACGCTGCCCGCTACTCGGACCATGCTCGTAGTTGGTCGTACAAGAGCAAGTTGCCGTCGTGGGCTATGCCTCCTAACGGACTTGAAGGACCTACAGAGCTACCCGATTGGCGTGAACCCGGCGAGGGCGAGGAGCTGATCATAAACAATGGCTATCATACCAACAAGGACGACGGAGATACAAAGGAAGACGATGTCATGGCATTGGTGCATGGCGTTGGTGTTATAAATGTTTCCCAGCGTGTGAGAAACGGGGAGAATCCCGAAGCATTAATGGGTTAGTAGTCCGTCCTGTCAACAGGGTCCGTTCTTAGGCATAGATTATTTTGAAAAGAATTTTTGATTTTGTTTCCCGCGCTGATATACTTGAATTCTAATTCCCTTGTCCTTTTTCTAAAATCAACAAGAACCTTAGAACGCACGCAGAAAATGGTGGATATTTGATTCTCGGTACTGAGCACCTCAAGAATCCAACAGACCCTCAGCCTCTAGAACCGGAAGGTCTTCGTCATTACTCAGATCGAGCGGTCGTCATCGAAAAAAAGAAGCCGATCCTTTTAAGAATTTTTTTTTTTCTTCAAGACAAAAAAGTTTCTTTTTTCCGGCACTCCCTTATTTATAAATTCTTTGCGGGAGGCAATTCATCGCAATTCCTTTCGAAATTCGTAACCCACTACAACGCACAAGATGCCATTCAATAAATCATCCCTCCCAGGGACAGCATGAAACAAGAACCAGGAACACACAAAAGAAATAAACCCTGTTGACGATGCATGGAGAGTTTAGGCCTCAGTGGTGACGCGGGCACGGGCGTTGGTGACCTTGACACCGAGGGCCTTGGCCTTGGCGAGGATGTCAACACGCTTGCGGGACGAAACGGCGCTGGCAATCCTATAGGTTACATGTTAGTATGTCCCCTCAAGCCCCATGAAAACACTGTCATGAATCGATCAAATGACAGGTAAAGGAATGAGCACGTACTCGGCGGCGTAGGTGCGGTTGTGCATGAGCAGGAGCTCAACGTCCTTGGGGTTGTGGACAAGGAAAGCCTTGTGGCCGGAAGGCATCATGTGGCGGGTCTTCTTGTTGCTACCATAACCGATCTAGACAACACAGTTTCCTGTCAGCATCAAGCTCATCTCTATGCTCCCGTCTTTGTTACTGTCGTATAAGTCATTGACTTTGCGAGGGGATAGAACGTACGGATGGCATGGCAATGGTGCCCTTGAAGCGACGGCGGACGGCATTGTCGATACCCTTGGGCTTGCGCCATGACGAAGGCACACACTGGATCATGAATTAGTCCCCTGCTACTAGTATCGTACGCGGCTGAGTGTATCTCTCTACCTTGAAGGTGTCGGATTGGTGGCGGAAGAAGCGCTTGGTGCCTGTTCAACGACGGACTGTCAGCAAGAAACCCTCCCATATGCCGTCATGGTGTTTCGAATGCCTGGATTTCGATAGCGATGCAAGAGTCGGGAGACTAACGCTTCTTCACGATCTTAATGTGCGTCTTGGCGGCCATCTGTATAGAACAATTTCCCTTCGTTAATAAATGCGACAATTGCAAACAAGAAAAGGAAGCGAGAAAGAGCGATTGCAACGGCGTACCTCGTCGGTGTCGTGGGTAGCTGGGCGTCGAGAGTTGTCGTGACGGGATCAAAATTCGCGATCTCGAAAAAGTCGGCCCCAAGGTGGATTCGCTGAGTGCAGACCAAGCCCGCTAAGCGAACCGCAAGGGCGTACCCTACTTGATGCCCGATTCGGTAATCGCGCCAAGACCATGCCAAGACAGTTATTTCGGTGATGCCTTAGGCACGAATATTATTCTCAGCTTGTACGTTCTTGACTTCTAGTGAAGTAGTACTTTGCTTTTACCTTCCTGTCCTTCTTTTTTTGATTCAAAAAAAAAAATTTTTTTTGGGTATTCTTCCCTCTTCAAACGCAGAATGTCTATAAGACATACAAGATGTCCTCCCTTTGTTTCAAACCTCTCAATACTTTGGCATCGAACACAGCTGTAGACCAAATGTAAACCTATTATTCATATCCTCGCCATCAGCGAACCAATTCTCATCACAATCTCTCATGCCGAACTAAGTGTAGTGTGTGACTCTGGACACGGAGTACGAAGTAACTTCTTACATGGTTATTCTGTACCAGCCTAACAGACTATGTTAGTTAGTTGCGTAAGTTAACGAGTCAGATAACATGATGCGCGCGCTTGCTGCTTTGGGCTCCGCAGACACGCTAGACGCGTCGGGCCTTCCCTAACAGGCGGCGGCTGCCAAACTATCTGGTTCTTGCCCTGCGACGCTCTCTACCCTGCCAGCTCGACCGGGTTCGTCTCTCACCAGCTCTGGCATTGCGCGCGCCACATCAATCCTCCCTCTGCCGCCAATCTCCTCAAAGCTGCCTTCGCGCAAGTTCCTCCCCTTCCAGATACAGCAGCAAAAGGAAACCTCACTGCTGCTGCCCATCTGATGATTCGCTGAACCACCGTATTGTCGCCGGCTTCCCCGCTCTCTCGCAATCATGCCTGCGCGCACTCGGCACGCGACGACCTCGTCGGCCGAGGTGCTCGAGCCCGAGGAGGATCAACACGGTCTACGGAAGCTGCGATTCAATGAACCGCTGTCATGGCGCGTGGGCAAATCCGCCATCCCTGTCGCGGATCTGCTGGACCGTCTCCAACGGTTGGCCAAGGAGCTGTCATCAATGGAACAGGACGACATCGATAAGGATTCGCTAAGGAAGGTTTCTCAAGAGCTCGCCAATGGCCATCTCCTCGCACACCGCGACAAGGGAGTTCGCGCGTGGGTTACAAGCTGTGTCGTCGACATCTTACGACTCTGTGCCCCAGACGCGCCGTTTACGGGAAATCAGCTCAAGGTACGCCAGAAAATCGCTCAATTCCTGCCGAGTTTCGAGCAGAGCATCCGCCGGCAAGATCTTCTTATGTTTTGTTTCTAACGTGACCCAAGGATATCTTCACCTGCATCGTAACATCTGTTATCCCCGCCCTCGGCGATCCGTCAAACGCGTACAACGGGCAGCACATCTACGTCCTAAACTCTCTCGCCGAAGTCAAAAGTATCGTTCTTTTGACCGATCTCGACGCCCCCGATGCCCTTATCCTACCGTTGTTTTCATCCTGTTTTGATATCGTCTCGGGGTCCTCAAAGGCTTCCACTGGCGAACAGGTCGCAAAGAATGTAGAGTATGATATGACTAGGCTTCTCGTGACAATAATCGATGAGTCTCCCACTATGGCGCCAGAGGTTATTGATATCATCATCGCACAGTTCCTCCGTGTCGATCCACATGTGGTTGATCAGCCTGGCAAGAAAGGGAAGAAAGTCGAGATCGATGCGAAACAGGATACTCTCTTGCTGAAGGAGTATCCTCCAGCCTATGATATGGCCAAGGCGATTTGTCATGCATGTCCGGAGAAGATGACTAGCCATATCAGTCAATACTTCAACAATGTCATCATTGACGCTTCCGCACCTTCTGGGAGTTTGAACGGGTCAAAGCAGTCGTCCAACAGAAGGCATAGTCTCGGTGAGTCAGACGATGAAGCCGAAGATATCAGAGAGCTTGGGAAGGCCCATCGATTGATACGTGAACTGTGGCGCGCCTGTCCGGATGTATTGCAAAACGTGATTCCCCAGCTGGAGGCTGAGCTGTCAGCTGAATCGGTCTCTCTTCGTCTCTTAGCCACCGAAACTATTGGCGATCTTGCTGCTGGTGTTGGTATTGCCGGCCCTCCTCCAGCTGCGCCAATGGATCCTGCCACATATCCACCAGTCACGTTGCGTGATTACTCTCAGCTAATACCGCAGCCAAACGTACTACAGACCCCTCTAGCTCCCAAACCATTTGCCCAAGCACACTCGTCTGCTTACGAGAGCTTCTTAACTCGTCGTCAGGATAAGTCGGCCTCTGTCCGCTCAGCGTGGACTACCGCAATCGGCCGCATACTGTTGACATCTGCTGGCGGTTCTGGTTTGAGCGAAAGTGACGAGCAATTTATGGTCAAAAGTTTAGCCAACATGCTGCGCGATGCCGACGAAAAGGTTCGACTGGCTGGTGTCGAAGTGGTAGCCTCCATGGGATTCTCCGACATAATGAATAGGCTGGCCATCACTGGCGGGCTTTCTTCGCCCGATTCGGCCATCTCTATCCTCGCCGAGCGCGTCAAGGATCGCAAAGCATCAGTCAGAGATCGGGCCATGCGCGTTTTTGCTAGATTATGGGGAGTCGCTGCTGGGGAGATTGAGGAAGGTGATGATCAGGTTACTACAGTTTTCAAAGACGCACCGTCTAGAATATACGACGCCTTCTACACAAATGACCCGGAAATCCAAGCCCTCATCGATCGGGTTCAATTTGAATACCTGCTCCCGTTGAGCTACCCTCCTATCAAGGCAAAGCAGACCAAATCGAGCTCTTCCCAACGACTACGAGGCTCGCAGGACTCTCAGAAAGATGCGGAAGGCGCGGTGGACAAGATTAGAGTACAGAGGATTCTGACTTTGCTCAAAGGACTTGACGAGAAGTCCAAAAAGGTGTTCTTTGCATTCCAGGGCCGACAGATCAATCTGCGAGCGGCGTTGACTATCTACCTTCAGGTGTGCGAGGAGTACAACGTAGGTCAACACCAGTCTCCGTATGTGCTTGATCTGTCACTAACATGCTTTAGGGAGGCGTCGTCGAAAAAGACGAAGAAAGAGTCAAGGCCCAGCTGACGCGCGTGATCGATACTCTCGCCAAATCTCTGCCGGATTCATCACGAGTCTCGGCCGATCTCTGGAAATTTGCAAAAACCCATGACCGACGAAATTACCAGCTAATTCGTTTTGCGATGGCTGCACAAAGCGACTACCGTACCGTCACAAAAGCCATCAAGGAGCTGGCCAGAAGGGTACAAAGCGGGAGCACTCCCTCCCTGCTGGACACTTTGACACCCTTCCTATACCGCGCCAGCTCTCTTGTTTTCAATCGAAGTCATATACCCGCTATCATGCAGTTTTCGCGCACAGACGAGAAAGGCCTAGCCAATTCCGCTCAAGAAATGCTCAAAGAGATATCCGCACGAAATCCGGAGGTGCTAGAAGCACAGGTACAGGAAATGTGCAAAGACCTAGAGGCCCAGGCCCCCACAGCCAAGGCTTCCGACGATAGCAGTGTTGAGGAGATCCTCAAGGCTTGCTCAGGGTTTGCCAAAAAGCTGCCGGAAAAGCTCCCCAAAGAGAGGAAGTTCCTGCAAGCGTTGACAAACTACGCTCTGTTCAGCTCCTCGCCGCGAGCAGCCAAGCATGCTGTGTCTATCATCATGGCTGTTGCAGATAAAAAGGAGATGTACGCAAAAGACCTAATACAAAAGTGTGTCAAGGACTGCCAATTCGGCTCGGACCATTTCTTGACACGCCTAGCTACTATTGCGCAATTGAATCTCCTGGCCTCCAAGGAAACTGACGCGGAAAGCGCGAAGATCATCTCGATCGCCATTGACCAGATTCTTCTAACGAATCGGTCAAAACAAGTCAATTCGGAATACGTTTGGTCTGATGACGTCGATGAGGAGGCTAGGGCTAAAGAACTTGCGCTCAAAATCATTGTCAATAGGCTCTGTGGCAAGGAAGGCTTGGAAGAGGAAGAATTTCGCAAGCTAGCCGAGCCAGTGTACAGTACGTTGAACAAGCTTGTCGCAGGCGAGGGTGAGATCTCCAAGAAGAAAGACACACCCAGCACCCAGAAACCTCTTCTCCGCCTTCGAGCTGCCAAGTTATTGCTCAAGCTTTCTGCCACACATGTCTCCTGTGATCAACTTCTCGAGCCTCAGGATTTTAACCTGTTGGCCTTGGTCGCCCAAGATCGCCTTTTGCCTGTGAGGTCTGGTTTCATTAATGCGTTGCGAAAGACGCTTTCACAAAGATCACTCTTGAGCATACGATGGTACACCATACCTTGCTTGCTTGCCTTTGAGCCCAGCCCTAGTTTGAAAGAGAGCACCCTCACCTGGCTTCGTTCTCGCGCCACGATCTTTTCCCGTCAGATGCAAGCTAGCGCCAAGGGCAAGGAGCAGCCAGTCATGGAAGCAATGTTCGCAAGGCTTCTCTCATTGCTCGCCTATCATCCGGATTATCCACCCTCAACTCAAGACACGGAAACACGGTTGGCTGAATTAGCAGATTTTTCTCGATACATTTTGTTTTATCTCTCTGCTATTGCGAATGAGAATAACATCTCGCTGATATACCATGTTGCGCAACGCGTGAAACAAGCACGGGATGGGATTACAAGGTCGGATGAAATCACGAACAGACTTCACACACTCTCGGATTTGGCTCAAGTCACCATTCGCTCTTTTGCTGAAGTTTATGCGCAGCAACACAAGATTGGCGGTGCAGGCGGCAGTGGTAGCATTCTCGAGACTTACCCTGGCAAAATACGACTGCCGAGCTCACTATTTTCCGCCATGGCCAGCCACAAGGAAGCCCAAGATGTTGCTGACAAGAGTTTCCTTCCAGAAGATATCGAAGATGTTCTCGACGGCATCGTACGGTCATGGATGCGGCCCAAGAAGCAGTCACATGCCGCCCATGCCGGAAGGAAGAGGAAGAGCGAATATACTGCCACAAATGGGGATGATGAGCCAAAGAAAGCTCGTAAGCAGAAGCCATCCGGTGCTCGAAGGTCGTCAGGCGCTAGAACATTCAAAAAGAAGCAAGTCGATGAAGACGGCTGGGGATCTGACTTTGACGGTGACGAAAAGGAAGCTGCGGCGTCACGAAGACGGAGTGGTCGCGGTGTTGGAAAGGGGATCAGCTACGCTGACCGTGACAGCGATGAAGACGACCGTGAGATGGCAGAGTTCGATCAGGGTGAAGAGGAAGAGGTAGATGATGAAGATGAAGAAGGGAGCGATAATGACGAAGAAGAGAATAGCGAGGGCGAAAAAGAAGAAGCCTCCGACGACAATGACGAAGAAATGGCCGATGCCGAGCCCTCGCCTCCGGCGAAGACGAGTACCAAAACGAAAAAGCGCACGCCCGCGAAGAAATCATCCCCTGTCCAAAAGTCCGCAAAGATAGGAAGCCTACCCGTTCGACGATCGACCCGACGAGGATAGATAACAATTATACTCCTGCCTTGAAAACTCTGTCCTTTGTTTTTCTATGTTACATATATATGTTACTTATTTCTCGTTCCTCGATCCAAAATACCCATCTGTCATGTCCATGTTGATTCTTTCGAGAGTTGTTGCTTGCCAGTTTGTAAGAGATTTCAGGACTATGAACTCGCCGATTTTCTTTAGATGCTGGGCGAATGTATCCGACGAATTTCGTGAATGCCTCTGTTTCTGAGCACTTTCTTTGCTGTATTGTTTGAACTTTTGATAATATAGTATGGTCGCATACTTTGTCTCTATATATTCTCTCTTCGAGCGTCAATGCCTTTGAATTCATGTTCTGTCGAGCCTTCCCTCCAGTTAGCACAGTTGAGTCTCGAATGTAATATTTACTACGTATCTGTTCTATTGAGGAAGTCAACTACAGTGGTCAAATACTTGATGCTCTGCAAATCAGCAGCACACTTTCAGGGCTTGGTTGTTTATAACATATAGTTTGCTACATTCCTACGCACGAGTAGGGGATAGATTACCAGATATCAATGTCACAATGTATCGTTGAACTATCATATACAGTAACAACGCCTCACCCGTAGCTATCCAACAATGGTATGGTATATGATGACGTTTGACAAATCATCATGGAATAAGGGAAGGAATGGAGACGCAGGGCTTTGGAATGAACAACAGAGAAACACCAAATGCAAAATAATTACCTCCCAGAAAAAAAAAAAAAAAGACGGAATAGCAGAAACCAGGAAAATCGAGAAGAAACATGATTGTATATGTCGGGTGTTCTTTCTTCTCCCCGTTTTATGTACTATGTGCGTTGACTAATGGGACTGAAGGGGAAAAAAGAGAAAAAAAAAAAAAAAAGAACATGAAAACAGCGTTCACCACATTTCAAGAAACAAGAGTGATAGGCTCTCGAGGTTTATAGTAGTAAAGTTGACCGGGTGGGGAAAAGAAATACGATCAGTGTGCAGCGTTTGTTGATTTCCGGCCAATTCTCTCTTCGACACGTTCCTTGTGCTGCCGGTTGCGAAGATGGACTTCAAAGTTGTCAACTGTCGTTCCGGGCCCGGGCGTGTACAGTTTTCCAGGACAGTCCAGGCATCGTATGCGAGGTAGATATTGATATTTCAATTTCGCATTGCTTGGTTGAGTGCTGTTGGCCACCGGCATCATTGTCGTTGTGTCGACGCCGGTATGTCGCATCACGCCCTCAAACTGGTCGTTAGGATAGAATCGTTTCAGCTGTTCAAGGCCAGCGACGAGCCAACGTGGAGCAGGCTAGAATGGTTTCTGTTAGTTTTATGTTATTTTATATAGATACTGATATGCCATGTGAGAGGCATGGAAAGAGGAACAAAAACTCACCGGAGGAGGTCCCGTGACCGGGGGCGGCGGTGCGTCAACAGCTCCAATCTGTGGCGCTGGAGTCGTTCCAGCCGTGTTTCCTGGTCTGGCGGGAGTACCGGCCTGAGGCTGTGCATTTGGTGGAGGCATCGAGGCCTGGACAGGGGTTTGTAACTGCGGAGTGTTGCTTTTGGATGGCAGCGCATTGGCAGACACACTGGGCGTCGATGGTAACCTTCGGCTCCTCTGCTCCTGCAGAAACGTTCGGAACCGGTCTTTGTTGATTTTGAGCCTGACGACAAGCTTCTCGGGCTCTTCTGAGCTATCTTCTCGATACTCTCGCCTCCGTTGGGTTCGTGATTCGTGTAAGGAAGGCTCCGGGGTTGCTGAGTTTGTGAAGTTGGCTCGTAACGCCGCCTGCGCGGCAGACGCTGCGCCTCGCATCCCTCTGGTACGAGCGGTGCCTTGGGACAGATGCGTGCCAATTGCTGGAGAACCAATAGATGAATCGTCACTGTCCGAAAGATCAGAGTCATCAATGCCGTCGCGTTGCCCAGCACCAGAGCGTCTAGTCCGACTGCTGCCCGAACGCTTGTACAAATGTGTTTCGTCGATTGATGACGCGCTGTTGGGGATAACGGAGGACACGATCATGGTTCGAATAGTCCGCTGGCGGTCTTTCAGGTCTGGAAGAGCAGGGCCACCGCGACGGTTGACAGACCGCTTCTGTCTCCGTTGTTCTCGCGAAATCGAAACTTCGGTGCGTTCAAGCGCTGCCTCGTTGAGTTCATATAAGTACGGGGTGTAGTCCTTCGCAGCCTGGAATGGTCTGAATGTCGATGGCAGGGGCGAAGGCAGGAAAGCGGTCTTGAGATCGGGGTCGTCTACCGGCCGTCCGTCGAATGGATGTGCTGTAATATAAAGGGATCGGGTGAACAATTGGACTTGTTCTCGAATCGAATGAGCAATGGCGGTCGTAAATTCACCGGAGAGTGACAAGTCATTGGTCATTTGCAAGGCAAACTCCTCGGGAGAGTTGTAAGGGTTATTGATTTCCCATTCAAACTGGTCAACTAGTGTATGCTGGCCAATCGTTATGTTCAGCTTGATTAGGATTCGCATTTCGTCGTTTTTGTAAGCTTCATACGGGAGATGCGGGTCTAGAGCCTCCTCTTCCATGTACACATGCGGAAAATAGTCACCCAGCTGTTCCATAATGCTCTGGCTGATCTGCCGAATCAGGGGACCACATGTCTCAATGGACAGGCCGAGATCCTCCACCAATTTTTCGGCAAATAGGTCCGGGGAGGTCACTCGGTCGTGTAGGTTCCACGTGAAGGTATCTCGAATCTTGACCTTTTCCCAGTCACAGTCTAGACGGATCGGAACCAGATCCTCTCTCATTTCGCTCTGCATTTTCAGATCTTTTCGCGATATGCGCAGTTCTCTAGCTTTCCTGCCACCTGGGCGACGGCGATGAGACGGGTAGAGCAATTGGGGATGCTGATTTCTGAGGTCGGTACGTGGGTTGCCAAACCCCTCGTACCCTGTGCCGTATAGCGCAGCAGGATTCATCTGTGTTTCTCGGCGCAGTGCCAACAAGTAGTCCCTCTCGGCGCGCTTCTGTTGGAGAAGCTCTTGGCTCGGGTTACGGGTAGCTGCCAGCGCATTGTGCTGGAATTCGCGGTAGACGTACTGTTCTAAGAGAATCTTGTCCGCCGGAGTCTCGCGCACGCGGACAGGCAGGTTTTCCGGAGCCGTGGCGGAGATGACCGAGCCAGACCGTGAGCGTTTGCGACTCGCGTTCACGCCATTGGCGCCGTTGGGCGTCGAGGCGTGATCCGACGGGATGCCCGAAGCAGCCAGCACTGCTTTGGCATTCTGCTTCGACTCAGATATCGCAGTCATGTCAGACCCATCGGTCTCCGCGTCTTGCGATGATCCGGCAGCCTCAGGCTTTGCTGCGTCTTCTGCGGAGGTCGACTGCAATCCATTGAACGGGCCCGAAAGGTGTGAGTCACCGGAGGTGAATTGACCTTGCGACAGGTCGCCGTCAGCGGCTTCGGGAGAAGGCATGACTGCTCAATCTCTGTTGGTGTGTGTTTGAGACTGGCGATGAGGTAAAGACGTGTCAGACACGTCGAAAAGTTGGCTCGCGATGGGACAGAGAGGCGGACGGTAGAACTGTCTATGGTCGCATCATTGAGGAAACCTAAGTCCGAGAGAACGACACGTTAGAAATATTGCACCGCTATCCTAGCGCACGCTGTCGGTAATCGGAAAGAAAGGCATCATCATGGTGGAGGTGACTCGTGACTGGAGAAAGCGCGCCGGGCCCAACAGGGCGGCCGAACACAGCGCGCGCGGGCTTGATGGGCAGAGCACGAAGAAGCGCACCATCGACGAAGCGGCGTGAAGAGGCAAGCACAGGATCAGATAAAGGACATACCAGGCCAATAGGTAGACAAGCCCGCCAACGAGGCGGCGAGCGATCGATGAAAAGTATCAAGTTTGTCCTAGCTATTATTATGGGGAGGGGGACGTGCCAGGCAAAGAGAGACGAATGGAGTCCGTCGTCACAGCACGCGCAGGGGGAAATTTGCCAAGCGCCGGCAGCGACAGCACAGTCGTAGCAGGCGAGAGAAGGGTCTCTCAGGGCCTCGGTCAGCCTAACAGGACAGGCAACGAGACACGCCAGACAAGAAACTAATCGGGATACCGGGCCGGGACTTGTCGCGCAGAAACAGAGTGGCTTTCGGCTTCGTCACGCACTGGGGCAACGACTGAGACGCTCTCTGTTCTGGTTGGGGCTTTTTCTGGAAGTTCGCAGAAAGAGGAGAAAAGGAACTCGCTGACTGTGACATTACAAAAACGCTGGCTGCCGCGCGAGCTTTTCCGCTTCCGGCATGGCGGCCACTTCGCCCTTCGGCAAGCGATACGGGCAGGACGGTGCAGCCGCGTCGATTCTGTTGCGCTGTCTGGCGCGAATTTATGCCTCTGCTGGAGATGACTGCGAGAGAAAAGATGCGAATAGATGCAAGAGAGAACTTGCAACAGTGGCCCTTCAAAACTTCGGTGAATGTCTGCTATCGCCGTATCTTTGGGTATCAATACCGTATTGCGTTCTGGTGGGACAAACTTCCGAATCCGGATATCACGTGCCAGCATGTGTCCAATCACAATAAAGACGGTGGGTAGGCTCTGCATGCCGATTGATCAGTCGCATACGTGTATGCATAATTACATACAGTTTTACATACATAGCATACACACTTGACACTTGTATACCGAGTGCAATGGGTCATGTGCATCAACTGTCTGTCCTGGTATATCCCGTCATCGATGTACATTTACATGTACCAGAATGCGTTCTTGGTTGTTAGAAGGCTACCATCGGTCGCAACCAGGAGTCTCATATGTCATCCATAGGTGGGATAAGTGGGAGTATCGAATCCCGCAATACTCCGGTGCAGTTAACTAGTATGTATAGGTATATATTTTATACCTATTGATTGTTATCACAGCTGTATCCTCGTTACCTGCAATCACGAGCCGCTGTACAAACATAGAAATAATTCATCAACTCAGCACAGCATCGACAACTACGGCGCGGTGATCTGAGTTGAACACTCCATCTTCAAAGCGATTGGGAAGTACTGCGTATCCTCGTGGAGTCCATGTCTGTTTGAGCTTTCCGTCGACCACCGGGCCCAGAAGAATGTAATCAATTCTCTTGGGCGCCTCGTTTTCATAGCCGAACCCGGTCCATGTTATCTCATCACCGTAGTGCGCGGCTGCTCTGATCAGGGAATGACTATCTACCAGCGACGAGTTCGCGGCGGTGAGCACTTGGTATGCTTCCTGGTGTGCCTCGCTATTAAGGTCGCCCGACAGGACGATGCCTGCAAGATCTTCTCCGCCGGGACGGCTGAGGTAGTCGTTGATCTTATCAAGAATGATATGCGCTGCCTCATACCGGGACCGAGAGCCTTGGTCGTCCAGATGAGTGCTCAACACCAGTATCTTCCTAGCCGTGGTGCGGTGTTGGAACACCCCGATAGTCACGATGCGGATCGACGCCGCGTCCCACGACTTGGATGGCTTGTCCGGCGTTTGCGACAGCCAGACAGTCTCCCAGTGCTGAAGTTTCCAGACTCCCGGACGGTAAAAGATAGGCGAGTATTCTCCCCGTGTCTCGCCGTCATCCCGGCCAACTCCGATATAAGCCCACGGGGACGGATCTCCAGCCTCTGCAGTGGCATCGTTCAAGCCCGACAGAATGTCCCCCATTTGTACGTGGAGAGCCTCTTGCAAGCAGATGAACGACTCCGGAATATGCTGGGTGTGGTAAATTAGCTCGTTCAAAAGCCCTTGTTTTCGATCCGCCCATGGCTTCTCGCCTCGGAAGGGCTGCGAAGTGGCATAGCGGATGTTATGGGTCAGCACCCGCAGCGATAGTGCATCTCTTGGTTTTGACATGATCCACTGGCTAGGCTGGAGAGACTGGAAGAGTCCTTTGATGGCGAAAGTATTGGGAATGAGACACAGCAGGAGCAAGGCATGGAGGAGCTTCAGCGGGAGCTCCATTACGGGCAGCTACTGCGGAGTGTCGTGCATAAATAAGTTAAAAGATATACTTGTACACTATCGCCAAGCCGCAGCGATAGACAGATGGTATTTCGCGATTCGCCCGTTGTACTGCAACGCCGCGCAAGATTCCCTTCCTCTTTCCAATAGGCAGCATCAAAGAACAACAGATACCAATAGTAGTGCTGGCTGCGAGAGACCCGAGAGCTGGTGTGGAACATGAATGACGTTGGCCGACGGGACGATCTGCTCGCACCTGCCGCCAACTGCCCCACCACCGGCGGCCGCACACACAAGGTCGACCAAACCAGCACAAACCCCGCGCCCAGACTCGACCTGCTTTCTCTCGCGCACACGACCCAGTTTGAGACAGGAGAGGGAAAAAATACAAGAAGAACCAAGAAGACCGGATAAGAGACGCTGCGTCCAGTAGTATCGTCCTCCCGACAAGTTAATAACCCTTCCGGTGTTTTGCTTCGTCGGAGTGCTGGGAATTCCACCCTCGAGCTTTTCCCATCAACTCCCGCTGAGTTCTCCTGCGCGACGGAGATCTGCACGCAATGGCCGAATCCGCCGAGGTTGGTATGTGAAAGATGTCATGCCAGGTCATGCAATGTTGCTTGCAGCTTGGGATGAGAGAGAGGAAGCAACGAAGAAGAGGAGCTTGAATCGCTAACTATCTACCCCGCAGACTATACCCTCAATAATCCTGATACCCTCACCAAGTACAAGACCGCCGCGCAAATATCGCAGAAGGTGCTCGAGGCGGTGACAGGTAACATTCTGAGCCTTGTTTTTCCCACTTGGTATCAAGAGCAGACTCGCTGACCCAGCCGCAAAACGCGCAGGATGGTGTCTCGAGGGGAGCAAGATTATTGAAATCTGCCAAAAGGGTGACCAGCTCCTCGACGAAGAGATTGCCAAAGTCTATAAGGGCAAAAAGATTTCCAAAGGTGTGACCAAACCATACACCGACGTTATTCTTGCTCGAAGTCTGGTAGTAACCGTCAATCCTCCTCACAGGCATCGGTCACCCCACCACGGTCTCTCCCAGCTCGTGGGTGACTCCCTTCACGCCCTTGGTCTCCGACACTGAAGAAGCCGAGACCACAATCAAGGCTGGCGAAGTCATCAAGATCCAGCTCGGTGCCCAGATCGATGGCTTCGGCACGATCGTCTCCGACACCATCGTCGTGGGCAGCCAAGATGTGGTGGAAGGTCGCGAGGCCGATCTCATCCATGCGACCTACTACGCCAACGAGCTCCTCCTGCGTCTGATGGTTCCCCCCGGTCTGCTCGCTTCGGGTACCGACGAGGAGAAGGCCAAGGCTGCCGCCCAGAAGCCTCCGACCCAGAGCAAGATCTCCAGCCTCATTGAAAAAGTGGCCAAGACATACGATTGCAATGTGGTTGAGAACACCACTAGCTGGCTGTTTGACCGCAATGAAATCGAGGGCAGCAAGAAGATCATTCTCTCCCCCGCCGGCGGCGTCAAGGGTGAAGGCTCTGCCGAAGTTGGTGAAGTCTGGGGTGTCGAGGTCGGCCTGAGTCTGGGCTCCGGCAAGGTCAAGACTTTCCCACAGCGCCCTACGCTGCATCGCCGCACCACTACCACTTATCTCCTGAAGCGCCCCAGTTCTCGCCAGACGCTCTCGGAAATTGTGAAGAAGTTCGGAACCTTCCCATTCAGTCTGCGTCAACTCGAGGATGAGAAGGCTGCCAAGGTCGGTGTGGTCGAGTGCGTTCGCGGTGGCGTGGTTCGCCAGTATGAGCCTGCTGGTGAAGCGGACAATGAGCCAGTTTCTCGCCTGCTGACTACCATTGGTGAGTGGCAATCATAGTGTACAGAATCTCTTATCGGATACAACTAATCCTGTAAATGTAGCGATTACCAAGAATGGGCTGACCCGATTGGCCGCCCCGCCTGCTCCGGATCTGACCAAGTTCAAGACGGACAAGAAGATCGAAGATGAGGAGATCCTGAAGATTCTCGAACAGCCTCTGTCTAAGTCGACTGGCTCAAAGGGCAAGAACAAGAAGAAGAAGAAGCCTGCAAAGAAGGAGGGAGAAGACGGCAGCGCCGAGTAAAAGAGTCGTATCCCCTGTGAAAAGACATTGCGCGCAGAGCCAATATCTCGTATAAAACTGAAGTAGCAGAGTCCTGCTCAGCGTCTTTCTGTTTGGGATACTTGGATCTTACAAGGACAGACTGCGTGGGGGATAGCCCTTGTGGCTTGATGGCACTTTTGTCATGAATGATCAAAAACTGCCAGTAACTTTCCATACATATAGCCACGCAGAGTGAATGAGAGAAAGAAAAAAATAAAAGAAAACATCAGTTTCGTCTCCTAGCACGTCCTTTGCCGTAGCATTCGTTTTTCTGTAGAGTTTGGCATGCTGTCCGTCTCCTGTTGCCACCTGTGCGGACTGATCGGATGAGCTCAGGACCAGCGCGGAATCCTCACACCTGCGAACATAGAGCTCGGCTTCAGTTGACTGCTGGACTTTATTCTGCGACATACTACCGACACTATTGCGTGTCCTCTCCTTGCTGCTTTGTTGTTGGCCGCGTGGGGCGCCAAATGTTCGTTGTGAATCTCGTCCGTGACCAGGCTGACCACGACTTTTCTGCCGTGGCCACCTAATTTCTCCTTTCCATCTTTCCGGCCATCAGCAAACCTGTAGACAGGCTGCCGTTGTCCTTCTCAGCTTGCCTGTTTTTATATCCTTCTTTGCTGCTTGAGAGTTATTTCACTTCATAACAAGCTTCGACATTTTCTCTCCCCTTTTAAACCCTTCCCCCCTCCCTAGTTGGGTATCAAGCTAGAACATCTCGAGGGATCCTCACCTGCACCTGAATCATTCCCTGCCCTGTTCTAATTCAAGAAACTTTGTGCCTTCTGCTCCTCTCTCAGATAAATCTTGTGGAAAACTGGTTTACTGTTTACATCAGGACGACGTTGGGCTTACTGTTCAGTGGTGCATATCTCCGGTCACCGGTCTTCTGCATATGCATCAGACACCAGACTTTGCACTCTCAACTATCAAGCACGCCTTACCGGCTTTTGCTGCGGCCAAGTCTCATAAATCTTGACAAGAATCTGCTTGCTTGGATTGTGATCTGCCAAAACTGACTCACAATATCTTGTTTTCAACAAAAGCTGACTGAACACTGACATCTCCTTTGAACAACCCCCCTCCCTCCACTCGAGAAAGCAAGTTGAACCTGCACCTTCACCACCCCGCGCTTTATTTCCAATTCAAACTTCCTACCCAAAACCTAAAAGACCATCGTTTCTGTCCTTATCTTTCTTCTTTTCGCTTTTGCAGCCTTGGCTACCACCCTTCTATTTCCTACTCTTGGGTTCTTGCCACCCTTTCGTCGCTTACCTCTTCCGCCCCTCAACCTTTTGTACTCTGGCCACCAGGCAAACCCGACTCGATACATTAACCCCTCAGAGGTAGTGACTATCTTTGAGCGGGTCTGACTTGATCCTACACTGCAGCTTTAGTGAGTTGATTGCGGTCTGCTGCAAGCTACCATTTTCATCCCCCCTTGGCACTGGCCGGCTTTGGTTCCCAGTTTTCTTGCGAGAGAACAAGAGAAGCCTGACGAGAAAAAGCCATCCCAACGGCTTCAGAGCCCAAGGACCGGTTGTTTAAAAATAAGTCAACTTTCGTCTGGGAGCGGCATTCTACAGATCTGATCATTTGAATTTCTGCAACTGCACTACTATCAGAAAGGGGCAGCCACCCCTGAAACCACTTTTGAGTGCTTGACACGCCGATAAACGTGTCAGACCTGGCTCATTGATTCCGACGCCAGCAGAATACGAACGAAGCCAACAGGCTAGGCCGTCCCAGCTCGCGGGCAGAAATCGCTGTGGAAGTTGGGGATTCCCTTACATTTCCGCGTTGGGGTGTGACGTGCAGGGCTCCCGCGAAAAAAGTTCCCCTTCTCAGCGCTTCCCGTTCTTCTTCCTTTCTCTCTCTCCCTCGACCCGGAGACCACGCGGGGACAAACCACGACTCTGCGCAGGGGAGCCTGGGTGCTGTTTGCAGCCAGCTGTGCTTTCATCTGCCTGGGTAAGACCCTTTCTATTATCATTGTATTTTCTGTCGCAGGCTAACCGTTCGCTTCCGTGGCGCAGGCGTCTCTCCTGTCCTGCGCTAATTAACCCTCTCTGTCCGAGAGTAATAGCAACGAACGCCTTCTCCCGCCAACCCGAGAACAATGGCCCCGAATTTGCGCTCGAGTTCTCGTGCCACTCCAAATAATTCGCGTCCCTCCACCCCGATATCTTTTTTGCCGGCGTCCGATTTCACCGAGTCGACACGCCCTCGCAAGCAGCGGCGCACTGGCCGCACCTCGCGCATCGGCCTCGAGGTTCTCGACACTTCGCGCGACGGTACTGAAGAGCCCCAGCCCCTGGGACCATCTAGCACTTCCAAAACGAACTCAGACAAAGACGTCTTCTCTCGAAAGCTGGACGCCCAAATGTCGGCTAATGGGAAGCTCTCGCTTGACCAGTTGATCGCCAGTTCAGATTGGGACGAACCCTCCTTGCGGGAGGCTCAGCCCAGCTATAAAGACTACACCTGGTCAAATGCCTGGTATGGCCAAAATGCTGCTCTTCAGTCCATGCGGCCACTAGGCCAGCTGCCTTCAGTCACCGACAAACGCAAAGCTGGCATCAAAATCCCGAAGCCAGTCAAGGGAACCACCAAAGAGGCCAAAGATCTCAAGAAGGGGTCCAAAAAGGCTGCCAGTCAGGAGCATCCCGTGTCCGGAAGTGACACACCTGTCACCAATCCTGACCCAGCCTCTCTCCCGATGTTCACCTCAACAGAGTACGACGTCGAGAAACTCCGCGCTGTAGTGCAAGTGGCCCTAGGTGTTGCCGAAGAGGCTGGCAACCGTGCCGTCGCACAGGGGCTTCGAAATCTATGGTACCAAGGTTCCTCAGATTCTTTTGCGCTTTCTGTTCTGGATAGCGTGATGAGGAAGAATCCTGATTCGGAGCAAAAAGCAGCGTTCAAGATGGTCATGAGGGATGCGTATAAAAGAAGCATCCCCTCCAAGGACGTTATCGCCTCTGCGCCAATCAGTCGGTCTCTATCTACAGCCAGCGCCAGTTCCATGTCATCGTCAAAATCGGCAGGACCCAAGGCATCAGAGACCCCTGCGATAGGGACTCCTGTTACAAGGGGCCGGAAAAGAGCTCGCGACTCGGAACTGCAGCCCGCGTCGGGCACCATCACAGACGACTCTGCTTCTCAGAAACAGCAGGTCGAAGAGCCGACGGACGAAGTAGAAGATGCTGCTTCAATCGCCAAACGCACGCGGCGCGACAACTTTCCCGAGATCACAAGGGAAAGCCGGCTGCGATCTTCCTTGAGTGCTGACACCTCGTTAGATACATCAATTGAAAACAGTGTGATTGAGGTTCAAAAGCCGAGGACGCGGCGACGCTCCAATAGAGCGACTGCTCCCCGCGACGAAGAAAATGGGAACAATGACTACTGCCGACAGTGCAAGCGCTCCGGTCGTCTCCTTTGCTGCGACGGGTGCGTCAATTCATATCACTTTTCGTGCCTCGACCCTCCCCTCGACCCTGCTAGTCCTCCCCCTGGAGAATGGTTCTGCCCCTCATGTCAGATGCGGAACTCCTTCGGTTGTCTTGCGGAGGTTCTCGAGCCGGAAGAGCAAGACTTCCAGCTTCCTATCAATATACGCGAATATTATCAAGGTGTACAGTCTGGAAAAGGCGGAGTGTACCAGCAAGTGGCTACCAACCTTAGGAGCGGACCTCATGGCAGGGGTAAACGCGAAGGAAAAGCCGAATATGAATATCTTACACGATTATTTGATGCTAAGGGGAAACTAATCGTCTGCATTGCTTGTGGTCTGACGTCCAATGGCAACCGGCCCATGATCCAGTGCGACTATTGCCCGTGCTGGTGGCATATTGACTGCATCGATCCCCCACTATCAAATCCCCCGAAACAGATACATCCCAGTGACAAGCCTTACCATAATTGGATGTGCCCTAATCACATCGACCATGAGCTCTATGTTTATCATAGCGATGATGAGACGCGTCCCGGAGTGTCTCGCATCCGACGGCCCAGGAACCCTCGCGTGATCGATATAGATATCTTGCCCGAGGACTCCGAGATTGAAGAGTTACAAGAAGTTGAGTCCCAGGGAATCGTTTACCGAGTCTCCGAGCACGGAGTGAAGCTCAACTTCATCGAGCGCGTCAAGCAAGAGAATATCCAAGCTGATGCCCGGGCTGCTGGGGCTAAGATGTACCGCGACCATGCGTGTAAAAAGTTGGATGAACTAGTTGAGCGAGCAACCGAGTTTTACAAATCCGCTGCTCCTCAGTTCTCGCCGCATACCGAAGCTGAAGCATCGATACTGAGTTCTCGGTCTTCGGCGGATCGTGAGGCTATTGCCAACCTCATCTCCTTTGCGACTCAGGATGGCGACGCACAACCCCAACATCAAACTCTACCTTCAGGTCGAGTATCTAATCTGATAGATGTTTTGCTTTCCTCTGCGGAAACTGGCGCGCCGCGTGCTCAGACGGAACTGGAATCCCTTGAAGCACTCAAAGAGCTGATCACTCGCCGCATCGGGGCCCTCCAGGCATCTTCCTAGGGTTTCGAATAGCCGGTCAACCTGACGAACGGTAAAAGTTGCATCGTTCTTCTTAATATCATCGACAAGTTTGCATACATCGGTACTGCCGTTTTCGTGACTTGTGTGATAGACTTTCCACCAGCGGCTAGCTCAAGGGCAGCCTGCGCATTATGTATCATAGGACGAAAACGGGCTTGTTTAAAGATTTTTTTATAGTTCTTTTGTTTGTTTTTTTCTTATTCTTTTATTTCGATCTTCCCCATTACTTCTGTGATCTACTTTTATCTACGGAAACTTTGGTCATTTCTGGAGTTGGTCTTGTTTCTATCTTGCAAGTCGAGTTTTCTCTTTTCATGGCGAGGAGGGAGTTTGTGGGACTCTTGATTTTTCTGTCTTCTTGGAGACGATTACCATCATCAGCATGCATCATTAAAATTCATGATTCGCGTTTCTTTTTGCCATTGCGTTCTGTTGTTTCCTTCGTCTTGAATGTCCGTTTAGGATCAATATCTGTGAAGGATTTGGTTTTGACCTTTTTGATGCTGGCATGGCGGTTCATGGAGTGTCTTATTATCAGCATATTCTCAGTTTCTTACCTTATACAACAAGACTTTGGTTACAAGTACGCATTCGCTTTCAACTGTGTAGATGTTTAAGTGCCAATAAGTGTGAACAACGATAATGGGATAATAGTTGTACAATAAACCCGTAGCAAGGCAAATAACGAGACTTTTCTAATACATGTATATGAATCGCATGCAGTACTTGTCTAGCCATGAAAACTAACTTGTTATACAACCAATGTCTCCAGCAGTTCCACGAAGCAACCACTAGACTTACATGCCGAACACATCCTAAACATTTCGAACCAAAAGACAAACAGAAGGGATAAAAAGAGGTAAGAAAAATCATCACATCGTTTCCTTTTAGACCGAGGGCTTTATATCATTCCATTTACAGAAATTTCTTGGGCATGCTGTTGCGGCGACGCTTGTAGTAAATGTAGCTACCGGCGAGAAGGAGCTGGACGCCAATGACTACGGCAATGAACAGACCCACGCGAGGTGTAGTAGAAGTTATCACTATATATCATTTAGTTATGCGGTCGACATATGGGAAGATAAAGAAAGGGAGGAACGCACTGTTGAAAATCGACGCCTGGAGAGCTTCAGTCAAACTGACGTGTGACGTCTCAATAGCTTTGTGAAGCTGCGAGAACTGGTTTCGATAATCGCGCCCATCCACATCGCGCTGCAATTTCGAGAGCGCATTCTCGATGCGCTGAAGCCGGTCGTTCAATTGAGTCAGGTCGGGCCCGGAAGAAGAAGGGGGAGAAGAGCCTGATCCAGCTTTGCTGAGGAGCTCCTGGTGGCGCGACTCGCTCTTTTGTGACAGCTGCGAGATTTCTTGGCTTAGCTGCTGTAGACGGCTGTTGATCTCGTTAGTTGCGGCTGAGTTGATTGGCTCCGCATTATTTGATCGCGCCTGAACGGGGTCTTGTTGTTGCTGCTGCTGTTGGGATTGACCAGAGCCAGCTCTCGCAATCTGCGCACCGGGAGTCACGACAAACTTGAAAATTTCAAAGGAATCGGGTGTGTCCGGGGTGGCAGCCGTGATGCCAAACTTGTAGCCCGACGGGAGGCCGACTTTGTTGGTTTGAAAGCACACCTTTTGATCGACAATGACATCGAAACCCGAACCGGAGTGCCGGACTTCGATCACAGACGGACGGCCCAAGTTACGGTATGGGTAATCGCAGTGGCCAAAGGCTAGACTGTCAACATTGGCGTGCTGGTTGTAAGCTATCGAGCCATCGTTGAGAAAGCCCCGGATGCTTCCCCCCTGGAGGAAGCAATTAGCGCATCGCCCCTTTCTACTGTCTTTTTGACTTGTCTATCCTCAGTATATCAAAAGGTAGAACTCACTCTTCCGCCATGAGTATCAATTGTCAGGACGAATCCATCAAACTTTCCCACCGTGTAGATGCTTGAAGAGCCAATGTTGCTCTCGCCGTCTTTGACATACCATAACTGAAGGTTGCCGCTGCCTCTTTCTGGGCCAGTAGCTCGGAACTGAAACTCGGCGTTCCAGTTGGACACCGAAAGTCTGAAACAAAATTAGCAATAGCGAATGCCACAGCTTACGGGACATTTGAAACGTACGCATTCTCAGCCCATAGAGAGCCTCGTGTGTGACCGGGATCAAAAGGTGTAAGTATCACTTTGTTTGAAAGCTGGCAACGTCTCAGTCAGCCAGTCTGATTTTAATTGAAAAGACTTAGTCTACTAACAATCTGTGGCTGTTGGGATTCGCCCTTCAGTGTCCATCCCGGGATGTTGTTGCCATTTTCAGATATTCTAGGCCCGACAATTAGCAAGTTGATCAGCTTCTACCGGAAAGAACCTACCTGTTTCCGTATCCAAAGCTGACGCTCTCAATTATCGACTGGGCGCTGACAGCTGTCAAACAAAGGGCAAGAGATGCTGAAAGCTTCATGGCTGCAAGCTGTTGGCAGCGCGTTTGGTGATACTGATAGCGTGACCACTTTACAACATCAAAAATTGGACAAGTCCTTGGTAACTGTTACAGAAACAAGAAACAAGTTCAAGCAGAGCTACACATTCAGAACAAATCCAAAGAAGAAAGAGAGGAAGCGCGCTGAAAGATCATCACCTATGCATGAGCATGAGGCAAAGCAGGGGTTGACGATGCATCACCCGCCGGCCAATGAGCTTCTTGACAGCTTGGCCTCACGCCGCGGATGACGACGGATCACGTGATATACCAGCGCGTATTTTGTCCGTCTTCTGCAAGTGCTCTTAACCTTCAGGTACATTAGTAGTCGTCCTCCACTGCTTTTCTTCGACGGACCCTTGTAGAGTTGGTTTCTCTCCCAGCTTGACGATGCAATTTCTAGCCAATGCCTGATTTCCACCCCTCATTGGCGCAATGCGCCCTGGTTGCAGCAGCCTTCAAGGTGCTCCTCTTTCCCGCATAGTAGGTCCAATTTGTCCGCGCATGTGATACAGTCCAATACAGTTTTAACAAATGGCCCGAGTATAGCAAGTCGACCGATTTCGAGGTACATCGCAACTGGCTTGCTATTACACATTCTCTTCCTGTCCAAGAATGGTACTACGAGGTATGCAGCAAGTTGGAGGAACCGTCCGATCTTCCGCACTGATTTTGGTTCCTGGATAGAAAACGTCGGAATGGACTCTCGATTATCCTCCACTCTTTGCTGCCTTCGAATGGGTCCTCTCACAGATCGCATACTATGTGGACCCTGCCATGCTGGTTGTGAGCAACCTTAACTACGATTCATGGCAAACTATATACTTCCAACGCGCGACAGTCATCGCTACGGAGCTAGTTTTGGCATTTGCACTAAGCCGGTTGGTTACCTGGATTATGTGCATGCCTTCTACTTATTGGCACTCGCTAACAGGTTTTTTTGCATATAGATATGTCAAATCAGTTCCTCTAGCTAGCCAAAACCTTGCGCATATTGGGAGTCTCTCGATCCTTCTCTCGCCTGGCCTTCTCATTATTGATCATATTCACTTCCAGTATAATGGCTTCATGTACGGCATCATGATTCTATCGATGGTTTGGATGCGCAAGCAATCGACCATGTTGTGGGGCGGGATAGCTTTCGCAGCTCTGCTGTGTCTCAAGCATATATACCTATATCTCTCACTAGCTTGGTTCGTGTATCTGCTGAGGGCGTACTGTCTTGACCCGCGGTCCGTGTTTCGCCCTCGAATTGGGAATACGATAAAGCTTGGAGTCAGCGTGATCATTGTGTTTGCTCTAGCATTCGGACCTTTTGCGTATTGGAACCAACTGTTTCAACTAAAAGAGAGACTCTTTCCGTTCTCGCGGGGCCTTACACATGCATACTGGGCCCCAAATATATGGGCCATATATGCCTTTGCGGATCGATTGCTGATTCCTCGTATGTATCCCACGATCAGTTAAAAAATGGAAAACTAACGTATTCAAGTCGGTCCTCGTCTTGGTTTGCCTGTCAATTACGAAGCTGCCCAGAGTGTGACGCGGGGATTAGTTGGTGATGCTTTTTTTGCGGTTCTCCCGCAGGTCACGAAAGAGCAGACGTTCGGCCTGACCTTTTTTTTTCAGCTGGTATGTTTGGACCGAGTTTTTCACCGAAGTGTTGCACATGTTGACATGGCCTAGCTATCCCTCATCAAGCTTTGGTTTCGCCCAGAATGGGATATTTTCGTGGGCACAGTTACGCTGTGCGGTTATGCGTCTTTCCTCTTTGGATGGCATGTGCACGAGAAAGCCGTTCTCCTGATCATCATCCCTTTCAGCCTCATTGCACTCAAAGATCGACGGTATTTGGGCGCTTTTCGACCACTGGCAGTAGCCGGTCATGTTTCTCTATTCCCACTTCTCTTCACTGCCACCGAGTTCCCTGTGAAGACGGTGTATACGATATTCTGGTTGATTTTATTCCTGTTCGCCTTTGACCGCGTTGCGCCTGTTCCAGAGCGACCTCGCGTGTTCTTGCTGGACCGTTTCTCCTTCATGTACATCACGATCAGCATTCCGCTGATTCTCTACTGCTCGCTCCTTCACCAGATCATCTTTGGCCTGAACCGGTATGAATTCGTGCCGCTGATGTTTACGAGTTCGTATTCGGCTCTTGGGGTAGTGGGCAGCTGGGTGGGGTTCATGGTTGTGTTTTTTACCAGCTAGACTTTTTCTTGAGGTTCACCTTCTATCAATTAAGTTCTGTGAGAAATTCGTAACTGATCCTTCATAGCAGTCTTAACTGCTGGTGGATTTGTCGATGCAGTCACGACAGAACGTCTTCAAGAAATCACATTGGTTTGACTTGTTACTGTAGGCGCTCTACTTTTGCCCACAATGCAGGATGACTCTAGATAGTAGTAACCCTTTATTGTAAATAATGCCAAGTCTTTCAGGCCAGTTATCAGGTTTGACAAAATTCGCTCACATATCTGGTGGCAAATGATCAACGTGGGACAAAATTTTTAAACTAGGCTCTGAATGCTTTATGTGTGAACGGAAAGGAGATATCTGGACCTGATATATATATAGCCACTTATGACATGACTGGCTGCACTGGGCTTTTCCAGTTGGAATTGCAGCTTACCTACTCTGTAGTCAAGAGTGTATACCTTGTTACATCTTTCTTCTTTCTATCGTTTTTTTTTTTTTTGTGTCGAATATCAACACGAACCTCGGAGCTGAGTAGTGGTATCTAGTTCAGTCAATTCACTTTTTGAGTAGAAAGATTACATAAGCGCACGATCAAAATTCGCCTTTTCACGTGGTGGAGACCGGCGGATGCCCCACTGAAAGCAGCTCTTAGGCCAATGATAGTATGAGGTAAAGTTAAGCGGCGACCCGACAGTTCCATGCACTAGGCTGTAATGGGACCTAGCGTGTGGGACCGGGAGTCAAAACCCAAACAACGGCGACTCGTCACTCGGCCGCATCTCGTCAGGCGATCGACCGCGTCCTAACCTTTTTTCCTTTTTTCCCTTTGCTCTTGATCTTCGACTTTTGTCGATTCATCAACTCATTTGATGGGAGCTCGGAACAGTCGTTGGAGCCAGTGATGGTAGCTTTCGAAATGGGACCGGCATATTTTTAGCTTAATGCTATTGATAGTGCTAAAATGCGCGACTACGTCATTGAATTAGGGTTTCGACGCAGCTCTGTATAGAGTGCTTTTTAATGTGGTGAACAAAGAACCCTTTTAATCGAACAAGTAAAGTGGGACAGCGAAACAGACACTGCTGGAGTAACCTGGGAGCTTTATTGGAGCTGTATACATAAGACTCACAACCAGTTACGAATAACCATGTTGACTGGGACTCAATCGACGGAGGATTACAGATCCATAGTTGACCTTGTAGTACAAACAATTACTGCTTGACTACCTGGACCGGAAAAAGGAGAAAACGGTTATACGGTAGACCTCTGAACAGTGTTGTAGTCAATGTCATCTGAACACGGGCCATTTTGGTGAAACAGGATCATACAATTTGCCGCCCCTGTATGCTAGATAAGCCAGCTTTTATATGGCCATGGCGAGATCAGTCTATATGTACATACGCCTCTTGCATTTTTAAACTCAAGACAAGGGGCGGGGTGACTTCGTCTTCTTGAGTCATCATTCGATGCAACTTGACTCACCCGGTCAAACGATGCTAGCTTACCTTGCTGTATACTCACTTCCCATCTCCATCAGACGTAAGGTTATTGGAAAAATTACCTAAATAGGAAATAAATTGCACATATCCAATATCATACCCTCAAAACGGGTCAGAATCAAATAAAAAGGGGTCTATTGTGGAGGAATTTCAACTGTGGCGCTGTGCTTTAGCAAAACAACACTGAATGATGGGAGTGATGGATAGCCCGATGCAAGCTCCCCTAGCGGAGTTTGGAAAGCATCTGTTTGGGGAGAACGAAATCCTCTGGACCGCCTTTACTGAAGGGAGAGTGCAGCGCAAACATGATTTGCAACCCATTGGGACGGATCTAACCTCTCAGATATTTTCCAGACGAGAAAAAGGGTGCGCAACAAACTCGCTGACTGGGAGCAGAGCGGGTCCGCTTCCCCGGCGCGGCCTCGTCGTTCTTCTCCTCGTCTGGCCCAATCAGCGTGGCGCCTGGACCGGGAGCGCCCTGTAGGTTCCTTCTTGGCCTCCACCGCGCTGTCTTTCCGATGCACCGCTCGTTCTTCTTCTTCCTCCTCCTCTTTTCTTCTCACCACTACCACAACCGCCGCCAACAACCGCATTCCCTACCCTCGCCCTGGTTCGCAGCAGCCTCGTTTCTATCAACTTCGAACGCTCATACCCCGCCGCAACGACGCGTTTATTCGGACTACCTGCTTTGCCGGCGCTAAAAAAAAAAGAGGGAAGCTCAACGACAGGAGGCATTCTCGACTACGACGCGCCTTCCATCCTTTACGCCAGCCGAGCTCTTATTCCTTCTCACATCATTTGAGTCATCTCACCATAATAGCCTGTCCCCGCACGCCTGGATAAGGCGTGTTGGACGCGTAGAACAGGCAAGTTCCCACCTGTCACTGTTTAGTTGGAATACCTGGTTCTGCACTTGGATCCATCGTGCTCTCATACGCTCCATAAAATCTACAATTATCCGTATCCAGTATATTTTTCACATGAGTATACTAAACTTGTCGTTTCTCTAGAACCGAAATCTCCTGACGCGGCGCAAAGACATCTGCATGGTGGGAAGGGTTGCCGGACCTTGCATCGTTTGGGGATAATGGTATGAGATTGCTTTATTCTGGGCAAAAGCATCTGGAAAGGATGACACGGCGAGGACTGCTGGAGTTAATCATTTGCGCGGCTAGGTGTTATTCAAGAGGAAGCCCGTTCAATACCTTCCGCAACCTAAGATCGAAGATGACAGCTCCGAGGTATGCAGCCTGGCTCGTCCGACTCATAGCAATATCGTCATCTAATGCCAGATGCGTGGACTAGATATGGGTCATCCCGGAAACCAACGAGGTCTTCACTGACTACAAGTCGTTTCTAAACCGCCATGATTTTTACAATCAAAATCGCTTCATCTGTGAGATAACCGGCCACTCTGGCCTGAATTTTTTCGAAGCCTTGCGAAGCGAAGTATGCGTCCCATCCAATGCCGCTACCGTTTTCATCCAAAGTTACTAACTGCTAGCAGACTACAGAGTCTCAAGAGCTCGATAGCGCCTTTCCGGAAGCCTTAAAAGGGCCGATTTTGCGCCGGGTACAGTTTTCGACTGTCTCACGGGTTGACCATTTAGGTTTGTTCTGTAAATAATCCTTCACGAATGCGACTAACTATATATTGTAGTTGATGAGGTGTACGAAGTAAGTCGACCGGACTGTCAATATCTGACCAGAAGTTGACCCAGGTAGGAGTTCAAACAAAATTTCTATCCCGGGGAGGAGGTCGTAACCACCCTTGAGGATAACACACGGCTCCATGGAACCATACGAGACAAGATTCGTCCTGAGGGCGAGCCTTATACGAGGTACGTGGTCAAGATCGCCGACCGCCCCAACGAGGAAGCTCTGCTCGATCAGAACCATATCTCGCGCGACCGGAAGGTCTTCTCCAAACAAATGCTTCGCGCATTTATCAAGAACAATACCACTCGAGAGTCATGGAACGGAGCTCCTTGGTTGGTGAAACCGTCAATCGCCGCGGCATACATGATTGAAACAGAGGTCCCGAAGCATCTGCAGTATGGAGCCCGCGTTGCGGAGAAGAAGGCCCTCAAAAAGGCTGACCAAGACGGCCACTTTGGTTTCTTTTCATCGAAGAAGTTACCCGAACTGAAGCCGGCGACTGGGAACGTGTCAAAAACAAAGTTGACCCCTCAAGAACTAGCGAGAAATAAGGCGGAGCAGTTCATGGAATACAAACGTTCTCTTAACGGGGATCCCTCATTCCTTGTTTCCACGCAGCAGGTCGCAGGACCTCACCCGGTCAATGATGATACGGCCGAGAAGAAGTCGCTGGTTCCGGTAATCCCAGTAAAGACTGAGCCACCCCCTCCGCCCGTCATCAAGTATCCAATTGAGGATCTTGACTTGAAGCACGATCCGACACGGAAACCTCGACCGAAGCTAAAGTTTGATCTCGACCATGACCCCGACTTTGCCAATGACAAAGACCTTTTGCCGCATGAGATCAAGCCCGAGTCCGTCAGTCTCTTCCTTGAGACTTGGAACACTTTGAATGTATATTGCGAAGTCTTCCAGCTTGACTCTTTCACGTTCGATGATTTTGTCGAAGCTGTGCGTTTTTCGTCAGATGATGTCGAGTGTGAACTATTTGTGGAGCTACATTGTGCCGTTCTCAAGAAGTTGGTGAATGCTGAAAAGGACAATGATGGTGCCATCCAAGTGTCCCTCCCTGACCTTCCGCAGGCAGAATCCGATGAATCGGACTCTGAAGAGGAGGACGAGTCTGAGCCGACTCCCGAGCCAGAGCCAGTTGTTACCCGGATGACTACAAGAAGCAGCTTGGCAAAGGCCGAAGCTGCCAACTTGAAAACACAGTTGGAGAATGGCGACGACACAGACTCGGAGCCTCGCGTGCACCGAGTTACTGAACTACTGGAACGGTACGACTGGATTGATCGACTGCGGAAACGTGATTTCCGCCATGGTGGGTGGCAGGCCATTATGGCAGGGCTCTTACATCAACTGTCGATGCGACCTAAAATGGAAAAAGTTTGTGAGGAGATTCTGAAACATCTCGCTCCTTTGCATATCGAGCCTACCCAGGAAAGCGTAGCGCAACAATATAGTACGCTTGATGTCAATCTTCGCATCTCGGCGCTCCAGATCATTTGTTTGCTTAGCCTGGAGACTAAAGCGATCAGGAACTACCTCGAGGAATGCAGTAACCAGATGACTGAACATCGCAAGGAGAAAATCGAGTATCAACGGGCCCGGAAGGCAGCGTAAGTCCACGTTTATCTCTCTCTAAGCAAGGAGGCTAATTAACCGCTCGCGCAGACTCGAAGAACTGCGTAAGCTTCATGCCGAAAAGAAGGCGTTGGAGCCGGAGCCCGAAAAGGAAGGAACAGAGAAGGAAACAGATAAAGAAAAAGAAAAGGAAAATGATAAAGAAAAGGAAGAGGAAAAAGGAGTGAAAGAGGAGAAAATCTCTGCTTCCAACCCTAGTGTTGACGTAGAGATGGTAGATTCTGTAAGGTCTGAGGACGATGTTGATACAGACGAAGTGATGGATACAGAGGATGAGGGTCCGTCTTTACGCGGAGGAACGGATCGAATCCTCGAGCGCAAGCGCCGACTCGAGGCCGAGCGGGAGCGGAGAGAACAGCTGGCGAAGCAGCCCAAGGTATCGAAACAATATCAACGGATATTGAAAAAGATCGAAGACCAGGAGGCCAAGATTACAGCCTTGGAAGAAGAGATCGCGATTGTTGATAATGACCTGCGAGAGGCGGATTGCCCGAGAACGAGGTGTCTGGGCAAGGACCGGTTTTGCAACCGATACTGGTGGTTTGAACGCAACGCGATGCCTTACGAGGGCCTTCCGAACAGCTCGACAGCTGACGCCAAGTATGCCAACGGCCGTTTATGGGTGCAAGGGCCAGACGACATGGAACGCGAGGGATTTATCGATCCGCCAGAGCACGTACGAAAGAGCTATGCCAAGGAACATCGAGTGACTCCTGCGGAACGCAAGAAACATGAGGAAGGCGAAACGAGCCTCTTTAACGCCCGCCTCTGGGGTTACTACGACGAGCCCGAACAGCTAGAAGAGCTTGTTTCCTGGCTGGATACGCGCGGTATCCGCGAGATCAAATTGAGGAAAGAGCTTCAACTGCAGCGTGCTCATATTTCGAAATACATGAAGGCTCGCAAGGACTACCTCGCTCAGGCAGCGGAAAGGGTCGAGTCGGAAGAGCCTCCTGCTAAACGAATGTCCACTCGTACCAAAACGTTCGTTGATGACCGCAAGCATCGTTGTCTACGATGGCGAAACACCACGGCATTGAACGAGTTGGGCCATCTTCATGTCGACGCTGGACGTCCTACAAAGCGGATGAAGCGGGTCGCAGACGAAGTGAGAGAGGTAAAGGTTACCAGCAAACAGGGCAAACCTCTCTCTCGGCAGGGCTCGAGGTATAAATTCTAAACTTCGACATGAGTCGAGTTCGCTCTTTGCTCATCTCATATACGGTGCGATCTTCAATCTCTAATGCATTTGGAAGACCATTTTTGAGATTTTTTATGAGCCATGAGTTCCTCTGGGTATGCGGTGTCATACTTCATACTTTTTATCTTACAAATAGTGATTGTTTTTCTTTGGCCCTACATGGGTTTTGCTTGATTAGAAAGGCATCTGGCAACCGGTGTTTAGGTGGGTTGTTCAAGTTCGATTGATTATGGGAGTCGGCTAGCGACGATTTCTTTCTTTTTTCATTGTGATGTTTAGCGGATCACATACAATCCATATGCTTTGATGTACTTGGCATAGATAGCGGGTAGTTGTCCGGGTCGGTTAGCGAATTGTAGTCTCAGGCGGGAGGGACTAAAAGAAACTCATGACATATATATAGATAAAAATATATACTCAAAAACAATCCTTTGTGCCCCAACCTTGAACATGAATGGACGACTAGGACATTTTCCAGCGACGATAGCCGATACGGCGGCTTCCTCGGGAGAGGTCACGAGACTTCGGCGGGTTGCCCGCGGCTTTCCGCTGCGGCGGAACATACAAAAGCCGTTGATCCTGCCGTTTGATGCAGGTGTTGCGTCTACTTTTGATTTTGAGATATTGTATTCTTCTTTTAGCGCTTCTCCTTTAAAACATACAAATACATACAAACACATACATATCTTCGAGACCGGCGTATCGCGGTGCGGAGACAGCTTGCAACTGACAGCCGAGACACCCCGGACTTGGATCACCATAGCCGAGCCGAAACAGCCTACTTCCGAAACTCCATCATTTTGCGCCACCTCCCGCGGGACCGGCAAGAGTTTCTTGTCCCAACACACATCTTGCAACCACTGCACCGAGACTCAATCAATGAGAAGCGAGTCTTCGGACCATGTTTCAATCGCGCCGTCAACGCTCTACCATCAGGTTGTCCAGACACGACTAAGCCCGCTTGGATCTCGCGCGGACGGGCTTCCTGTCGTGGAGGCCACACCCTCACAGAACATGTCCACAGCGACTACGGCAGTAGGCCAAGCGTCGGAGGCTTCGAATGAAGTAATATCCCAGAAGCGCGTGGAGACGACGACGCTGAACGGCCGTAAGCCGGTCGATAAGCGCAGTTTCGACTATGTGTTGCGGAGTGGTCTGGCCGGAGGGATAGCCGGTTGTGCTGTAAGTTGAAAATAACTACAACGAGAACAAACTTGGTAGTGATTCTCAGTGCTGACACTTCGATTCAACAGGCGAAAACCGTTGTCGCTCCTCTTGATCGCGTCAAGATCCTGTTTCAGGCGTCGAATCCCCAATTTGCCAAGTACTCCGGTAGTTGGTCCGGATTGGCACTCGCGATTCGCGACATTAATCGCTTTGAAGGCATCCGTGGTTTATATAAGGGCCATTCAGCGACGCTACTACGTATATTCCCTTATGCTGCGATCAAATTTCTCGCATATGAACAAGTCAGGGCATTAGTCATTCCAACGAGGGATAAAGAGACGCCGTTCCGACGTTTGATTTCGGGAAGTATGGCTGGTGTGACATCCGTGTTCTTTACATATCCTCTCGAGGTGATCAGAGTTCGGTTAGCGTTCGAGACGAAACGCTCGTCTAGGTCGTCTTTCAGAACCATTTGCCGACAGATATATCACGAACAAGCCTCATCACGCCCGGTCGCCGCGGCCGCATCTGGGGGTGGCCCTTCACCAGCCGTGGCTGCTGCGCAAACAGTCTCCTCGTCGTTACAAGCTGTAACTCCTCGAAGCGGTCTTGCAAACTTTTACCGAGGATTTGTGGCAACAGTAGTGGGAATGGTTCCATATGCTGGTGTCTCGTTCCTGGTACACGATACCATAGGTGATTTACTCCGCGCACCAAGTGTCGCGGCATACACAACCATGCCAAAGTCGGCGACCCCATCACCAACCAAGGACGAACCGGGAAAGCGTCGCGTGCAGCTCACCGCCTTTGCCGAGCTCTTCTCGGGTGCAGTTTCCGGCCTCGTGGCGCAGACGTCGTCATACCCGATCGAGATCATTCGCCGGCGTATGCAGGTCGGTGGTGCTATGGGAGACGGCAAACGGCTCAACATGGCTGAGACAGCCCGGAAGATCTACCTGGAAAGGGGCTTCCGTGGTTTCTGGGTTGGCTTGACTATAGGGTATCTCAAAGTTGTGCCCATGGCCGCCACTGGCTTCTTTGTCTACGAGCGCATGAAGTGGTACTTGGGGATCTGACGAACCCTGCATTGCCAGAGAAATCCATCACATGATAGCTGACAGGGCTGCAATACATAGTCCAGATGGTGAAACGACGCTAAATAGTTGCATAGTCCGACCTGGATTCCGGCGGCCTCTCTCTCCGTTCTTGGACATTCTTACCGGCCCGAAGCAGCCTCTCTCTTTTTATATCTATGTTTGTCATAGATCAGTACACTACCCGTGGGCCCTCAGGTGTATAGACTTTACCGTTGGTCTCACAATGCCTTGCTACCAAGGTAACGGATTCGATACCCAGTCAGTGGACAACTATTCACTACTGTTTCTTATGTTGATACAATGATCCTACTTGTATTCCATGTATATACATTAAACTGAGTGACTGGCGAAACGCTTGGTTGAATGCAAATATAAGATCAATTGCTTTGTATGTCTTTGTCGAACGATCCTGTAGACCACATTTAGAAAATCTTCCCCAGTACTCGCTTCGCATTCTCGTCCATTGTGCGATTTAAATCTTCGCTGTCGTCCTTCTGCTTCACCTTGTTTTGCCTAAAAACTCGGCGTATCTCAATATCTTCTGCAGACGTCTTTGCCTTGGCCTTGTCCTCTCGCTTCTTCTTGATTCCTTCAATGACTTTGCCCTTTTCGACCCCAGAGAGGAACACCTTGTCTTCCTTGCGCGCCCGCATATCCTCAATTCTCCTCTTCGCTTCACGCTGTGATCGTTCGATCTGGACCTGCTCCATAAGATCTGCCCAGCGGAACCCTCGGAGATATTTCATATTCCAGACATCGTCGCGATACCAGCCCCGGCCACCGACCGTTGTCGCATTAAGTGTCTCCGCGCAGACTTTGGCCACTTTTTTAGACTCAAACTCCACCCAGCCGTCCGAGTACATTTTGCGTTTATTGCCGCGCCTGCCAGCGCCGCTCGTCGATGGGACAGCCGGGGTGAGGAAAATCCTGTTGATCGGACCGAAGCCGCGCTGTAAAAGGAGAGATTTAAGCGCGAATGGCTTGAGATATGGTGGCAGGGAGGAGAAATAGATCACGCCAGTCTTGTTCTTTTTCTTCTTAACCGGATTTTGTGATTTTTTGTCGAGTTTTTCGTCTCCCTTGGCATGTTTTGACGTTGAGTCTGGGTGTCCGATAGTGTCATCGCCATCGCTGTCGTCTCCCAAGTAGAATCGTGAATCGACAACGTGTTTCTTTAGATTTTCATCGTCATCACCATCGGCTTCATCCTGGCTCTCATCTGTATGCTCGTCGTGGTCATGGTCCAAGACTCTTCTCCGCTTGACCGATCGACCTTTTGATTCTTCAATTGCCTCCGAATCATATCCGCGATCGCTCTCATCACCATCGCTGCCTTCTATATCCAGAAAGTCATTTCTTTTCCGCGTCGCCATAGCTGTTGAATTCCTGTTTTGCTCAATCGTTCCTGATTTGTTGCGGTACTTGCTCATGGAACGGGCTCGAAATGGAATTTTCGAGACAATCGATGCAAACATACCACGTGACTTACAAGAGCTTATCGATAAGAAAAAAAGCCTAAAAAGCTCGCCCCTCATTTCCTAAATGGGTAATATTTTCGGCTACAATCAGAAGAAAGTTAACGTCTGCTTGAGTCTTATTTTGTGGTCAGTGATTTTGTGTTCGAACAAATACCTACATCTAAGAATGACTATTTTATTTGCGATTTTTATCACATGACATTTTTGACGTATACTAGGAAACCGGTGTAGATGTTGTTCTACCCAATACAACGCAGAAAATCAACTACTTTGATTTACTCTTCAAGCCCCATCCAAGGGTATACCACTAGATCCATAGGAAAATTGAAGAACGCCATTTAGACCAATGCAGAATAGACCTCATTATCCTCATACCATCAGATGCAAAGTGATTCTACTCTGCGTCTTCCATGTTCAGCTCGTCAAACTCATCCAGTAGTTCATCCATACTGATTTTCGGGACCTCGCCATCACTCTCATCCTCGTCCATCTCGTTTCCATCGTCGCCAGTGTCCATTTTATTACCCCTGCGATCATTGTTCGCCTTGTATAGCGCCAGTGTGCTGCGCAGTTCTTGATCTTCTTCAATGTCCCGCAGAAACATTTCAAAGTCTGCTTCCAGTCGATCCTGATCTTGTTTGCGGCCAGCCTCTTCTTCTTCGCGAGCCATACGCTTGAGCTTCCAGTTCCGTGACTTGGGCTTCTTCTTCCGGGCATAGTGCTTCCGGACGAGTATGACATCTGGTATAGCCGAACTGTAGTGGCTGCTTTCTTCAATAGCTTCAAAGTTGGGATCATTGAAATTCGTGCCAGTCAAATGATAGCCCAAGGCCGAATCGCCCACGTGGAGGATGCCTCCTAAATGTGTTCTTGTGAAATAAGTCTTGTCGTTGACTCCGAGATCTGATGCACGCGCAACGGTCACTTCAGCTAGGAAGAAACGGCCCTTGGACTCTCCAACGGGCTCTATGTCCATTATAACAAATTCCACTAGCTCTTGCACGTCGGCGAGGTTTTTGAATGGCTGTCTCCAGTACACAGGTGTAGGGACATCGGCTGTCTGGAGCGTGTTGGGGTCCAGTAAATTGATAGAATTTCCAACACGGTAGCACAGCGTTAACGGTGCGATATTACCCAGCGACCGAGCCAGCTTGATAGGCAATGCGACAAGATCATCCTTGCAAATTGGAATAAGCTCCACCGAAAATGTGATTTTATATTGCCTCGATGAGGTGTGGATATCCGTCGAAATCAGTTCCTGGGACTTCTTGACCCGTACCGGGGCGACAGACGAAAGGAAATCCACCAATTTCTCGGCATGATTCCTTTGAGCAAAGTAGAAATCTAGACCATCTTTGACTTCCTTGATGTTGATGGTGTCCCGATGAGCGCGGTGCTTCAACATCAATTGCTCGAGATACAAGAATGTCCTTTTGTGAGGGACCTTCTGGCGCACTTGGACACCTATCATAAAAGCCGGTTAGTAATGTGATTCAAAAATGCACAAAGGGATTGTAACAATACTTACAGGCTCGCCAGGAGTGATGGGTGAACGACTTGGCGCAGTCTGGGCATTGGTGTGTTGAAACTACATACTCAACCTCAAAGGTTTGCTGGAGAATAGTGCCCTGAAAAGCTTCTTGCTGAACTGTGATCTTGACCTTGACCCGCCTCGAGTGTGGCTCTGTCCATATGAAACTAGCGTCGATAATCCGCACTTTCGATAAACCCCTCAGCTTCCTGAGGCATAGAGCTAGCAGTTCTCGTGACTCGAGTGCGGCGGTGATCCAAGTATTCGGGGGTTGTAACCATCTCTATGATACATCATTAATACCCGGTGATTCTGTGTTCCGTGTCTAAACGAACCTCGCAATCGCGGCAAAAATGAAGGTTGGACTCGCGCTGAATGTCTTGGGAGATATCGACCGTAAGTTTTATGCAATCATGGCACAAAGCGCCTACGTAAGATTTAGTCTCATGCAGATTCATATCCTCCCAGTGATAGAGAACGTACCAGCAGCCGCGGTGCCATCGATGGGACTGCCACAGTTGCAGCAGAGGATACTGTGCTTTATCAGTACTGATGTTCCCGAAAATGGACCAAGGTTCAAAGACGCACGTTGCTACTGGCTGCTGCTGGGCGTGGAAATCGGAAATAGGAACTGCTTCGTCAAGATCCATCGACATCTTTGCGACGTGAATCTGATCGGTCTGTCGAAGAGAGTTGTTATTAAAAATCCAGAGTCAAGCGGGCGACTTTTGCCCCTCAATCAAGACAAATTATTTTTTGTGTTTGCATCGTTTGCACAACTTTCTGTCTAACTAGACTTGGCTTAGCGGACTTCCCCGTCCTGAGCGGAGTTCCAGAAGGCAGAAAAGCTTCAGCTCGCTGTGTCTATCAGCCAACTCTTTCTGTTGATAACTTGCTCGCAATGGCAACGGCTTTAGCTAGGAGTGCAACATGCCAAGCTTGTCGCTACAGCACTTTGCAGGTGGTTGCCGCAGTTTCTGGCCTGACAATTGCTCAAACAACTCGTTTCCCGAACAACAGACCTCCGCTTAGACGCTTTTCGACCGTTCCATATTTGCGAACAGAACAACCAAGCCACAACACAAAATCTGCGGCGGAGAGTGTGAACAAACACGCAGAGGAGCCCGCTGAAGAGCAGGCAGAATCTGTGCCGTGGTACCTTCGCGTTGAACCGCCCGCTGGAGATTCTCATCCAGTGGCTCGGAGACAAGAAATACCACCAGTTCCCGAAAATGCGCCAGCTATGTTGGAAGACTTATTAAGGCATCTCTCGATTGAAATAGGCTTAGATGACCTGACACTTCTTGATTTGCGTGGACGTAACCCTCCTCCGGCTTTAGGAGGGAATGTCATCATGATCATTGGTACTGCCCGTGGTATTAAACATCTCAATGTGTCTGCGGATCGCTTGTGTCGATGGCTGAGGTCTGCGTACAAATTGCGTCCATACGCCGATGGCCTCCTAGGCCGCAATGAACTCAAAATCAAACTTCGACGGAAAACTCGCAAGGCTCGTGTTGCTGGAAGTTCGGGGTCATCAGTGGCTAATTCAGATGACGGCATCACCACAGGCTGGATTTGTGTTAATGCCGGTCTTGTGGAAGAGCCGGGAGCTGAGACTCTCATGCGACAAGGCGTCTTCGAAGGTTTCGGCAAAGTTCAGAGTGGAACTAGGATAGTAGTGCAGATGTTCACGGAAGAAAAGAGGGCGATGATGAACCTGGAAGAACTTTGGGCTCCAAAGCGTGAACGTGGAGTAGACAGAAAACCAACAACCGAAGGAAGCCACGAAGAAGACCCAAAGGTAGTTCTTTCTGGAACCAATCACACCAATCATCATGAGTCTAACCACACACTGTTGGATCCCGTCAGGCCACCATCTAATATCTCCATTAATCAAAAAAGAGGTTATGCAACTAGCTCCATACATCGACAGAACGGAGAGACAATGAGAGCGCAAGAGCTTTACGACTATCTCACGAAGGAGGAAAACTTATTCCAGACCAGCTGGTACAATCTCGGAACAGGTCCACTTGATCGTGATACCACACCTTTACTTCGGAGAAGCCATGAATTCGTCAAAGATTCTTGGGTTGAAAGGTCATTGCTTCGTCTTATTCTGGCTGCTGCTGGTGTGACACTTCGCCATCCCGCATATACCAAGGAACATTTGTGGTCTGTATATCTGGAGTACACTGCTTCGGGATTCGAGCTGCCGGAACCATATGGTCTCGAGGTTGCAAGATCGTTTGTTGTGCCACGAACAGCTGACCCAAGACATGTGCCATCGTCCACTCGGGAGGCTGATGTCGAACATGCGCTTCGGGTTTTGGACTATATGTCGCTTGAGGGCTCACTGCAGCTGGATCTGGACCTTTTTGTCATACTATATAAAGCATTGATCATGTTGTCAGTAGATCAGCATCCTGATACTACGCAGCAGAAATCCATACGCATTCGGGATGCCATGGATAAATTCCCCGAGGAATTAAAAGTCCATGGGGGATCGGCTTGGGACATGATGAGACTCCGGCTAGAGTCCAAAGATATGGAAGGGTTTTGGCAGATTTGGCACACCATTCCCTTCGCCAAAGGGTCGAGGACGCACGATGACTACGAAGTTCTGTTTCGATCGATAGCTTCGGGCGGTGATCCTGCTAGTGCCCGTGAGAGTTTGGCGACTTGGATACCTATGATGCTCCGAGAAAAACCGCCGATCGAGCCACAGGATAGCCTTCTCGAGGCGATTGCGTCGTGCGTAAAAACCGCAGGCTACGATACTCTCGAGTTTACTCCGGAAATGAGATCCTCGTATTGGGCAAAACTACGTCCAACTATACAGTCGTACTTGGAGAAACTGTCTACGAACGCCACTGGGAAGTTCTATCCGGCACAAGAAGATCCATCCCCTAGGGCGTGAAGGACCGTGTACAATTTTGGAATTACAATGTATTTATAGCACCGTGTATTTATACTACTCTTATTCTATTTCAACGACGATATCCCAGATACATGTACTGTCTGAAATACAGGCAGTGGAGTATATTTCGACCTAGCATGCGTGTAAGCATTGAACCACCACTGTTTGTGTGAAATAAATGATCTTGATCTTAAGCTCGTGGTGGTGTTGGAGTTGAGCATCGGCATTGGTGGGTCGGGGCGTTGGACCTCGGCTCAGTGACAGCCATCCATCGACTTCCTGTTGATCCGGATTCCGCAATGTTCAGGCGCGTCAACGGCATCAATCGCTTTCACTGAGAATCCGCTAGCTTGGGGTCCTGGAGATCAAACTAACTCGTTCATGAATGAGGATGTAGTTGGAGTGTTCGATCACTTGACCCGTCAAAATGGAGTACATGTCCGGTGTGCAAAGCGACCTGGATGACTTGAAGCCTTCGCTCTTCGGTAAGCCAGCGTGCCTATCCAAGCACCATTACATTCACAGAATCGAGATACTAAACATTTGACTTGACAGAGCTGCTTGCTGAGGAACAGCTTTCATCTCTTCTGCCCCCCTCGATCCGCTACCTCCTAGCAGTCGCGACGCACCGACACCCTCGGTATTTGCTCCGCGTGCTAAACAACTTTGACGAGCTCTATGCGCTATTGTCGCTCTTGGTGGAACGGTATTATCTGCGAACATTCGGAGGCTCATTTACAGAAAACTTCTATTCTCTCAAACGCGAGCGAGTGGCATACACAAAGAATGGAGAGATTCCTCGTGCCCAGATGGGCGCCGCAGCTCCCGTACGCGAAAGCCTCCGGCTGCGCACCGCCGATGTATGGAAGAACTTGGCCGTCATGGTCGGGCTTCCGTATCTGAAGCGTAAGCTTGACGAAAGTTACGATATTCACATTGCGCCTCATGCGTCGTCACTGCTGGGCGGACCGCGGTATAATCCCCGTGATGAGCTTCCGGCAAACCCGACAATCAAGCAACGCTTGATGTTTTACTACAAGTGGTTCTTGCGAAATGTATACCCGTCAGTGAACGCGGCATACTACTTCTCCATTCTGGCTTTCAACCTTGCATACCTCTTCGATAACACCAAGTACTCGTCGCCGTTCCTATGGTTGATCGGCACTCGCATTCGCCGACTTGGTCCAGCCGACCATCGCGCTATTGCAGGCATACTCGAAGCAAAGCCTGGTGGAAATAGCGGCGATACTCGCCAGCATCAACGCCCTGGGTCGTCTTTGCTTGGGATGCTGAGCCCGCAGAACATCTACCCACAAATGCTATCGTCGCTACGATACTTTTTGCCTGTGTCTATCTTTGCACTCAAGTTCCTTGAGTGGTGGCATGCCAGCGACTTTTCTCGCCAGCTCGCCCGCAAGGCTACCGAGAATCTAGATCTACCAGCTCCAGTCGTCACAGGAATGACAGACCCTCTCCAAAAAAAGGCGAATACATCGTCCTCCCCCCAGTCCACGTCTCCACCAACATCGCAACTGAAATCTGCCTTAAAGAAAGCCTCTCCTCACCACCAACCACCCATCTCATCAACATCCTACCTGCCCATATTCACCGTGCCACTCCCATCCTCCGAGTCAGGCAATGCAAGTGCATGCCCCATCTGCCTGAACCCACTCACCAACCCGACCGCATGTCAAACCGGCTACGTGTTCTGCTACAGCTGTGTATTCCACTGGCTAAACGGCGACCACGAACGCCAAATCGACTTTATGAACGGGGTCGACGGCGGCGCAGCCTGGGATGACGAGGGAACTGGCGCGGCAGCAGCAAACGACAGGGACGAAAAGGATGCCTCTGATCGCCGAGACGAGTCAACAGATGAATCTGCTGCCGCCAAGGCCCATCGGAGCAGAGAAGGACGGTGGGAAAGTGGCCGGGGACGATGCCCCGTTACTGGAAGGAGAGTGCTTGGGGGCACGGATTGTCTGCGGAGGGTTCTAGTTTAGAGTTGTATTAATCATAATAATCTTGAACATGGGATTAAAAATATTTAATTGAACCTATTCCAAGGCCATTATAAGTGTGGATTTGTCAGTGCGTGTGCTGACGTCTTTAGGGGTTACATGTACACGAGTTGTCAATATGGCATTTTACCTCATCATAAGGGGAGAAAGTACATACACTGACGCAATTACCCAGGCAATCGTAATATCAGCGTACCCGGGCTATCTTTGATCATTATAATTATCTATGCTAATGCGATATCTATGAAACATATGTCCATAACAATGCCAACAAAGCACTGGCCAAAGACGATCATGAAGAAACTGCATACGGCGTGTCGTCCTCGAAGATCAGATGAGGGCGCTCCGCGGCAACTTTGAGGATGGTCTGCGCAAAGAGCGAGTTGGCCCAGGAGAACCATGGCCGTGTGTAGTCGGTTATATTGTTAACATTGATCGACTCGTGAACCAGGCCAAGCCGACTCGAGTTGACCACGGCGTTAATCGCGTCTAAGATCTCGTCGTCGTCATTGCTGGTCTGTGCCTGGACCAAGCGAGACATCGGCCAGGCGGCGGTAAGGCCAACTTGAGATTGCGTTAGAGTTACATCCTATCGTAGTTATAAGGGGTAGATGCGACTCACCATGCGGACCACCAATCCCTTCAAAAGCCGAGCCACTCAGGTAGTAGGGGTTCCCGTTAGCATTCAAAATCATCTTGCGCGTGTTTTGATAGACGGGATCATCAGCTTCGACGAACTCCAGATAAGGCAGAGACAGCAACGAAGGGATGTTGGCGTCATCCATGAAGACATGTGAGCCATATCCGTCAACCTCGAAAGCATACACCTTGCCGTAAGTCGGATGATTGACAACGCCGTGCTTTAAGACGGCTTCACGAAGGTTTTTGGCCCGGATGCGCAGGTCATTGATAAGGTTCACGTCTCCGTCAGCCGCTTGGATGGCGTCGGCAGTCTTACCTAGCTGAACAGCCATCATAGCATTGGGTGGGATGAAGAATCCAAGGATGGTTGCATCGTCACTAGGTCGGAATGCACTGCGGACCAAGCCGGTGTTTTTGTTGAGAGGGTTACCGACACCCGATAAGGTCAGGGTTTCTGTACCTAGGGTCGTTTGGCGTTGGAAAGTGTACACGTTGCTGACGAACTGGCCGTCAGCGTCAAAAGTCGGCTGCGACTCGGCATCCAGCACCTCTAAGACGGTGTTCATCGCCTTGTACCATCGCTCAGTCAAGTATTCGGTCGACCCCGTCGAGTTGTAAAACTGGTTACCCAGGGATAGGAACGCTGCCAGGGAGTCGAGCTCGTACTTGCACTCAAACACCACGGAGGGGTCGTATGCAGGATGAACGGTATCCTTCTGTGTACTGGGTGTAGCCTTAAGACCGCTGGGGGGCGGCGGCTGGAAGGCATTGCAATATGGCGACTGGATGACAAACTCGGCCTGGGTGTGGATGGCACCGAGGATGAGCTGGTAGATGTTCTCGTCTGTCTTTGCAAGTGGCTGGTATGGCTCCAGCTGGTTGGTGCTGTCACGCAGCCATTCCGCCGTGATATCGCCGGTCACGATGAACGATTGGGCACCGTCCCAGGACTCGGAGACGTTGCGCTTGAAGAAACTGTTACGCTTCATCTTGGTGGGTTTTGTGCCATTGACGTGCCAGGCAACGGTGGTGTCCAGAGTGTTTGGGAGCGCATTGGTGAACAGCTGCGCGAGGTCCTTGTCCACCAGCCGGGACGTCACGTCAGAAATAACTTTCTCGACGGACTGCGAAGAGAACGTGCGGCACTCTGGCGCAGGGCGCTGATAGGGAAGCTTCAACGGGCCATCGCTGTAAGGGGCACTGACAGAGGACAATATCAGACGGGCTCGATTTTTGTAGCGAAGTAATCGGGCCCCGACTTACTGCGGCACTTGAGAATAATCCAAATAATCAGGACATGCACGGCGGAGCAGAGCTGGGTCATCGCGAGGCTGTTTCGCCATGCATTGGCTCGCAAGGAGAGCCAGCGCAACGGCGGCCGGGGTTGAAGCAGAAGAAACCATGGCGATGCGGGGGTGTTTGCGGTGGTGAGCGCAGCGCCCCTAGGAAGGAGCTAAAGCAATCCTTATATAGAAGGAGACTGCTGACCTCAGGCTACTCACACTAGAGCTTGAGCAAGTTAAAAGCACCAGGCTGACTGGCTGGCATTGTTAGTCAACTAATCAGTCCCGGCATGTTTAACGTTTGTTGTTGTTGGTTAGACGGATGCGGGCGTGAGGAGAAGCTGGGGTAAATTAGGCACTAAAACATTTGAAGACAGGGCGCATCCGGAAATCGACCGACAACAATTTCCCATAGTCAGCCACGAACAAGTCAGGTGAAAAAAAGCTTCGCGATCGCATTGTTTGCATTGTTCCTCTGGCCGCCTGGATTGGGTCTTCCCCGGACGCCTGGCCCAAGCAAGTAAACAGAGTGCTGATCATCGTGCGCGATGCAACACTGTTACCTCTCTAGACGCTCTAGTATGGTCTAGCTGGCGCTGCCGTTACGTTGCTTGTGGAGACGTCGTCTTTACCTCGATACTTCGAAGGAAGTCGGACAAGTTTCCATGATCTGAACCCTAATTGTACTTGATGAGATTTCGAGTTGATTGCTTCATGTTCTATTTTACCGACCCTGGGCAGAGTCCGAATAGTGATAGCCTTCGAGACGATTCCGTCAGAGGAAGTACATCGGAGAATGGACTTGGAAGAATAAAGAACTGGCCATTCACAACGATTGTATTATTGCTGGAGTTGCTATTTCTTCGAAAAGAATGACATGATGTTGCCTTGCCCGGTTTTCTTGCCCTTCGACCCCGCCGAGCTCAAGGCAGGCTTTTTCTTTGGCGGTGGTGCTGGCTCGTCTTCAGAGAATGATTCCCAAACAGGCTCCTCGACCGTGACTGCGTCTGTTAGCAAATCCGAGCCGAAGAAACTATCGGGTTTGAATGTACACACCAAGGTAACCCTCCTCGTCCTTCTTCGTTTTCTTCTTCATGACTTTTCGCTTGCCTCTACGACGCCCGTTCGAAACCGTGACTTCTTCCTTGGGTTCTTCAGGTTCAGGTTCAGCTTTGGGTTCGGGTTCGGGTTCCGGCTCAGGTTCCGGCTCAGGTTCCGGCTCAGGTTCCTGTTCCTCTGCTGACTCGGCGGATGCATCGGGCATTTCTTCATCTATACTAGAGTTAGCATGTTATTGACAGGGTGATCGACGTGATCTACCATCGTCTTCCATCATTTGCCTCAATTTTGCTTCCCGGTCCTTGCGTGACTCGCGCATCGACGTGCTTTTGTTTTCTCTGCTGTTGGTGAAAACATCTCCATCTTCTCCCTCATCCGCATCATCGCCACCGAATATCCCTACAGAATTAGCTTGGGTATGTGCAACGTGATAGTAAGCCATACCACTCGTGGAGTTACCATTTCTTATCTGTACAATGCTTTAGTAATCCGCTAGAATGGCACGAGAAATTCTCGGGAGGCAGCTTACCGCTTCGGTGGAATCTGTCTTAGCCTTGGGCTTTGACTTGGCGAATGATGAGAACAAGTCACCTTTCTTTCTCTGTGCCCGTGGCTGATCTACTGACTTTTCCTCACTCTTCTGCTGAGGCGGCGGCTTAGAGGTGGTTTCCTGATCGCTGTCGTCCTTTTGCGGCGGTTTTTGTGTAGTAGCAGTGCCTGGCTTTGGGGCTGATGGGACAGCTGCCGGAGGCGGTGGTCTAGTCCCTTTACGCCGCTTGACATGCTCATTTTGTATCATCCCCCAACGTTTCCCATGTTCCAGAGGATCTTCGTGTCTGTAGGAGGAAAGGATCTCTCGGCTCACGTCTAGCAAAGCGTTCAAGTCCTGCAGAGTATTTGACTGCACACTATAAACGTGAATCATTGAAATAGATTCAAAACCGGCTTTCGCTTCTGTGATTCATGTCACTATTTTATGCCTTTAACTAACTTCTTTTTCTGTAATCGTACCTTCAAGGTCCTCTTCCCTGGCGAGGACAAATGTCGTTACTGGAGTCTGCTGCTCTGCCTCATCTGGTTGCGGCATGGAGCTCATGTAAGGACTGCTTTTCATCGGCACATCTTCATCATTCGATGAGATGCCATTCTCAGTCGGCTTTGGTTTCGCTGCCTGAACCCCGCTGATAAGATATGTTGCTGACACGCTGTTTATCCGCTTCGCATTTTCGATTCGGTGGAAATCGAAGAGCATCCTAGCTCTACGTTAGGATGTAAATCAGTCAGATAGTCCGGAGAACTTCGCCTACTGCTTGGCAAGGTTGCTATGGACTTTCAGAGCCCGACTGAGCAATCGGTACGTGACCTATAGAGCAGGATGAGTTTCACCAAACTCCTGTTGGGACTATATGGAATTCGTACAATGCGCTTGTCATTGAGCACATTCTCGGCTAAATATCGCTTATAGTCCGCCGCCATGATGCTTGCTACCATTTTGTTGTTGGATAATAAGGAAAAAGATGATGTTCTAGTCTAGGAGGGAAACGCGTGGGAGCACTTAACGCGTCGGCGGGTCAGGCTTGGCATTTGATCGAACGAGCTGAGGTGAGAGCGCTGCGTCGTCACTCTTTTGCCCTGTGCATTATAGTCTGCGCTCGTCGCGAGCGTCCTCCAAAGGTGTTCCGCCTTTTAACCTGACTCTGCCAGGCAGCTCATAACTGGAAAGTTATCTGCTACTGAATTGACTGCAAAGCATAGTGCGCATGCGCGATCATGGATCAAGCCTTCGATGACATACCGGACTCGACGGATTGGCTCAACACACCAGTATCTGGCGTTGCTCCGGTTGAATCTGCCCTGCGCTGTCAAGTCTGCAAAGACTTTTTCGATAACCCTGTGATAACGTCCTGCTCGCACACGTTTTGTTCGCTTTGCATTCGACGGTGTCTCAGCGCAGAAGGCAGATGCCCGGCCTGCCGTTCGTCAGACCAGGAGCTCAAGCTTCGGCGCAATTGGGCAGTTCAGGAACTGGTCGACACCTTCAGAAAAGTCCGAAGTGACCTTTTGAAACTCGCGCGAGCGAGCGTTATACCGGATACTGAGGATGTCGATGTGTTGCAGCCGTCGACAAAAAAGCGACGTCTGGATGATACTGCGGATGATCATAGCGCACCATCGCAACGAGAAATAAGACGAACAAGGTCGCAGACTAAAGTTCCTGAGATAGAACCAACAGCGCAAATATCTGTGGAGGAGGATCCAAAAGATGCCGATTTCGTACCAGGTACGCAAGTCAACTTCATTCCCTCCGAGCTTTCCACCTGTGTTAGGTCGAATCTGACAATGCCCTCTAGATGATGGTCTTGTTGCGTGTCCTATATGCAATCGTCGGATGAAGGAAGAAAGTGTGTTCAATCATGTGGGTGTATGCAAAGGACCGGTACGAGAAACAGGAGAGTCTCGGACTTCTCTGTAAGTTTCGTGAACATCCGAGAGCTTTCTACCTGCCGTGACTGACAATTTATATACAGCACTCCGCAACACCCCTTTCAAAGTCACAATAGCCAGCGACAGCAACAACAGAATACAAAACATCCGGAGCGCTTACCCGTGATTAACTACTCGCTACTCAAAGAAAACGCTTTCCGCAAGAAATTGAAAGAGCTTGGGATTCCAGACTGGGGCCCACGACCTCTTTTACAACGACGTCATACAGAGTGGATGAATCTGTGGAACGCAAATTGCGATGCCAAACTCCCTAAGACCAAGAGAGAACTCCTGCGAGACCTGGAAATATGGGAAAGGACCCAAGGCGGTTTGGCGCCCACTTCGGGCATCTTGTCTGGTTCAAATTCTATTATGGCCAAGAACTTCGACGCAGACGCGTGGTCAGCGAACCATGATAATGACTTTAGGCGACTCATCGAAGATGCCAGGAAAAAGAAAGATGCCCAGTTGCGTAGCAAAGAGCCAGAAATCACTACACAAGAAGCTGAAAACAAACATAAAGACGTTGTTTCTCCACCAAGTACCAGCCAAAGGCGGGTGGTTACTCCCTTGCTAATTGAAACGCCTATACATCCTGGAGACCTAATAGGACCGTATAATGCGCAATCAGATAGCAACATCTCGACTCAGGATGGAACAAGCATGACTGAATCACACAACGGTAGCGGCGGAGGTGTATCAGACCCATCTCGTGCACCATCTAGCTGAACATCAACACTGTACATATTGAACGTGGATATCTCGACGATCATGATACATAGACGAATCATGGCGCACGTGAAGTGCATACATGGCAAATCTATTGAGAGCTTGGTTTTAATGAGTCAATAGCAGACGCGTAGTTCATTGCGCTGGGATAGGCTGCTCCTCTTTCTCTTTACTTTTCCTCTCTTCTAATGACATATTCGACATCTTCCCGATACTCTCCGCCAAAAGCGAATCTTCTCCCGAGTCCACAGTGATCTGCTGGGGTTCCGCTAGCTTGTGCGCTGTTTCTTCTGCGGCTTGTTTCGCGCGGTCAAGCTGTGCCAGCCGTTCTCGCGTGTTCTCTGCCTCTTTTTCCTCCTTCTCCCGCTCTTCCTGCCGCTCTAGCGCCTCCAGTTCGTCGTCAATTTCACCCTCGTCAATGACAGGACCAGCCTCGTTGATGATAGTGCCGACTTCGTCAACCTTGGACATTTCCTCGCGCAGACTGTCAACTACATTCTCCACAGTTTCGACGCCACCTGTCTGTGCATGGAGACTACGTAAGACACCGGTGCTGGCCTGCATGACGCGGACAATGTCTACTTGGCTGGCAGCCTGCTCAATCTTATTGTAGACATCTTCCAGCTGATGTAGAGTGTCTGAGCGTTGCTTCAAGTTGTGTTCGGCAATTTTCTTCGATTTGAGAGCCGAAAGAGCAGAGACGCGGTTCTTGTTACCGAGCGAGGTTTTTGCGCTAGAATCTAGTTCGTTTATTTTTTGTTCCAGCCGTGATATCTGTTCAGTCAGGTTGGAGATCAGTGTCTTGATCGATGCAATAGTCGAATCTTCGTGTGTAATCGGTGACCTGTCACCGGCCCCGTGAAATTTGATAGTCTGTTGATTTAGAGTCAGTATCTTATACTTGAAGGGTCGAGCCGCGAGGGTTACCTTTCCATCGTACGCAATTGCGGCAATATCCCGAGAGAGATATATCAGTAATATCTCAATATCATTATTAGATAACTCAGCATCTTTGCCCAACACCCCTTTGAACGTCTCTCTGAATTTCTCCTTGGAGTAAACCCGGTCCAACGAAGATGAACCATGACTCAATGCCAAATCAACCACGCGCTTTGATGTTTCCTACAGCAGTAATCAGACTACCGCTCGGCATACCTAAGCGAACATGCATACCTGAAGGTTATCCACGAGAACCAGCATGTGGTCACCCAGATCCGTACTAGAGCCCACCAAAACGCCTTTAAGCTGCTTCAACCCCCAGTCCATGACATTCCATGGGCTTAGAACTCCAGGATGAAGCCTCCACCAACTTGCATTCAGGCGGAATGAATTAGACTTATAAAGCTCCTGCGGGACCATGCTTCTTCTTCTGATAGCTTCATTCTATACGACCAGTAGGAAAAATATAGTTAGCATTTCCAAACCCTATCCCAAGTCGCGGAACCTATCTTACAAAAACGCTGGCTAAAGCAACAGGTCGACCGAATTCCGGAATCTCTAATTCACGCAAGAGATTATCGTCAGTGATGAGTGTTAGGATATTCTTTTTCTGGCTGCTGCCCGATGCTACACGGCCAGCCAAAGCAGCATTCGCAAGCGCTCGTTGCCATGCTGCCACGTTCACTACATATCCATCCGGGTTCGTGTCTTTCTGAAGTGAAAAATCAGAGTATAGGGACGGAAGACGATTTCTTAATAATGTTAGCAAAGAATATACTTCGGATATTTATGGGTCGGCACCTTCTGAAGGCATCTTCGTGGGAGAGGATGTAATCTATTAGGTCGCCCATGGCAACACTAGTCAGTGGTCTTGTCCTCTTGCTGTTATATCAAACAAGTAGCATGTTTCAGTCAGAGTGCGTTGAAGTAATCAGCATAAATCAAGGAGAGTTTCCGCTCAGCATCGTATCCCAACGCCTCCACTAGCTCATGCGTTAACAAAGGCTGAAGCGATCTTGATTGTTTGCTTTTCTTGACGACATCAATCACTCTCACCGCCTTTGGTTCCGCTCGGCAAAACCATCGACGCGATAATCCTATTGAGGAATAGCGTATTCCTTATCACGGAATGTACTCCGCAGAAGGGAAGCGGTTATAGTTGTCTGTTCCGCCCAGATAACATTGAAACTGAACAATAGTTGGCAAAAAGTTGCTATCTAACCCAGATAGTATCGCCGGGCTCCGTGTCTTCAGTTAACTTAATGTATTATTGTATATGCCAGGGGCACGTATTGCGGCCTTCGGTCTAGATGGCAAACTAATAAAAAATGAAAGTGGGTATTTCATTACTTGCAGATTGCCATCATTTCTTCGACTCTTGGTATAACCAGAAACTTGTAAAGAGATCTCTCTTAGCTGGATTCTTGACTAACCCAACGAAAATCCGCCAAAGTTTGCGCAATTTTCAAGTGTAATCTACTTGAAGAGAATCTTAGCTAGATTGATAAGTTTGGTGACGTATTGGAAACATCAACACGTAGGTGCCGTAAAAGTCATGAGACGGATAGTCGTGGAGGGTTTAGTACTGGATGAATCAGATGCAGCAATCAGCGTCAACATTGACACATGTGCATGTAATGGAAGGTTACTGATTCAAGTCTATTATATTCTCCTGCTGCACTTCCGGTAACACATTTAGCACACGTGCAATTACAATCACCGATCTGGTGGCTGCATGACCAAGCCATTAGTCCGGTCCTGGTCAGAACGTTGAGATTTGAGGCATTACAATATTCAGGTTCGCGTTGACATACACGTGGTCCATGTCAGCTGCGACAAGAAGCCCGCAGAACAACTGGTAAGTAGATAATGGTTGCAGACTGAGAGTTTCTCCAAGACTCCCGAGTGGCAGTAGACACGCTACAACAAACCCGTATATGCTAATGATCTCTATATATATGACATGCATGGATAACCCTTAGGACGCCTGTCAACTAATTCAATCGTCTATTCAAAATCATCATCCGGTGTCTTGGTGCTCTCCCCTTGGTGCTTGCCCGGGCTGAGAGGTCCGTTATCAAGCGGAGAAGAAGTGACAATAATCGATCGACGATTAGCCCTTGTGTCCAGCTTCTCGCTTGTTTCCTCAGTCCCTAGCTGTCCTGCTACTATAGTCTCGTCGCTGGTGTCCACCCCCTTTGACTCGAGAAATTCAACCTTGACGGCGTGCTTTAGGTTCTCAATGAATGCTTGCATATCCGCCATTGGGAAGACGCCCTCTTGGTGTAAAACTTGGGCGTAGAGCCGGTCCGCGTCTTCCAGACACGTTGAGGCAAGGGCAGGCTTGCCTAATTTGAGCCAGGACTCACCCGCAAGTATGCTCCACATCGCTGCTTTTCTGCGGCGAGCTCCCCATCTAGCACCTCCCGTGCTGGTTTTTGATGCGTAACAGGCTGAAACCCTTTCTGTTAACAGAGCCTGGCCAATTGGACCAGCCAGACCTAGCTCCATAGCGCGCATTGCCCACCTGGCTGCTCCCTCGGTGGCTGAACCGCCTCTGGACTTTAGGAGTTCAACTGACAGTGCAAGACAGCGCAACGTGTTGACAGCATCCGAGCATCTTGTGAGGTACGAATAACAGGCTGTGTCAATCATCTGATCAATCCCTTCGACTTTGCTCTTGGCTGCGGAGGACAGAGGGTTCAACAGTGTGCTGATTGCACACATTTCGTGCGCCCCCGCATGGTATTTCCACGCTTTGTCATTAGAGTAATCTGATCGAACAAGATCATATGTGGACGCAGCTAGTTTGTAATCCCGCAACATAAACGCAAAGTCTCCTAGCTTTCGCAAAAGAGCCTCTGGAACGTCGGGCCGATAAAATCCTCGAGACGTATCGTAATTACCGGTCATGCCTCCGGACGAGCCCGAGGAGCCTGATTTGGAGCTAGTCCCGAAACCAGTCCATCTTCGTGACATGGACATGAATCGTCCACTAAGTCCTTTCCGCTTGGACGCCACCTGATCATTCCATAATGCAACTTTGTTTTCCATGAACGGAACAACAGACTGGACAACCAGCTCGCGAACGAGAGTTTTAATAGCAGTGACATCACTCTCGAAAAGATGGGCGGTCTCAGTGCCGAGGTCAATCAAAGCACCTGGTAATCTTCGGTTAACAAACGACAACAAATTATTCATAGTGATACCCTTACTAGCTTCGTGCATCTTCGAGAGATCCTCCTCTGGTGACAGCCACTCGCACTGAGGAACCTCGGTGCTGTCGTCATCGGTTACAACACACTGATCGCTTCGTAATCTCAGTAGATGACAGTGTAGTCCGAAGTGACGTTTCATTTGGTCGTAAAGCCTAGTGGACTCGGCAATGTCATCCCGGTCCTCGTCATGGACAAGTACATAATATCGAAGAAACTCAGTGTGAACATAAGAAGGCGGCGCTGTGCTGCCTTGGCTTGTCTGAGTATAAAGCTGCCGAAGCGACTCGAGTGGGGTCTTGTTGCGCGAACTAATTGCGATGACACAAGCGACGGGGTGAAAGAATGTTTCATGCGGAGTGGGTGTATCAACTGACAACAACCGACGGAGAAGTAGTTGATAAAAGGGTGAGGATATAGATGTATTGCCCAATGGATGCGACCACCTGCTCGTTGCATCATCTGGTGAGTCCAACTTTCTTTGAAGGACCTCTTCAAGCTGGACGAGGGGAGACGCCGGCGCGGTCGCGGGATCGTTCTGAATCTTTCTCTGCGGAGATAATTCGACAAACCGGATGCTAAAGTCATCCCATCCACGACTGGACCCAACACTGTCGCGCACGACGACTTTCCCCGTGACATTCTCACCGAAAGGCCGCACCAGTTCTCGAAAGCCACCTTTAAAGCCTTTCTGCCTCACCAACTCCTCCGTGTCATCCGAAGCAAAAATAGCAACCGATGGGCAAAACGAGCGTATAATCAGTGAGCGAATGCTGTCCGACACATCCGGAATGCTGCCCAATGGCGATCCGATCGACGCTCTATTGGGGAGGGAGAGCGAAGCTGACAACCGGCTGCTGGGGGAAGCTGAGCGAGATGGTGACTCATTTCGATACGGTAGCTGTGCAGTGGATGACGCTATAGACGAGGAATCTCGCAGGTCTGCGCTGAAAGGGCGCGGCGACTGGATGGCGTCGGCCGAGTACGTCGACTTGGGGACGACAATGGGGGCTCCTGAGAAAGATGGCGGAGGCTTGACCGGGGCTGCATCTTCGGGCGATGTCATGGACGACTCAAAAATGCCGTAATTGAGGGCGAAAAGAGAGGCCGAGTAGATCTGGCTGCATTTATGGGCTGGGAGCGAGGTAAGGCGGTTGCGTGGTAGTTAGCGGGGCGACATTTAGGGAGCAGCGAGTGAACCGGAGGGAGATGTTCGATGAGACTAGATATCGGTGCTAGAAGGCGGGAAGCGGCAGCCTTATGTATGCAATGCGGGCGTGCTCCTTCCTCCGTTCCAGTACCAGCCCGCGCTTTCCTTACATCCCACACCTTATTGTTAAAGCTCTGTGCATATAAAAATATACCTGAAAATCCCACACCATTGACCCTTGATCCAGAGTATATCGCACTCGACTCGGCTAGGCTTACCTGAAGAAACAAAATCAATTGAAGCTTTTGTTCTGTGCTATCCCGGGCTAGCTGTTACGTCGACTCATCCAGATTTTTGTCGTACCGCGGTCCCGCAACACCACAGCCTAGCATTCCTGTGAGTCATGGTGCATTGTCAGCCTCACCGATGCTGAAGGCTTGGTCGCCCTTGATCCTGTTCAAAAACAACATCAAACTCTCTCGAAAAGTCGCCTGTTATAAATACTGCCAGCTCTCCGCCAGCAAAGCGGTATATGGCGGTGGTTTGACGCCAGCGTTGCATGCTCGACCCCTCACTCCTTTCATGCCGGTTCACAAGGTCGAAGAAGACGGCCTTCAACGTGCCAACAAGAGGCGGCGCATTTCTACGTCCGGTTCGCAGCGAGCCAGTATGGCAGTCCAGACCGAAAGGATTCAACAGCCCCTTCCTCAAATCGAGCTCACCCCACTTGAGCAACTCATTGAACGACTGCTTCTTGACGTGAAGGACTATATAGAACATAAGAATGTGCAGACGGGTCAAGATGCGCAGCCAGAGATGGTGCTTCGTTTTACTGGTGGCTGGGTGCGAGACAAACTGCTGGGTGTCGAGAGCCATGATATTGACGTTGCGATCAGTACAATGACTGGTTTCCAGTTTGGGACTTTTCTGAAAGAATATTTGGATGATCCGGAGAACTTGGCGAAATACAAAGGCAGTGGCAATCCTGCACTTAATGATGAAGAGATTGTCAAAGTTCACAAGATCGACGCCAACCCGGAGAAGTCCAAGCACCTGGAGACGGTGACCACTAGACTCTTTGGATTGGATATCGACTTGGTGAATCTGCGAAAGGAAACATATACAGATGATAGTCGAAACCCGCAGATGGAATTCGGAACAGCCGAAGAAGATGCTTCACGCCGCGACGCAACCGTTAATGCAATGTTTTACAACCTCAACACGTCGACTCTTGAGGATCTGACCCACCGGGGTCTGCAGGATTTGAAGCAGAAGCTTATCAGAACACCGCTGGCAGCATACCAAACTTTCAAAGATGACCCTCTACGCATCCTCCGTCTCATCCGATTCGCGAGCCGACTAGGCTACCGTATCGACGATGACTCGAAACAAGCTATGCAGAATGAGACTATCAGGGATGCACTTAAGCTGAAAATTAGCAAGGAGCGCGTGGGGACAGAGGTAGAGAAGATGCTGAAGGGTAAGCTGTCATTGATTTGATGTCGTACCTTACTCACTATATTTGTATAGGACCCGACCCTAGGGCTGCACTGGAACACATTGACACACTTTCTCTTTATTCCACCATATTCGCCAATATTAAGGACGAAGTGCAAGCTGATACCAGCACCTGGTCGCTTGTTTACAATGGGTTCGACAGGATAGCTCATCCTGGTGAGGACGAAGATGATGTCTCTCAACAAATCAAATATCTAAATGAAGTCCTTCTTCGCAATGAAACTGATACATACCATGCATGGATTGTCGCTGCCTTTGCTCCTTGGGCTGTGATCCCCGATCGTACGATGACATCGAAGTCAGAAAAACCGCAAGCGATTGCACGCGCAGCAGAGGTGGCTAGAGACAATCTACGCTCTGACAACAAAACCTTCACCATCCTGAAGCAGTCTGTTTCATCTTTCAAGGACCTTCAGTCGCTCAAAGATAGTTTGATCGCGGGAAAAATACCAAGAACGGAACCAGAGATTCGACAACACGTTGGCTTGAAAATACGGTCCTGGAAGAAGGACTGGCGACTGGTTACTGTGATGGCGTTGCTCCAGGAGCTTATGGCGGGTGCCGAATTTACTAAAGGTGACCTACATATTCTGCACGTTCTGTACATTGCTAATAGTGATATAGTGGTTGACGAGTATGAGAAATTTCTGTCCTATGTTGAGAAAGAAAACCTTCTCGATGTGACGGAACTTAAGCCCATTGTCAACGGCAATGAACTGTCGGAAGCTCTAGGTGTCCGCGGTGGGAAGTGGATGAGTGTGGCGCTCGAAAAGCTGGTTGAATGGCAGCTTCTTCACCCTGAGATCACAACAGATAAAGATAGGGCGATCGACGAGATGAAGCGAAGGAGAACAGAATTTGGGGTCTAGCATAGATAGATATACCTTGCGCCATGTAGTTGTTGGTATCGCTATTACACCGCAAAAAATACTAGAATTGGATATCTTATCCGTGCTATCGACAGTAAAATTCAACTCTAGTGCTACTTGATTTCAGCGTTGTACACTAAGGGACGATGCTTAATACCCTGGTGGTTGTAATTGCCCTGCGGATAAGTGCTAAATGTGGATTACCGTCACCCGTCACCCGCTTTTCTCCACAATCTCTCGATGCCAGCCTCAGTTTGATATCCGGACGCTACTCACACTGCGAAGAACTTTGCGAGATGGAAAGAATCCGCCTTGCTGCGAGAGCATATCTAGAAAGCGCAAACGAGGGCGTCCTAAATCCATATGAAGCAGTGGATAATGATGAAAGAGTATCACTACCAGCGTTGCGGAAAGGACTATCCCTTGGAGCTCAAAGTTTATCTATTGTAAGTGCTGCCACTTCTTTCAATTCATATTGAAACATACTGATACAGTATAGCTTAACGAGGACCTACTGGTCACTCAGATTGCTTTAAAGATATGGAAGTCTAGCCATCCTCTTGGTTCTGATGACATTGAAGCAGCGGACGCCATCTATGGCTGGCTGGTGCAAATATCGCTGCCATCTTCTGAGTTTGCTGAAGCTCTTGAAGCTGAGTACTCAGGCGATAGTCAGTACATGGATTACGTGCCGGAAAAAAGCTGCAAGCTAACAATGCCGCGCAGAATCTAAGACGCCAAAATTGACGACTACATTAGAAGCAAAACGATTCACTTTCAATGTAGCAATCTCTTGCATTGAAGCTTTGAATAACATCATACCTGCAGTTGATTCAAAGCATGCAGTGGATATCTTGCTGGTCCTCGCAAGCTTCACCAATATGCGTGATCCATGGACAAGTAGCGAAAGCTACCACCATGCTGTGTCAGCCCTTCAGACGTTTTCATTTTCAGGAAACCACTGGAGACACTGGGATATTGTGGAACAGTTATCGAAATCGAAAATACGGCCGATATTTGCCAAAACGAAAAACCCAGCTGTTACTGACGCTGGTCGGAAAAATCTTCATCCCACGCCTCAGCCTAGATTTGATGGGAACATATTCAACCCTGAAGCAAAGCCATGGAAACATGTTGATGTGTATGTGACGACAGTCTTGGAATGGGTGCTTTCGCGTTATACCGTAAGTTAAACGCAGGAAAACTTGCTATGGAGTCGATCTAATACCATGAACGATAGCAATCCGACATTACACGTCTGGAGAATCAATTGCAGTTCTATGTCCCGCCGATATTGTCTCTTCTAGATGACGAGAGCCTGTCTTTCAAATACCGCGGTTGCAACCTCCTCATCAGCTTTATCAGACCTATCCAATCAAACAACTCCGATCTCCTTCGCCGCACAAATCTCTCTTCGGTCTTCGACGACGCGCTTACTCCGAATCTAGTTTCGCTTCCGACGATAACCCCAGAAGATGAAAGCTTGCAACTACTCGGGATCACGTATGAAGCATTGTTGCTGACACTTCAAACCCGTTACCACATTGATAATCAATCATCAAAACATGAGGGAGACAACAAAGCAGCATACACCTCTCGACTTACGACCCTTCTCCGTGACAATGTCGTTTCCTCATTCCATCATATCAGCTCATACACCCCGACTACTAGAACCGAACCTTCAATGCTCGCATCATTCCCGTATCCACGTCTCTCAACATTTATTTTGAATCAATTGAAAACACTCGTTCAACATATCGGGATCCATACAACAAAGTACCTACAGGAAATAATCCCTGTCATCTATAACACTCTCACAAACCCATTCGGAACAGCTCACCTGCCATTACTTGCAGCCGGCGTTGCTGCCGCACAAGCCGTCATTCTCAATACGCATCCGCGTATTTGGCGGTATCGAGGAGAACTACTCGCTGCGTTCTGCGCATGCTGGACGAATGTTTCTGCGGATGAGAAGGCAACTCGGGACACGGAATTTCGTATTCAATTGCAAGACATAATGAAGAGGCTGCAAGGGGTCACGAGTCTTTTAGCCATTGCAGTGCGGAGTGCACTGACTGTCAAGACAGAATCCGGCGAAGTAGTATGGCCGGGTCTCTCCGAAGGCGATAAGTTTGATTTTGGGGAAGAAGTGGATGCATTGATCGCGGCCGATGAGGATTTGAAAGGGCTGTTTGGTGGGATGAATAAGGAATTAGATGATGACTACTATTATTGAATGAAAGAAATGCCATCGGCGTGATTCCACATTAGACTTATATCTCTGCCATGCATTGATTGGGTATCGAAACTTGCTCTTCTATCCTGAGATTAGTTATAATCTACATTGTACGCTCGAGGCATCTAATCTAAGTATGTAAATACATACATACATACTTATGCGTTATTAGGGATCGACCCTCTGTTTGAAAAGGCTCTTGCCCTTCAACCACTGTCGATACCTCTTGTACCTCTTCTTGTCACGGTCCTCGGCTACAACAGTCAGAGCATCTTCATCCACCTTGAGAAACTCAACATAATCGGTGAGATCCTCCTCGGCAATGAATGTCTCTCGCATCCCTCCTGCGCTGACGCCACGTGCTTTGTTCACATATTCTAGCAGCTCCAGATTCGCGCCTCGTTCTCGCAGTGACGATGCCGTTTCGAGATCGTCGTCAGATGTGACGACTAGAGGGACCTTGAGAGGGTGGTTGATGTATCGTTCGTACTCATCAGCTTCGGTTGCAGTGACGGATGGATTCAGCGAGTCTGTTACCAACTGGTCGAGCGTCCATTGCGCGATCTGTGCCTTGCTAGGCTCCTTATCGAGACTAGTACTGCCTGTTATGGATGTTGACATGGAGGGGAGCGTCGGCGCAGTGTTTGCCATCGTCGCGGACGTGTCTTTCATGATGCCCGCTGACGGCGGTCGTTTCTCGGCCGACGGTTGTTGAGGTTGCCAGGTGTGTATGGGCTCCATGACAGCGACTCCACGGAGCGTTGATTGGTCACTTGCAGTGTCTGGCTCTTGGATTTTGACGCCCTTTCGCTGAAAATTAAGAGGGACCGTACGTTCTCGACTGGCTGGCTCATGCGCCGGCGTTCTGACCACAAACGGACTCAGGTCGTATCGTCCGCCTTGGGTCGAGCGAAAGGGAAGGTACTTCAATGTGGAATTAAGTCTCAAGGGATATATCTTTCCAAAGGATGTTAATGATAGAGGACGGTAGTATTCCAACCAGTAGTCGTCGTAATACGAGATTGGCTTATCGCTTGGTGCAGTTGATGGAGGCCAGTTGTTGGGTCCACTTTTCTTTTCCAAATTCTCCGGAGTATACCACGTTATGTAGTTTGGCCATTTGACCTTGAACCACGTACGTGGGTTTGTGTGGTGTAAGTAGTAGTCTGTCGAGAGATCCCAAAGCATAGGTTGTCCATCAGTAAACGTATAGTTTCCGAGGAAAAGGTTGTATGCTTCTTGGCGTTGTGCATCCAAAAATGAATTGTTGTAGTAGCGCTTGAAGCTTTCGACCATATCTCTCGACTGGCTAGTCCACTGGTTTGTCTTGCGGTAGGTTGCCATTGTGTTAACGAGATGTGAACCGCCATACTGAATAGCGATGGTGTCTCCGTGGTCATGCCACATGTTGGTGAACATGTTGACGGCATCAGTGTCATAATGAATCTGGGTTCCCTCAATAACGCCCAGGGCATGTAGCTGATATCCTAGCGCCCTTTTGGCGATAACGAATTGAGCAGCATTTGTTCGATCTAGACAATCAATGCAATTAGTTCTGACTACGCCGCTTTGGAGCTGCAAGCCTGACTCCGGGTCATCACCATTTCTAAAGAAACCGGTGATGGGCAAGGCATCTGACGCAATATCTTCTAGTGTGTCAATCACATTCTGATCGCGGCTTTTCGATGCTCGGCTCATATCCCACGCCCTATAGATGATCTTCTTATCCTCTGGCAAAAACTGGTTGAGATAAGTCACGGCATCGTGGTATTCTTTGAGCAGTTTTGACTCCCGCGGTGTACGCTCTCTTGCTTTGATCAGGTTGAGGACATATATGGGGGCGCCGTATCTCTCAAAGAGATTATCAAAATGTAGAGCAGCAGCCGAATAAAACGGATCAATGAGGTTGAGCTCTATGTCCGGCTTCGGGCTCACTCCAGTGCTGTCCTGGGTCCAGTAAAGCGGTATGCTTCCTCGATGCTGTACATACGAGGTGTACCGCGGGTTTGCGTAAAGTCGAGGACCGGGAGAATGGAAAGACGTTGTAGTTACCTCGGAAACTATTTGCTCGGTTTCTACGTCATTGGCAACGTAGCCTGAATCGTTTGCTCCCCGTTTTAGGAACCGTGCGCCGGCGAAAAATCGGGAGCGACGGGCAATGATTGTGATGTATACCGATCTTCCGTAGACCGAGAGGACAGATTGGTCGACATATCCATGAATAATCGGTAGACACCAGTCATATGGGGTCTTGAGGTTGGCCACAACGGGGTTGAGAAGATGCTGATTCCATACAAACATTGAATTGTGGTCGTGACCAGGTAAACTATGAGGGTCTTGCCGGAGGTGGCCGCGTTCACGGCGGATGTTGTGCTGCAACGTCCGAGTGATATCGTAGGAAATACTAAAATAAAATGACCGGGTAAGGTCAAGGTTATTTAATATCCCTATGTAACGGGCTTCTTCCGGGTTCTTCTCCGGCCGAGTACGAGCAGAAGCCGACGTGGTGAGTGGAACCAGTTCTGTGCCGTCTACTTGGTAGATAAAATGACCGCCAATGTTGGCTACCGAGCTTCTCTTCGTAACCAGCAACATGTAATATGCACCCGTGAAACGGATGAAGCCAAGTAATGCCCATGCGCTACACTTGAGCTTGAGACCCCCGGAACTCTTGTTGCCATCTTCAATGGTCTCCAGCAGCTGGTTCATTTCTTGCTTTGTGTAGACGATGCCGTCCTCAGAGAGGTTTAAATCATCCGATTCTGATGTGCGATCAATCTTGAGGATTCGGTAACGAGCGTCGAGCTGGTCGATCCCGACCAAATAGTATCGTGTTGCCGTCTCATAGAGGGTGAACTTGTGCATACGGACAATGCCTTCCTCGCCAGCTTTTTCGTAAAAGGATGCCTTGCTTCTTTGAGTAGATGTCACCGGGGAGGTTGTTCGTTCAAAGGACGGTGGAAGCGGCTCCTCGTCCGCGACCGAGACCTCTTCGGGGTACTTGTCGTCCGCAGATGTGGGTGGGTTATACGACAGCTGTGGGAATAGACCCTCATTGCCTTTGTCGGATTCCTGAACGCCCTCATCTTTGAGAGCCGGCGTATCCTCTACCAACGGCGGCTGCGAGGTTTGCAGGGTACTGCCAGTCACTACAGACAGCGAACCGTTGCGTGATAATACAGGGTCCGAGAGTGACGTTTTGAGGGGCTCGATTTGCGCCGAGGGCGAATACGACGCCGGGGCATCGTGGGCAACAGTTTCAGCACTGTTGTTAGCCGCCCGGCTTAGCTCCTCTAAGCTCTCCATCCCCAAACACGCATTTTAGCCCGGTTGTATTCAGCTAGGAAGCTGAATGTGGAGCAAGAGGCGAAGGTGAAGCTTATCAGCGCGGAGGCGGGGATGGTCGATCGACGGGTTACATAATCACCTCATTAAGCAAAGACAGCCTTCTTTCTGCACGTGCGTCAGAACCCAACTGTATAAGCAGGTTGTATTCGGCTTTTGAAAAGCCCCAGATCTCTTGGGGTTCTATATTATCATAGCTTGATTATAAGACAGTCATATCCATGTAATGCTTTGTATGAGTGTCCACAATTTGATCTTTGGTAGGCTGGCCGAGCCGCAACTGCCAACGTTACCAGGTCTCTTAAAGATCTACTTTGAACAGAGCAGAACCTCAGCCGACAGTTCCATATTGCACATGCTAGCCAGCAATATTCATGAATGATCATTTGCGGGGTACGGGCTAGCTATAGGCTGGGCTTTATCAGTGTTAGCGAGGTTGCTCCCCGAGTCCCCGTACTTAGCCAGGTTCCGAGGTACAATCATGTGCGCTAAACTGCAACAGTCATCGGCCGCTACAACAATCTGATACCAGTGTTGAAAGGTACAAAGCGGTCCTGCTTGTGTGACCAGCAATCACTGAATTCTGTTTCGAACTCAGTTCACTGAAAGGAATAGTCTTGCTTCTCATTACTAGAAGCTGACTCGCAATGCCTCCAATAACCGCCCCGTATAGCGAGCCACTTCTGCCGCAGCTCGACATCAAGAACCCATACTACACTGATCTACACCACAATCTTCGGCGATATGTTCGCGAATACGTAGACACAAACATTGCTCCGTATGCCCAAGAATGGGAAGAGGCCGGCCAAGTGCCAGAATCAGTGCGACTGCGCCATCATCAGCTCGGCTTCGGTATCGTCCATCCGCTCACCTGCGCCGAGGACGCCGCTCACCTGTCTCTGCCGGGCAACGTGCCGCGGGAGAAATGGGATATCTGGTGTACGCTTATTTTGACAGATGAGCTAATTAGATGTGGTTATGTTGGTGTCATCTGGGGCCTAGGCGGTGGAAATGGTATCGGCGCTCCTCCGATTGCACGTTTTGGCACGCCCGAGCAGAGACGACGGTGGCTGCCAGGAGTAGCCCGGGGAGAGATTCGATTTTGCTTAGGGATTACTGAGCCTGATGGTAAGCCGAGAGTATATCTTATCAGCATTATGGGAGATGGTGCTGATTGAAAATGGCTAGCTGGTTCCGATGTTGCCAACATCAGCACTACCGCAAAAAAAGAAGGCAATCATTACATTGTCAACGGGGCAAAGAAATGGATTACCAACGGAATCTGGGCTGATTTCTGCACTGCAGCCGTACGAACGGGAGGCCCAGGGCACCAGGGAATCAGTCTACTCGTTATACCCTTGAAAGAAAAGGGCGTGACTCGCAAGCGAATGCATAACTCCGGGGTAAACGCCAGCGGTAGGTTTCACCCCCTCTTATAGACGCAACTAGGTCATGCACAACTGCTGACACGGGAATCTTGCTTCAAGGTTCTACATTCTTAGAGTTTGACGATGTACGAGTTCCAGCAGAGAATCTGATCGGGACAGAAAACCAAGGATTCAAATACATCATGTCAAGTATGTTTCCTAAAATAATGCTAGAAACCTTTTGCTATTGCTAATACTCCAACAGACTTCAATCCCGAGCGTCTTACTCTGGCCTGCTCAGCTCTCCGGCTGTCTCGGTGCTGCGCCGAAGATTCCTTCAACTACGCAGTCCAACGTGAGACCTTTGGGGCGCCGCTAATAACCCGACAAGTCATCCAATCCAAAATCTTCAAGTTCGGCTTGTGGATAGAACCTGCCCAATCATTCCTCGAGCAGTTGGCGCACATTATTGAATCAACCAAGGACCGACCGGACTCCGTCAATATTGGCGGTATGACGGCCTTGCTCAAGGTCATGTCGACAAGGGCCCTCGAGAAAAGTGTCCGGGAAGCCCAGCAGATCATGGGAGGTGCTGGATACAATAGATCTGGCAAGGGAGCCCGAGTAGAGCAGATCAGTCGCGATGCACGCGTTCATGTGGTCGGCGGCGGCAGTGAAGAAATCATGATGAGTCTGGCTCTACGCGAAGAGACTAAAGCAATCAGAGCACGGCAGAAGTCGTCGAAAATATGATTGTGTATATTTGTCGCTACGAAGATTCTCAGTTTCAGTCCATGTATGTTTGGCTTGTATTCATCACTGGACTATGAAATGGAATGATTTCGTCATAACAGTCATTACAAATACAGGGTGAAACCCGTCTGTCATCTCAGCATGCGATGATGTGTGTATCATTATATTGTAACCTTGAACGCCGGGACAAGAGGAGTGAAATCAACGTCGCAACACCATATATATCTTTCACCAACAAGCTGTAGTAAAACCTGCTACAAAGCAAAATGCTCAATCATTGCAACAAGCTCCTGTAAAAGTTCTCGAACGTCTTTACAACCAAGTCTGCATCGTGAATCGGGATGAAGCATGCCCTGAATACACTTGGACAGCGATTGACCAACAGTCATCCCGTTTGATAGAGTGATCTTCCCGCAGTCGATTCTTTCTTCAAAGTCATGAGGAATTTTGACGCCATCGCAGGAGCCACTACGGGTGAGCTCCGAGAGAAGCATTTGCCGTTCCATCTTGGTACTGAGACGATAAGTAAGCTCGAACAGAATTACCCCCAAGGCAAATACGTCCAGTTTTTCATCAATCACGTAGTCGTTTGTTGTCGTTGTGTGGGCGGGGTTGAATTGCGATTTGCGGGGGCAATAGAATTCAGTACCAACATGGCGGAGTCTCCGAGGGCTATCCTGAATGGTTGTGGCCTGAGAAAACGGTGTCTCGGTACAGTGCGAAATATCAGCAACCAGCCCAAAGTCGCCGATGCGAGGACGATACATATTCGCGACACGGTCGTTCTTTTGCTGGCAGGCATGACAACTATCCTTGCCGTTTTCACGCGGTGAAAGGAAAATGTTGGCTGGCTTGAGATCACGATGTACAATGCCTTTGGAATGAAGGTATTCGACACCGGAGAGTATACCAAGTAGGAATCTCAAAGACGGTAATATATGGAAACAATGGCGTGGGGTTGGATGGCTTTGAACGGATTCTCGTAATCTGTTTTCTGGACTTAGATATGTGCTAAGAGTGAGGGGATGTAAGGACATCTGAATATGAAGAATGACTGTCTGGTTCTCTGGATCATCTCGACGTGTGAGTTGCAATTTGGACGGGTCCTGACTCATGTCGTTTGTGAAGATATCTGAATCAGTTCTGTCCCACGTTGATGTATGGCCGTGAGAGAAGCCTTTGTGCTGTTTAGGGAGACTGAAATTTCGCTGGATGGACTCCACATCGTCATCATCATCCCCATTGCTGATAGGAACACTATGGGATGATCCATTCGTGAAGTGGCTCCCACGACGGCGGGAACTCGACTCTGACGTTGTGTGTTGGGGTGACCGTGAAATTGAATCATCGTCTTCTCCGTTACTGGATAAGCCGAAGACAATACCAAAACTCTGGTCCTCCCCTGCCGGGTCATCTCGCAGAGATTCAATCCTGCTTTCCACTTCAGGCTCAGAATTCAGAGACGGGCTTTTTATGAAAACCTGGTTTTCCTCGACCCATGCACCAAAATAGCGAACAACGTTTTTGTGATCCAGACGGGCCAACGTCCTAATCTCTTTCAAGATGTGCTCAAAATGATGTACACCTTCTTGCTGTAGCATCTCTAGACGCTTCTTGCTTAGTGGAATTTTCTTCACTGCATAGTTCTGGCCGTCTACGTGGTTTTTTGCTTCATAAACTTGACCGAAAGAGCCTCGACCTAACAGTCTCACTTCAAAAAATTCTGAAGCGTATCGTGAAAAGCGATCCGAAACTGGGGCAGGCCGAGCGTTCATCACCGTCAGTTGTTCACCGGGGTACTGCGGGGTGCGCAGTAAGTTGTTGAATTGGAGAAACCCTTGGGAAGGACGGTATTGATTGTCGTAACCTGGATACCGCTTTTGCAAGTCCCAGCCTGCTCTATCATGCGAAGCTTGACGTACCATTGGCTGAGGTCCAGGCTTGGAAGTCTGCACAAGCGTCTTGACATTTGACGGAACGTGTTGAGTACCAGATTCATGTCCCCTGGATGGAGGTCTGCTTTCAGGGAGTGTGGGCGTGCTCACTCCCTCAACCGGAGGTTTTCCTAACCTATCTAGATTGTCACGATAGTACTGGCGGACAGGTGCCCAGTCGTCATCATCAATGCCCCCGGCCACAATGCCATGGTTCGACAGGAACTGAGATTTATACTGGTACATCTGCTTCCCAAGTTGTTTGGCCTCGGGAGACTCATGCGTGAATCTACCGAAAGACCCGGATTGGGCATTGAGGAAATCGGCAGCACGGACGATGCAATAAAATTCGAGCAAAGCAGATGTTACCACTGCCGAATGCCCATCAGCGTCAAGATCCAGGGCATTTCCAAGAATGCCTCCATTGCCAAGGGGAGCTTGTTCTTCTTCGAGCAGGAGCTCTTCTAGGCCGATTGAGGTCGCATCTTCCGGAGAACCGGAATGGCCGAGATTGTCGGCGTTCATGTAGTTGTCGAAATCATTTTCGCTTTCTTCCGAGCTCGAATCGGGATCAGACGACGAAATGTCCGCGGCGGAGCGAAACATGGACATGTTGCAAGCCCGAATCGCACTGCAAATGCCAGCGTCCTGGGCTTAGGAGCATTTGAGATCCAAGAATCGGAGGTAGCGGGTACCCAATTTCGGATTCCTGTTCTCTCCCCTAGAAATCAGGTCGGAAGAAAAAAAAAAAAAACTATTTGAAAGAATTGAAAGCAATAGAGCAGACGAAGAGTATATAGTTGTGGACAGCAATTTAATGCCTGATTAATGCTTGTCCACGGCCTCCTGCGACGCGCTAGGCACGTTCTCAGATGCAGACAGCCATGACTGTATCGTAAAGGGCCCGGATATGTCCAGAGCAGCAGCCGAGGGATAAGTTCGCGGTGGGCTGCACCCTGGATATGTAGCAGATTATATACAGTCCTAAGTGCAAACACGCAGATGCAAGCTGGCTGATAGCAGGTGAGTCACGTGTCGCCACCGAGCTATCCCCACCCCCACCTGCCCAATCAGACGATAGGCTGAACAACGCAACCTTTTTCCTGATTATCCACGATTCTGTTTATGGGCTGGCCTTGTCTTGTCTGTATGGCCAGATGACTGGGTGTACTCGCCTATCTCGGAAACGGGGACATATCTTGACGTTGCCTGGTTCCGGTCGGGACGGGCTGGACGCTCCGCTGACATTGCTCCACGTTTCCACGGGCTTCTATGCAATGGGTGAAATTGTCAACAAAAGGGCGCATCCGGCCACAGGCAACGTGTATCATGTTTTGACACGTCATATGACGACGAGCAATTGCTGATAGGGACATTGCTGGCATGACGTTCCGCCCCGCATAGAGCGTTTCCACAATAAATAAGAATGGACCCGGCCCAGGCAGAAAGGATGGAAAAGGCTTGAAGGCGACAAAGAACACCACAGGATTCCATGTCAGACGACGGATAAATTTCTATCACCGCCAGCTTACACAGCAGAATTATTTAAGCCAATGACCTCAACGGGCCAGCGAATATAGTCCCTCCATGAGGAGTCAAGGGTGGTGTATATCGACTGCAGCAGTCGACGGGGCCATCCGTTCATCCACCAGAAACAGTCCATGTTGTGCAAGAGTATACTGTAGTGTGCCAAGATAACCAAGGCCATGGGTCGCCGAGTCCGCAGATTGGAAATGAAAAGGGGCGACACAGAGATCGGCCATCTGAACGCCCATGGGGCGGCAAACCCAGAGTGAACTTGTCGGAAAGTTAGCGATACCTCTTCTATTGCAGTTTCGCTAGCTGCGGTCTCTTCAACAGTTTGACCAGTCAACTCCAGATCCAAATTGAGCTTGAAGAGGCGAGACATGTGATTCTCGATGTCTGCGGGTAAAGGCTGGATTTCTGGCATCCGCATACTGGCCAATACATCTGGCACCCAGCTGTTGGAGGATTTGAACCAGGGGGTCGATGTGTGGAGTATTTCCGAAACACCCCGGCATAGATTGTATATCTGCAGCAATTCGTCCAAGGGCGACAGGGCTTGCATACCGGCATTTTGCAGAGAAGCAAAGGCTAGCACCGTCGCAATGCTAGAAAAGGCAAACAGCGCCTCGCTGTTAGCTGGCGTGATGTTGTTTAGTTCTTCGCGAAATAACCGGAGAGCCAATGTCTGATGACTAAACGCTAGCTCCTCATATTGTTTGACGCGGTCGTTGCTTTTATTGAGATACACCAAATGTGAGGCTGATAACGCGAGAAGTCCATGCATAAGGAACGGATGAGATAATGCAATTTTTGGCACTGTGGTTTGGAACGAGCTGGCAAACCCATTGTGGTCTGTAATCGTTTTGTAGCTCGCCGTGCAATACTGGTGCATCAATTCCAAGTCGCGTAGGTGCAAGTCGGACGAGACATGACCATTTCGCTGAGGATCCAGTATGTATAGAGGATCTGAATCTGGGGAAACAAACGCCTGCGGTCCGGAATGGCTCGCTTGTGTGCTTCCGATACTACTGACGGTATTGACCGAAGTAGGTTTCGAGGGGCCACGAACGGAACCATCTTGAGCCATCAAACGGCTCTTCACGGGTGATATGGAGTAAACACAATCTATTTCATGTCGGAGGCAATTATTACAGCTTGGAGTAATTTCGTCACACTAATGTGCCCTGTCAACAGAAATCTTTTCAGCCTCATAGACAGGGAGAATGTAATACCTTGATGCGTCGCTGTTTGCATTGGACACAGCCCAGTCTGCTCTTGGTGTGCGTTCGTCGGGACCTCATATTCTGATGTAGGTCGGCTCTTGCTGTTGGCCTATCTGAAAGTTTAATACGAAGCCTGATACAGGCATAAGCTCACTTGTATCAGGGTGGATATAGTGAGTTCCGTCCTCAACGTCGAATAACTCAGCACAAATTAGCCTTAGCTGAGATGGACAGGCTTAACCAGTGAACAGATCCGATAGGGAAAAAAGGACGAGCCATTCTTGGATGACATCCAAAAAGTTTTGGAGTGGTGCAACTGTGGACGCTTGGATGTATTGCGTCTAGTCGCATAGCCACCGGGTCAACTCCTTCCTGCTAAAGACAGGTGAGATAAAACTGGAAGGTGGGCCAATCAGCTGATAAGTCAAGAGCGCTGTTGACGATGGAACCCCGATATTTGCGGCACTAATAAATCCAAGTAATAATTACTGGGCTTATTATTGTCACGGCAAACCGTTCCCTATTTGCACGAGGCTTAGATGGTGTGGGCCGTCTGATTCGCAGGTGGTCTCAGCCCAATCAACGACGCGAATCACGTGGAGCACGCGTAAAGTGGCGCGACACGGGAGACAGGCGCGTCATTATTCGACTGCTTCACTCTGGATAGCCAAAACAGTAAATGCCCATGCCGGAGCTGTTTATCTGGCTGCGTATGTCCCTGTACCTGACAATTCACTTCACCAGTGTGCCGCTCTTCTGGCCCTGACCGATTCTGCCACCATGGCAGATCCCACGACGAAGCCGCCGAAGCGTATCTTGGGCGACGCGACAATGACGTCCGGCAATATCCTACCCAGCACGCTCTCCAAGAAACGCAAGCTCGAAGCAGACGAAGCTTCAGCGGTACAGAAACTCGTCCCGAAGAGCAGCGGGGCCAAAAGCTTTGGCTCTAGCCAGATGCAAGCGAAGAGCTCCTTTGAAGAAGATTTGGAAAAGTTGACCCAAGATATTCATGGACTGAAGGAAAAGAACTCGGAGAAAGATCAACAATGGGAACGGCCACCGCTGGAAGGATTTGACCCAACCAAGGACAATCTGTGCTTTCAGCAGATAGACGCTGAGGAGGGGTATCTAAGTGGCGCAGCGACTGTGAAGCTTTTTGGTGTGACCGAGGTTGGTGATCAATATCGAGCATTGACTTGCACGCGTGTGGATAGGCATTGACAAAACGTTAGAAAGGGAACTCGGTCCTTCTTCACGTCGAGAATTTCCGCCACTACTTGTATATTGCTGCCCCGTCGGGTTTCAAACCGGAATTCATCCCTCAATATGCCATGTTCCTTAATTCGAAGCTTGGTGGCCAGGATCAGATCATTCATTCAGCAGAGCTCGTAATCCGGGAGAACCTTTATGGCTATCATGGGGAAAACAAAAAAGCGTTCATCAGAATCACAGTTTTGGACCCCAAGGATATTGGCAAGGTGCGAAATTCGTTGGAGAAGAATTTTTCATCTTTCAATTACAAAGGCTTGTGGCAGTCCGTCGATGAAGGCGGTGTCATGACGTTTGATAATATTCAATACGTGCTGAGGTTTATGATTGATACCGGGGTAGGTTCTCTGCAGCAAAACATTGGCAACACTGTCTAACCAGTACTTTGAAAGATATCCGGCATGTCCTGGGTAGAAGCAGAGGCGGGCAAATATCAATTGATTCCCCAGAACTACCGGCATTCGAGATGCCAAATTGAAGCCCGTATGAGTTATACAGACCTGATAGCTCATTCGCATGATGGTGAATATGCAAAAATGGCTCCACTGCGTGTGCTGTCATTTGATATTGAGTGCGCCGGCCGGAAGGGCATCTTCCCGGAGCCGAATCAAGATCCTGTTATCCAGATCGCAAACGTGGTTACGCGATACGGAGAGTCTAAACCCTTTATTCGAAACGTATTTGTTCTGGACACGTGCAGTCTAATTGTCAACACACAAATATTGGAATTTAAGGATGAGGGCAAAATGTTGATGGCATGGAAGGATTTCCTCCAACAAGTTGATCCGGATGTCATAATCGGGTACAACATTTCGAATTTCGACTTCCCGTATCTGCTCGACCGCGCCAAGCACCTGAAATGCCAGGAATTCCCTTACTTTACGAGACTGAAAAACCAAAAGTCTGAAGCAAAAGATACCAATTTCTCTAGCAAGCAAATGGGTAATCGGGATACGAAGACAACAAACACAAACGGAAGAATACAACTTGATCTTCTCCAGCTAGTGCAAAGGGACCACCATCTTCGAAGTTACACTTTGAACTCTGTCTGCGCGCACTTCCTAGGCGAGCAAAAGGAAGATGTCCATCACACGATGATTACAGAACTTTTTAACGGCACTCCCGACTCGCGACGTCGATTGGCAGTTTATTGTCTCAAAGATGCCTATCTGCCGCAGAGATTGATGGATAAGCTAATGTGCTTAGTGAACTACACTGAGATGGCCAGGGTGACAGGGGTACCGTTCAATTATCTCCTGTCTCGTGGACAACAAGTCAAATTCATCAGTCAGCTTTTCCGCAAAGCTCGCCAGCAAGATCTGGTGATTCCCAATCTCGGCAAGCAGGATGAAGGCGAATATACAGGTGCGACTGTTATTGAACCCACTCGCGGCTACTATGATGTCCCCATCGCAACCCTCGATTTCGCGTCTCTGTATCCATCTATTATCCAGGCACATAATCTTTGCTACACCACTCTGTTGAATAAAAAGGCCGTGGAAGTGTTTAAGTTTGAGAAGGACAAGGATTACATTGTGACACCTAACGGTGATATGTTCTGTACACCACAAGTCCGAAAGGGCTTGCTGTCTCAGATCCTCGAAGAGCTTTTGAGTGCCCGGAAAAGGGCCAAGAAAGAGCTCGCCGTTGAGACAGACCCGTTCAAGAAAGCTGTATTGAACGGTCGTCAACTTGCACTGAAGATTAGCGCCAATAGTGTGTACGGTATCACCGGTGCAACGGTTGGAAAGCTCCCCTGCCTGGAAATCGCCAGTAGCACTACCAGTTATGGCCGTCAAATGATTGAGAAGACAAAAGCGGAGGTCGAAGCGAAGTACACGATAGCAAATGGATACTCGCACGATGCGCAGGTCATCTATGGCGACACTGATTCCGTGATGGTTAAATTCGGAGTTCAGAGTCTGGAGGAGGCGATGAAGCTAGGAGAAGAAGCAGCTGATTATGTCTCGTCCAAGTTTATCCGGCCGATCAAACTGGAGTTCGAGAAGGTGTACTTCCCGTACCTTTTGATCAACAAGAAACGATACGCTGGGCTATACTGGACGAATCCGCACAAGTACGATAAGATGGATAGCAAAGGTATTGAGACAGTTCGTCGAGACAACTGTCGGCTTGTCCAGACTGTCATTGAAACTGTTTTGCATAAAATTCTTGTTGATCGGGACCTTGACGGGGCACAAGTGTAAGTTCGTTACTTGGCTTATATAAAAAAGTAAGTTGACTGACGCGTATTGCAGATATGTCAAGGACACCATCTCTGACTTGTTGCAAAACAAAATCGACATGTCCAAGCTAGTTATCACCAAGGCTCTATCCAAATCCGACTACAGTGCTAAGCAGGCACACGTCGAGCTTGCAGAGCGTATGCGCAAGAGAGACGCCGGATCTGCACCGACGCTAGGTGACCGTGTAGCATATGTGATAGTCAAGGGTGCAGGGGGGTCGAAGAACTACGAGAAGTCGGAAGATCCCATCTATGTGCTTGAAAACAACCTACCTATTGACACCAAGTATTACCTGGACAACCAACTCGCTAATCCGCTGGGGCGAATCTTCGAGCCAATTCTGGGCGAGAAAAAGGCGGCCCAGCTACTGACCGGCGAACACACGCGGGCCATCTCTGTGGCGGCACCGACGTTAGGCGGATTGATGAAATTCGCTAAGAAGACGCAAACATGCATGGGGTGCAAAAAGCCGTTGGTCGGCAAGGATGAACAGGCAGGGGCAGTGTGTGAGAATTGTCGACCCCGAATGGGTGAGCTGTATTCCAAGACACTGAAGAAGGTATCGGATCTCGAGGTTCGTTTTGGGCGGCTGTGGACACAATGTCAGCGCTGTCAGGGCAGTCTGCACTGTGAGGTTATTTGCTCTTCGCGCGACTGCCCCATCTTCTATATGCGGATGAAGGCGAAGAAGGACGTCGAAGATGCGGAGAAGGAGTTGATGAGATTTGATTACGACCCTGGCGCATGGTGATTTAAGAATTTATTGGGATGTGTTTTTGTATCTGCATGTTTAAATTAATATATAGTGTAACCATGCCACCTGTGCACTTGCTTATTGACTTATAGACAACCTCGGAAGTCCAGATGATTGTTTTTCCTGCTGAATTACCACACGCCCTACAGCAATCATTTGCGTCGTAACCAGATGTCTAAAGGGTTGTAACAGAGTAGCGAAAATCAGGGTTATCGTCACAGAGTTGTTCGAAAGTCTCTTATCCTGGGGAGCTTCGGTCCTGACCGGCTGTAGCTGGGGGAAAGGCCAAGTAGCTCAATCAAGCTGCCCACTACATAGATAGCAATTAGAAGAAGCATCATTTAGAGAGAATGAAAGTATTAGCAATTTTCTGTTGAGAGACACCAGTTGCTCCTGTTCGAGTTTCGTCACACTACCACTCCTATGTTCCATATATGGGCATGAACAATGCGGCTACTATTCCACCGGCTGGTTTTGAAGATGCATAATCACCTAACTTTCATCGGCCACAATTGTAGGCATTAGGAAACCTCGAATCGATTTAGCTCCTTAGCCTGTCGTGTGAAAATATGATGAAACATACGATAACGCTACCGGTGCCAACCAGCGAGGCAACGTGATTTAGTTCTGGTCATGATTGTGCCTTTTGGCTACGATGTCACCGGCCTTAAAATTTGAGTCTGAGTTAAACTTGTTTCGATAGAATTGAAGGGGACAATCACAGGAGTTACCTCCAGTATGGAGCCTCAATAAACCTATCAATATTAACGCAGAATTAGGGTCTTCATATTTCGAAGGTGGAGTGGTTCTGAAGTAACTAGGCGACATCGAGAATCAGACTCCTAGTGTATACACCATTCACCTATCGGTAGCTTATACAAAACCCATAATAGTCTTCTCGTGGTTCAAGTCATACTCCTGGATACTGTTTTCTTACTTTAAAGTTTTTCTACACGCTACACTTGTCTCAAACGTAGCATTGTATCGTCTAAATAGTGACAACGAAGAAGTCGTCCCGATGAATAGATGTTTCCTTCCTAGATTGACAGAATAATTCACAGAATTTAATCGCTTAATACAGTTTCAGGTCCCAACGGTGGGCCGTATGTGCCAGACATGATTAGAAAAGTCCTGCTCCGTGTCCTTGAATGGCATTGGACTTGACCCGGATCTATGATATAACCAACTCTGGTCTTTGCAAAACCACCACTCAAGCTGTCCTTGCCATGGAAGAACAAGTCGGGTTTCTACTTTGCCGTATGACACAACCTTGCTGTTAATGTCAATCGAGGTAATGTTGACCAAACCCTGTGCAGATCGCGAGAATTCAAGGCAAAAGCACAGTGAGGATACGCCCACTAGTAAGGGCTGCTGGAGCCTATCTGTACGAACCTGACCCAGAGCAGCTCGCCGGCCGTCTTTGTAGTGTAAGAGCAGCCCTATAATGGCTCTTCCGAACCCCGAAACGTTAGATATACACGGTGTAACCTCAATCACTTCATCAAGGCTTTCGGAGGAGAAAAAGTAGTTGTACTTCTCATAATATATCCCTGACAAAAAGGACTTCGGCTGCGGAGGCTTAGGGGGTTCTTCGTTCTGCGACCCAATGGGGTTTTCAAAAAGAAGTTTGCTTATCCCATATACGCCAATGCCGTAGAACATGCGATCCGGAGTTGCCGATGACTCGTAGATCAATGTATAAGTATACTGGCCATAGTTGTCGAGAGCCGGAAAAATACCCATAACATGAGTTTTGCCAGTGTTCAAGCAGAACTGTCTCATGTCAGATAAACGCACCATCAAGGCCGGGTAGGATAGTATAATGAATACTGACGATTAGTGATTATCACCAGCAAATTGGCCTACCCAGCGTCGGTACCATATCTGGGTAATTCTCTCGCCCTTGTTCAAAGGCATGTATAGCCATACACCGTCGCGTGCAGCTAATGATCCCGTATCATAGAAGTATGGATCAGTTTCCCCAGCGAGATGGGCTCGGATAGTGTATGGGCGATGATCGCAGCACACTGACAAAGCTGTAGTCCGGGGGTCGTTCAAAACCAAAGGGACCATCCTCTTGAGACAAGTAAGGGCACTTCTTTCAGTCAGACGAAGCCGGCGAAGATATTGAAAAGATACCGGCACTTGAAAGGCATAATGAGACAAATCTGGTGCCTCATATGTGACTGGCTCAACAAATCGCAGCTTGACACCCTGTTCAACACATAGTGGATGTGAGTTAAAACAGCAAATGCAAATCATTTCAAGTACATAGCAACGAATCGACACGCGATCGGAAAAGGTGGATATGAAGTAAGGCACTTACGTCACTTGATGCTATTATCTCATTAACTTCTTTCTTAAATTTGAATGTTCTCCACCACTGGCCTGGAACCTGATCTACCCCCGTGGGTTCTCTTCTTGCGGCTCTTGAGAAACGCAACTGTCGGACGCCCAGGTAATCTTCACCGCCATATAAGGATTTAATTCTTGTCCCAGGGCGTGGTGAGAAAATTCTGGACATGTGTTCCTGTTCATCACCAGGATTGTTTGTCAGACTTGAGATGTATTGCACACCCTCAAACTCAACATATTGAGCCCATAAGGCTGAGCTGAGGCTGACATTAAGCTCTCTCATATGTCCCTTTTTGAAGTTCTTGTGCCAGAAGGAGTTCGCTAGGGAAGCTGCATGCTCATAAATGGAGCATCTCTGGGCAATCTCGTAGCATATCTCTGGCGGTATTTGATGACGGTCCAGAACTTTATGAAGAAAATCCGCAAGGTGAGACTGTAGCCAACGAGCACGGCGTGCGATATCGGGCGGAGATGGATTGTAAGAATAGTGCATTACGTCAATGAAGTCCCAGCTGATCAGAGACCCATACATGGCGAAGCATTGTGCATGACAAGTAATTTTACTATGATAGTTTGGATAGCTCTCAAAACAATCCAGCTCATATTCGACTTTGGCTTGCTCATCTCTGTAGACTGCGTTGGCGGTCACCACACACTCAGGGGACACCGCAGACAGCTCATCCTCTACGAAGAACACTGTTGTGGTATTATAGTTAGCATTCGAAGCTCATTGTGGGAAATGGTATGTCCTTGCCTGCCACAACACGGTCACCCTCTACCGGCTCATGGTTGCAAATGCAACACCGTGCGGTAACATTGTACTCGTCTCCATGATTTGGGCTTATGTAAACCATAGTTCAAGGAAATATATGCTACACATGTACAGAAGTAAACAGCAACGAAGAGCAGTAGTACCCGGTTAGGAGCTGGCACAAATGAATCATGGATAAATATGTAGTTGGCAGGATAGCATACCAGGCTTGGTATCAGGCCCGAGGCCTTTCACGACGAAGTCCAACATAATAGATTAACCCTAATGCTTGCCAATAGGCTCCAGAAAATTACAGCTAACTTCTTATCTTGGCTAGTCGGTAATGTCACGCATGACGACGTTTTGGTGTATTACGGGAAGTGGAGATTTACAAGTACGACAACACGCTACTTTAGTTTGTGTTAAGTTTATCGAGAGTGCGGAGTGGAGTAGGACCAAGAGGCAACATTGTAGAGAAGGGCTAATGCGCACATCTGCATCACAAGGGCGGGTACATGCACAAAACCCCAGTAATAACACTACTCTGTATACGTTGAAAGCAAGATCCCGTTGTTCGTCGTTTGCCCTGCATTAGTGTCATTTCGGCCTGTAAATCATAGGACAAACAAATTGAATAGCCCCATTACAATATAATGTAGCTCTTTGATAGCGCAACACCTTTGAGTGAAGCCGCCGAATAAAGCTAATCAGCTGAATCGTATCATAGGCAATCAGGATGTCGCCATACTATATTAATGCAGCGGCAATAAGAAGTCACAGCTTGGGTGATCCTGCATGGAAAAGTCTCCATATGTGCCCAGAAAACATAAGAGAATCTATTATATCCAAAAGTCCCGCAGGCTAAGCTATATTAGTAATGTCGGCCTAAGATGAGATTCAAAAATACTATATGAGTATTCTCTATACATGATTAGAGCTAATATATATTCTTTCGTTTACTGTTCGTTCGTCTGTTTGTCATTTGATATTTTTATCGAAGTGTTCATTATTCATTCTTTAGCCCTATATCAGTGAGTTTCACTTCGCATGTAATAATAGGACACATGATGTATGTAGCATTATTGCAATAATGCAGTGCTTATAAGTGTGGCGGTGCGAGAACAATACTAGATCGAGCTTCTGAAGCATATGGCTACTGAACGCCTGAAAGTATACTCACTCCGTAGCACGCAAGGCATAGATCAAAAGGATTGCAGGGTAGAGTAGAAAAGTGACCACTTGCATTTCGTTCAAAGATTAGCCGACTGTGTTAGCTGGGCGGTAAAGCCTTGCATTGTTATATGTATGTACAGAATAATAATACACTTGTGCCCTTATCTGGTAATATAGACTAAGCTTATTCGGGTATAATGAGAATATATTGGCATGGAATCAGTCTTAAGCTCTAATTGATGTGCCTGCGGCGCCTCGTAGTGTGCCAAGATCGTATCTGCTATACTATCAAAAAAACGAGTTAATTTTCGCCAGAGTGCGACTCACAGGTGAAATCTATACTATTTACATTTCTCTAAACTAGGTGAACGCTACCAAGTCAAAAATGTAAGCCCTGGTACAATATAGTACTGTTAGTGGGCGCTGATACAGTTTGGATGAACCGACTCCCCCTGCACCCATAACACTAGGGAACACAGGCGCCACCATGTGATGGTGTAATTGCTCATTCTGGTCATCTTGACGTCGTATTTGAGCTAAAACCACTAAGCAAACTTGACTTTTCTTTTTTCTTTTTGAGGGGGTTACATTTTCAGAGTCTCTCTTGTGCCAACTGTCCTAGGCATCCTTACCATGTCGGGAAGCGATAAGTTATCCTTAACCATCTTTCCTCTTTCACCGACCGCATACTTTGGAATCTTGTTTTAAGTGGAGTGTTCTCAGCAAATTCTCCTTGAAAAGAAAGATAGCATCATATACCAATGAATCGAGAGAGTCCAATGTGTCCTTTTATGCTGCTGGTGCCTCTGGCAGGACTCCTAGCTAGAGGAGTCTTAGCACAGGACCCAAACTCTTCGCCTCGAGCATTACTTTACAAAGATAACCAAGAGTTTGTCCCTGATACTCGAAACATCATCAACATGTCTTTGCCACTACTGCAGACAAGACTCGCAGCACCCAATGCCACGGATGTTTCCACTTTTGCCGGCTTCGACTGGACTCAACCTTATCCAGGCACTTCAGTAAAAGGATACGAGGCACATCTGCGCGTTGCCTATGATGTAGCTCTACCAGACGATGTGGTTCAAAATTCAACATCTACTATTACCTCATTGACATTCGGCATACCGGGCTCACTTGAGAAAGACGGTACCATACTGAAACCAATGGATCCGTCGTGGTATGTTTGCAGATATCTTTATATTAGTAGCTCGACTGCCTCAGCGGCCGACAATGACTGCAAGTTTTTGGGATCGCAGTGCCTTGCAGACTTGCATGGCAACCTTACAGAACGATGGGGAACAATAGATCCGACTTATGGGTGGTTGGGCATTCTCTACCGATCCTTCGACGTACATGATTTTCCGAAACGGGGTAACCGAGGCCAATCGGCAAACATTGGCCAAGAATATTGCAGCCTTTATCAAGGCCAACAAGCTTGATGGGATTGACATTGGCTGGGAATATCCGGGCGAGCCTGACATCCCTGAGATCCCTGCGGGTAGTAAGGACGATGGGGCAAACTACCTAGCGTTCTTGAAGGACTTACGAGAAGCTGTTGGCGAGGATACATTGATCTCCGTCGCTCTTCCGGCTTCGTACTGGTATCTGAAAGCCTTCCCAGGTATGTGGTCATGCGTAAGAGGAGTGCATGGGAGGTTAATACTAATAGTTACTGCGTAAAGTCTCCGACATGGCCGATGTTGTAGATTATTTCGTCTATATGACTTATGACCTACATGGTCAATGGGGTAAGACACACTGAAGATAGATATCTGCCCTGGCACTAACCAGGACACTACAACAGATTATGGGAACCCCAATTCCCAACCAGGATGTCCTGCTGGGAACTGTCTGCGCTCACATGTCAATATTACCGAGGCATATAATGCCTTGGCTATGGTGACCAAAGCCGGTGTACAGGCTATAAAGCTGCGACTGGGCATTCCCAACTACGGCCGGAGTTTCCGCATGACCAACGCGAGCTGTACAGGGCCCCAATGTACATACACAGGCGCATATGATCAGTCCAATGCATTTCCGGGGCCCTGTACAGAAACGCCTGGCTATATTGCTGACGCAGAAATCTCATCCATCCCCAATGATGGATCCTCGAGTTGGAACTACTTTGACACATATTTCGACACCGAGTCTGGCTCGAATATTCTACTATACGGGGCTAATGAAACGGCGACTGACTGGGTCGCGTATCTTGACGCTACGGTGGAGTCAGATTATAAGCGCCTTGGGTGGGCAGTCGAGCTGAACCTTGGGGGTACGGTAGACTGGGCTATTGATTTGGAGGATTGGTACCCAGATCTCAACGTCAATGCGTCTGATCCTGCCTTGTTCCCGAAGATCAACATCACTTGTCCAGCATCTGCAACGCCAAAAACGCTCCAGGACCTTGTCGACACCCAGTCATCTCTGGAACCGCCTTGCTGGACGTTGTATGCGGCAAATATTCTGGACGACACGTTGTCGGATGTGCTAGAGAGCTATGACGAGGTCAATGACGGGTACGACGACACATTTGGCTACTACGTCAAGTGGGTCAAGGAGAGCATTACCCCGTCTCTGGAAGACTACATGAATTTCGACAACGGGAAGGGGGTCCAATATTTCAATTGCAGCTGGAGCTACGGCGTCACCAAAGATTCTGGGCCGTGCCCGCCGTCGGATGAATTCTGGAGACCTGGTCAATCGGACAGTGATTGGAGAATCAACTTCACGTTGACCGACAGCTCCGGCGTCTACGACGCTATCATGGCCGACCTTGGGATTGAGAAAGAGTGGGTCAAATTTGACACGTATATCTCCAGATACCAGTGCATAACAGACGGCGCCTTGGCCATCGGCGGCGGCGGCCCTAAATCTTGCGGCTGGTTAAAGCAGATACGATATAACTTTCCCATGGCCGCGGACGATGTGACCGTTCCAAATCCCAAGGACATCTTTGTCGCTGCCCAGTCGAACATAACAGCCTTACAAAATCAAATTCTCACGGGTATAGCAGATGCCGCTCTGGGGATTTACAACAACAGGTCCTCGGATGACGTGGTGACGGCTATTGCAATGCCGATTTTCATGCTCCAAGATGCCATCAACTCCATGAGCCAAGCCAAACAGATTGGATCCGACGTTGCCGAGGAAGAAAAGAAGAATTTGATCCTTGAAATCCTTGGTGCGGTGCTCATAGTCATCCCGTTTGTCGGTGAGGCTGCTGGAGCGCTGTTTGGCGGCGCCGCCGCAATGATTGGTTGCATTGCTGCTTTGATTAGCGAGGTTGGTAACGCGGCGCTCAGCATTGAGAGCATCATCTCCGATCCCTCATCGGCTCCCTTTGTCGTCTTTGGACTGCTGGCTGGTGAGGCAGGCTATGCCATGGGTAAGACGGACGAGGAAGTATTCAATGAGGCAGCGAGTGCACGGCGACTTCTGTCACCCTCAGACTTGGCCAAATTCTCGAAAGAGTTTCAAGAAAACGATGCTCTGATCCAGAAGCTTACCTCGGCGTCTGCATGCAAAGCCTAAGCTTTGCTGATGGTTATCTTCATGGGCCACACAAGAAAGGATCATGAGGGCTTCCATTTGTGAGGGACATGAATTATTTTAGTGCTGGTATCTTAGCAACTTATAGCAAACTAATCTTCTTTGTGTCTTGGAAAAGTTCTTTTTCACCAACAAGATCAATAATTCCGAGGAGTAAACCCTGGGGATTTCAAGTGATCAACAACTAGTTATGGACTAGCGGTATCGTTATCGATAGCGATAAAAGATAACACCCAGACCAAAGTGGCCTAGCCAGGGGAACTTTTGCAATTAGCCCGAACCTAGAAGTTTTGTGGGACGTCAATCCACGGGCGGCGGCATTGCTTAGATGCGACATCACCTCACCTTGCTCTAGATCGCCGACTAGCAGCGACGACGGCATTTGCATCCCGAAGAGGCAACAGTCTGTTAGCTGCGCTTTGGACGGATGAGAGGCAAAGCATGGGCGACCCAAATCCAGACTCGCGGCCGACGACGACGACACCGCCCGAGACAAAACGGTCTTCGCTGTTGGCAGAAGTAAGAAAACGGCTTTCCCTTTTTAACCTGTAGCTGCTTCAAGGAACCTAACGACAGCGACTTTCTAGAAAATAGACAGCCATGAGACCAGTCTCCACACGCATTTGACCCTTGTGCAATCGTTTGCCGACACAGTCAGGAAAGAAGACGCGGAGATGGCGAGCCGGGTGCTGGAAGGCGCGCAGAAACTAATGGAGGGGTTCGCCCGACTCCGCGAGCAACTTGTCAGTCCTGTCTCTCCCCAAAATCATCGAAGCGGAATTCTGTTAGGCTGATGGTTTGGAATGCAGAAATTTCCAGCGTCGACAGAACCTCAAAGCGCTTCCGATAGAAAGCGGAAGATTCACCCGATATCACAGTTGCAGGATGGTTCAAAGTCGAAAGCCCGCAGGACAGGATCAAATCTGGAGAAGGTCCCTACCTCAGCCACAGCGACGGCTTCAGCTTCACACCGTCCCGGCGAGTCTCGAGATCGCCGCCCAGGCCAGAAACGCAGGCGGGCAGATGCTAGCGACGAAGACGCCAACACAAACACAGAGACTGAAGCAGGAAGAGAGACCGCTGGCAAACGGACTCGAACCAAGCGGGCGATCCCCGGGGCAGACGTTGCGGTCAGCGATTACATTCCCGTCGCCCTGCAGCGCGACGACATCTCGGCCGAGGTCGACCGCCGCCTGAGACTGCGCGACGAGCTGCGAGGAGGCAGGCGCGACCGGCCACTCGCCAAGCGAAAACGTGACAGCACCGGCTCCTTCCCTGTGGAGGACGCCGTAGCTGCTAAGCCCAATGAGGAAGGGAGCAAGCGGCTCAGGCAGCAGTGACGACCGAATCCTGCGATGCCTCCATCTTTCCTACGAGTTCCTCTCCGTATCTCTATTCATATTCTTGTTTGTATCCCGATTTATATCCCTATCGATATGAAGGTTGCCATCAACACACTATAATGTCCACTACAGACATCATCAAGGACGATTGACGCTTTCAGTCTGTACAAACCCAGGTGAACAGAGACAGTTGCAATCACACAGCCGCGTACAATGAAGTCTGGTGCCTCCTGGAATTGGGAGTTATGATTGGCCATCCGCTGCCACGGATGCTACTTTCCCTGATGGGGATACAATACCAGTGGCCCTAGTAGCCACTAGCTTTCTCGACACCCTGCTTTTCCGCATCTCAGAACAGCTACTTTTCCTCGTTTGAGACACTGTCAGGACTCTGAACTGCCACTTTCCCCATTTTGGCGCCGAGATTTCCACAGTCCATGGTTCGTTCCAACCTCGACCTTGAATATGATATTCATATCATTTACTGCCGGTGTTTTACACGGGCCTGGCCTGCCAGACCAAAGTCAATTGCAAGACACATGATTTCACCCTCAGGCATAAAAGCAGCTTGTCTGGACCGCCCATTGCTGTCTCTTCTTTTCTCCTGTCATCTTCTTCTCTTTTGATTCTCTGTCACTGATCCGGCTACTCCTCTAAAACAAACAGTTATCTGAAGCTCCCCTCGCAGTCTAAAAGAGCTCCAGGCGGACCGGGCTTTTTGCGTGTTTAATAAAATCGTCGGGCTTGAAAAAACCAAGAAAAAAAAAAGTAACCGATTGAGATTTGCATTTTGATGTTTTTTTTTTTTTTTTGATATCTGGAAACCCTGAGAGACCTGCGTGGCCGCAACCCCTTCGTTAACTCCCGCTCTTCCCCTTCTCCGAGACCTGGCCAGATGATACAGTCTCAATAGGAAGAAAAGTCCCTTGTCATTTGACTATAATCTTGCTTTGAATCTAATCTCATCTTACGGTTATCTTGGCACTTTCTTATTATTATCAGAATTCACCTTTATCTTCTACGTCTCTTTGTTCATCATGGCTCCCATCCAGACCCCGCCGAATGATCGAAGAGGAAGCCAGTGCCACATATTTAATACCAACCGCCGTCGGTACTCCAAGCGGCCAAACAAACAGAGGCACCACAAGAAAGACGTTGACGGGAACGTAGCCATGGGCGGCATGGGCTGGGCCACTCAATCGGCCAGCGCTTGGGGCCACCAGCAATTCGGTGGCATCCAGCGTGGAAATCGCCGCCGTGGCAACCGTCAACGTGGTATTTCAAGTCCAAAAGGAGTCTACAAATCTCCAAAATCTCCTCGCCCCGAACTGGGCTTCTGGGAAAAAGTCAACTGGCAGCCCCAAGACACCCCCATGAAGGACGCTCCCGCACCTCCCAGCTGGAACCAGTACTCGTATGCAGATACCAACGGACTCCGAACCCAGATTGATATGGAGGGAGATGTAGTCATGGGCGAAGCACCATCGCTCGCCCTGTCACTCTTGGCCGAGCTGATGAGCGTCACTCGCCTGCAGTAACTCAGCGGCTCCAACACCGGCCGAAGTTATACCCTGGGTTGAGCTGGCTCCCCACCTCTGACTCGGCATTCGCAAGACTTGTCAATGAGTATGCGTTCGTGATCGCACCAACAATTGAGATATGGGCCAGTGAGAGTGCGCTCGTGATCGCACCACTGGCATATCGTTGTCCTGATGACAGTACGCCCGTGATCGTACCATCAGCTATTCTTCGTTTCCAATGAGCACGCTTGTGATCGCGCCGTTGACATATATTCTTCCCGATGAGAGCATGCCCATGATCATGCCATCGGTTGATGCTTCTATCTGTATTACTATATGAGATACTTCGTCAATCTATTGTCAAGGTCTCCTGGGCCAATGCCTCTAGTTGAGCCCCATCCTATCCCTTATCTCGACGGACCATCTTGGATCTTATAAGATTCATGAAATCCACATCGGTACATTTCTTACTTCTATATCTGATGCGCGTGCACTCGTGATTGCACCATTCGGATATTCCGGACATGGGCCCGTGATTCCATTTCGGTTGCGGATGCGCGCATGCTCGTGACTATGCCATCCGTTTGTTTGTTGTTTTCGCTTTTTGTTATGTTTCTCTTTGTTTCTCATCCTGTCTTCACTTTGAATTGCTTACCTCGGGTCGCTCCTGGTGGTGACAGTTGGATATTGGTGGAAAATTGGGAATGCCCTTGAGGCTTTTATCTTTCGGGAGGTCGGCAGGACCTGAGGCCTGCGCAAGTATTGATGGCCGTGATTCAATTGATCAATGATCCGGCATAAGGGACGTTCTAGGACTTGGCCGGTGATGACCAGGTTTATAATTGGCACCGGAAAAACAGGGGACGAAGACATGGTTGCAAGAATCGGCACTGGTGTGATATCCAGAGTCTTGGTTTTGTTCAAATTTCGGTAGCAATCTTTGATTTAAGTGTGTGAAATGCAAACTTGTGGACCCGGGCCCGGGGATCAATGTCAATTTGTTTTCGAAGTTCAATTTGTCAAAATTGTTTTTCTTTTGTCTCGCTTCATCCTGTTATTGACTCTGCATAGCGCCGGTGCTGACTTGTTTTATGATGAAAAGTCTCGAGATACCCCTTGCCATATGGCGCATGAAGGTTTTTGATGTTGTTGTTGTTGTTGCTGAAAAAGGTAGTGCGCATGACAACGGCTGATCACCCTGTCAATGCTCATCGGATGGTGCCAACCCCGAACTGGACAACCTCTGCCTAGATAGATAATACAATCGACTTCTAAATACTCAGTTATGTCGTGCTAGTCTTTGAAACCTGGGAGCAATTGAATATATTACACTATTATACAATTTATTAAATCTCATTTATTATCCCCATCCTTGTCACTTGGCTTGCCCCAATTCCACACTTCCCAGATATGCTGCATGATCAGGTCGCCATACCCTTTGCCCTCGGCCAACGCCTTCTGCTCCTCTTTCAACCTCCTCTCCTTCCAACCGTCCGTCTCTGAGCCCATCCAGAGCTTCTCCGGCAGCGACCGATCCTCAAACCGCTTGGCTGCCTTGTATTTCTCAATCTCCGCCTCATTCATCATCGATGCCTCTTTGGCCGCCCGCAACTGCGCCTGCACCTTCTCCGCCTTTTCCGTCGGGAGCTGTTTGAACAGATTCGCAACCGATGCCTCGTCCGTATTCGTGCCCTGGGTAGCATCTGCCGAACGACCAAAGTACCTCACGCCGGTCTCATCCAGGATTCCCCTGCCGGTCGGGTTCCGTTCGCGATACAGATGATTCGCCGAGACGGCAAATGCTGACACGAGTGCGAAACTGTGCAGATCGAGTTTGCGCGGCGGCATGGCCAGCAGCACGGGGGAGCCGACGACAAAGGTCCATGCTGCATAGGTTTTGAAGCGGACAAAGTCGCGCGCCCGTTTGTCCTGCACCGCGGCGCCGGTGTCTTCTGCTGGGTCGGTCATCTGGTCTTTTTTGTATATATGCCCCGGGGCCAGCCCCTGATTTCTTTAATGTTTGTTTGCGCCGATTGTCGATTGTCCAGATTGACGTTGTATAACCTCCTGTAGGTTGTTCGGTGATCAAAAGTCGTGATAAAAACGGTCGGCGGTTGCTGACTAAGCCATATATACTGCGAAGTGCTCCAGCTCCACTCTTGCCGCCGCCACGGCTTTTAGAGCTAATAGCAGGTTGTTCAGTTGGACACGCCGATTGCCTTTTCTTTTGCATTTCCTTTGGTGATTTCTGGCCATCTATGAACACAACAGCTAAAGACTAGATCACGTGACAGCGCGCAGTCACGTGGCAGATCGATCGTTTCAAGGCTCCGATGTTCCGAGATCCGGGCTTGGCGCGGAGCTTGGCATTCATCACCCCCAGCTTCGCATTGTGCTGGATTGTTGTTAGGCTACACCATTTTGTCCTTCTGTTTCAGCTTCAGCTCGCTAGCGGCAGACTCTCTCCGGGCAGTGGAGCGTCAGGCTTCCCCTATGCATCTTACCGGGTCCTTAGCGCTCTGGATTCTGCACTACGACGTACATAGTCGATCATAGGGCCTATCATCGTCGCCGGGCCTTCCATCTTGCCGACATCCGTGAGACTGTGTGACTGCCTGTAGTCGCGGTCGTGCAGGCCAACACCCTACAACGCAGCTACAAATAACGTTGCTTACATAGATGGCGTGGCGGTGTAATTGTAATTGGTAACTAGTCTACGTGACTGTTTTCTAGTATCCTGCAGTATGACGCAGATAGACGTTCTATTTATAAAAACAGGCAGGTACGCACCCTGTAAGAAAAAGGCAAGACAAGCAAATGCGGGTCAGGGCTAAGCTTTTGCTGGTACGTGGGCCGCCCCGTACGGTACCGTTACCGAGTGGGTCCTTCGGTGTCTCGCAGGCTCTTAAATGGCGCTCGTCTCCTGACTTCTTTCTGTTCCCTCTCTTTTCTCTGCAATCTCTCATTCTCCGCACGAGTAAGCTTCAGTGTTCATTCTATTCTCACTGCTCTTTGACTCTTTCAGTTTAAAAAATCGACGACGAAAATGTTTGAGAACGGTTTCCTCGGCCTTTTCAAGCCCGCCAAATCCCAGGAGGAGGTCCAGCAGCCCACCTGGAATGCTTCCACTATGACCATGACCATGAACCAGCCCGCCAGCTACACTGGCGAGCAGACTGTGCGTCTTCTTACCTCACCAAATCCTAGGCCCCCCATGACTCACGACGAAATATAGAAGCCCTCTCCTGAATCAGAGCAGATGAAGCTGCGTGGCGGCGGCGGATGCTGTGAGGTGTGCTGCGGATGGTAATTGCTTCTTCCCCCTTTTCAAATCCAGGATGATAAAGGCTAATCTACATTAATCAGCTGTGCCGGTCTCTGTGCCTTTGAATGTCTCGAGGAGTGCTGCTAGGGATTTTTCTTTTACCAGAATCAACAGACCTTTTGCCAATGATTGCTAGTTCACGAGGATATGATGCTATTTGCCAGGGAAAAGGGTTTACTGGGGACGGTTTATGGTCTCGCTGTGGTCTGGACTACAGAGTGACTAATATGGTCAATTAGCTCAGATACCAGGGAGAGAAATTTCACCGACGAATAAGACTCAATTTACTTAACTATCCCAACTATCACTTAGCTAAGGAACCTAATTAATGGCCGAGGTGGGGCTATTCGTTTCTCCAGCTGCCTGCTACGTGCTCTTCTGTGCAGATCTCTCTTTTCTTGCTGTACGTAAGTGAGGAGTACATAGTCTAGAAGTGAGTGGCCGCCTCGTACTTTAGATGATAATGGTCCTCATCCAGCCAGCGAGCTGCCGTGACCAGGCCGCCAGTAATAAGCAACATGATTTCCGCTGCATCACTGCGCCGCGACAGGCCACATTTCCGGCTGCTTTCGACATGCGCGACCAACGCCGTGATTGACTGCATGACTTTGCGACACATGGGGCAACTAAGCTGTTAGCATAGTTCGTCGAACGGTGGAATTGAACACATGGCCAAAACACCTACGTGAACCGGTTCTGCCGGTGCAACAGCAAATGCTCGGCCAGCGCAGCGGGACTTTCGAATGCCTTCTGGCAGCACTCCAACTTGCCCGTGTGCGTGTTTCGATACTGGTGCTCGTCAAACCGCGGAAGGAACTTTTTGCACGTCTTGAGCACGCCCGACAGTGGAACGACCGGCTTGGGGCGAGACGACTGTTGTGCGTTTGCTTGCTCAGCGGCCCGCTTGGTCAGAACGATGCCGTCCGCCGGCCGTTCAGGCGTAAAAGTGTTGTTGAATTTCGCATTGAACGGTGACAGCGGGGATTCTTTTGGCCGATGGCTCAATGCCATGTCACCGTGAGCCTGGTTGACCGAAACACCACCGTCGCCATCGCCACCGTCGCTGTCTGCATCGCCAGATTGACCTGGGGTTTCCAGTGTGCCGTGCATTGCGCGGTAGCTAACGTCCCACTCAAGGGCTTTTAACTCACGGCGCGCCATGAGCGTCTCCTTGTCGACACCGCTCCCGCATTCGCCCTGTTCAAGGTGGCCAATGTAGCCGCTAGGGTTCGCAAACTGCTGATCGCAGCCTGCAAACGGGCATTTGATTTCATGGTCAATGGGATGGGTCTATTTTGTATGGTCAGTTGGCACGAGGCAGAAACCAATAATGCTCAGGGCGATCACATACTCGAAAGACGTGATGATCGCGGGAGGCAGTAGACGAGAACTCGAAGCCGCAGATGGGACAGACGATATGGTTGGGGCTGTTGATCTTGTGCAGCATTATGGACTCATAGTTAGGGAAGTCCACATTACAGCGTCGGCAGAAGTCGTGCTCCATGCCTTTATGCATCGTTCGTTCTTCCACCGTGGAAAAGGTCTGCGGGCAGTCGAGAAAAGTGCAGCGAAGACGCGGTGGCAGCTCAGCCATTTTGTTCTCGGTCGCTGTGGAGTTTCTAAAATATGCTCGCTGATATCAAGCGGGAGAAAGGGTCAAGATGCAGTAGATGGAGATGAAAGAAGAAGAAGAAGCAGAGCAGGAAGTGAAGAGTGAAAAGAGTCTTGAATATGTAAGCAATCGTGCATATATATCATTCTAGAGGACGACCCTCTTCAAGTTTTCTAACTCTGCTACACAGAAAAGTTACCAAACGCACAGTGATTTTCTCATTCCCTTCACCCTGCAACTGGGCTAGAACCGCGAGAAGGGCAGCCTGCAACGAGTCAGTACAGCATAGGTCTTCATCTGAGGCTCTATATCTCACCATTTCCCTCTCAGGGTAATCACCGCCCAGTTATTCCCATCCGCATCGGTCTCCTTCTCTACCTTGGTCGAGAAGGAAATCGCACTCATGATGCCATCGCCAAACTTCTCGTTCAGCACTGCCTTGTAGGCATACCCGTAGTTCTGCACGATCTCATACAGCCGATAGATCAGCGGCTCCTTGGGCGGCATCTCCACGGAGCGGCCACGATCCGGAAACCCGCTCAGCTGCTGCTCCAGCAGATCCTGCGGCAGATACAAGATCTGGGCCAGATTGACAATGTCCTCGTGGGATGCCTTGGCCTGTCCGTAAAAGATGGCTGCCGTAGCCACCTCATTACGTCCAAGTTTCCGCGCAATCTCTTCAAAGCTGAGCTTGCGTTGGGCCTTGGCGTTGAACAGCGTCTGCGCCGATTGCGGCAGATACGGGTGCTGCGAGTCCTGTGGCTGTTATCGTCCGTTCCCACGGCGGCACAATTGACTTACGTCGAGGGTCGCCAAGTTGGACATGATGATGGTTCTCGGTTTCTATAGATCAGACCAAAAACTATCGAAGAAGAGTAATTCTTTGATACGAATGAGATGCAAGAAGTAGGGAATAAGAGGCTGCGCGTCATCTTTATATCACCCCAACGGATCAATTGATAAGGCGCGGGGTGCGGGGTTCATTTTTCCCCTCATTCCCTCCTCTTGTTGCTCAACTCATCTTTTGGATATCCGTGTTTACGAGGCATCCCAGTATCCTACAACTGGTTAACCGATGTGCTCAGACACAAGCAATACAAAACAGTACGATCAGCTGTCGATCGAAGCACGAAACAACGAAGCGCCACGTAGGAGAGAGAGGCTAGACCGCTTCCATCACGAGCAATGCACAGCCACAGTCATGCCGCCCGACAAGCGGGGTGTTTCAGCTGTCATGAGACTGTCCCGCATCATAAGAAAGCAATATTCAGCATTTGCCATCATCTCATCACCTCTATCAATCAGAAAAACGCTACAAGATGTCCGGCGGCGAGAACCCGCTGGCCTATGGTCACTACTATAGCGAGAACGATCAGTCTCAGGGTGACCGTGGCCTGAGCGATACTGCGCGGGGGTTGCTCTCGGGTGGGTTGAAGAAGCTTAAGGATCACTACGGTCAACCACAGCAACAACAACAATATCCTCAAAACTATCAGGGTCAACAGAACCCGCAGCAGGGCCAGCAGCAACACAGCCAATATTCCCAGAGTGGCGGTCATCACGCTCCACAACAGGAGTATCAACAACATCAGCAACAACCGTACCAGCAGACTCCTGGCCACGATTCCAGCAATCCACAGCGGCCAGACAAGCTGTCTGGCTTCTTGGGCAAGTTCCAGAATACTGTCTCAGATGTTGGTGTTCAGCTCGCTCAGAAAATTGGCACCACGCTCGATGCCGAGGGATATTCGCAGTACGGCCCCAGCAGTAGTGGTAGCGCCCATCGCTTCAAGAGTTTTGCCCCTGAAAGGCAGAACAACGACGTAAAGTGGCACGTTGACGGCTACACCTACTTCTGGGCTGTCTCTCAGGCCCTTGAGAGGGCCAGGGAATCCATCTGGATCCTAGACTGTGCGTACTATATGACTCAATCCAATGGATGGACACTGATTACCAACAGGGTGGTTGTCACCAGAGCTGTACCTGCGCCGTCCGCCAGCAAAGAATGAGCAGTACCGTCTCGACCGCTTGCTGCAGGCTGCTGCCCAGCGAGGAGTCCGTGTCAACATTATTGTTTATAAGGAGGTTGAGAAGGCCCTCACCCGTAAGGAACCCCAATAAACTCCCAAAGATAGCTCCGCTGAACTGTTGTAGTAAGCTCGGAACATACCAAGCATGCTCTGGAAGCTCTGCATCCGAACATCCTGGTCTTCCGCCACCCAGACCATCTGCCCGACTCGAATGAGATCAAGCATTCTCTGACCGAGTCCTTCCACAACCTCTCCCTGGATGGCGGTGCTCTCGCCAAGCTTCCCGGCGATACGCTCAAAGCCTTTTACGGCACGAAAGGCGACACGGTCCTGTTTTGGGCGCATCATGAAAAGCTGTGCCTGGTGGACGGCAAGATTGCTTTCATGGGTGGACTCGACCTCTGCTTTGGCCGCTGGGATACCAACCAGCACGCTATTGCGGATGTCCATCCGAGCGACCTGCGCGAGATCGTGTTCCCCGGTCAAGACTACAACAATGCCCGCGTACTTGACTTTCAAAACGTGTCGAATTGGGAACAGAACCAGTTAGATCGAAAGGCCACTAGTCGCATGGGATGGTCTGACGTTTCCATCAGCCTCCGGGGGCCGGTAGTAGAAGATCTGCGCAGACACTTTGTCGATAGGTGGAACTATATTTTCGACACAAAGTACTACGCTCGAAAAGAATCCAAGTACCAGAAACTGAGTCTCTACCGCCAATCCAGTAGCCATGGCGGTCATCCTGGCAATTCGTCTCCTGGAAATGGGCCCCCTGGAAATGTTCCTGCCGGATATAATCCTCCTGGTGCTGCTGCGACACCCACCACCCAACAGCATTCGCAGCCACCAAATCAGGGCAGTCTGAGCCAGGAACCACACTGGCAACAACACCAGCAACCATCACAATGGCATGGCCAGCAGAGCTACCCTCCCCCACCGGGTCAACAGCAACCTTCACCCTCGGTCACTCCGAGTTATCCTCCGCCACCGGATAGCCAAGGGCACCATCATCCGCAGTGGCAGAGTCACGACTCCAACCCGAGTACGCCTCAGGGCGGACAATACGTTCCTCCGCCACCGCCAGGACCGCCGCCGGCCCAAACCGGCAGTGGGTATACCGGGCAGCACCAGCTGCAAGGCACCTCTTACCAAGGGTATGGCTCTGGTCAATACGGGACGCAGTCTCCAGCTCCATATTTTGCTCCGCCACCTACTCAAGAGTCGCAGCATTCTCAGACCAGGGGGATTTCTGAAGAGCACGATCTATCACGCGGCTACGGCAGCGATCTGCCGGGGTATAGTAATGAGTATCAAGGCAATGGTAGATCCACTGCTCAGAACGTCATGACTGATGTCCGCGGACTCGGCCGGTCTCTCCGAGGCCAACTTGCCGGCCAGGTTCACCAATACCAGGACAAATACATTACGAACCTTGGTCGACCAGCGGGGAACCAGTTGTGTCAGGTCGTGCGAAGCTGCTCGCAGTGGAGCGCAGGCCTCCCCACCGAACACTCGATCCAGGATGCGTATTGCGCTGCGATCCGCAACAGTCAGCATTTCATCTACATTGAGAACCAGTTCTTCATTACTGCTACCGGTAGTGAGCAGAAGCCAGTACAGAACCAGATTGGGGCTGCTATTGTGGAGCGTGTCCTTCGTGCTGCACGTGCTGGGCAGAAGTACAAGATCATCGTCGTCATTCCAGCCGTCCCTGGATTTGCGGGAGATCTGAGAGATGACTCTGCTCTCGGTACCCGGGCGATCATGGAGTTCCAGTACAACTCGATCAACCGCGGTGGACACAGCATCATGGAGCTCATCGCCAAGGAAGGCTTCAACCCAATGGACTATATCCGGTTCTACAACCTTCGCAACTACGACAGAATCAACAAGAATAGCACCATGCTTCAGGCTGAGAAATCGAGCGGGGTGAGCTACGAAGACGCCCGTCGATACCACGATGCCGCGGAGGTTGGTCCCGGAGGTTACGGGCCGGGTGCACCGACGAGCGCATTCGACACCACGCAGCCCTACGATAAATACCAAAAGGCGGCCACCGGCTATCCCTCGGCGACGTCGGGTCGCTGGGACTCGGTCAGCGAGTGCTACATGCTGGGTGGTGAGGACATTCGCAAAGTGCCGTGGGAGAGTGATCTCCCGGAAATTGACGCTTTCGTTAGCGAGGAACTCTACGTCCACAGCAAGGTATGCTTTTGTTTAGTTGTTTGCTTGCTTGCTTGCTTGTTTGCTTTTTGTTTTTGATCAAACTACCATGATTTAACAAACACCAACTGAAACTGTTTTGATTAAAGGTCTTGATTGCGGACGATCGGATCGCCATCGTTGGATCGGCCAATCTCAACGACCGATCACAGCTGGGCTCTCACGACTCGGAAATCGCTCTGGTGATTGAGGACCCGACACCTCTTGACTCGCAGATGGATGGTCAGCCATACCGGGCTAGCCGGTTTGCCGCGACCTTGCGACGCGAACTCACGCGGAAACATCTGGGCCTCCTCAAGCCGCAAGACTACAGTCGGCCAAACGCCAACTGCGAGCCAGCAGGCGTGCCCAACGAGGCCGATCTGCAGTCGCCTGAAAGCCAGGTGGTAGCCGATCCCCTATCAAACACGTTCCAGAGCCTTTGGAACTCGCGCGCGCGCACCAACACCGAGGCTTTCCGCAAGGTATTCCACCCGGTTCCGGACGACCTTGTACGCAACTGGGACGCTTATAAGGAATTCTTCGAGTACAACTTCCGCAAAGCCGATGTCGAGGCTGAAGGCAAAAAGCGCACTCGGCCCGGCAAATACGAATGGGGCCACGTCATCCGCGACAACTTTGCGGCGGGACCAGAGGGCGCACAGCAGGTAAAGGAACTACTCAGCCAAATCAAGGGCACCTTGGTCGAGATGCCGTTGATGTTCCTGATCGAAGAGGACATTGCCAAGGAAGGGCTCACACTGAATGCTCTGACAGAGGAGGTTTACACCTGAGTTGCGTTATTGATTTCTTCTCATTCTTGTTATATGGATCTTCTTGTCCTGAGAGTTGGAACCTAGTTGTGATATAGCTTGGTGAAGTGTTTTGACAATGGAACCTACATGGCACCATTCACCGGACCAGAAGCAATAGAACAACTACAAGCCCACAGAAGCGGGGTCCGTATATCCCATTCATAAAGCTGCTCGCAAGCGGCCGAACGATCTCCGCAATCCGCATTAGTGGGGTGTAGAGCTCTAGATATTGTTGATATTGTTCTTGGAAGCCCAACCCTAATTGACGCCATGCGATTGGCTGCCGCACAAGAACAATATCAAGTTTATATCCAGCGAGAAAAACCAGTTGAGTCGTCACAATAAGCCATTATGCCAAGAAGAATATGTAACAAGAGTATAAAACTTATTTTCCTATCTTTAGCTTTTCTATTCTTGAGAATTCGGGCAAATGATGACCGTTGACTGCGATCAAAGGTGGGCGACAGACGCGCCCCAATAGCATGGGCGCGAGGTGAACGCGTTTACCGAGAATCAAGATCGATAGTTGCGATAGACTGTCAAACCTTATTCTAGTCGGAGAAGAAAGAAAAACTGGGCTATATTGACAAAGAATGAAAATCAGCTACCAGACCAGCCCGCTGCGGAGATTAACGGAGAATAGAAGAAACACGGATGTATGATTGCCGGTGGAACTTTGGGTCGATGCTCTATGGTGTCATGTGGGTTAGATATAAGCGTTGGTCCGGGACCCTTGTCTGCAACTGTGTAATCATGTATCAGACCTGAACTTCAGACAGAAACCTCTATGCTTGGGCGTCCAGTGCTTGTTCAATAACAAGTGCGACTTTGTCCTTTTGGCTCTTTCTTTGATCCTATAACTCGACATCAGCCTGGTCAAAAGATCAGTGGTAGCAAACCACGCGGATCTACCAAGAATGACGCCACAGAACAACCCCCTCGAGTCTGGTATGTCATGTACCTCGGATGATGCCAAAATGAAGAGGGAATCTAACGAGTCATTCCTGATCAGTTTCGATCCACGCCACCGCCGGAGTCGGATGCATCATTCTGTAAAGGCTGCGGCTGTCAAGACACAACTCCAATCCAACGAGCATCATCTTCGCAATGTCGATCCCTGTTTGTTCTCACTATCAAGGCTCTTCGTCTTCCTCATACCCCGGTTTGCGGTCTGGAAATGCAGTGTGAAAGAGGCATGGCAATGATTATGGACGGCCACTGACAAGAATACTTTCCCGCTTCGTCAACATTACTTTTTTTTTCCTACTTCATATGGATGCGAGAACAGCTGGAATATCTACTTGCGCCAGTCTCCTTTTGATTTTGAGAATACTTTTCCCATTTTTAGTTGTCATAGTTGAGCGGTTGCTGTCAAGCAACTTGAAGTTGGTTGGTGGGGGTTCATTGTTTATATCTGTTCGTATTTCAAATCTATGTGACTTTTAATACACAGGTTCTGCAAGTATAGTAATTGGGGTAAAGGAGGCCGTCGTCTTGTGGTAGACATGTTATTTATATTTATTAGACTACATGAGCATGTTTGTCGATTCTGAGAAACATGTAATCGCTTTCATTGTTCCGGAACAAAATATACGCTCTATCAGATCATATCGCTATATTGAAGACACCAGCATCTGTACAACTGACAAGTCTACATATATAGCAGTCGCAGAGTTGAGTCTCCTCTAACCCGGAACCCTGGAAACACGACCTGCCCGACCACTGCTGTCCGCTTCATCATGCCCGTACACCTCGGCAAGTTTCTCTTCCACCTGCTCAATGACATGGGACAACAGCCCAACTGAGCGTGCCATACCGGCACGACACATTTCCTCGCCAATGGCAGCCTCGATCCGACCATCACCGCCGTTTTGCGGAAGATCCTCTTCAAACGCGTGACATGTGGATTTCAGCCGTGGGAGGTACGCTGTCTGAAAAGCGTGGTGTGTCCGGTCGAGTCTGAGCTTGTCGCGGAGATGCGCCGACGATAAAAGAATGTAGTACAGACTCAAGGCAGCGTGTATATAAGGCGCGAGAGTCTGTGTAAAGCGGAGGAAGGCAAGCACCCTGTCAGGCGACGATGACGGGTGGACAGAATCGAGATCGGCTACGTTGAAGATGATCGGAAACAGAAGAGAAAAGTAAGGAGGCTCGTGGAAGACGACGCTGGGCGTTTCCGTCGCGAGGACCTCGTCTTTGAGCCATCCAATCGCCATTTCGCGGGCGTATGTTAGCTCCTCCTGTTCCAAGATGGTGCGAATCAGCTTAGATCGGGCAGTATCGTCAGGGTGGCTCCGTCCAATGGTTGAGGGAATCTGGCGAAGGCTGTTGTATATTTGACGCGAACTACACGTCGTCACAGCGAGGACGAGATCGGTGTATTCTTTCTCGTCCCTCGGTTTCTCGACTGCATCTTGCAAGGACATGGCGGTGATGGTCAAGAGCGCGTCGTGAAGCGTCTGTGGCTGCTCCTGAGCGGCTTCGTCTGCAGAACCACCGGAACCGATGAAATGCGAATAAATGGTTGCCAGCTCGGGATACACGGGCACTCGCGCTGTGGGCGCACCGGGCCACAGAATGTTGGCGGCAGATCGCGCGGCCAGCAAGAGCAACGCGCCATGGCGTTGCAGAGAAATATCGTCGGCCTTCTCGGGTAGTTCGTCAAAGTCAAGAGGTGGAAGGTGTTGATCCGCCGGCAGCGTCACAATCCGCACCAGCTCTTGATCCTTGATGCCCAGATCTCGCGACAGAGCCTATACAGACAGGAATTAGCCATAATACGGTGCTGATAACAGGGACTGTTCAACGCACACAAATCTTGCCGATCACTAGATCGCGCTCTTTGAGATGCTCGGTTTCCGAATGGAGAAGGTTCTTCGACAGTCTGTCGGTCGATTGGCCCTTCTTCGGGCTGAGTTTCTCCTGCAGCCGGAGAGCCCATGCCATGCCCGACTCTTCTACCGTGGACAGGCTGAGCATGTATGATTTCAGCAGCTCGACCAAGGCGAATTGAACAAGCCGGAGCTGAATTGTCTGATCGCCGGAGGTTGCGGGCTCGTCGTATGTGGCTTCTGGGTCGGGAGCGGATGCCTGTCGCACGCGCACAACAGATGAGTCGCTCGTTCCACGGGGCGGCAGGGCAGGGCGTTTGGTGGGCGACAGGTCTCTGAGGAACTCGAGAAAGGCATTGGTCGTCTCGTCGGTGGGCATTGAGCTATACGCTTCCAAGGCCGCCTGGAGGGAGGTCGCGATAAAGCGACTGGGGTGTTTCGTCTTGATGCGGGCGTGGAGGACGGACAGCATCGCGGTCAGACAGTTGAATTTCAAGACATGCGACGGTAGGCCCCGTGGGTTGGCAGCATCGTCCGGGTCCTCGCCCGGAACGGCGACTTCGTCCTCCTGTTCGTCGTCCGCCTCGTCCTCGTTCTCGGGCTCGAGTTTCATCAGCGAGTCGGAGACGCGGAGGATGACTTCGCGGGGGTTTCCCAGGCGCGCAACATCCTGCAGACACTCCTGCGACCGCGGTAGCATGGGCAGCAGCAGTTGGACCAGATCCCACCCGATATTCGTGGTGAGGACCTCATCTTGCAACAGGCGGTGCAGAGTCGGCAGCCGCTCCGGGGTAAGCTGGTACTCGAGCAGGGTGAGGTAGGTCAAGTAGTCGGTCGCAGGAGGCAGGGCCTTGATGAGCGGGTCTTCTTCGGCGGCCATGACTGGAAGAGGGACAATTCACAATCAGGCAGCGAGACGGCGTTGGAATCGAGGTCAACAGGTTCGACAAACCCGTCCGTTGTGGTCGTTGAGACTGGAGATTGCGCCTGCCCCGCACCCAGCCTGATGACATCACCGGCAAAACCATCACCGCCCGCGCTGTCCGACACAGGACACGATGCGTTTCTCCTCCTGAGTCGTCACTGGCGCGAGGTCGTTGAAGCTATCTGCAGAGTCGACTGCCAGTGCCCAAGAACACTGGCAACAGTCAAGGATTGGTATACCAAGGAGACTAAGTCAAACTTCCACCGGCCATGAAAGACATCTTCTCCACTTGGTCTCGATGCCAACCGCCTCCGTCCACTAGGCTCGTCCTTGTTACTACGCACTACGACATAGGACCAGAGATACGACAATCTGCAGTGTGTGTGATGGGTTCATGACCAATTTGTGATTCGTCAATGCTTTTGATGACTAATAACTCCTTTGTCGCACTGTCTGACTGTCTGGCACCCCATTGGTGATGAGGATTGATAGTTGATCGAGCGTCATCAATATGAGTGAGTTGCAGGGGAGAGCAAGTGGTGATGGGTGGGATGAAAATGGGGCTAGTTGTAGAGCCATCCCCAGCCTACTTTGCATTGATCACGCTAGGAGAAATAGTTCAATTGTGCACCACTGGTTAGTACTAGTACTAAAACTACTACTACTATTCATAATGATAGCCCTCCTTAATGACTTGGACACGACCATGCCCCCCCCCACCAAAAAAATAAGAATAACAATAATAATAAAATCAAACGCGCTCTCCCTCTTCCGTGCCCCGGAAGCGCGGGTGGCCAGCATTCCGGAGCCAAGGCCAACAGGGGGAGCCAAGGCCAATAGAGGGGTTGAAGGGAGGGGTTTGGCAATTTGGTGTTGGTGCTGATCCAGATGCGGAGAATGAAAGCGCGTGCGAGACGAGACCGTGTCAAAGATTGACCTTTATCAACGTCGTCGGCGTCGTCGTCGCTGGTTGCTCACGCGTGGATGCAAGCTTGGCGTCAGGCATTGTTAGCTGGGGCGCCTTTCATGGCCCTTGACAGACTCGGAAATTAGCGGCGATGTCTAATTTTCAACTTCCCCCCTCTCGGATCGAGAAGGAAAAGAGTGTCAGGCTGACGAGCCTTGCCGGGTTCGGCGGAAGGATGGATCCTCATCCCGTCAGGAACACTTTACAAAGTCGCAGCACGAGTATAGGTTGATAACGTCAGCATCTAGTCATAGACCCCTTTCGATGACCGGGACAACACATCACATTGCTTCTCCCAGCGTAACTGGTGATTTGCTTTCGTCGTCGTCGCCCTCGTCTGATGCCCAGGGTCCGGTTGCACCCGACCGCGCGCACAAAGCCAGTCAGTCGGCAGGCTGGGCATTGGCGATGGAGAGCAATAGAGAGCGATCCAAGGGAGTCGAAGCAGACGCATTAGCAACCTGAGAGAGGTTAGGCGGGTCTCGAAAGCGAGCACGTGACGGGCCAGCCTGGGCGGCGGGCTGCTGTGATTGGCTGCCTGCTGGCTTGGCCGGCAACGAACTGGCCGAGAACGCCGAAACGGGCAAGCGCGACCCAGGCGCCTGCCGGGGTTTCCGGGCCGCGTCTTTCGCTGTGGTTCTCGAGCGCGATTCGCTCGGGCATCTGCTAGTGCTTGTTGCTGCTCTCGATGCTCTGTACAACAACTGGCGGAGAAAATCTTCTCGCTCCTGAAATCCTCTCTTGTGCTTTGCACTCGTCATCCGTAGCATGATCCTTGACCTCGCCGCGCTGCTGTCGGCCGTCTCGTCTCTCCCTCACCGCATCCGCCATCTCTGACAGCTCCATCCGCGTCGATTCGTCGTCACGGGCTCGCAAATCTTCAGCGAACGGTTGGATCGACCGGCTCGGCGCCACACCCGATTCGCCCGCCAGTGCTGGCAAGGACTACACTGGCATTCTTGCGGTCATCCTTGCCCTCGCCTTTTATCTGCGTTCTCCTGCTGTCTGGCTGATCAGTCGTGTCCGGTGGATTTGGATCTCCTGGCAGCGGCATGGCGACCGACGTGCGTTCGTTCTACACTCCCTCGACTTCGTCCCATATGTCGTCGCAGTGCCAGCAACACTCGCCACCGATCGTGGACGAGCTCATCAGCAAGTACTCGTCTTCGATGGCTGCGGCCAACAACGCAACTGCGGCGACGTACGGCAAGCACCGCAACCTCGCCGTGCGGTTCAAGGACTGGCTGGCGCTGGAGTATTACCGCTACGAAGTCACGTTTGGCGTGTACGTGATGAGCCCCGGCGAGAAGTTTGTCGCCAATACCTTTGTGCTGGTCTTCCTGTCGCTCCTGATCTGGGCGTCGCTGCTGTACCTACCGCCGCTGCTGTTCCGCAAGATTGGCCGTCTCATCTGGCTGTTGACCGGTCGCAGTGAGGATGGCGCCGCCCTGTTTGGCGTGTTTGACGCCACCGATCAGATAACGTCGCCCGCGTCAGCGGCGGCGGCCACGAGCAGCCTAGCCTCGTGACGGTCATAGCATCCCCAGTTCCCAGCAGTGCACCCCAGTTCCCAGCAGTGCACCGAGCACAGGTGTTGCACCAACGGTTGATTGACGGCCACTCCACCGAGCCGTTTGCATCAATGGTGTGTGGGTATGTCACAGTCTGCGTGACAACTTGGACGCGACTGACAGCATTTCTAGGTTTAATTGCTTTCATTTTTCTCCGTTGGATATTATTCACTTTTGATTTTGGCGTCGATACCCAGCATTATGTCGACAACGATGACACTCCACTCGGCGCAACTGTTTCCCTTTTTTTTTTTTTTTTTGGTCGTGTGCATTTATTAGTATTATTATTTTGTTCGTCCGTTTGTTCGCTTGCTATGATAGACGACCTATACGGCCTGGTGCTCACACACGAGGTTTTAACTCTAATGCGTTCTTAATGACGAGGATGGAAGATGAGGTGTGGCTCTTGTATACATACCAGGAGCCGTTGGAGAATCGCGGACGGTCCAGTCCGAGAGGGTACACATAGCTATCGTTAATCAATGATATCAATTGTACATTTCGAACTTTGGGGTTTCAGTTATCCAGGAATTCGATTGAATCTGATTCCTCGTCGAAGTATTTGGGCATACTTTTTACTTCCTTATCTCATCTTTCCTTTCTGTTCTGTATTATCAAAACCCAGTAGATTTTCAACCAATAGTCTTCCGTCTCCAAACTAAGCTAAGCAACAAGGATCCCAAATCCACACATCATATGCAGTATTATACCGACATCAGAAATGACAAATGCCCACGTCATCCATTTCACGCTGACCAAGAACGAACCACGCCTGTTGAGGAAGGGCCCAAAAATGAGAAAGAAAAGATTTTAAAAATTCTTATGTATATGCAAAGAGAAACTGAAATCTGCAATTGGGGGGGCGGCCGTCATGATTCCATTCGCGTTGGGTATCTTTAATTCTGTTGAATTGCACGAAAATGTGATAAAAAGCAAAAGAAAAGAAAAGAAAAGAAAAGAAAAAGGAGGAGGAAAAAAAAAAGAAAGGAAACAAGTGGCCGTCGTTCAAGTTGGAGTGAGGTTGAGATTGCCAAGGCTGCACCAATTTTTGACGGGCTAATCGTTGCGGTTGTTCATGATTAGTATGGGGATGCACAAGTCAAAACAGAAGAAAAGAGGAGACGTACCAGACACGTGAGACGATAGCACCACGAGCAGTTCGACTTTGGGTATTTGTAGAAGTCAGTAATCAGCAGGATGAAGCCAATCACGACGGCGACCAGGGCGCCCACGCGCACCAGCCACCACGCCCACCAGAGCGGTTTGCGATTCCTGAAAAACGCCAGCGGCCGGTTGTACTGGAACTCGTCGTTGCTCTCTTTGTTCCGGTGGCTGCGGCTGCGGCTGCGCGTCTTGGAGCGACCGGGACCGGCGCCGCCGCTCATCTCGACGTACGGGGTGCGCTCGAGCCCGATGCGCTCGCGGATGTAGTTGGGCGAGCGCATCATACACAGGCCCATGGCGAGGCCCATGATGAAGCCGCCAATGTGCGAGAAGTTGTCGAGACCGGGCAGCAGACCGAGCACAAAGGAGATGCCAATCTCCAGCACCAAAAACAGCAGTTCCACCCACGGATTCCGCCGTTCGCTCCACGTGTACAGCAAGTCCAGCACGAAGAGCGCCAGGATGCCAAACAGCGCGCCCGAGGCCCCCGTCGACGAGATGCCCTGCGCCGCGTAGTTGCCGCCCAGCACGAAGCCGAAGATGCCGCTGGCAAAGTACACCAGCGCGTACCGCCACCAGCCAATGGTGCGCTCCATGTCGGCGCCCATGCTCATCTGCATCAGCATGTTGAAGCCAATATGGATCAGGCCCGCGTGCAGGAACATGGGCACGATGAAGCGGAACCACTGGTTCGGCTCCGGTCGGTCGTCGAGCGATCCGTGGACCCGAGGGTTCGGCACGCCGTTGAAGCCGCACAGCTCGGACAGCGTGCACCGGTTGGTCGCCGCGTTGGTGTCGTCCGACGTCGTGTTGGGACAATTCCAGTAGATGATCTCGTTGGCGTTTTGGACGCCCGGAACGTTCTTCATGCACGGCACAAACCGCGCGCCCATATTGATTTGCACGTACGGCGACGGGCCGACCATGGGATTGAAGCTAGGATGGATTTCGATCGGGCTGCCGGTGAGTTGCGCTGCAGGAAAAGGTCAACCACTGCTCTCTCTCTCTCTCTCTCTCTGTGTGTGTGTGTCTGTCTCGTGTTCTTTTCTCGTGTTCTTTTCTCGTGTTGTTTCAGGAGATCAGACTTACCGCTGTAGATGAGCTCACCAATGAACACGCCAATGTCGATCGCGGTCAACAGATATGTCACCCAGGGAATAGGGCCACGGAAAAAGCCTCGCTTGGCTGGGCGCTTCCGTCGCTTGCGTTGGCTCAGGTCCGGGTCCATGGGCTCGTCGGCGAGGTGGTTGTTGTTGTTGTTGTTGTTGTAGGCTGTATCTTGATGCATCCAGTGCGGATCGTCCGCGTGCGTTGGCGGCTGGACGTTTGACTTTAGTGGAATCTCTTCTCCGTACTGATCGGCCGGATGATTCCTGCCTCCCATGAACGTGTTCTCTTCGGTGAATGAGGCTTGGCTGTGTCGGCGATCGTAAGGGTCGTTGTTGTGGATGTTGTTGTGGAGGTTGTTGTTGTCGCTGTGCGCGTCGTAGGCCGGGTGTGCCAAGGTCGGCGAGTACGGCGGATGAGCAGATTGTGATTGTTCGGGGGGGTAGAAATGGTCGTCGCTATACGAAGGCAACGGGCCGTGATGCGAGGGCTGAGGTTGGAACGACTGGTAGTACTGGTTGGAGGCCATGTTGGAAAGACAACAGACTCTCTCTCTCTCTCTCTCTCTCTCTCTCTCTCTCTCTCTCTCTCTCTCTCTCCCTTCTGCAAGCAACAAACTAGTCCTGGTGTAACCGTGCCTTAGAGAGGGTGAAACACGGGCGATCTCTTCTGGCGGTCGCCGATCATCGATGCAAGATCCGGGAACAAAAACAGACGAAAACTGCGAGAGTGACGGTGTTTGTCGCTGGAAATGTCCACAGTGGTTGCAGCAGGAGGACGAGAACAGGCAGACAGATGATCATAACCAGGACATGACGAGATCCACCAGTGCCTGACCCTTTGCCCTGAGCAGCAAATTGAGCATGCCAAACTTACCGCCAGATCCCGCCGCGATCCACCCCGGACCGCACAGCCTCGTTCAATCATCGCCCACTGCGTCTGGGACCGAGGCCGTGCCAAGTAACTAAGAACTATTATTAACCACGAAGTGCCAGGTCACCGTCACCAATGATGGAGGATGTAACCAGTAGTTGGATCGCAGTGAACTGCTAACTGCGCCCTACTATGCACTAGGCTTGTTGCTGTGGCGGAATGGAGCAGCGACCTCGGCTGCCACGATCATACGTGCTCCTGAAGAGAACAAGTCCGTAGATCCGTAGATGGCGATACTGGATGCGGAACTACCTAGAAGATTATGAGAAACAATGCTTTTGTTGCAGTACCATTCGCTAATGATCTCAATGACACTACAGCAATAATGCCCATTAACAGCCAACGGCCGAGCACAAAAAGAACATGCGCGCGTGGCGGTGCCGGTCGCAACTTAATAATAGACGTGCCGTTGGTACTCCATCCTAAGGCTACCAACCAATGTTGTCGACCGCCCAACCTGATCCGGCCAGTTCCCAACGTCCAGGGTCAATCACCAACACACCAGACAGCAGCATCCCTTCACAACCCCTCGACGTCGTTTCGCTGGTGTCCGGTCTCCAACCGTTCTCCGCTCGTTCAGGGTCGATATAGAGAATAGAAAAACCGGAATTGTCTACGCAGCGTTGCATCGTCTTTCCCGCCTGCCTCCGGACGCGACCCCTTCCGTGATGACCTGGGCCACCTCCCCTTGTTGAATGTTGTCCCTTCTGGACTTGGACCGCCCAAAACGCGACACCTGGTGAGCCAGCGATAGCCGAAAGAGAGAGAGAGAAGAGAGAGAGAGAAGAGAGAGAGAGAAGAGAGAGAGAGAGAGAGAGAGAGGACGACGGAGTCTGTGTGTATGTGTGTGTGTTGTGCAACCAGCAGTCAGCAGAACCCGAATCTCATCATAGATCGATGGAGATGGCGACGCTGGGCTCGCCGGAGATCTCGCCCAAACGCCGGCCACGCGCCTGGGCCCGGAAAATTGAACGCCTCTGCGTCGCTGTCTTTGGATACTTTCCCCTGGCCTTTGTCTATGGCCTGACCTCGTGGGCCGTCTGGGTCGAAGCCGGCATTGGCTTTCTGCCCAGCAAGAGCACTTGGATCGGTATGGAAGAAGCCGAAGCGGGTGGGCACAGAAGAAGCGGAACCGGACTGACAGACTCTGAATGTGTAGGCTTCCCCAGCTCGGCCCTGGGCATCGGGCTCTATACCCTGCTCAACCTGTCCTATACCGTCGCCGTGTTTACCGACCCCGGCTCGCCCTTGACCTCGACCGCGCGCGGCTCCGGTCGTGGTCAGTATAGCCATCTGCCCACGAGCGAATTGCCCGACTACCAGATCTTCACCGTCAATTCCCACGGCGGTGCGAGGTACTGCAAAAAGTGCCAGTGTCCCAAACCCGACCGCGCCCATCATTGTTCCAATTGCAAACGATGTGTGTTGAAAATGGACCACCACTGTCCCTGGCTGGCGACCTGCGTGGGACTGCGGAACTACAAAGCCTTTTTGCTGTTCTTGATCTATACCTCGATCTTCTGCTGGGTGTGCTTTGGCACCGCTTCCCTCTGGGTGTGGCAAGAGGTCTTGACCGAAATGTCGACGATCGACACCCTGATGCCCGTGAACGTGATTCTCTTGGCGATCATTGGCGGCATCATCGGTTTGGTGCTGACCGGCTTTACGGCCTGGCATATCAGTTTGGCCGTGCGCAATCTGACCACGATCGAGTCGCTCGAGAAGACTCGCTATCTGTCTCCCCTGCGCAAAGCTCTGGATCGACAGCGATCCGACAACCGCTCGTCGGCCGACTACAGCTCAACGCTGGCCTCACGCGAGAGCAGTTTCAGCCACCGGCTGCAGGGCTACGGGCAGCAGATCATCGATGCACACGCGAACGCCATCCCCGGCGTCACCCGCGTCGAAGAAGGCGAGGAGCGGCAGTCGCCCGTCCCCGATAGCCGGTCCGGTCAGCAGGACGACTACGTTTCCTATCGGCCCGACTCGAATTACCCCGGAACCCCGGCCCAGCAAGCCCTACATCGCTCATACGACGAGTTGGAGCGACAGCGCGAGCGGGACCGCTACGAAGACTATCTCGACTCGAAAGACAACGAGGCCATGCCCAGTCCGTTTGATCACGGCTGGCGGCAGAATCTCCGTCATCTGTTCGGTGACAACCCCTTCCTGTGGGCTCTGCCGGTTTGCAACACCTCCGGCGACGGCTGGTTCTGGGAGCCAAGCGCCCAGTTTCTCGATGCCCGAGAACGCGTTCGCCAAAACCGGGAGGCCGAGTGGTCCCAGTGGCTGGCGAGACAGCGTCAGCAGAGCTATGAATTCTGGACCAACGAACACGCCGAGCGACGGCCAGCCGCGAGACCAGTCTCCATCCATCACCACATCGACACCGGCTCAATCGGCTCGTCTGTGGACCGCCCAAGCACCGGTGTGTCGATGAAAACCCTACGACCAATGTCGCCTCGCTTTCCTCATGACATCGATGACAGCGACGACGATGACTACGGCTCCAGCCTGGATGAGCCCCGTCCCAAGCGGCTCAGTCGCCAGAGCAGCAAAGCCGAGCGTGTCCTCGGCATTATCAGAGACGACCCTGACCAGCCGAGGGAAGATTGGCGCAACTGGGATTAAAAGCTGTGTCTGGCATAAAATGCTCTGGTTTTCTTTGTTTTTAGAACCCCTCTGAAGATACATCTAACCTACGCATCTAGCATTCATTTGGTTTGAGGGTTGGTTTATTTCGGCGTTGGGGGATCTTCGCATGGGACGGAATGTAGCATACGTATCATAGCTGCTAGATCGGCAATGTATATTATGAGCCACGGAGTCTGCATCTTCTGCTCGGCATACAGAATATAAATACAAAAGAGACATCAACAATAAAGAAGTAATTTTCGACGTCCGTGAAGTGACACGGCATCGCCAGTCGTAAATGCGGCCGGAGCATTAATCATCACTTGATCCCGCCGGCCACCGGATTTACATGTTCCCAGTGACGCAGCCAAACGGCCAACTTGTCTTTCTGTCGTCTCGTCACCCCGCGCGCCATTCCTTCCACCATCCGTCTCTTGCTTACTCTGTTTTCTTATACCATACGAGCATCTTTTACATCTGCAATTGGGGATCGTCGCAAACAGATATCCATCGGCTGCACCCCTCCGACCCTCGTTTCCTTGCACCAACACCACGTTGCATCCAGCTGGCCTGTCTATCGGAACCGCACCAAACAAGCTCAGTTATCTACCAACCTCTTTAATCCATTCCCACCGTATAATCATTGCCTGGTGCAACTGGTAAACCCAAAGTTCGTATCATCCACACAGTCCATCACCCAACAGAATGTCGCCCACCATCCGGCGCCTCATGAAAGAGGCTGCCGAGCTGTCGGCCTCATCGTCGACGCCCTCGCCACACTTTTGCGCCCACCCAGTCTCAGACTCGAACCTGTTTGACTGGCACTTCACGATGGCCGGACCGCCTGCGCCATCGCCGTACGCCGGTGGCATCTATCACGGCCGCATCGTGCTGCCGCCCACATACCCGCTGCGTCCGCCGTCGTTCCGCTTCCTGACGCCCTCTGGCCGGTTCGAGGTCAACCGCGAGATCTGTCTGAGCATCAGCGGCCACCACGAGGAGAGCTGGCAGCCTGCCTGGGGGATCCGAACCGCGCTGACCGCCATCCGGAGCTTCATGGATGGCGACGCCAAGGGCCAGCTGGGCGGACTGGACGCCACGGATGAGGTGCGTCGCATGTGGGCCGAGCGCAGTCGGTCATGGAGCTGCGAGTGCATGGAGGGCAAGACGAATGAGCAGATCCTCGCCGAGTGGCAAGAAGTCTGTCGGCAAAAGGGCGTCTCCGTCGACGACGAGGGTCGAGAGACTGTGCCGGACGAGCTGAAGCTGAGCTATAAGAAGCAGTCCGGCGAGGAGAAAGACGCTGCGCCGGACACAACCGAACAGCAATCCACGCAGCAGCAGTCCGCAGAGCAACCGACACAGCCATCTCCGCCGCCATCGCCCACGCGGACAACAACCACAACCACTTCAGCAACCGCTACTCCTGCTGCTACAACCACAACTACCACCACCACCATGCAGACAACTCCGCGCGCAAATCCGTCTCCGCAAGACAACCCCTGGCTGGACCGGGCCATTGCCGGCGTGGTGATTGCCCTGATCTTCATGATTATGCGGAGGATGGCTGTTGCCGAAGACATCTAACATCTTCACCTCTTGCTTATGGAAGACTGAATTGATGACTTGGCATATTTCTACTGTGTTTCTATACCCGGCGACCCCCCTTCCTCAACTTTTAGCGTTCGTTGACTCTCTTTGCGGTATTGACTGGGATTTGTTCTTTTGGTATTTCAGTTGGAGTATTGGAGACTTATTTGCAGGGTTGATATCACATCTTTTTTGGGCAATCTATCATTAGCGGCGTTCGTTTGCAGAAGATTGAAGCAATATCAATATGTCAATGAAATTATACATATATCTACATATGAACATGACAACATGATCAGAGCTGCCCTTAATAGTACAACTGTATCAACATCGCTGGCCCAGCTCCCAAACACTAGATGCACAAACCAGTCGTCTTAAAAGTACAGTCGAAACCGATTCACCCACTCAAGACCAGCCACCAATACTCGTTCGCCCTCCACACGCTGTCTCCGCCGCGATCTATCCGGCTAGCAAGGCCCACACTATCCAGCCAGGCAAGAGTCCGCTCGACGTCCCAGACACACAGGTACCCCTGAAGCTGCTCGCAAATGCTCTGAGCACGAAGATAAGGTCGGACAGCCAGGATCCCCACAACGGAAGACACAACTAGCTGCCATATGTCGTGGTTCACATTGCCGTTGATGTCCACCCACAAGGGAGGTTTCGTCGATAGAGCTGTCTTGTCGTCTACAATGCTCTCCGCCTGTTCGACAGATGGAACACGGTGCTGTTGAATGGTATCGGCAACTGGATTCCCGTACTCGTATCGCTCGCTGTCCGGGGCAACGATTAACTCAAACTTGAACTTGACTTTGTCCAGCGCACGCGTCTCGTAGCTTCCTTCAGTCAGACCGGCCGGATCAGAAGGCGGATTGCTAGGATGAACGTGCACACGCCCTGCAGCTGCCAATGCCATGATTGCCATAGCCTCTCCATCGGCCGCAGCATACCGGAAATGCGAGAATCCGTCACGTTCGAAATCTGCGTCGAGGGCGGCTTTGGTTTCCACTGCTTGTTTCAACATATCTATATCGACAGCCCTCTTGCGGCCAAACGTGTTGAAGAAGCTATCCGTCAAACCAAAATTGCGGCCGGGGACGATCCGGCCACGGTTTTCGTGCATGATCACCCGATCCCGAACCAACTCCTTCAGGCCGTCGTTGGACACATCGCCGGGCAACAATGACAGTTTGCGCTTCGCATCCGCCGAGTCGTACGTCTGATCCTTGGCGATGACATTGGAGAGTATCCAGCATTTAGCAACATCCATATCGTCTCTGTTCTTGCGGACAGCGGGCCGGCCCCGTCTCTCTGGTCTGTACACAAATGGCCGAGAAGCGTACATGCTCTCTTTCTTCGCGATGGTGATTGCAGGATTCGGTGTGTAGATCAATTCAAACTGATCGTTCGGTGGGATGACACGGTAATCGTGCAGTCGGTCAAACTGGGGTCGAGTTCCTGGCAAGTTCGGCACTTCTCTTGTCGACGGCGCGTAGTACTGCGTCGCGGCCCATGTAGTCAGAAAATCCCAGTCATAGCTCGCCAAGTTGCCAAAATCAATGCTAGGCAGCGAACAGTTTGGCTTCCGATACTCCTCCAGCAGTATTTCGCGAAGATCTTCTTGTATCTGTGCCAGCTGACGCCTGTCTCGGTTCAACAACAGTTTACCAACGTGGTGAATTAGATCAGGGTCTTCTCCAGGGAACGCTCGAGCGACCAGGTTCCAGTCTACAATTTTACCCTGAACGCCCCCTGCAATAGTCCGCACGACCACGATTGCGTACCTCAGTCTTTCTACTTGCCGAGAGCCGAGTTCTTTCAGTCCCCTTCTCCTGCGACGTGCCGCTTGCGGTTTCGTCGCACCCGCTAACTGCGGCGAAGAAACGCTGCTCGGCTCGTGCGAGACGTTCTCAAACACTGCCCGAGCATCTTTCGCTGGATACTCGTGAGGCTCCCTGTAGTCTAAAGACATCTCACCGCCTTCTGTCTCTTGTGCCGGCGCTATCTTGTTTACGGTCGTGCGTTTCAGCCGTCTCTGTTGTCTGATTGCTGAAACTTGGCGTGATCGTCTCCTTTGCACTCCGTCGACGTCGAAATGGATCATGCCATCTATAGGCACTCCTTCAAATGGTTCGTCAATGGTATGATGAACGTAGGACAAATTGCCAGCGTTATCAAATGAGTCGTTGGAGGGTAAGTCCTCAGGCGGGTGCGCCATCTGGTTGATTCTCTCCCACTGAGAGACATAGTCAATCTCACCGACAAACCGACGGTAAGGTGACTCGTTCTGGTTGGGGCCTTGCCGTTTCTGTCGCTTCACTTCCTCCAGAGCACGATCCAATGGCTGTGCAAGGCGATGTTTGGGAAGCCTTCGTCGGGAAATCTCTATCTCCATCGGAGTCAGAGGCACATCATGCTCATCAGCCTCTTGCTCATCCTCGAGCGCCTGCTGTCCTGGAAGGGGTTCGACGTGTAATTTCCTGTTATGCGGCCGTGAAAACGAGGTTAAGCCATGTTGCCCTCTGCGCTGAAGACCCATAAGCCGGACTGGCTTCAGCAGACGCTTTTGCAAACTCTCTTCTCGTCGCTTCTCCAAGGCAACAACGAATGCAGGTTTGTTGCGCAACTTAACCGTCACTGACGGATCAACTGGAGCAGGTTTCGGCAGCACACCAGCAGGGATAGTGCCTCCACCGCGAACAAGCTTCGCAATATTCGGATCCAGCTCAATGTTCTGGGGTACATAATAACCTGTTTCGAGCAATTTATTTTGCATCTCCGCGACCACCGGATCACTGGGATCCAGTTCGGGTTTCATGACAATGCTGCGTGTGATCATTTCTCCCTTGGGTGTCCTTCCACTGAATGTTAGTTGTCGAAGCTTTCCAGAATCCACAAGATACTTGACGGCATTTTTGATCGTTCGCGAGTCTGGCTTCTCTTTACTGTTATGCTGTTTGATCCAGATGGTGGCGAATGCATGCCAGAGTTCGCGACCGGATGGAAACGCTCCTCCGGCGCGTTCGATTATGTTCATAAGGATGTTGCGACGTAGACGCGAGACCGAGCCGTCTTTATCCGAGCGCCGACTCCTCGGGAACACGTTCTTAGGCTCCAGGGATGGCGTGGCAGATTCGGTGGGTTTATCAGGTTCATCAATGAAAAGGGTCTCCGTGGGCGCGCCAGATGTGGCATTTGATGAAGGAACCGGCCCAGCCATACTCTGGGCCGGTGGAGTTTCGCGGGGATATCGTGGACTGCTTTCTTCTGGAAGGGCAGGTCGTTCGGGCACGGGCGCGGCAGCCTGACCGGCCACATCTGCTGGCAGAGGTCCAGGTTTGTTATTCACAACTTGTTTATCTCCAGCTTCTTCATGATGGCCCGAAGCAACACCCCTACCTGGCTCTTCCGGCACTAAAGATGTCAATGCAGGAGCCTCGTCGATTGCTTGCACCGTGCCTGTAGGTGCCGTTTTGGTTGAGGTATCAAGCTGACCAGAATCTTCCAATGGCGGTGCGATGGATTTAAGAAAGTCAACCAGTGTAGGACTCTTGAAAACTGCGATCCGGCTTTCTTTCGGTCGGCCCTGCTTTTTGCCAGCTGGTCGTGCTTTTCCCTTGGCCGTAAGGTAGACTCCAGGCCCTGGCCGCTGCATCAGGCGGACAGCGACGTGAGTCCAACTCTCGTCCAAACCGAATGCAGCGAAGACTTCCTTTGCAGGCTTGATACCTTTTGCAAGCTCGGCCTCGATTCTTTCCGATTTGGATAATTTCCCGAGCCGCTCGGATGGTACGATCTGTGGCATACTAGGAGTCTCGTTCTCTTCCTCCTCCTCCGCAGCCTCCTCCTGTGGTACTTCTTCGACGATCATGGAGACCTCCCGAGGTTGGCGAATGACATCTACCTCGACTGGCCGTCCATACTCGCGTTCAAAAGTAACACCTGTGATTCACATACACTTGTTAGAAAAAAAAAAAACCAGTTAGAATTCTTTCAATCAAGAACGTCATGGCTTACCGATCTGCCCGTCATCATCCAGTACGGCAGCAGGATCACTCTTGGTTACTGTGTAGCTGGCGATTCCTTTCGATGCTATCAGACAATAGAGATCCCGTTCGGTGACCTTGCCTCGTGGTGCGTTGAAAGGGACCAAACCATCTTCATCCGTATTGGCAGGAGCGTCTGGGGCAGGCATCGCGATCTTGGAGCTTTTTGCATCTCGAGGACGAACAGTAACCGCCTCCCAATCGGCCTGGCCGCCATCGACTAGTTTCTTGAAGTACGGGTAGGCGTAATGTACAAAATGGGTGACAGTTTTACTTTGCGCGACATCTCTGACGATAGCATTGTGTCTGAGATGAGGCGGTTGTGAAAGCTGCCAGCCCTCGGTTAGGCGGCTCAAGGTGTTTTCACTCGGTCGGCGAAATATCCGGCCAAAGCCCTCTTTGATGATTTGTGCATTAGACCTTCCTACAGTACCGCTTCGGTTAATGATGTCAATCATAAGATTGGGTACGCTGATATCAGGACTCCACCTGATAGCCGCATGTTCCAGGGTCTGCAACTCGGACGGCTCCTCGAGATCGTCGGCATCATGATCCACGGAATCCTGATCCATGGAGGAGAATAAGGTCTTGTAATCACTCTTGAAGAGCTTCATGTCGGCATCTGTTGGCTCACGAATCAGGAGAATGCATGGATGCAAGGCTTTCATGGTGTCCTGAAACTGCGAGCGAGCCTTCACCCGGCGGAGACAACCAATGGCTTCAAACTTGCGAATGGTTTTGCTGAGATTCCGCCATCTCCAATGGTCTTTCAGACCCAGTTCCTCCTTGAGATCGTTGCGGGAGATGATTTGGTGCTGTTTGAGCACACGAAAGATACTTTGAGCGAAGGCATCGATATCTATAACCAAGGGTGATTCTTGATTGCCAGCTCCAGCGACCGGTCCGCTCGGCACGCCCGCAGGATGTGCAAACCTAGAAAACACACAGAGACTGGTCTTGGCCGACTTGGCCTGCACTGGGCGCTTGTCAATGTATCCCTTGGCTTTGAGGGCGTCGGTGCGTTTGGGCACCGATCTGCTGTCCTGCCCACTGCGGCGGACCAGCTCGGTCTGGAGGATGCCTTCTGACCTGCATGATGCGATGATCGACAACAGCTCCAATTCGCTCGCAGGGACTCGGGTGTCATCCCTTTCGTGCCCTGTCAGCGCTCGCCAGGTGCGATCTTCTGATACGAAAATCCGCAGATCCGGTTCCTGTGTCTCCCCAGCTTCAATCTGAGACAGAGTGAGATGGTTGTATTGCCGGTCACGCCCAACAGAGACCTCCGGGTTGAGGGTTAGCCACTGCCAAAGATCTTCTTTCAATGCATAGTCCAGATGGAAGCCTAGAGCATTCGATATCTCCGCGCGATAGAACGAGTGCACCCAGTCCCAAATCTGAGCAAGGGTGGCGCCTGACGACCATTAGTGTTGTTCGAAAAAAATCCGTATATCAACAAGTTCATAAGTGAAACACAGCAGAAAAGGGCAGACCGAGGAAAATGTAGATGGAGAGGACAGAGCATGTAAACAAGACGTCCTCCAGGTTCTGCCACAAATTGCCGGATTGGGAAGGAAGTGATTAAATAGGAAAGCACGGCACCCGAAAGAGAAAGCGGAAGACAAAAAATCCAAGAGGCAAAAAAAAAAAAAAAAAGAGAAGCGAAGAGCTTGCCGACTCACCATCAGTGCCTTGAATAGCGATTTCGGTCAGAAGCAGCTCGATGAGGTCTCTTATTGCTCCGGCCATTTCGCAATGGGAGTTCGAGCCGTCGCACGGGGCGACATGAAGCGCTCAGTTGTTCGCTTTTTGGTGGTGGCTAAATTCAAGTCTGCGGCATGCGGGTTTCGAAAACGCGACGGAGGGGAAAACCGGAGAGACAGGTTCGGAGTTGAAGAGCGCCGGCATGGCATGCCGGCGCTAGTCCGCAGTAGGATGCCGGGAGCACGTTATTCTTGAAACCCTAGCCCTTAGTGCCCTCTTCTAGAAATGCAAGAATCTAGAGACGTCGTAGAATCTGATATATCTGCCCGGATTCAAGCTTGTCTGCTTTATCCTACATGTGGCAACGATATAGATCAGTTGACATTCGAGGATGTATATGGGGCCAAGAAACATAGTGACCGAGACCATGCGACAATGAGGTACAGACGGGCCATAGCCTACACCGCGGCCATTATACCAATCGTGGTGAATATAGGAGGTCTATCATGTGCAAAGTATTTGAAGCAAGAACACTATACAGAGAGAGAGAGAGAGAGACTTTGTTGAGGTTTTATGTGAGCCCTGGCAAATATGGATAAAAGCTATACCCGTCGTCAAAGTACACAGAAACATATATCATATATATATATATATCACTTGGGCGCCATTGCCCCATGGAGGCTTGGTGCGGCACGGCCAACAGACTAGACGTACAAAGTCTAGATATGTGGTCGCTTTGCGGTCTTGACGGTCCATCGGTGTCGGTGTCTGTAGTGGATATCGGAGCGCTCTTTCACCTCACTCAATGTTACGTAGATTGGGCGTGGAAATTACCGACGGCTTCCGGTCATCTTGAACGTTCTAAGCAAAACATATAAAATCGGCGGCTGGTCCACTAGCATTTCTTTTTCTACTCCTTTGATTCAAAGTAATTGATCTTGCATTCCGCGTTTGGACAATATGAAATTCATCTGGGCTTTATGTGCCCTTGTATTGCACAAGGGGTTGGCCATCAACCTTCCCTCCAACCAGCCGCCAGTGACCTGGAAGGCAGCAGGTCTCGATGATAGTAAGGGCTTACGGATACACACTTGATCTATGAAAAGTCGACCAAGGATTGCTAATGTGATCAAGAGCGCGGCCCATGCCCTGTGCTGAATGCTCTGGCCAACCATGGTTATCTTTCTCACGATGGGAAAGACATCTCCGAAGAGCAAACAATCAACGCTTTAGGCAGTGTGCTGAATATCGACAAAGGCCTTGCCACATTTTTCTTCCAGGGGGCCCTGGATACAAACCCAGAGAAGAATGCAACGACTTTTTCTCTCGATGACCTGAGCCGTCACAACATTCTCGAGCACGATGGCAGCCTGAGGTAAGCTGGGAGACAAATGACTAGAAACGTGGATTGGGCTGTGGTGCCAACTTACTGCAGTCGCCAGGATTACTTTTTTGGAGACGACCACTGTTTCAACCAGGACATCTTTGACGAGACCCGGTCTCACTGGACCGACGCGACCACGATCGACGTTCACGCCGCAGCCCGGGCGCGTCAGGCTCGCGTTGAGACGTCGAATGCAACAAACCCAAGCTTCACACTGACCTCGGAGGGGATGACACTGAGCTATGGCGAATCGGCGAGCTACATTCTTGTGTTTGGTAACAAGACAAGCGGCATCGTCACCAAATCGTGGGTCGAGTATCTGTTCGGTACGTTTGCAGGGCCATTTGTCTGACAAAGTAGACCAACTGTACCAACTGTCTGACTGCTTTCTTTTTGACAACCAGAGCACGAACGTCTTCCCGTCGAGCTGGGTTGGACTAAACGCCCAGAGTCAATCTCGACGGAAGACGTGAATGAAATGAGCCAGAGGCTTGTCGATGCTACAAGCAGCTCCAGGGGAAAGCGGCCTCGGATGATTGAGGGTAGAGATGTACATGGCGGCCAGAAAGCTCGTTTCTGAGTGATTCCTCTGAGGCATGATTATGTAGGCCCATGTGTGGCTTGGAGGGCTACCTTTTGAAAGCAAGGCATAGAAAGGAAGAGGTAGGATTTTTTGAAAACAGGATTAACCGATAACATGTGGATATGTTTCAGCAGCAGATCAGATGCGCATGTTTATGGTAGAGGATATACTTGTGGGAATGCCTAATGGCTACTCGATATTCTCCCCACGATATGTATGCTATTGATACGATAGATACTGAACAAGCTTTGCATGTGATTCATCATCATCTAGATGGAATAGATTAGTGGACAGGTCCGGGTTCACAGTTGTCCGTGTACAGAAATCGGTTGACAGGTCCCTTGGCCACACAACCTAGAGCCGCGGGAGAATGATCAGTCTTGGAGGCTAAGTAGGAATCCGCGGGGTACACCAACAAGCTAGATCCTGTTTTCTGTGCGACCTGTCCTTTTCCGTCATTTGGAGAGCAGATTTTTTGGTGCTGAATGTTGCAAAGGCAAGCGGGGAGTCCTGTTCTTTGTCTCCGGAGAACAAAGAGCTGCAGGACACCTGAGTCGTAGCTGATCGGAAGATTCTTTCGGTAACTATAATCTACTCAAGTCGAGGCAATTGCCACAGCAGCCTACGCACTATAGCAGTTGGCCGGTCATTGTGATACTAATGTTTGACAATGCTGCCTCTGGATACACAGACCGCTCGACAGCTCTACCCCCTCTGGAAGAGATACAACGCAGTGATCATGATTCGGACAGTTGACTTCTACGCGCCGGAAGGAACTATGAAAGGTGAGCTTCAAGCTGTAAGTGCTGTCCCGCGTATTGTACGGACAGTGATTGTTGATACCGGATAGTTGCTTGACAGCGGAGAGCCGTGGTACAAGCAGTGGCATTTGGTACGTTTGGACCTCGTTCTTCGCGTACCATTGGTATCTATGGTAGCGGTCGGTTTGGTACCATGAGCGCAATATACCCGATTGGGAAAGTCATTGGAACCCTGATTGCGAGCCTTTTCTGTGACCGCTTGGGCCGAAAACTGCCGATGCGGCTAGGGTCTTGCACAATGATCGGGGGGGGGGGGCGCTGTGATTCAAGGCAGTGCAAAGAGCTTGGGCGGGCACCGTGGATCACGTATGGGACATTCAACATGGCAGACCGGCGCAGTTGGAGGATCCCATCGATTCTCCAGGCAGCGGTGCCGTTCCTTCAGCTCTGTTTCTGCGGGTTTTGTGCCGGAATCTCCCCGGTATGCCGTCTGGTCAGGTAGATCGGAGAAACAGTTTTTGGGAGTCGGTTAAGCACAGATGGCTCCTCGGGCACAATCAACCGGCGCGGCACGACAGATCCTGGCCGAAAACCAGGCCGGCGGTGACGATCTTGCACGGCTGGTCCGCTTTGAGATGGCGAAAATCTAGGAAAGCAACGAGCACAAAAGGTCGGTGTACGAGCGATCGTCATACAGGGACCTTTTGCGGACGCGGGCGCACCGGCGCCGGACACAGTGATAGTGGTGAGGTGCGGCGTGTCAGTGCAATGGGCGGGACACGGAGTGGTCTCGTACTATCTGAACCTGGTGTTGGACACAGTCGGGGTGACGGCGGTCTCGTCCCAGACGCTCATCAACGGGCCGCTCCTGGTGTTCAACTGGTCTCATGGCGGAGCGGGTCGGGCGACGACGACTGTCCGTGGTGTCGGCGATCGGCATGCTCTGGTCGTACGTGGTGTGGACGTTGAGCGAGCGCGCGGGACACGGAGTGGTGGCATTCATCTTCGTCTACTATCTCTTCGACGACCTTGCTGGACGCCCCTGATGCCGGCGTACCCGGTCAAACTCTGGCCGTTTGGCATGCGCTGCCGGGGATGTGACGTTGTCTCTGGTGGTCGACGACGCCGGACTGATGCTCGGCCAGTTTGCGAGCCCGGTTGCGATGCGGCAGATTGGGTGGAAGTCCTACATTGTGTCGTGCTGCCTGCTGGCCTTGCTGGGTGGCACTGGTGTATTTTCTGTTTCCGGCAACCAAGGGGCGCCCCCTAGAGGACATTGCCGGTTTATGCAGCGAAACGAATCTGACGGGACCCTGATCGGGCATAGCACAGATTTTCCCATCAAAGATTTGTCTCCCACTGGTCCGGACTGACATCTGACACTTTTTTCTTTGTGTTTTTCTCCTCCGAGGACCAATGTATCTCAACCGTGGATGCGAGACAAGCGGGGTGTGACGACGATGGTTGTTGCAGCTGACTACCAATTTGCTGCAAGGGGGAGCGGAAAGGTCAAGGTAAATTATGGGTGGTTGGAGCCGCCTAATGCAGGTAAATTGTTTTTTTTTCTTTTTTTTTTTTTTCTCCTTCTGCTTGATCGGGCAAGCAAACTATGGATCGGGAAAATGGTTTCTGGGTTTGTGTCACTAGTTGTGCGACAGGGTGCTGCTCTCTTTGTCCGATGGGGCAGAAGGGCAGAAGGCATTATTGCAGCATTCGATCCGATCTCTGCTTCTTCAGCCTCAGTGGCCGCATGGAGGACCCGGCTCGCTGTGTTGGACTCGGCAGCGGTTGGTTGGACTCCGAACTGGACGGGTTCGCTCGCGGCTGGGTTACACAGGAAAGCGCATGTAACACAGACGGAATACGCAGAATACGCGAGTGCGTCTGTGGCTGGATCTTGGAGTGCAGTGTCCATGGATTTTGCATCGCTGGAGGCATGCATGGCCCGGAAGTGGTTGACACTGGCTCCAAAGGCATGGCGCGATTGCGCGCGACATGCACAGCTGGGCAGCAGAAGAAAAGGACCAAAGAAGAGAAGGCCGGTACTTTCGATATCCCAGGCCGGGGCCAGGGTCAATCCACCAGGCTGTCGATTCTATGACTCTGGGGTTGACAAGACTGCGTGGATAGTTGACTAGGTCGTCAGTCTGTCGATCGGGTCACTTTGCACGGACAGTGTTCCCAAGCCAGCGGACAAGCCACACGCTACGCCCCGAAGGATTCGCGAGGCTATCAGCTGACTGGCCATCCTCGCCCCAGATTGTCGCACATTGGACCGGATCGTGGTCAGCGGGAAGAAGACCGGTGAGCGGAGGACGGTGAACGTGAGGGGCACAAGGACCAAGATGTCCGGAGACTGTCCTCTGCCCGGACACGGAATTCCGGAAGGGAGAGTGAGTCAGAGTCAGAGTCAGTGACAGTGACAGTGACAGTGTCGGTGTCGGTGTCAGTGTCACCGTCACCACTGGTGCAGCAGCAGCAGCAGCTGTTAGCGCTGACGTTCCGAAAGTCTGGTTAGTGGTTGCGTTGCTCTGCATGGCATGCATGTACCGTTCCCAACCGAAGGGTTCAGGGTAGTCAGGTCCAACCGATGGCTGACAGGGCATCGAAGGTCTGATTGGATGGAACTGCATCCCCGAAGGAACAGCGTCTGGAAAAGAAGAAGAGATATAAAAAAAAAAAAAAAAAATAAAAAAAATTAAAAAATCCCGTGTTCGGCAACTTGTCTTGGGTGCTCTGGTTGCACGCTGGTGGATTTGGGATTGGGGACTCTGAAGGGGACATCCTCTCACACCTGAGGCTGCGTGCGCGACTTTTCAGCGTGGAATGGAAAAAAGGACGATTAGGACCCTGAGCTATATTCTGCAAGCGGCCCTACAGAGTAATGGCTAGTCAGTCAAGCCGGATTAGTCGGTGTTGTTGGGCTATAGAAAGGAGAAGAGCACTAGTGTGCCAGCGCCAAGCTCAGCGAGTCCCGGACGGTGCCAAAAACACGGGGCTGGAAGGATCGCCGATGGCCAGAAGAGAAACCGAGGCAGTGATGGTTGCTGGTGGCCATGTAGCGGCAGACGACAGGGTGGCACAGCAAAGTAGTGCTTGCTGACGAGGCACGCAAACGAGAAAACCAACAAGATGATCGAAAGAACCCGATATGGACACCCAAACTGCCAAATAGGGACAAAAGAGAGAGAAAAAAAAAAAAAAAAAAGAAAGAAAAAAGAATATATTTCTTTTTTTCCTTTTTGGTTTCTTTTCTTCCACGGTCAATGATAATGCAGTGCGACAACCCCTAGCCTACTACCGGCAGTCTCTGCTGTGATAGGTCTTGTTAGATCTCGGCTAGTTCGGCGGGATGCAAGATTTCCTTGCATCCCGCATACTCTAGAAGTCTGCGTGATGAATTATTTTACTGTGGCTTGTTGGTTTCTTTGTTCGTCTCTGGGTTCCGGCATGTATGTACTGTATGTACTGCATGTACCCTGTACGAAGTGAGCACAATCAATAATGGTCTCTGGATATGCAGCGGTGGACTAGTGAGTCAGGTCGCCGGCGGCAAGAGAGCTTGGCCCCTGGACCCTAAACGGATCGTCCGTTTAGTCACCGTCATCCAACCGAGTCGTAACACGCGTGCAATCCAGAGTGGTGATGGTGACAGAAAACAACAACAAAAACAAGGAACAGGACAAGCAGGCGGACCCCGGATGCGAGTTGCATTTGCGGCGCAGACACCGGCCTGGTGAGGGAGCGAGGCTACCCTACGGGAAGGGGGGGGGGGCGCCCCTTATGCCCAAAGCCCAGCGGACCACCCGCTAAACGGGCTAGGGATGCACACGCGACAGGGCGTGGTCGACGGGCAGGCCAGGCCGCGACAGCACCAGATTGGCTGGCGGGAGCCTGTCGCTGATGACAGCTGCAGCAGGATGCATATGGATTGCCACTGCAGCAGACTAGCTGCGACGCTTCCACGCAGTCTGATCGTAATCATTCGACAGTCGGTCGAGAGGCGCCCGAGTGTCTGGTTGTCCCTCTCCTGGTACTGATGATTGAATCCTGTTTACTGAAAGCTGTGTGTCGCTTTTCTGTCTGCTTTTTTTGTATTTTTATTTTTTATATTTTATATTTTATTTTTTAAATTTTATTTTTTTATTTTTTTTTATTTTTATTTTTTTTTTATTTTTATTTTATTTTTTTTTTTTTTTATTTTTATGTTTTATGTTTTTTTGGGTCTGCCTTCTCCGGTAGCATGTCATCTGACCATTGGTCGAGTCAACTATGAGGTCAAGCCGCCCCTTTCCCTTGTGGGAATCTGTGTGATCGTAGACCCCTCAAAAAAAAAAAAAAAAAAAAAAAAAAAAAAANGCATAACAGCGGACGGACGATCGATCGGTCCAAGGCGGATGGACCCGTCGCCGTCAGGACGGGAGTTACGGGCTACGGACCAAGTCTAAGCGATCGTCTCCAGCTGCCTGTTTCCCAGTCACTAGCCACCGGAGCTCCACAGAGGCCATTGTCATTTGACGGCCGGTTCGCAGTCTGGGAGTCCTGGTCAGGGCAGAAAAAAAGAAAAAAAAAGAAACCAAAAAAAGAAAACAGAAGAAAAAGAGAAAAAGCCACAAAAAGAAAAGAAAGAAAAAAAAAATAGAAAAAAAAAGGGCGCATTGGACGGACAGGCAAGCAATCACAGCAGGGTGACGAAAGCGCGCAACCGTCCATCACCAAGCTCTGTCTGGACGGAGCACAGCGCTCACTGGTGGTCGGTGGTTGGTATTAGGGGGGACTAAGTATGCAACAGAACACCAGGCAGTAGTGCGCGAATGACCGCCGGGGCAGCCCAAGAGGCAGCGCCCAAAGCGCAAACCGGGGGCTGTTTGGGCTGTCTGGGTGCCCCGGGAAGTGGAGCCGGCCGGGCCCTGATTGGGCTCTGAGCCGGACCCCCTCTCTGCTTCCTCCCGCTGACGGGGCCCGCCAGTGGCCCCAAACACTAAATCCGCAGCGCCGCGCGCCGCCGGGGGAGGTGCCAATGTTCGCTAATCCGGCCTAACCTGCCGCTATCAACCAATTCCAGCCCTCTGCCCCGGCCCAGCAAGCCCTGCCCAAGCGCAAAGCGCCTCTATAAGTTATGCGCTGCATCCCACTTTTTTTTTTTTTTTTTTTTTTTTTTTTTTTTTTTTTTTNATACACGCAGACACACACACTCTCTCTCCCTCTTTCGCTCGCAGAATCTATACCACACGCTGTTTCTCCGCACGTATTTTCTAGCCAACGATCGACTAGCAAAGGGTCGTTGCTCGTCCCCAGTCCCTCCTCACCGACACAACAGCGACCCTGTGCATGGGTTAGACGCGCCCGTTCCACGCTTGCTAGAACCAACGGGGTTAGCTGCCGCCGGGAGCCGTGCCGAACCGTTGCCTCGTCCCCAATCCCAATCCGGGTGGGTTTCGACTCGCAACTGGAGTCCGAGTCGCACCTTTTGCTACGTCACCGGGAACGACGCCCAACACCTTATATATTGCCCGCTCGCTGCTACATTACTTTTGCCATTTTTTTAATTTTTTTTTTTTAATTTTTTTTTTTTTGTGGTTTTTTGGTTTCCTCCCTCTGTCCGTCCTCTTGTGTGTCTCGATAGGAACATCGGATCGACAATACAATACCATAACAACGACAATACCACAACACCGACAACATGTCACAGCCGGCCGAGATTCCAAACATAGACCATATTGCTTTGCGGGAGGAATGGGACAAACAGCTGCAGGAGACGCTCGAGGAGGTCCGAAGAATCACAGGTGGGTTGGGCCTGCGTCGAGACGGTGTGTATTGCCGGCCAAACTGACAATCCGCTGTAGCCGCACAACGAGCCCTGTCGCACCAGTCCAGCCAGAGTGATCATCACAACACCCGACAGCATGTGCCAGACCGCCACCAGCCCGGCATGAGGGACGAAGAGGCAGACTCGCCCCGTTCGCACTAACCGCCCTTTTGCTTTCCGTTGCGGGCATCTTTGCTTGGTTCCTGTGCAGGGCGATGCCTGTTTTGTATTCATTATAGCGTTACGGCCGCACTCTCGTCTCTTCGTCTTCTTTGGTCCCGAGGGATTGATTGACTGGTTGATTGATTGATTCTCAGCGGAACGTACGAAAGCCATGCTGGTTCTTGGTTCTGTATTCTTATTTTAATCTGTCTCTTGCTTTCTGTTCGGACCGCAAACTGGGTGCATGACGGGGTTTTTCTTTTGTTGTTGCTGGGCATTTCTACATGACTGCATTGCTTCCGCATCCCTCTTTCTTTTTCTTTCTTTCTCTCTTTCTTTTCTCCTTTTTTTTCCTTTCAATTTTCCCATCTCATTCCGCCGGTGGACGAGAACTTGTTCAATGCTATGAATCGCCGGCTACGCTGGTCGCTTCGACTTGCCCGTTTCCAGCTGCTCAGCCATCACGGACGCTGGCCGGCTGTCATACCGCGCGCAATCAATCTACTGTTAGACGGAACCAGACACAGCGGTAATCTGATTATAGACAAGAATGTGACCAATCCTTGCAGCTTGCATATCGCTGGGGTGCCCTTCACACTGCTATGTTACGTACGGTCTGTCATTGGCCCGCCCCCGGTGTCAAACGCAACAAGCGACTAAAAAAGGCGCTGGCCGATTGTGATGGTGACTGCAGTTGACGGGCACGGCGAATCAGCATCCCTGTCGAAGCAGTATATTATCCCTGTTATATCGATCGTTGCGCTCATCGTTGATCCCACAAACACAACAGCCTCGCCAGCCTTGTTCCCGCGCAATCCACCGAGTCTGTCCCGGTCTTTTTTTTTTTTTTTTTTTTTTTTTTTTTTTTTTTTNAAAGAACAAAAGGAACAAAAGGAACAAAAGAAAAACCAAATGGTTGATCCCGTCTCAGCCACGCAAGTTTTCGTTTGGGAATGCGGAGCAGCCCATCGCCGTGCCGGCTGCATATGATCTGGCAGGACACATGGTGAGGGACAACGGTTAGAGACGTCGGATACTGGCATGATTGTGCTCTCTGTTTCCCTTCTGTTTATGACGCATATCCCGTGCTCGAAGCGAGTCGCATGTGAAACTGGTCGCCCCGCTTCAAGAGTGTTGTTTTCGGGTTGTATGTTTCGGGTGCATTTCCGAAGAAGAGATCTCCTCCACGCTAGATGAATCCTCGATTGAACCAAATCACTAAAAATCACTACATGAGCTCGAGCTCTCGTAAGCCGTTAGGCCCAACCGGCATGTACGGAGTATATACGAAAAGTTCAGATGATAAAAAATGAAAAAAGAAAAAAAAAAAAAAAAAAAAAAAAAAAAGAAAAAACAAAAGAGAAAACCAAAATCGGCGCGGTGCTTAACTGGGGTGCCAACTAGTTACTCACAGAGTAGTTATCAACTAAGCAAGAGGCAACAATTCCCAAAAGGGTAATATGCTGACACTGCGGCGATGGAGCAAATCTGGGTCTTGTCATTGGTCCAATCCAGCTCTGATCGCCTTTCCCATCCTGGTGCCTGGCTTGCCTTAGCTTGTGGCCCTGCGCCTCGTATTGCTGCTGTCGACTTGGAATTTAATTTCCACCCATTACGTGGCTCAGCGGGTCGATCGCTCGTAACAGGAGAATGCTGCTGCATGCTCCTCCGGGCAGTATGAAGCTCAATGGGCCTTGCTGTTCCATGGCAACCCTTGGCATGTGCATGTACGCACTGCAAGGAGACACAGTCGGCTCCGTCAATCGTCCTCAGGTCTTTACTTTCTCTTTTCCTCTTGATTTTCTGACTGGATCAAAAGGGCAATACGTCGCCAAAGAATAATAAAACAATAAAATGACAAGAATCCTTCCAGAAACCTTGATGATTCAGCTCGTTACTCTTTTAGGGCCAAAACCAGACCCAATCCCCACCCATCAGCGCTGAAGATGAACATTTGAAGCGACATCCGCGCCTTTCCGGCTTCCTATTGGCTGGTGCGCGCTATTTTTGGCCGTCCTGCGCAGCCTCATGCAATCACCATATACGCTGGCCAACTCGTGTTAAGCTTAAATTTTTGGATAAAGCAGGTCCCGTTGCCCCCGGCCGGTTACTTATATCGAACCACCGTCCGGTTCACAGCTCTTGCACTTGTTTCTCATCCGTTCTTGCAACCGTGAGAAGGAAAAAAGAAAAGAAAAAAACAAAAAAAAAAGGGACAAAAACAAGACACGATGGAGCCCAAGTATAATCCGCCGGCCAACGCGCAATATCAGACCAACGAATGGGCATATTCCTTCTGGGACTGTTGCTCGCCGTTTGAAACCTGTACGATCGCATCTGCCCTCTGCATCTCTGCATCTACCTAATCTGACGTTGTAGGCTTCTGCGCCGCCTGTCTCTCATGCTTCCTGTTCGGCAAAACCCAGGCTCGCCGCCGCGATCCGAACCTGACCGACTTTAGCTATTGCAACGGCAATGTGAGTTTGCCCTCTCCTTGGCTCTCTGGTTCGGTTTCTGACAGTTGCAGTGCATGGGCTGGGCCGCCCTCTCCGTGTGCGGGATGCAGTGGGTTCTCCAGACCATCAGGCGCGGAGACATGCGCGCTCAGTTCGGCATCAAGGGCTCCGGCTGCGGCGACTGCTGTGGCGCCTACTGCTGTCCCTGCTGTGGCCTCATGCAGGAAGAAAAGGAGATGATCCGGCGATCCGAAACCGTGACCCAGACCGCATACCAACCCCCCCAGGGCATGGCATACCCGCCTCAGCAGCCCTTTGAGCAGACCCATCAGCCTCCGAGCTACCAGTGAACCAGTGATACCCTTTGTTTTAACATGAACTAAATAGAATGGACAATAGAACAAGATAACGTGACTCCCCAACCAAAAGTATTAGATAAAAAACTAAAAGACGAGCAGACTTCGTAGACCACCGTCATCTGAATCAAGGTGCGCGGCTATGTCGACAAGGACAATGTATTGAGTACTACCAAAAGTTGAAAAACAGCAGAACCACCCAACAACAACTTCAAAGAGTTGTCGGTACAGCAACCGACAGACGACAGAGACTCCAAAGCAAACCCCCCCCTAACCCCCTAACCCAGAAAACCCACGCGGGCCAGAATGTCGGCTCTCCCCCGCTGCTCACGCATGCTCGCTCTTCACCGTGTCCATTTCGACCGGACTCGGCGTTCGAGACCGATCATTGGCATCAGCCTGCATGGCGCCCCACGAGGCAATCGTCCGATTGATCGGAGCCGACTCGGGATCCGACGTTGTAGCTGCTGCAGAAACGCCGCCTTTGAGGCTCATGCCACTCTGCCTAGACCGCGACTTGTTGCTACCGGTCGACGGGGACACCTCCGAATTGAAGCTGCTGCCAAAGTACTGGGGGAAGACGGCGCCCAGGATGATGCGCAGCGCCGGCATGCAAGCACAGAGAATTGCAATATCGCACTCGAGTACCGACCAGTATACGGCTGGCGCATTGTCGTCTGTGTACCCGGCTCGTTGATTAGCAAAAGACTAACAACCAAAGAAAAGCATCCGCATGCTTACATGTCGTGTTGGTAGACTTGGAAAATCGGACCAGCGATTCCAGACGAAGAATACTGACGAGGGTGATCCTGCATTTTCCTCAGGGTTAGCTGGCTGGTCACCCCGAGACAACCAGAACGGGAAAAGAAAAGACGTACAGAAAGCCGACGGAAAACATGGACAAAATCTGCAGCTTCTTGTTCCAGCTCAGTTTGAGTCCCAGCAACAAGGGAATCGGTAGCGAGATAATCGCCAGGTCGACCAGAATCTCAATCGCCGCGCGAGCCCACGAAAAGCTGTTGATATCAATGCACTTTCCCGCATACTCGCCCGTCCAGCCTTCCCAGAAGAACGAGACCGGCGTGCATTGGAAGATCATCGAAAACGCGTTGGCCAATCCAAAGCAGATCACAAACACCCCGATTCCATGCACGACGATTCGGAACACGCGCGAATCAAACACGCGGAGGTAGAATGCAAGGATGGAAAGCTGCGTGAACATTTCCGACACCATGTAGAACACTTCGGCAAAGTAGAGTTCCTATCGCCCCAGTTATCAGTATGATTCATACAATGCCAGATTGCAGTGGCGCCAACCTTGAGGGTTAGTGTCAAGTCAGGAAAAGGGATCGTCCAAATGTCTGTGCCCATTCCCGATTTGGCCACTGACCACGTTAGTATCTCTCTCCATAAGCATATAAAAATATCCGTCTGGGCTGCAAGGATGCTTACTTGGAAACAGTAGAACATTCAGCGGAAGTGCAAAGATCTGTACCCGTTAGTGTCCGCCGGGAAAAAGTTGATACCACAGGCCATCTATACCAAGGCAGCAACAATGAGGCGGTCATCCCAAGCAAAGAACTTGTTGATAAACAAACGGGCGTAGATACGCGCAACCACAAACAGGATTGCCAAGCTACCAAAGGTTGCCGGAATCGCAATCATGGTCGCTCTGATATCATGCTGGGGAAGCCCACAGGCCAAGGAGGTGGCATTGGTCGTTGCTGAGCCTGTTAGCTGGTTTCCCATCCGGACTCCCTCACCCCAGGCTACTTACTCAGAACCTCCTTGGGCGTACAAACGCCGCTGCCCAAGCACAGCTGGACCGTGTTTTGAAATACCGCATCGGCGCAAAGACACGAAACATCTAGAGGGGAGCATCGTGTCGCTGACAAGGAATCCTTGAAGCAGGTGGCCTGTTCATCAAAGACAATGGGACATGGTGATCAGCCTTGTCCATGACAACGTTCTGTCGAGAGAAGGCTTACCGCACAGTCAGGCAGCTCGTCCAACAGACTAGCTTGACCCATTGCTGCAAAGAGAGCAGCAAGCAAGAGAACAAGAGTGTGTTTCATTTTGGCTCAGATATACGGCTCAGCTGTAGTCTCTCAATCGAAAGCATGAATTCCGAGTCGTCGGACACAGCGGGCCGTTCGGGAAGAACCAGATGCCATCTTTATATCATTCTATCAGCAACTATGCCAAACATAAAAGTAAAAAAAAAAAAAAAATAAAAAATAAAAAATAAAAGAAAAAAAAAGCCACACTGGTAAGCAGGGAAAACGAGAAAACCGCCAGTCGGCCTGCAAGGAGAATTTGCTACCTGTCGAACCAACTAAATTGGCGTTTGAGACGGCGCCGGGGAAGCTGGAAAACGAATCGCAGCCTATCAACAACATCCATGTCCGAACCCGACAATAGACAGGACCATATACGGAGCCCGATAGATCAATCCAAATCATTGCAAGCATAATATGCAGCACTATAGGCTCGGACTATGCTATCCGTTGTGCTTTGTCTGGGAAACTTAGTGGCGGAAGTGCACTTCCCTCCGCACCCATACCGGCGCAAGGGTGAAAACTAGAGCAGCCAGGAGATGGCAATATTTGGGACACCAGCCCATCTATTATGACAATCTTTGTGATTAGTGTGGCCAGTCGATGTGGCAAACAGAGTCCGAGATACAGACCCGAAAAGAAAAAGCGACTTGTCGACAATTCCGACCATTGTGTCCCTTCGCATGGCTGATTCCGAAAGTGCATACAGTCCAACGCGCCTTATGTGAGAAGGTCTGTGCTATCTTACAGGTTCAACGCACAGCCCACTGACTGTGTCCCCATAACACGGATTTGGAACCGGTCCATACTTTAAATCGAGCTACAGGCCTGTCAAGCCCTTTGTTCCTTTGTTTGGGCCAATCCATAGTATGGCCCCTCCAGTCTTGGGTTTCTTTATCTAAACAATGGCCGGAAATGGTACTATGGTTTGATACATCGCAGCTGAAAAAGTCCATTTTATTCGTTTTCTATGTTTATACGACCCTGACTCATGGCATATATATCTTATAAATAAAATAAGAAAAAAGAAAGAAAAAAAAAAAAAAAAAAACAGTACACGTAACATCTATAAATTGACGTTCTCCAAGGTCTTGGCATCGCTCTGTAACCATGGATGTGTCTTTTCGATATTCTTGATCAACAGTTCATGCTGGGCTGAGCGTGGTTTTATATTTGCTCGGAACGGAACTGGGTGACTCACAACACCGGGCTGGAAGCTGACGGCCGGGTTGATGTTCTCTCCGTCTGCATCCGTGCCCTTTTCGATGTTGAAGACGGCCAGAGACTGGACAGCGTTGATGTAGAGTGATGTGTCGGCCAGGAGACGACCGGGACAGATACGGCGCCCAAAGCCGAAAGACAGATTATGAGGGTCTGGCTCCGGCACTGGCTGTTCCTCCGTCTTGAGGAACCGTTCCGGTTTGAAGGCCATGGGGTCTTTGTAGACAGTCGGATCATGAGTAAAGAACCTAGTTTGAAGTCAACATATGCCAGTGGCTCATGCACAACCAGGTCAATACTGACCACACATTGGGCATAATGTATGCCCCTTTCGGGATAAGATAGCCTTCGCACACATCATCCTCGGTGGTCATATGTGGCAGGCCCATCGGAGCCACAGGATGCCATCGGAGAATCTCCTTGACAAGAGCGTCGATATAGGGCAGGCTGGGACGGTCAGCAACAACAGGGAGTCTGCCGTTGCCGATAACGCGGTCAATCTCTTCCTGGGCCTTGCGCTGGACGTTGGGAAACAGCGTCATGGCCAGGAAGAAACAGGCCAGAGAGGAGACAGTCTAGACAGTTGGCAAAAACAATCATAGCGCTGGAAGATTGCAGGTTTTACTTACGGTATCAGCCCCCGCAGCAAAGAGAGACATGGCCGAGCACTTCACCGTGAACAGCTCTTCAGCGTCCGCGATAGGCTGTTGAAGCAGGTGAGACAGAAAAGACGGCTCGTGGGCGCCAGCAGCCATTTGATGCTCGACGAACGCGAACGGCCGTTCCGTGAGCTCTGCAAACAAAGCACCCCACTCTCGAGCAATGCGTTTGAAGCCAGTGCCGGGAACCCAGTCGGGGAGATGCTTGACTGTTACAGCGTCAGCGAAACAAGGAATCGGCCAAGCAGTCTCCAAGGCAGTGTCCTACGGGATGGGATCATGTCCACCAACCACGCCCCCGGTACAGCGGCTCTCCCAAATTGTTCCATAACCCGTTGAGCCAATTGCACTAGGGGGTCTGGTCCATGTGGTTCGGTGTTGTATCCATACGCGATTTTGAGAATGACCGAACCAGCTTCCCTGTTATGCGAGCGCAATTGATAAGCAAAGTGGATTTTCCCATAGGTGTATCTTTTTCAGAAGACGTACGTTCGGATGTGTTCAGTAAGGTGCTCCGGGTCGTTCAGAACACGCAGCAAGAAGTGGCCAGCCTCGGCCTCTTGTAGAGGGTTGAACTGTGCTGAAGCCACCTGCGAACCGAGAACTTTGGACATGTGTTTGCGGAGCAGACGAAAGCGACTGTTGTATGGCGAAAGACCGAGAGAGTTTTCCCAACCCAACCTAGTTTCTACACTCAGCCCCGGTTTAAACAACACATGATACATAAACACCCCGAAACCGTCAATGGCCTTACATTTCGCCTGCAAAAGTCTGCTTTGGCCGAGATGAATGTTTCACGGAGCGCTTTTCCAGTAGCTCAAAGGCCAGGCGGACATCGTGAATGATGATAAGCGGTTGACCCATCACCGTGACCGAACTGATCCCTCCTGCAGTTTCGTGAGCTTACGCCAAGTCATTTAGATACTTCGAATGCACACCGTATAGGTCCTTGTGCTTCAACCAGTGAGTCCATTCTTGCTCTCCAGGCTTGGGCAGGTCACCGAGATTTCCGACCAAGAACTTCGGTTTCGGACCGGGAGGCAATGGAGGCCGTTGAGGAGCCCTGAGACGGGCCACAAGGCGGTATACGAAAAAGAGGCCCAGAGCTCCGAGGAACGCGAGAGAGAACGAACTCCACGCCATTTTGGTCTCACGTCTCAGTGACGGTTTCTTTTTGTTTTCTCAAACTGGAAACGCGCAGGATGCTGAAAGAGTACGAATCCAGGCCGGACCGGTCCCCAATGGCCGGGGATGGATCCTTAATTAATATCCATTATTGTTCACGAGTTAGGGGCTCCATCCATCCAAAAACTAAGCCAGCTTTGTTCAGCTCTAGCATATCGTCGGCAAACACCAAAGATGAGAGAGTCGAGATGGGGTGAGGAGAGATGCATCAAGCTACCGGCCATCCTTGGACAGCAGAACAACACTCGATGGAGACATGGCGTATCTCCACACGAACACGAACGACACCCATTGGCCCAGCAGCGCCAGAAAATGCAGCTCATAACGCCAAACCGGAGGCTAGCAGCCGTTCGGAGCGTCGAGACCTCTGGTAATCAACCAGTGGAGACGGGGAGATGCCAAAGCGGCCGCTAAGATGCGTATTATCCGGCCGAAAAAGTGATACATCCCATTCCCCCTCTCGCTATGCATTACACTCCCCCTCCTCTTCCATTGCTTGTGCTGCAGGACCTCGGAAATTGTGGCAAGGAAGATGGTTGAATGGAATGGGATCAAAGGATCCTTGCATAACGGTGGGGGCTTGGCTGACTATGACAGTCGGCGTTCATGCAATCAGCAATCAAACTCTGTCAGCCCGCAAAAATGGCCGATCCGTTATGCGTCTATGCGTCGCCCATGACGGGCTGGTTACGGATTTCGAAAGTAAGGGCACAAGGTACCAAGGAAGTATTACTGATCCTGATCGCTGCTCGGAGGGTGTTTTTCAGGAAAGTCTTCATGGTGAATGTTGGTGTCGAGCAACTTTTGATGACGGATTGTTTTGGCCGCTTTACTTCTCTAGTCATGTTTGTATTGATCCTTTATACGTCATATTAGGGGCATATACGTGGTCTGTGGTCTTCCTATTCTTAATATCCTCCGTTTGAACTATCTGTCGACTAGTCCACTAGTACACTGGGCTGACCGATCAAGGTAGCGGGGGTTGTGTTCCATATGAGGTAGCTCCGGTAGTGCCAGAAGGCGCGCGGTCTTTGTAAGCATAGGTCATTGTTTTATTGTGTTGGAAAATTGACTCTTAGCAAGAAAATAAAGAAAACAGAGAAAAGAAAAACAAAGAAAAAGAAAAAGAAAAGGAAGAAAAGACCTGCTCTCGTTCTGTTTTGTTTCCTTCCGAGTCATAGCACCTCGGCAACGTTTGCAGTCTTTCTAAGGCGCAATCACTACAAGGTCTGAAAATTTACGAGTACTTTGTTGTTCTATTGTGCCATGTACTTGAGATGAAAACTGCTTGCCTCTAAGCGCTTGTTAACAAGACAGTACCTCTGTGTCTTGAGGAGACCGGAGAAGATCTCTTGATGGCGCTGGGATCACTGTAATAATGTTTCGAACTACCACAATGTTGGTGTTCGCTACCCAGTCTGATACATTTTGTATCAATTTCGCTTACCCTGACCATCTTATACATCGAAACGAGACAAAAGTTCGATATGGTTCCGCTAACAATAACAAAAGCAGCAAATGGCCAAGTGTGGCCCGACACCGGTACCAGTTACTTTCCTGTGACAGAGCCCCGGGGGAGGGGGGAGGGGGAAAGACCCTGAAAATGCTCTAACAAAGTCGAAAATCCTCATAATTCCATCATACAATCTCCCTCATCGTCAACACATGTCGACGCAGGGGCATCTGACATTTCCACATCTTGGATGCTCTCCGTATGACAGGCATGGCTCATATCTGCGTGCACAGCCAGCAGGCACACCTCGACGGCTTGGAACCACATCATTTGGATGCAAATATGTGGAGAGACCGTAAGCCAATGCTGTAGAGAGACTGAAGACCACAATTGCGGAGAGATTGTCAGAAAAGGCTGACCTGACTGCACGAGACTCGCCGTAGTCTCCTGGATCGAAGAAGACTCATCAGCCACTTGCATGCTTATTCTGGTCTCTAGGATTTTCTCTCTGCGCCTTTGGCCCTCACAGAAACAGTGGATGCTAGGTGATACACCATTGATGCAGTCCCTTCGGCACTGGACGTCGTCCAATGTATGGGCCACTCTTTTAGCACTGTTCCACGGGTGGTATCTGATGCTCAAGTGTCTGTACACCCTCACTGGGCCAACACTATGTTTGGAAGCTGTAGGTTCGAAGCCCGTGGGTAAGATGGTACTCATTTTGTGGATAGCACCAAGGCCGTAAACAAACTGCTATGGCTGTATCAATGTTATATGGTGAGATAGCGTATTTTGGTATATGTCGATTAACTGAATCCTGTTCGAAGGATTTTTTGGAGGAACGTTTACATCTGGTCTTATAATTCTGGAGATCACCCTGTTGTTTTTGCGTACGTTGGAAAACAAACTGGATGAAAACTCACAGTATTTGACGATGTTATTGTCGTTCGAGTCAAAGGGAAAGCGGTCTAATGCTGATTGCAAGCCGTCAGGGAGGAAAACTGATGCCATGCTCAGGCGTAGACAAAGAAAACTAGGCATAGCTTGAGAGAAGGAAGTCTTTAGATCTTCACAAAGAAAGTTCATGTCAGACATCAATCATAAGTCTCGAAGAACTGTGAACGGACGTATGTATACAGCTATCGGTCATTGACCAAATCTCATATGTGATGAACTTGATGTGGTATCTGATACACTCATGTTAGCCTATTATCTGATGGCATCTCCAAAGACAAGCATGACCGGTGCATTTCCAGTCAGTTATTATACACTTGGAGTGGCTGTTGTAGGGAAAGTGTGTACATGAATAACATTTTCAAAAATGAACCATCATACTGTTCTGGGTATTGTCAGACATTGCCAGAGTAGAGAAAACGAAGCAAACAAAAATCATTTTTCATGTTGAATTTTCCTTCTTCGAACGTGGAAATCTTGAACTCACTCAATATGCTCAATTTTCATCTCATTGACTCGTAGGGATATTCATAGCTGCAATAGCCGAACATTGCGGTTTTGAAGGGCAAAAGTCCATGCTTGCAACAGTAATATTTTTTGCCGGCACTGTGGCACTGTGGAAGGCAACGAGAAAAAGGTATTAAGAGAAACATAAAATCAAATGATAAAGATGGTTTCCAATAGTTGGCTGTTTGACGCGCCTGATGAACAAACACAAAGACAAAGATTACAGGTGTTGGGCATTGCCAAAAGTTGGTCAAAGCAGACCTGCTCCTAGTCAGGCGAGACTATCCTGTCCATATTCGCGCATTCGAATGTATGCATACACTCGTATGTTCTGAGGCCATATTCGGTTACACACCAAAAACCTCCTTCATAACATTCGCCCGCATAACAGAATTCAAAGTAGGCCGAATAATTCTTGAGGTGAGTGATGACAACAGTGTATGGTAGATCTGAGTCAATAGCCATATCTTGCTGTGGATTGAAAGCATTGCCGAGGACTTTGCAGGTGTAGTCGTAAACAGTTGCTATCCGCCACCAATACGAGTAGGTAGACTGGCCATGTTTATAGACCAAGATACCAGTGAAGTCGAGTTGGCATGCGCCAGGCCCTTGGTGGGCACAGCGTTCGGACATTGCCCTGCCGAGCAGACTGACTACAAAAGCCAGACACGGAATTCGTGAAAGCATTCGCATGTTGAAGACATTGCTTTATTGCTGAGGAACAACTAACGCGGTCGTTAGAGAAGAGGGCTGGATAGAGCTAGGCTGATGCAATAAGTATAATCATGAGCAAAATTGTTGTACCAGGGATTATTTGCATACGCAGTCTTGCTTCTGAGTGAGAATACGCAAAACTGAGAGATCACTTCCAGTCCCACATTCTTTGATGCTCATCTAATAAAGAAGATATTTTTAGCCTCACCATAGGACTGAAATCGCTATGATTTTCTAAAGAACAACATTCAGATCGAGGTAGAGATTTATTCCTTTCGCTCAACAAAGAATCAAACCGAACTATCATCAAAGAAGTATCAAACTGAGTTTTTAAAATTGGACTCTCCACTTGATCCGGACTTTCTCTTTCCCCTGAAACATTGCCACTAATAGACACAATCATGGCTATACTGCAGGATTAATTTTAATCCTGGCGTAACGCTGTGTCTTCTGATACAGAATCACATTCACAAAACATGTACAGTGATGAGACACAGTTCTCAGATGTTCGACTGTCTGTCTGAACACGCGTCCTGAAAAATATCTAGTGAACCTGCAGTCCACCAATAGCAGTGTATAATATACCGCAGCCACCACGAAGTAGAAGCATTGGTGTATAGAGTAGGTATCCCTATATATAAGACGGCTAGTGCTTTGGGGCATTGATTGTGGAGGGATACAATCCCTATGCAGCTGCTAGTCATTTTTGTCAGCTGCAGGCCTACTTGTATCATCCCACACTAGGGCTGTTTCTGGTGCTTTTCCAATGACTGTGAGTTAACTTACTAAATTATTTCCTAACTGGGATCATCTTAAATGTACTACATACCTATTCAACCGCAAAAGATTACTGTGTCGGAAACTTCGGCTCGCTACCGTCAAAGTATAGCTAGGATAGCCTCTAAGCAATCAAAACGAGAAATAATTCCAATCAGAGTACGTATAATCACAGTGTATGATGACAAACCGCCGTCGAAACAGTACGGATCCATCATATAGACTAGCCGCATTTCAATATTTGTGTTACATGATCAATCCGGTTTCTGAGTATTCAACTGGTAAACCCTCAAGTGACATACCCCCATAGATGGAAATCCAAGAGCTAAGCGCCTATATAAGCGAGCTCGCAACGACTACACTTTTCACACTTTTGACCTCCATTACCCCATGGCTTGCAGCCAACACAACACATCGATCGCGGTAGAACACTATCGTCTTCTTCTTGCACTTCCACATATATGAAAGAGCAAGCCGTAGCAATAAGCATGCTATACAGAAAATACTCGAATTTCATTTTGGCACTTGCTTCGTTCAGATTGATTATTAGTTTTTTTCCATATTGGACTTACTTGACCTGGACTGGTCCTAAAGTATGTGAAGTGATAGTTTCATTTGTTATCGAGATATAGTGCGATATATAGTGCGATATGTAGTATATCACATTGGTAAAACATTAGGTGTGCAGTTAGTATATATAGACAAATAGGAAAGATCGTTTGTGCTTTGCAAACGCTAATAGGATGGAGAGCCAAAAGCACAAGTTACTTGCATTACCTGATGTCATGTCAAACAGGTTTTTGAGGATGGTGCTGTCATGCTTGTCTCACTACCTCGACTGAGCAGTGAAGATACATCTATAATATGATTAACTTGTAACATGACGATAACGATTTGGTTCATCGAATAAAACTCTATAGTCATTGCTCCCTAGATTAAGTTAAGACACATAGGAAAGAAATAAGCTTCCGAGAGGGAATGAAGTAGAAGTGCAGTCAGAAGATCTATAACCATTGTTAGGAGTCTGAGGATCTTTGCTTTTGCTTTCACAATCCGTGGATCATCAAGCACAACCAAACTCGGTCCCACGCATAATGCACACACTCACTCTCATTTGATAGCGAACCTACCTCAATAAGGATCTACCAAGTATTCCCCCTTACTATATTTGCGCGCAAAATAAAGCTGTTACGGGCTAAAACACTGTGTATAGGCTACGCGATATAAGAAACGGACTAGAAGTCATGATTAGAGGATAGCGAAGCATTCGAGGGACGCAATGATTAGGTCAATGGGATTCAGACCAAAGACATGTCAAAAAAATACAAAAAGATGATAAGATACGAAGTATATCTTACGGATAGACATATGGTATTCGTCTAGCATTAGTTAGATGTACGGCCACAGAGTGCCAACCAATGGGGAAGCGCCTAAACTTGTCCCTGTGTGCCATCACGCGTAAGTTATTGTTTGGGTTACTATGTTACCTTCAGGTATAGGATCGCTGCCGGGAATAGAGGCTGCTGATCGGTCGTCGGATCGCCATTATAGTAGATATTACTTCACTCTGACATCTAATATTGGCTGGTTTTGGAGACATTGCCGAAGTTACAGAAGTGACAGTTGAGGTCTTACCCAAAATTTGGTAGCTTCTGGGCCCATTGTAGTCTAGATCTCCAAATGATGAACTTATGCACATGGGAGCGAGCTAGCAGTGCAGGGACCACGGTAAGCTAACCACCCTTCTTGGCCTAAAACGTGCGCTATGAGTCTTTATAGATGAGCTACTCAGGTTTTCAGCGTCTTGCGAGCGGTTCAGCGGAAAGTGATAATATGTAGTTATGTATGTTTGATATGGCTCACTCTGTTATCCGCGCTAATGCCTTGGCAGTATGATCAAGTCATATATCCACCTTTTTAACCTGCAACTTTGTTAGAAGGATGTCTTTGAACTGTCACGAAGGAGAATAAATCAAATAAAACATTGAGCGGGATTCTGTAATACTGCGCAGACACCGAGGGCGTATGTAAGAGTTCTATGTTAGCAATTAGTGTAAGGAACATCATGCCTGATCGACCTGATAACGGTTAGGCTCTAACAAAGTGTGGTACAAGTGTGTATACTTCAGCTGATCATAGTCAAGGTTCAACTGGTTATAGTCAATATTTAGCTCATTATAATCGATAATGCACTGTTTATGAAACATCATGAATGTCTTTGATATAGAACGCTTAGTTTCTGTAACCCCCCCAAACGCACCAATATATACCCTATGTAACGTTGTTATTGTTAGAGCTGAATTGGTTCCCAGCTTCTGCAAGAGTATGCGAGTTTGACCAGGTTGAAGTTGGTATTGCTGGGGACGGAAAGAGAACGTCCTGGCCTGACTGAGCTTTATGTATCCTTGCTTCGTTGACCTGGGATCGTGCTAAGTTAACATGATATAAAGCAGAGATGTTTCGCTTTAGTCCTCTAGTGACCTGAATATGGCTATTATAAGGAGGGATCAGGGTAAATGGAAAAATTTCATGTATCCATCCATAATTTATCAGAAACAGAAACTAGAAAAATAAAACTCGGAAGTACTCGTGCTGCCTTGTGACGTTGAGTCAATACTGACGTGGATATTGGCGGTTCGAAGATCGGCCATGATTGGTTTGATAGATCTAGTATAAGGCGACTTGTTTCTATCAGTGCTTATACCTGCGCAGTATTCGGAGCTTTTCAGGACGAGAATGATGTGATCACCGGCGAACCACTTGGTTCTCGTGCAAATCAAAAGGCGGCTCAATACAGTGACCCTTGAATATCCTTTGAATATTCGGCATTATATAAATTTCTTCAGGAAACATCACCTAGGTCTTTTCAAGGACACTATAGACTTCGAGCTGCCCTCGGACGTCCCTGATGGAGGTGGAGTTTCGTTGCTTAATGAAGACTGTCACGAAATGCATGCCCTCTCAACATCGATATACTCTCGATGGACAAACAAAGTAGGAATAAAAAATTTTTGAAATAGTGATTCATACGAAGCAAAAGATCTAATGGTATGGCTAGGAGAAGAATCTATTCTTCGGTCGCGGGAGGCCTAGATGCTCCCGCAAAGTGGTCCCCTCGTACTCAGTACGAAAGAGGCCCCGGCGCTGTAACTCGGGCACCAGTCGCTGGGTGATGTCGTCTAGACCTTGGGGTACAAAGGGACACACCACGGTAAATCCGTCGGCTGCCTCCTCGTGAAGCCATTGGCCCATTTCTTCTGCGACACTTTCCGGCGTCCCAACGAAGGAGAGTCCCGAATACCCTCCATGCCGCTGTGCAAGCTGTCGCACCGTCAGCTTCTCCTTCTCGGCAAGTCGGATGACAGATTCACGGCCAGTTTTGGTTGCGTTCGTCTCCGGAAGATCGGTTGGAAGAGGCGCGTCGGGATCGAAGCCGGACGCATCGGTACCAAGCGTCACTGACAACGAAGCAATGGCGCTGTCATAGTGCACAAGACTATCGAGGTGCAGACGCTTGGCCCTGGCATCTTCTACTGTGTCTCCAATGACGATGAACGCTGCCGGAAGAATCTTTAGATGATTGCGATCGCGGCCTGCGGCGGTTGCCCGCCCCTTTATGTCTGCATACAGAGCCTTTGCAGCGTCGATATCTGGTGGAGCACAAAAGACGGCCTCGGCCGTTTCTGCAGCCAACTGTCGACCTGGCTCCGACTGTCCAGCCTGCACGATTACCGGCCAGCCCTGTACGGGTCGTGCTATGTTCAATGGGCCGCGAACTTGCAGAGAATTGCCCTTGTGGTTAAGCACATGGAGTTTTTCCGGGTCGAAATAAATACCAGACTGCTGATCTCGAATGAATGCGTCATCTGCGAAACTGTCCCATAGGCCCGTAACAACGTCGTAAAACTCGCGTGCCCGTTTGTATCTCTCGTCATGCTCAAGGTGCTCCTCTTTACCAAAGTTCTTTGATGCCTCGGGGTTCCCCGTCGTCACAATGTTCCAGGCAGCACGACCGTTACTGAGATGATCTAGCGACGCAAATCGACGAGCGATATGGTATGGCTCGTCATACGTAGTCGAGGCTGTAGCAGCCAATCCAATCTTGCTGGTGACCGCTGATAGCGCCGAGAGCAAGGTAAACGGTTCAAACGAGGTGACCGTGTGGCTGCGCTTGAGCGCCTCGATTGGCATATTCAGCACGGCAAGATGGTCTGCCATAAAGAATGCATCAAACTTTGCCGCTTCGAGCTTTTGGATGAATGATTTCAGGTGCTCAAAGTTGAAGTTGGCATCCGGGTATGCTCCGGGATACCTCCATGCACCGGTATGCAGACTCACGGGCCGCATGAACGCGGTCAAATGCAATTTGCGGTCAGACATCTCAGAGACTACTATCTATACTTAAATAGCCCTTTTTATTTTCCTCTTTCACAAAGAGTCCTTGGTAGTACTTGAGGGCTTTGCTTCGGCTTCATATATCGGTGAATTGATGACAAATGACCTGCGGCGGGGAGGCACAATCACGACATCCAGCACCAGCGGAGCATCATCACGGTCGAATGATCCGGATGAGAGAATTGATTTGCAATCAGTATCCTTTTTAGTTGCCTGTGCTTTAAGCGGCGACATGATGGGTGCGCCAGCACATACTCTCGATGTGGTTGCTTCTCATGGTGTGAGTTTGTATATATATGTGTAAAGTGTCGATATTATGAAGGTCAGTATGGCAAAAAGTCTGTATGTTTGTAATTTCCTGACTCTCTATCTCACTAAGGGGTTAAAAAACAGAAGCAAGATTGGGGGGATCTCTTTGTCAACGAGAGATGTTTTATATGCATGTCGGAAGATATCCTGACACCGCTCGTCATGTGACCAGATGACCGATATCTCAATGTCGACATAAAGTTGGCTTTCGACACATAATGATCCGGATTGGACATTTCCGATATTACATTAGGGTTGAGGCGCAGGAATCTGGCCCGGCTTAAGAGCTAGCACAGCGTGTATAGCTACATATAACGAGACTTTAGATTTGTTCAATCATGTTAATATCAATCTTGCCTGGGGTGGTGCCCCTTTCCGATTCCGGTAATTTGCAGTTACGCCCGAGGTCTGTCCATATGTGCCGCGCTGATCGTCGGGGTTACAAAATGCTTTGCTTGGATGGGGAATTTACAATGTGGGTTACATTTCTAACCTGATACTCGACAATCAACCTGTGAGGTGAGTGGGCTATTTCCTGCAGCCATGGCTGCGCCACAGGGTTATTGTTGGGATAACCCTGTCTATAACTATCAAAGCTGTCGCGATTCTAGCTCCTGCACAGAACTAATATCATCTTCAAACATCTGCGTCAACCTGAAAACATTGTCTAATTAGTTGATATGTGTTCATACGCCACATTGCGTACCCGCAGGACAAGCTCAGCAGAACGGTCTAACAAACCCCTAGCACTGTCTTACTGTACTATAACTATGCCTATTCTCGCAGCTAAGGGAGATTTGACGTCGACTGTAGTGACCACAGAGTGGTCACGGAACCAACGGCGCGTCACCTAGGATCGCAAAAGTTCCGTCAGGGCGGTAACATCTCAGCAGGCATGAAACAGCACGCCCCCTAAGATTAGAAGCTTATTGTTAGAGGAAAACAATACTACTGATTGCGCGTTTGGCAAATCTCTGTGCGAAAGTCTCACAGTTAATGAGGAGAAAGCTTTTCCGTATTATGTTGCAGCCTTGGGGAACGCGTTTGGCAGATGTAATTTCGGCGCCGGCAATAGAACACACGCTACTGAAGTGCAGATCAGCTGTTCCTTTGCATGCTTGCTGTCTATACTATGAAAACCCAGGAAGTCATTCAATCGACAATGAAGGTAGACAAAAAGGACTTGTGCAATTGATGCGGGGTTTCGTAGGGGTTGTTCATCCCTAACTTTGACTATCAGGCAAGTGGAAGCAGATATTTCCTGATTCGGTAAGTACGGAAGAACCCAAAGAGTGCAAGTCCCTAACGCTGAGAGTCGATTACAAGCCTCAATGAACCGCTCGTAGAAGCACCCTTTTGCTGTATGATCACCGGAAGTATACCGTTGCTGGAGAACTTTTCAATATCGGGATTGCCTAGTGGGCGAAGAGGTAGTCACGACTGCGATGTCAATATTGCTGGCGAGCTTGCGTGCAGTCATCCCAACCATCAATGAACTATGCTTAATGATTTGCAAAACCTTCCACAGGAAGTATATAACACCACTGCCAGAGTACTCGGGTCCAACTCTTTGCAGGCATGTGGCACGCTCATCGGGTTACAACTCCTACCAGGGCTTTTTATTTCCAGCAAGAATGCATGATAGACACGGCCAAGTGTGCGATATAAGTCCGGAACACGTTGAAATTCGTGCAAGGTAGTCAAGCGATCACCTCACTTAATATCTATTGAAAGATATTATAACCTTTGGGAGATATATCAGCAGGGGAGAGGGGACATATTATGAGTGGTATTTCAGATCGAAGGGCCGCTTGCCCTGACAACAATCACGATGTATCAATCATTGAGAGAGATCTCTTTATGCATACTAATCCGGTGTAGCAGTTCGGTAATTGATCCATGCGAATCAGCCAACGCAAGAGAACCGAACCAAATAGACGTTCCAAACCGGGCCTTCGGCGCCATGAAGCCTCCGATGTGTAGTGCAGGGATTAGCGACTAAGTAGACTCCCTGATAATGAAGGCAAGGAGAAGAGACCGGATGTGACTGCTCTTTCTGTCCGGTACGGGTTACCGTGGGCTGGTCGGACACTAGTATTATGGCGAGTCCAAGATTCGGTTACTAGGACGCTATGCTAAACAGAAACATGATTGATCCATGCTTCGTATCCGGGCGTGAAGCCGCACACACTCAGACTCGGATGCAGCGCGCTAAAATGACCGGCCAGCCACTGGCCACCGGAAAAAAAGAGTGAGGCGCATCGTGGACGCTTCAGGTTAGGGGCATCCGTTCCACTGCACGCAGGATGGAGCAGTCTGCAGCTGTGCTAAATGCTGCTCAACTCCGGAAACCAAAGACCGAACAGTTCCATCTTTGGCGTTACATCGGACAAGAGGTGAAGGGAGGCGCCCAGGCCGAATCTTTCGCAAGACGACGATGAGCCAAAGAGAAAGCCGGCAGAGAACCCCTCAAGGCGACGGGTGGCGTGCGGCGATCAATTGTTGGTTGGGCCATGTCTTGCGTCGAGATTGGCTTCTTAGCCGTCGTTTTATTCCGACAGCCCGAAGTTCGATTTAGTGTTTGCACCAGCGCTGGCGAGAGTTCGATGGCGTCGAAACCTCTCACATAAGGCAGACAAAGACGAGCTTTGAAAAAAGGCTCCTGACGCGAGCTGATGAGACCCTTTTTCGAGAACGCTCGTTGCGGTTCCGGCCCGAATCGTCCTACGTTGTACTCTGAATGTCGACTTGTGCTCAGTCCAGACTAGGGTCGTAGACCTTCCCCCTGAAGGGATTAGATCGCAAATATGTAGCAGCGCCAGCGCTGCTGGGCTTCTGGAAGGGTTCGCGGGGGCTGATCATCGCTGGTTTGTGTGCGGGAAACGGAGCCTGGCGGAGCGCTGGGTGTTTGCCAAGCAGGCTAAGTGCTCTTAACGTGCTGAACTCTCGTGACTGTGGATGGCCGGTCGCGCCTGCCGTTCGGGCCGAGCAACGGTAACATTGGCTCCTTCCCGTGGTTGCTCTTTACTCAGTATGTAAACGGGCTAATTAGTGGATCATGATCGCTCAATCGGTGGGTTAATTAGTCGGGTTGTTATCCTCGACATACAAACCACTATTTTTTTTTTTGTTGCTCCTTCTCCCTCCATGGACACTTCAACATAGCACCAACATCGCCCAGCTCGATCAACAACCCTCGCGCTTCCTCCGTCACTATGAACGGCGAAAAGTCCTGGCGGCCGCCGACCGCGACCCCGGACGGTGTGACGGCCAGCAGCGCCTCCGTTGTTGCCCACGGGCAGCCCATCAGCGAGCGCTTCGCCGACGAGACCCTTCGCTTCGTCGAGAAGTATGCCGACGCCGCCGGTCAACTGGGCCCGCACGAAGAGCGCAAATTGGTGTGGAAGCTGCACTGGAGGATCATGCTGCTGTTGACCCTCACCAATCTTCTATTGTTTGTAAGTTTCCTCTGCAATGGTGTCTGGGGATAAGCTTTGGTTCGGGTTCCTGGTTCACGGTGCGGGAAGCGCGGGGCTGGGCTAGGCATTCGTTTCGTGGTTGGATTATTTCTGACTGAAGATTCTATAGATCGATAAAGCGACCCTAGCATACTCGTCGCTGCTGGGCATTTTCGAGGAGACCGGCTTGACGCAATCGCAGTACAATAATTTAAATACTATCTTCTATGTCGGTGAGTACTTAGTTTCACGATGATTTTTCTCTTCTTGCAGTGCGATTCTCTCCCCAGAGAACGACCCCGACGCCGGAAATATTTTCAAATAGAAAACTAACGACCCATGATGCAATAGGCTACATTGTCGCTCAGCTGCCCGGCCACTACCTGATGCAGCGGCTGCCTCTAGGCAAGTTCGTGGCCGGCGCGGTCTTTTTCTGGTCACTCCTGATCTTTCTCCACGACACTGCGCGCAGCTATGGCGGCTTCATTCCGCTGCGATTCTTCCTCGGAGTTGTCGAATCCTGTGTCGTGCCCGCCATGGAGATGACGATGGGCATGTTCTTCATTCCCAAGGAACAAGCCGCGCTGCAACCCTTATTTTGGATCTCCTGCCTGGGTTCCGGAATCCCCGCCGGCTTCATTTCATACGGGCTCTTGTTCAGCAAGAGCACCATCCGTCCCTGGAAGTATTTCATGATCCTAACCGGCGGACTCAGCTTGCTCCTATCCATCTTTTGCTGGTTCTTCTACCCCAGCAACCCTGTGGACGCCAAATTTCTCACCCCGCAAGAGAAGATCCATGTGATCCGCCGAGTGCAAGAATCCACCAAAAGCTCCATTGAACAAAAGCGATTCAAACGAGCGCAGTTTATCGAGACCATCCGGGACCCCATTTCATGGCTCTTCCTCCTGCAGGTGTTCACCCTGATGCTCTCCAACAGTTTGACTTACCAACAAACCCTCTTGTTCTTGGCAATCGGCGTGTCGGACCTTGGTTCGACTTTGGTCAGTGTAGCCGGCGCTGGATTCGCTGTTGCCTGTGCTGTCGTGGCCTACGTCTTGCTGAGGTGGTTCCCGAATAAGAATGCATGGTGGGCTCTTTTCTGGATGCTACCCGCTATCGCCGGCGGTATCGGCATGGTCACGGTGGATTGGAGCAAGAAGATCGGGCTGCTGGCCTGTCTGACCCTGGCCGCCAACACGTGGGGAATCTCCTACATTATCGCTCTGGGATGGACTTCATCCAGTGCAGCTGGCTATACCAAGAAACTGTTGCGTAACGTGCTCTTCATGGCCGGCTACGGCATTGCCAACATCATCTCGCCACAGATCTGGGTCGAGGAAGACGGCCCTCGGTTTTATGGCGCATGGATCGCCCAGATTGTCATCAGCTGGGCATTCAGCCCTTCCATCCTTTTTGTCATCAGATGGATCCTTTCAAAACGCAACAAGGAACGTCTTGCGTGGATCGCAGAGCAGGAAGCCCAGGGCAAGGAGCCCGTCGGCTTTGTAGAACAAGTCGACGATGACGGCCAGATAGTGAAGATCCAGGTGGACATCTCCCAGTTGGATTTGACAGACTTGGAAAACAAATACTTTATATACCCCTTGTAGTTCAGCCAATTTACGTGCCTCGATTGAGAAATCCTTTTTGCTCTCCATAGACAGGTTTAAAATAGATTGTTAGTACCGCAACAATGGGTTTAAAAAAAATGAATAAGAAAAACACCCCTCCTGGGATCTTTTATTGCCAGTCACGGCCCGACATATAAGTGTGAGTATATGGACCTGTAGATACCGAACGGTGTGATAGCGATCGCGCTGTCACCCACCCTCGGATCAATATGCTTGTTAAAATACCCGATTGGTCCACGCGCCACCCGGATATGGGTATTTGCACCACTTTGTCAATTACCCGGGGCGCAGTGTGTATCAGACCCTGAGTTGTCCAGCTCCTGAAACCATTATAAAGATTTTCTGTATACTGGCGGGCTTTGAGAATAATGAGATTGACAGACTTTCTTTTAACCGAGAACAGGGCTCACAGCTTTGTCGTTGAGCCGACGCTATCATCACTGTTGTCGACATCTACGTCATATGGAGATGACATAGACATTCCTAGACAAGCAAGCCAAGCTGAAACGTCGCTGAAATGGCCAGAGCACTGAGTCTGCCGCCGGTGATTATGGGTGGCGCTGGGTTCAGCTATCAGCTGCATCCTCAACCCGACCAGATCCCAATCAGCAAAATCATCAAACGGGCCTTTGACGTCGGAATCAGGGCCATCGACACTTCGCCCTACTACGAACCCTCCGAACAGCTGTTGGGACATGCGCTTGCCAGTCCGGAAATCCGCGACAACTACTCGCGCAAGGACTATATACTAATGACAAAAGCCGGCAGAATCGCTGCGGATGTATTCGACTATTCGCCAGATTGGATTCGACGATCGGTTACCAGATCGCTGACTCGCCTGGGCACATCGTATCTAGACGTGGTGTTTTGCCATGATGTGGAATTCGTGTCTTGTAACCAAGCGGTAGAGGCTGTTGGAGTTCTATTCGAGCTCAAGAGACAGGGCCTCGTAAGGTTTGTCGGTATCTCGGGGTATTCGATCGACACGCTTGTACAGGTCGCGCGACAGGTTCGACACGTATATAATCAACCTCTAGATGTTGTCCAGAACTGGGCGCAACTCACCCTTCAAAACACACGCCTCGAGTCCGTCGGAATACCTGCCTTACACGCGGAAGGGGTCTCGGTAATCTGCAACTCCAGTCCACTCGGATCCGGTCTTCTGCGCTCGATGAGCGTACCGTCAGGAAGACTAGGAGACTGGCATCCTGCTCCAGCAGGTTTACGTGATGCTGCTCGTGCAGCATCCAGCTGGGTGGAGTCTCGCGGATCCACACTGGCAAACCTCGCCCTTCGATTCTCCATTTCCCGAGCTATGAGATTATCTTCATCGAGGCACAATATCAGGGTCCATACTATTGTTGGAGTGAGTTCTATCAGCGACATTGAAGACAATGTGAACGCCACGACTGCTATTCTGTCACCGCCAGACGGTTCTGCAACAGCCCAGGTCAACCTCTTAGCGCTGACGGACGTACGGAAAGAGGTCGAACAGAGCGACCTCGAACTATGTCAGGGGGTACGTGAGATTCTGGGTGACTGGGTGGACTACGACTTTGAAAAAAGAACACGGCAGGCAAAATTGTAGGCTCTAATTGTGTATGTGAGACGTGATCGTCCCGAGGCTTGGGATGTTGAAATGGATGGTTTGCACTCTTCCTGCAGAAACGTTCGTACGGTTAAGGTAGTAATCACAACGATCGAGTTTATTATAACTCAACCGCGTCATGCATGTCAGGTATACCAGACTTCTTTACTTTTAGTCGAAAGTGCGTCATCAAATCAAATCAAGTAACAATACTGGCCGCCATGCTAAAGTTACATTCTAGTTATTAGGCTAAAATTCCCCGCACGCATCTTCTCCACACTTTTATGACTCTCCCCAGACCATTGACACTGTCCCCCAGGTGCTACAACGCAGCTGGATACAATTGTCGTCATGGCTTCTTTTCTGACCCCGGAAGAGCCCGCAGATTCACCAAGTGCGTTTGCTGCCAATACGCGACGAAACCGTTTGAGGATTGCTCGGGCTTGCGACCAATGTAGTGAGGCTCGAACCCGTTGTAACGGCGCCACGCCATGGTAAAAAAGACACCACACATGGTCTTTTAGTATTGATGAAAGTTCTGCTGACATCCTCCTAGTGGTCGCTGCTCCGGTGCGTACCTGTCTTGTGCTCTATATAAACCTGCTTATCGTCCGTAGACCTTCAATTGCGGTGCCGATACGATCGTGAGGTCAAAAAGCGTGGCCGCAGATCTAATGCATCCAAGGGAATACACCGACACGCCCTAATTAGAGAATCCACAAGGGATGAGAGTCATCCTGCGGAAGCAGCGTCCGAGAAACGAGACAGTGCCGGGACAGAGTCCGAAATACACCACCGCACGCCTGCCTCGCATCCGGTTGAATTGCGACCTGCCCCAGCGCCAGTTCGGAGGGATGACCTTCTTCGTAGTATCGAACATGCTGACAAGAACTCGCCGTTCAATGTTCCAGACATCTCTGCTGGTCCGAGGCATCCTCCACTCTTCAACACTCTCACGCACATTGCCATGTGTCGATACCCGTGTCTAAAGCCGCTTTTGCCAGCGCTGAAAGGTATAATCCCTGCTGAAGAAGCCTGTGAGCTTCTCGACATATACTTTGCCGAACCTGGAAATTCGCTTTTTAGCATCGACTCGCCTTACGTGCTCACACCGGTTTTACGCAAAAAGTCTCTGCTGAGCCAAACAAACCCTCGCCCGACATCTCCAGCTTTACTATCAACGATACTCTGGTGCATGGCGCACACGGCCAATATCAGTTCGTTTCACATTCCAGGGTCTAGAGACCGAATCATTAACAAACTGTTTTCCCTCTCTCTATGTTTCCTCCGGCAAAGGGATATGGATAGCTGGCATCGTGTACCAGGTATGCTCTTTCTTCGATATTTCGACCAGAGTCTTGTACTAATCCTTTTCAATTCAGGCGGATGGAGGTTTGAACCGGATTTTATGAGCACCACAGCAGACGGGTTTGATTCCAACATGATCTGGACCACCTACACTAAGAAACTGGAACCCACCGTTGACGATGTCATCACTCTTACTCTTCTGACAACGGTCATTTCCGGTGGCGAATTCAAGTCAGACGCCATCAAGTGGTTGGACAAAACAGTGCGTTTAGTCAAGTATCTTGGCTATCACTCTGAGGCTACCATATGTAAAGATTCCACAGCGGTGCCCGTTCCTGGTGCTTCTCTTCAAATTGTGACAGAGCGAGAGGAGCGACGGAGGGCTTTCTGGCTGGTCTACATGCTGGACAGACACTTGTCCCTTTCATTTAACAGACCCTTACAGCTTTTGGACTCTGAATGCCAGGTGCTCAATCCACTTCCCGAGCACGTGTGGCAGGACCTTGACATTACCTCCCTTGAAAACCTACCAGCTCAGCACTATGGACCACCAAACAGTATCTCCGGAACGGGTATATTTGATTTCTTTCTTCCACTTATGGCAGTACTTGGGGACATAATCGATCTTCGGCTTCGTCGAAACCACCCCCGGCTCGGAGCCATTGATGACACCCCCCACATGAATGCCATCAAAAAGAACCTTCGTGATTTGGAGTCGAGCTTGGATAATTTTGCTTTGCTACCTGTTACCCCAAGTTCAGGGACGCATAATATCGTGTTTGATGATGGCGGGAGCACACTGTTCTCACCAGCCCGACGCAGTTCTGAATTCAACAACAACCTTCAGTTTGGCGCTAGATCCGAACACATATCGACCGAGACCCGCACGTCTCTTGTTCTTGCTTATGCTAGGTATATAGTACACGTCCTCCACGTCCTTTTACATGGCGAGTGGGATGCTATCTCCATGCTCGAAGATGCGGGGGACTGGATCGCGTCGTCGAGTTTCTCCGAATGCGCTTTCCAAGCCATAGCTGCTGCCCAAGCGATTTCGGAAATCCTGGAGATAGACCCCGAACTAGCCTTTATGCCGTATTTGTTCGGCATCTATCTATTTCACGGAAGTTTTGTTCTTCTACTGTTTGCCGACCGTATGCCGCAGGTCGGCCCAAACCCATCCGTGGAACAAGCATGCGAGGTCATCATCAGGGCTCATGAGGTCTGCGTGGTAACCCTAAGCACCACATTCCAGGTATTCATCCTTTCTTGGCCGGGGGGGTTGGGTTTATGGTGTTTCTTCTCATGCCTATATATACTAATCATCCACTAGAGGAATTTCAGAAAAGCGCTCCGCTCGACACTAAACAGCGTGCGATTTCCTGGCTCGGCGACTGTTGAATCCGAGAAACTCAGAAAAGAGGTTCTCTCTATGTACCGGTGGACTAAAGGCGGTGCAGGGCTGTGTCTATGAATGACTTTTTCGTTTTTAGGGTCAACAAGAAAAGATGTACAGGATTAATCGCTTCGAGATGTTGACGATTTACCAAGTGACATGAACTATCAGCCTCACTGATTCCTACATCTGTGAGAAAACTTCCACACTGGTCCTGAAAACGGCAGACGACGAGTCCACCAGCAAGTTGTCGCTGCAGCTTGATCCGAGGTTGGCATTTCCAATCCAAGCAGGCTCCCAGTAGAAGATCCCCAGGCCTGTGGACGTCTTTGCGACCACATCTGCCACATCCGTTAGGAAAGTTGTTTGTCCATCCGCCGAGAACGGAATGCTGGACAAGTCCGAAGGAAACGAATACTGTGGATTCGGGCAAGAATACGGCCAGTTTGTCTCTGCAACAATTATGCCTTTACCGTATGTCGAGGCCATATTTGCGAGGCTCGACTGCAAGGATGCCAAGGTTGCACCTGAATTGTAGAAGGGATAGAAGCTTACGCCCATCAAATCAAAGTCTGAACTCAGCAAAGGCCCTTTTCCGAGAACGGTATTGTAAAAGTAAGACTGCGTGTCCCAATTCCAGCCGTTGTCCAGGTGGATCATAATCTGCGGCTGACGGCTGAGATCAGAGTCTTTGATGCCCCAAGCTGCCGAGTGGAGCAATGAAGCGATATTGTAGTAGTTGTCTGTAGAGCCGAGAGGCCAGAGAAGTCCCGCCGTGATTTCATTGCCGATAGATACAATCTCTAGAGGGATTGACTCTGAAGCAAAGGAGTTGCAAACGTCTTTAGTGTAGTTGTACAATTGCCAAGTAAGTGTGTCAATGTCAGTGGTCGACCAGCCAGATGGTGTAGCCTATCGCATGTATTATTAGTCTTGGAAGCGCGCCCCGCTGGAATAACGATAACAATAAAACTTTTTAGAGTAGGTATCATATTGCAGGTGAATTCTATTACCTGGTGTCCCGGATCTGCCCAAGTGTCGCTGAAATGCATGTCTAGATATATATCCATGTCGGCTGCAACCATCCGCTTCGCAAGCTTCAAATTATAATCGAGATCATAGGAACCATCAGAAGGGTTCACCCACAGACGCTGCCGGATGGTGTTGACTCCATTGTCCGCGAGAATTGTCTCCAAACTCTCGCTTTGGCCATCCACGCTCTTGTAAGAGATGCCCGAGTTTTCCTCAATTAGCAAGGACGATATGTCGGCCCCGCGGTATCGTAGAGCAGCAAGAGCCAAGGGCACGGCTGTAAAAATGGGGACCAAGGCAAGTTTGGTGAGCTTCATCCTGCTCTAGACTACAACGACGGGGATTCAACTAGTGTAAGGTTCGTGCGAGGTCCTTCTGGCTGCAGCTTTGAAGCTCCTGTTGCTCCTGATGCGTATATGGTTTGGCTGTACGACTTGTTCAAACATACCAGTCCTTTATCATCCTATGAATCCCGTCTTTCTGGTGAGAAAGACATTGTCTCCAGAGTCTTGATATTTGAACGGACTGCCCATACTTGGGGGAATATCGGCTGTTTGTGCGAACAACTCTCCGGCAGTTGATATCACCTCCCAACGACTGAATCAACCGACATGATTTATGATTTGTGGATTGTCCTATGTCCCTTGGATTATTGTCCACCAAATGAAATCGAAGAATGATGCGGGGCAAATGCGCTAAACGGGCGCCATATGTTTGAAGTATAGTGTAGGACGTATAGATCTACGACTTGGTTATGGGTCTAGACTAGGTCACTCTATTAGTCGCCAACTATGGAGTCTCCTGTCCTTCAATTGTAACGGTCTAATCGCCTGTCCATTTGCGGACAATTAACACGAGTTGAATATAGCCTTGACTCGGATCTATCGTCTATACGATCTAACGTAAGATGGCGTTGCCTGAGCTCGCTTCTTCAGTCATCGTTCAGTTTATGAAAGATAACGAGGGGATGGCATTATTTTGTACAAAGCAGCCCAGGTAGCACCGATACAGCCATTCATCACTCCCGAGGTTCGAATGCGTCCAGGTGTAAGCACTACTCCGGATATATCTAAACGAGCCACGCTAGTTGCGAATGAAGAATGGCATTCTGAATGGCGGAGAAATCACACAAATTTGATTTAGACCAGTAAAAAGAACCCGATATGGATAACCAACGAAAATGGAAAAAAATACATCAGTAAGATGATGTGAACACCAAACCCAGCTAACCCGTTTAATCTACCATAGCCCTACCAGCTCGCCTTCGGACTAGACTGGCCAAACGGCAATGCAATCCGTAAAAAAACAAAAAGCCCAACTAATCCAAAACGATTGAAATGACATGAACTAAACTCCATTGGCGAATGCCGCATTCCCGGCTTCGGCATCGATCTTCATCGAATCCGATAGGCCACAAACCTCGAACAGTTTCCGGGGTCCAAGACCCTCCGGGGTGCCGACCACTCCTTCGGTCTTGAGCCTCTCGAAGGCCGACTTGATGCCGAGATAGGCGGGTGCCAGTGAGGCAAAGGAGAAGATCATGATACGGAAACCCATTTCCTTGGCCTCGTGTGTCGTGATGACGGGGCCGGCACCATTCTCCACCATGTTGAGGAGCAGCGGCCAGGGTGCAAGGTCCTTAACGGCCTGTTCGGCCTGCTCTTTGGATGTGAAGCCCTCTAGCAGGCCAACGTCAGCACCGAGGTCGCGAGCAGCCTTCAGCCTGTCGATGCACTCTTCGTAGCCATGTTGCTGCAGGGCGTCGGTTCGCGCAATCAGGACGATATCGGAGTGCAAGCGGTCTTTGGTGAATTTGGCGGTGCGGATGCGCATCAGGAACTCGTCTTTGCTGACGACTTTCTTGCCTGCCAGATGGCCGCAACGCTTGCTCAGGACCTGGTCCTCAATGTGGAATCCTGCAACGCCGGCTTGGATATACTGTTGGACGGATTTGGCAACCATAAGCGGACCTGTTGGGAAAGAGAACCACCAGATTAGACACTAGAATCATAACAGTGGCGTTTTTATTCTCCGCAAGCCATACCTCCATATCCAGTATCCATATCGGCAATCAAAGGCGGTCCATACGGATCGAGATTAGCAATCATCTCGGCATTGGTCTTCATATCGTGAAGCTGAGCCAGACCGAGATCGGCCATTCCCAGTCGCGATGCCGTCGTGCCAGCACCGGTCTGTGATTGGAGTATTCAGGTTAGTATCCTATCATTACTAATTCACAGTGGAAACAGACCATGTACATGGCTTTGAAATCAAGCTGCATAGCAATACGGGCTGACAGGCCATCATAAACACCGGGGCAAACAATTAGTTCGTTGGTCTCGAACAACATTCTACGCAGCTTGGTCGAGCCAGAAACTGGTAGAATGTTGGCGACTGATTCATGTTCCTGTCCTGGAACACCATTGACCTGATATTGGCCGTTTGACCCAAGAGTAATAGTGATCGCCATCGAGTTCATATAAATAGGATCTGAATCGATAAAATCAAGAAGCGTTATTGCTATATTGATGTTTAAGAAGCGGAATTACTCTCAACAAGTGATGGAACTGTATGAACAGCTTTGAAGCTTGGATAAAAAAGAAAACCTGGCTTGAAAATCTTTCTGAGGATGAGGCAAACCCGCTGCTTATATGGTTTTTCTACATCCTTCGGTCCAGTGTCACAGAGGATCAATCTACCCATCAGTCATCGAGACCCTTGAACCTACTCCGACGTGGAGACAGCCCAATTTCGACTATCACAAATACCAAGACGTTTCATTGCATGTAAATGGAGTCCCTTGTCCTTGGCTTTGGAGCATCTCTTTTTTTTTTTCTTTACCATACAGAATATGCTATTATACAGTCGGAAGCACATGTAGCTCCGCGGATGTGCAGTCTAGCAGCTCCCCATGGGCTAGTGGTGTGGTCTTGATAGGCCTACGTATGCCCGGTTCGATTTCTGTCCTCTGCACAGATTCACATGTTTTCACTAGTGAGACCCACAAATAATGAACATTACCAATGGAAAGGGGTTATTGAGATGCCATATAGCGATCTTTTATACGCCATTAGAGTACAGGCAATCGACATTGCCACATCCTGTACCTTCATCTGACGACTTAAGCTAAAGGGATGTCACAAATTGGATTCGCTACCGTGGAAGAACTAGTCCTGCCAAGCATATAGGGTTGAACGGAAAACACTACGTTGCTATTGGCTCGATGAACATATAGAATCAGATACTCCGGAGCATCGCCACTCGCCATGAGTGCCCCGGGAAGAAGAACACATCAAATGGTCAAAGTACGTAGGTAGTCTGATAACATAGGTACTCAATCATCGGGGCCTGACCACCCATCTGTAGTGAATGAAAATCGATAAGAGCCCAGCCGCATTATGCGAGTGGCCAGTAAGCTCTCGAACGTCCATGCGCATCACAAAGGAGGCGAACTCTGGCGGCTCAGTGCATATTGTCTTGGCCACCTCGCCAATAGCACAGTTATCGCTTATCAACCAACACAAAGCATCCTCAAAAACGAGCTCGAACTTGAGTACCGGAGAAGGATCCATTCGACTCCGTCTTACTACATATAACCTTGTATAGACGAGACCAAAGGTGACACTGCAGATTCTTGGCAAGAGCATTTACCGTTCATTTCCCGGCAACGTATGCAGCCAAGTGTTGTGAGATTTCTTGGCGAGGTTTTTGCTTGTAATAGTCTCTTAGTCAGGCTAAGTGATGACCTGCATGCCGTTTTCATGGCTTCAGAAGCGCAATAGATCATACCTAGGCCGAACGGGATCTTCAAATATCGATAGTGGCGGCATAGCCACAGATCAATGTCCGATATGCCAGCCAAGACCCTGGATGTCGGAGACGGAGTCCATCCAGCTAAACTCTTTTATTGTTACTGGCTCGTCTTTGTTTCTTCTTTGTTGATGCCCGTTACCTTCTCCGGTTTATTTTCTTACTATCTGATAGTTGGTCAGATTTTAGTCTCTCCATAATTTGTTCTTTACTTTTTTTCCTCTTGTCGTTGCGGATCAGGCACTTGACGGCAAGCCAACCACTTACCCTTTGAAGGAAATGTGAGCCCGGCCAAGACTGGAACGGAACCTTATTCCTGCTGTAAAGCATATCACTTGTATTCCGTATTACCCATGGGGTTCGGGCCGATAGTAGCTAAGATGGTTGCTTAGAAAAGGCGCTGGCGTAGGGAGAAACGGAGTTGATGTGAGAGAGGGGTGTAGTCGGAAGGCCGGACGAACGGACTCGGTGCCGCGGGAGATTTGCCGAAGTAAAAGATGACTGCTGATTTGCAAATCAGGGTAGTAAATAATGCTCCTTATTCCATAAGATATGAACATGGGCAGTTAATTAATGGCCCTGGAAGAATGAGCGACATCTGACCGTGAGTGCCGCTGTGGGGAAATTGATCCTGAGTATTACAAAAGGAGGATCTGCAGGCAAGCCAGGCGACTCCCAAGACATCAGGCGGACCATCTGCGAGAAACAAACCCGTTTCGGCCACATAGTGCACCTCGGGATCGGCAGATGTCGCGCTGGACCGGAGAGTATCAGAACAGGACCATAACGGAGGTGTTTATGCGGAGTGTTGTCACAATAGGTTTAAAATAGGGCCGGAGCTGGCTAAGCTGCAATAAAAAGCACGTGTAGGTCGAACTCACCGTTGTCAATCTACCGCGGTTGGGCTCTCTCATAGGGCGGGGACTCAGGCTGGGGAAATGTATACTCTTTTAGGCTCCTCCACCTGGGTTGAGTTTGTTCAGACAACATCTGTCTGTTTCTGATGCCATACATGTATACTGTGGCAGTACCTGTATGTATGTTTTACAGACGTGAAACATGGACTCTGTGCTATACTGTTTTCAGAAGTCGTCAGTACTGATACTACAACTCGCTGAGGCCTAAAAACTCTATATACCTTTTTCCGGATGTCCTATTCTCCTCTACGACCGTGACAACGTCTTCCTCCCTTTTACCATTACAAACCTTTCTTTCGTTATGTGCTATATTTTGTACAAAGTACCTGTTTCCGCCCCAGCTTCCGAAGGTTACTAAAGCACGTATGGGATCTACATTGTCATCGGAACCCGGTATAACAAGATCAGTTGGGCTCTATACAGTGAACAATACGAAGTCATTGGTTGGCTGCACCAGACGATCCTCTTGACCTATTTTATACAAGGTATATCTCACCACATGTAAGATCCAAGTGCGTGTGGGATGGAGGGTCTGCAGGGTTCTATAATACAACTTATGCGACTCAAAATTACAGCGCTTGAGAGAAGTGAAGCCGGCCCCGGAGGCAGTCCTTTAGCTACTTAGCCTTATCGGATTGCCTACTTTTCCCAAAGGGCACCCATGCAGGACGGCTCAAGGCTTATGGGGTTTCGGGGCTCCAGTAGTGGGTACTACTGAGAAATGATTTGTGCCAAAGGGAACCGTGCTGGTGACTGATGCATGAGTGTTCGGTGGGAAGGAAGCGTCAGCCCCAGAAGGAATAGTCAGCACAGTTGTGAGAGTCTGCTTGGTTGAAGTGGTGTTCTGCAGGTTATCTGGGCAGTGCGTTAGCCCCGCCTGGAGACAGTTGACGGCGGTGTATGACTTGGTCGTAGACACAGTTGTCGTTACCATGGCATCGCTATGCTTTGGTCCAGCTTGGGCAGTAATCGCAGCTCCTGTTTCAGCATGCTGTCTTGCTGTCAGTACCTTTGTAGTTGTCTTGGTCTTTGTGATAGTCGTCGTCGTCTTTGATGCCACACAGACTGTCGGAAGAGTAGTGTACCAGATAGGAATGTATGTCTCCGGAGCTGGACCCCATTCGTAAGGGCCAACGTCGACAGTTGCCCCAGCGCCGCCTCCGACTGCAAATGTGTATTCGGCATGGGCGGCTAGTTCACAATGCTTTTTGGAGGACGCCTTGACGTCCAGGAGGATATCAGCGACATCGGCATAAATGCTCGCCTCCACACCGGTGCTGGCTTTCAGCAGGCCGGCTATGTGTGGAGTGGACAGTTCAAACCCGAGACTAGCTTCAAGCTCAAGTATCGCCTCGACAGAGCCTTCACCTTTGCCTTTGATTGGCAGCAGCTCAAAAGCGGCGCCGGGCCTGAGTTGGATCAATTAGTCAGTAAAACATGCCACGGAAGTACAGTGCAATATACAGGTGCACTCACAATTTGATGGATGAAACCTTTTTACTGAAAAGTTCCATATCCAGTGCCAGGCCATCGTGCAGTTTCAGATGGAATCCGCTATTGATGTCAATATCCGCATCGGCAATGAGCGTAAGATACACCGTGAAGATAGCACCAGCCTTCAGTCCAGGTATTTCAAAGCCCGCAGGGGTCTGCGACTTGAACAGTTTGAAAGTATAAGTGTTTTCAGAGGAAAACTCGATGTCAAGGTCCAAATACAACTCAAGACCGTCAAACTCAAAGCGAGCTTCCATAGGGGGGATTCCGGAGTTGTTTGCCAGGTCAAAATCGACATCTAGCGTCGGAAACGCAGGGAGATCGGATAAGTGGAACGAAGCAACATCTTGGGCGACGTCTTCGATGTACTCCTTCAGCTCATGCAAAGCAGCGTCGGTCGAGTTTTCAACGTTGGAAGCAACATGATCGATAATGTTCTCGAGGTCCACATCGTCACTGACTTTCAGATGCCCGCTTACTGTTCCCTTGAAGTAGCACATTTTGCAGGTGACGTCGATGTCGGTACGAAGCGCGCTGTGATGAGTCAACGAGAATGTTCCTTTCGCTCATAACCTTGTCTCGACGATGTGTTATAGAACTTACGTTACACCGCCTGAAAACAGAATCTCATCCTCCCAACTCTTTGAAAGGTGAGTTTTCTTCATGGTATAAGTGGTGTCCTTTGCCTTTGCCAAACGCAGAGCACGTCCAACAGCATCGACGGCTTCCGGGTCGCCATTGCGAGTATGCACAGTAACGTCACGTACTGCTGCACCGACGACAGTCTGGAAGCTGGACAACAGGCAGAGAGCCAGGGTAGCTACAGAACACAGCATGGTGTCGAATAGCGTTTATCATACGAATTGGCTGGGCCACCACAAACGACGACATGGCCGTGATATAGGACGTTGCTGTCAAGCAATTTCATTGTTCTGGGAGTTGAACCTAGTGCAACCATGGATCATATCTGGCAGGGAACTCCGCTGCTGTAAGATGCTGACTGCAATTGTTGGACACAACATTGCGAGATGTTCGTCTGGTATGCACAACGTCCCCTCTGTAGTGCCGTAAGCGGAAAGTGGGAAACATCAAACAACCTCTTCAGGTTCCAGCTGGCATATAGTGCTTTGTACCAGGCCCCGGCGGTATAATTCAGCACCCTGTCAAACATGTGCCTCCATCCATCAGCTGAAGGTGTTGTTGGTCATCATGTCAGAAGATCCAACACAGCAGAACCGTCTCGACCAGTTAAGAGGACAATTCCAGCATGATGGTCATGAACCAACAAAATGCTGCGGAACTCGCTAGTCTCCGCATCTGGGTATTAATGATAAGTTAGCGGTATATGAATCTATTATTAGATGCTTACCCTGGTTTACTATCAACTATTGGGAATTGTTGCTTGGTCAAGCCCTAGATTATGCCATGTGTCAAGTGCAGATCTGCAGGGCATGACTGGCCCCACGACGCGAAATTTTTCGAAGATCGACAATATCACGCTAATTTATTGAATAGTTACACAACAGCCCACATAAAATCATGTAAAAATGTGCGCCAGCCATGTCTCCGAGATCGGACGGCGAAATAAGTTGGTTCATTTCGGGTTAATTTATATAATTACAATCATCCGCAGCGTTGCATGGCAGCGCGAACCGTGGAAAAAATCATGGCAAAAGGCTGTCTGAGTCACAAAGCCACCGGTTGAGGCTTGTTGATATGCTTTTTGAAGTCACCGAGGGCATTCATATAGCTTGCATTGACGACAAGGGCGTTGAAGACCCGAAGGCGGCGCACTGCACGTTGGAACTACTGGGTTTTACGGATGTCCTCCAGCTGCTTGACTTTGCGGGACATCGAAATGACTTCATGTACACCGTGTTTCAGATAGTCTGGCAACAGTAAGTCATTTCGCAGTGGAGATAATTTCAGCGCCTGACTTACAGGTTGGTATCACGATCCAGATGAAGTTCATGAAGAAATAATACATCCAGAAATAATACTTTTCGGGGCGAGAAAACTCAAGTCCGTGATGGAAAAGCCCAAACAGACTGGTGGCATAGTACAGGTAGTCACCATAGAGCTGTCCCAAAGAGATGACAATCTGCAGTGCGTACCGCGCCGGATGCTGGGCAGCAATGGTATAAGCAATGAAAAATCCAAGGGGCCCCCAGAAAATCTGTCAGGTATGAAAATGATTAACTCGAGTTGCGTCATCTTTTTGGAGACAAGACTCATACCGCTGTAATGCATTCCATGCATACAAGGAACGCATCAGACCTCAGATACCGCGAGTCAGACAGGGAGTATTCTTTCCATAATTCGGCAAAGAGATGGCGACCTCCTCCGATTGTTGCGTGGTTGACAACGAAATAGCCTTCGAAAAAGAAGTGGATTGACGCAGCTGGGGGCTTGTCAGCGACCTGCCAATATCATCGCATTTGATATGAGGGGAAGTGACAGACTTAGACAGAACCAGACAAAAGCCAGTTTGTCACCAGTGCTACTGGAGGGCCGCAACCGGCTAATACCAAACCAGGCGATGGCAACGACCAAAGCCCAGAGCACCGCAAATTGACCAAGCAGGGAGGACAATGAGTTGGCATTTGCCACATAACCGGGAATGTACGCATCATGAGGGTAGTAAGGGTGCAAGGGTGCTTCCATGATGACAATTAGGTATGGCGGGCAGTATACTTGGGATTAGTATAAAGTCGTTTGGTTTTTGGACACCGCGGTACGAGAAAATGAATTGCGCCAAAACGAATGCTTCTGAATACGCTCCAGTTTATCTTTCATATAAGAGGGGAAATAGAATGGTACCGCTGTTACAATGTTCGAAGTTTGAAGTCCGGTCAGGGGGTGTTGATATCCCTCGGGAGCCCCTGGTGTCTACGGAAACTGGCTTTCCGGGTGGCATGAAGAGCTGAGTAAAGAGATATAAACTAAGATCACACTGCCAAGCCCTCCGTTTCGCAGAAACTCTACTTTGCGCCCACAAGGGAATTTCAATGTTCAAACGTTTATAAGATGTGATGATCGATGCGATGAACTACGTGGCAAGCTAACAGTGACTGGATCAAGGAACGATGACGGTTGGGAGCCCGGTCGAGCTCGCGTGTGTAAACGCTTCGGCCCACTCCTCCAGAGTGAATTCCTTAGGACTTCCTGCAGCACTGAGTCTTAATAATCCCCTTTCCACCAGTTTGATTCCCTCTTTGACTTGGGCCGGGGTACACATCCATGTGCCTTGTAAACGAATGCCGGAATGCATGATCATTGGGTGTGGGATTGGAATGTCAGCTGTGAACCCTCCCATAAGGCTCACTCGCCCTCCGCGACGCAGAGATAAGATGGCCGCTTTGAAATGAGATGAGCTGATGGCTTCGGCGGGTGAGATATCGAAAAATGCATCAATGGGTCGGAATCTCTGCAGGCTTTTGACGTCCGTTTCGACGCTCCCGGAAATTGTCACGGTCTCCAACATACCTGGCCGCGCAAATGGAGCAAGATCATGGACGAGCTTCTCTAGTTTGGCAGCATTGCGGCCCATGGCAATGACCCTTGCGCCCATGGCCAGCGCGACTTGGACAGCAGCAGAACCGAAGCCACCGGTTGCTGGTGCCACGATCACGGTTTGGCCAGGTAGAACATCGATGTCTCGTAATCCGCCGAACGGAACCAGTATGTGCACAATGTCAACCAAATCGGAAACTCGATAGCCGAGGCCACCTTCTTCAGCTGATTTACAAAAGACTTGCTCATCCAGGCGGTAGCAGTTTTCCATAGGAACTTTTGCGTACTCTGCGAACGTTCCGTGGCGCCATTCACCATCCATCAATCTGCGACTTCCGTCGGACTCACCACCATGAATACCCAAGAGAAATATATCGGCGGCAGCTTTGTCGCGGCCGCGAATGACGGGGTTAATGAAAACCAGGTCACCGACGCTCAAGGCAGTGGCATCAGCGCCCAGAGCAGCCACTCGACCAACAGCACCGCTTCCAGGGATTATGGGCGTCGGGTAAGGATACGCGCGGTTTCCGTTGTATATATCCCCCATGTATGAGATAACGCCTGAGGCAGCAATGCGGATTATCACACTTCCTGGCGTTGCTTCTGGAATCTCTACGCTCTTGACGGCAAGGGGTTGCCCGTACACCTCCTGGACAAGAGCTCGTTGGCTTTGGATTTCGGCAGTCATGTTGCGCGCGGCGTTCTCCTTGGGATAGCCTCAGTGTTTCGCGTTTTGAAGATATTCTGTGGTCGTATACATGTTCACATATTCGTCGGACGTCTGTCTTTTATAGTGAATAAGTGCTGCCGGAATTTAGCTATGCTTTCAAGCTCTCAAGTCCGTCGGTGTAACTGCCATCCCCGTCCTCGCTGAATACGAGAATGCAAAATCTCGTATCGAATCGAAACATTTACTTCGGAATGATTTATCGTGCCGCCTACAAGTAGAGAGACGTATTGAAAGTATATTGGTGCCCGGAGATAGGGCGTGGAGCTTCGAACCTCGATCCGGTAATAACGGATTTAACAACATTGGGATCTGGCCCTCCCGAGTCATGGAGTCTTGTCTCGCCAAGTGCAACTTACACTAAATCGACTGCTTAAAGATGTAATCGAGTCAACCTTGACGTCAAATTCCAAGCTGCACAGCTTTCCGTACCTAGGCTATGTCCCTTTGCCAGTTCGTTGCTGGCGGTCCGTGTCACAGGACAATACGTATCCCCATGCTTCACCAGAAGCACAGATGGTACCGGTTCCTCAGCCTTTCCTATCTAAGATTTTGCCTTTACAATCGGCCTCTAGTTACCCTCGTGGCCAATGTGCGTACCAAACACAGATTGCGGGAGCCTTGCTATCAGGGTCTGTTCTGTTTGCATTTTTAGTAAGAGCCACTTATCATAGCCTTACTCAATACTTGAAGATCCGTTATATTATTTATTGTCCGGACCTTCTTGAAAACATATTCGTGAGTGACAACAAGTTTGCCCTGGCCAGAGACATGGCACGGTAGTGTTGGCACGGAGGTAGGATGCCGAGTTGTCAGTTAACACTGCCGAAAGATTCTGTGCTCAATGAGATGTAACAACCCTCTCAGTTTACCCAATGTGTGTTGCTCTGTGATGGTCGTTTTGCGTGTCTACGTCTGACGCCCCTTGGTTGCCATCAGATAATTGCCTCGGCGCATCGTTTACGGCTAATATTCGATCAATTACAAAGGATTCCTTTTTTTGTAGATGTTCGCCTTGAAACTGATGTTTTATAGGTAATAGCCAAAACGCCTTTTATGCATGAAAATTTCCTTTCAGTAACGCTTGTCGCCCTTGTCTCACGTCTAAAGTCAAGAACACAAAACTCGACCACCCCCTTGATCAGTATTCGCGGGTCATGTTCTCTTGAGAAGTAGACTTGTGATTAGTGATTAGATGCAGTTGAATGAGAGAAAATGGTATATATCATGCCAGAGATGTATACCCGTCTATGTATCAATGCTCTATTTACAGTACTATACAAATATCTACATCCTAGCGTCATGAGTCTGCGAATGACCAGCAATTTGCGCTTCAACGAGCTTCTTCAGGTCATCCACAACAGCCATTTCATTGACTAGCTCCGTTTCGGTCCACAAGACTTGCTGTGCGACAGCCTGCCAAATCATTGCGACCGTGCCCGGGATGACTGTCCATCCACTTCGCTCAGCCAACTCGTAAAAGGATGTTCGAATATTGGGATGGTAACACATCTCGAGCACGACACCCTTGACTGCCGACGCTCGGGTAGCGTCAGCGCCTCCAAGGAAGTCTCTGGTAATGGCATGTGCGGCTTTCTCGCCTGGGGTCTGAGGTGGAATGTCTGGGATTGCACCGACGACATAGTATGGGGTATCCAAAGCTTTTGCTTCGTCCAGGTCATGCACTGCTCGTAACTTGGCGGTGAATGACGGCGACCTGGAAAACCAGGAAATGATTTCATCGGTTTCGCTCTTGAGTCGACTGACAAGGTAGATTTCCTTCACTTTCAGGAAATGATGCAGGGCAAAGACTGCACTGCGTGATGCCCCGCCTCCCCCGATGACCAATGCTGGTCGGTCCCGGCCTATTTGAGGCTCTGTTTCACCCGCGAACGATGGATTCGGCGTAGTTGTGAAGGATCTCGCAATCCCGAGAGTATCGGTGTTTGTTCCAATTCTCTTGACGGTCCCACTGTTGCGGTCCAGCCTCGTGAATACTGTGTTGATTGCCCCAACACAGCGCCCTTCCGTGGTCAATTCGTCCACGTAAGAGATGAAAGACACCTTATGAGGCATAGTGACAGCGGCACCAATGGTAACAGAGCCCTCTTCTTCCCCGTGTGGCAAGATTTCCAACTTTTTGCGCAGGTCGTCGGTATCCCTTGATTCAAGGAGGTAGTATTGCCACGGCAGGCCTTTTGTGTGAAACATGGAGTTGTGGACCAAAGGCGCAAGAGAATGCTTGATCGGATAACCAAGCAGAGGAAATTGAAACGGTGTATGTCGTGATGTTGTCGAGTCGAATACGGATGCACCGTGCTCGAAAGACTCTTTCAGAGCCTTGGAGAGTTCCGATGCCATTTGCATTGCGCCGATGCTGCGGGGTTTGGCAAATGTTGGAACTAACAGTGGTTTGCGCAAGTCGAAATAAGTGCGGACCGTCTCATGGCCTTTTTACTTTCTGTTCAGACCGATATGGAGCGAATTTGCCATCGAGCAACAAGTAATAATCGTGTTCTTATTTATGTTCTTCGTTGTCTGCATTGTTCGCTGTGCACCGGAAAGAAAACCCCGCGTTCGGCTAAGCCATCAGCCGACGCTCGGGTAACGCTCATCCTGGCAGCTCAAGAAGCCAACAAGCTTGAATATAGTGGTGCAAGCCGAAATCATACTGGTCCATGCAAAGATGGAAACTGTGTATTCACGGACTGTTGACTATATTGTCACATACAAGTACGGACCTTTGGTTCGCAATCTCATGTAGTCATAGCACGACTAGCACCACATGTGGCGCCTAGTGCGTTATCAGTGTAGGCCCCCTTCTATCAAAAGAAACTTCTCTTGTTTTGTTCTAGAAATCCGGTCGAATATATGTCCAAAACGTCTTTGATGCAATGATATGTACCCAAAACCCCGAGCTTCTGAGGCAACACAAGGCTACTAAACTGATCGACCAAGCTAGTGAGTCGATGTAACTGAAGCTAAGAAAACCAGATCGCTGACAAAGCCCAGTAACTCCACAATACTATCAGGGCTAGCGTATGCAACGGCGCTGACAAGCACAGGGCAATGGCCAATAAGAAGGGCCATTCTACTTCTTTGGCCCGATTCCTTCAGTCTAAGTTTTCTCGATTCTCTCTGGTTAAAAGGAGCTCGACTTCGACCGCACATTGATTGCTTGCCTTGTACTTGGTGTGAGATCGACTTTGTGCCGGCAATGGCTTGTTGATCGGCTTCTTCACAATTCGAGTCCATCGGAGACGACAGAATGGCACCGGAAAATGCTTCAACTTCCGCGGAGGCGGAACCGCAGCAGCAACCGCGTACTGCGGACTCGGCCCAGCAAGATGGGGAGGCTGATGTCGACGTAAAGCGTAGACTGCCGCCTTATCTGGATCATTTCAATGCCCGGGATCTCAAAGTGCTCTTCCGTTGCTGGGTGGCAGCCTGGGTGGCGTGCTTGTTGATCTTCATCAGCCCTTCATTGCGAAGCCTCGGATTCGGTACCTTTTTTGCCTGGTGAGTTTTTTTGTTGGGCTCTATTCCTGAGAAAGGGATAAGATAAACATTATGACCTCTAGACATGATATACTGATTCCTCGATAGTATGGTGTTGTTGATGATCCCACCCTCTGGTATTGTTCTTGTGTATCTCCTTGGCGCCACTACTATGATCATGGGCATGCTTCTTGCTTGGGCATGGGGCGTCATCACTATGAAGGCGGCTTACGCTGCGCGGTCGTCTACCGAAACGCAAGCACGAGTTGCGTCGCTGCAACAAGCAGCTGTTGCCCAAGCCAATGCCACCGGAACCACTCCGGCCGCTACTGCTCAAGTCATGATTTACGACGGTTACATGCTTGATGCTCGAGTCACGGTGGTAGTGTACTGCATGACCTGCGTTTTCATCTATCTTTTGGTAAGTGAAACCCCATCTCAGATGGTTCCAGATCGGTTGGCCGATTCGATTTATACTGACCAATCTAGGCGAGGCTACGAGCGAGCAACCCCAAGGCCACCTTCACGGCGATCTTTGGTATTATTATTTCTGACCTGATCTTAACCTATGCTCCTCTTTTCCCGTCCTTCCGAGGAACACTTCCCGAAACCCTGATCAAACCAGCTGCCATCGGCGTGGGACTAGGATTCGCATGCTCCGTGCTTTTGTTCCCACGGTCAACGTCCCATGTACTCTTAGAGAGCCTGGAAGATATGATGCATCACCTCAAGTCACCCCTGGAATATACCGCATCGACACTGGGAAAACGGGAAAAGACTCCCGAGGCACTGGGCAGGTTGCGCATGATCCAGACCCAAATCATTCAAGAGTATCGAAAGATGGAACCGGCTTTTAGTTTTCTGCCGTTGGATTTTTCTGTCGGCCTCTGGGGATCTGAGGACGTGCTAAGCTTCAAGGAACCCACGCGCCAGCTGGTGATAGCTGTGATGGCATTGCTGGAATTTCACATGGCCAGGGTCTATCAAATTTCCTCGGCGGAAAATCTGTTGCGAGACTATATTGATGAGATCAACAATGATGATGCGTCAGAAGAGAAACAGCCTCATGACGTCGGTGGGCACCAGCGCTCCAAAATGGCCGAACTTCTGGACGGATTCCGCACTGCTGGAGACCGTCAGGTTGGGGAAGAGACAGCAAAAGAGCTTATCAAGCACAGTGACGAAGTCATTTACCTCTGTTTGGACTCGATCGATCTCATAGAGGAATGCATACATATGGTGAACAGCCGGCGATGGTTCCGGCGTCCGGGGCCCGGTGAACGTGAAGCCCTACACACGCGCGCAGCAGCATCTATGGAAAAGTTGCGCCAAATCCGTACGTCTTTTGTTCATGATGTGACCGAGACACTCATCTGTGAATACTCTTCCTTTCTGGACGATCCCGACAGCCAGCGTGACAGAAGGATGCAAGCACGCGGTCTGGTCGTGGGCATGGTATTTGAAGAACATATGGCCAACACCATTGACAAAACAGAGGCACTAATGTCGCGTGTCTTTTCTGTTTTCCAGCGCTCAACGAAAACTCGCTTGTGGTGGCCTCTTAGCCTTCAACACGCAGCTACTTGGGTAACCAGGAATCAGGCGAAAACACCCATGATGGCTCCAGGGACAGACGAGGACCCCGACGAAGTCCCCGATCTTACAAGAGCCGCACAGGAAAAGCTTCGAATCAGCCGTGGTTACGGTAGTAAGCAACGAAATGTTATTGGGCGTGTTATTCTCGGTAGCTATCACTGGCTCACGTCAAATGCCGGCCTTTACGCTCTGCGGATGGTGGTTGTGACTGTCGCTCTAGGCATACCTGCTGCTATCCCTCACTCGGCAGGCTTCTATTACCGTGAAAAGGGGCTCTGGGCTTTAATTATGGCGCAGACAAGCCTGTTGGTCTACATGGCTGATTTTACCTTTTCCGTCATCTCCCGAGTAGTGGGAACTGTCGCCGGGGGCGTCTTAGGGTTACTTGCCTGGTACATTGGATCCGCGAATGGACCCGGGAATCCATATGGCCTCGCAGCAATTGTGGGCGCGGTTCTTATCATCTTCGTCTGGGTCAGGCTGTACCTACCCCCTAGCTTTCTTCAGGGAGGGATCATGTGTGGCGTCACTTTTCTACTGGTCATCGCTTACAGCTTCGATGATACGTGAGTACAATCTGCCCAAAGCGGCAATATCCTGTCATGGCTAACAACTGCGTCAGACACATCCCCCAATATGGAAATCCAGGGGTCGGGTACACTGTCTTCTATCGACGACTCGCCCTGGCCTTGATCGGAGTTGGAGCGGCGATTGTTGTGCAGATTCTCCCTCGACCTCCTTCAGCATCAAAGCACGTCCGGAAAAGCCTGTCACGGACGATCCGGTCATTGTCAGATCATTATGCGTTATTGCTGTCCTGCTGGGGACACTCTCGCAGCGAGGGAAAGTTGCTCGCCGAGTCAGTCACCATCCAACTGACGGAAGCACTTGTCATGCTGGATGGGCCCATTGCATTGCTGCGCTTCGAGTTTTCTAGCTCTCGATTTGATAGCGAAACTTTGGATGTGGTGAAACGGCTATGCCATTCTATCAACCTCAACCTGCGACGCCTGCTGGTACTTTCCGGGTCTTTACCACAGCAGTTTCAAGACAAACTGTCTCGGCAAACCGGACTACATGACCACCGGATTATCGGAGAGATCATGGCCGTACTCGGCGTGTGTGAACAAGCCCTGAAGACCGAAGATGCTCCTCCAGAGATCCTCCCAACGCCACTTGTGCGCCGAGCTCTCGAATACGGTAGTGCTCGAGCAGGCGAGTTCCAAGTGACCCCCGAGCTAGTTCGCGATGAAGAGTACCGGAAATTTTGCGTCGCATTAAGCTCCTATCTAAAATTCTTGGCAAGTATCGATGAGTTGGTGTTGGTGGTAAAGGGAGTATTGGGTGAGGCCCATCTAGTCTCCAAGGACCTGGTGGATCTGGTTTAGGGTTCAAGAGACCATTTTTCGAAATGTGTATGTGGATATTGGTCATGTATATATAGCGTGGGAGTCATGTATAAATAATATAGATTCATTTAGACATTTTCAACTGCACGAGAGTCAGAATTGACATAGATTCCAGCCGTGGACGTTGCACCAGGGACATACAGCGGAGATACAATCACCTAGTAGGCGCTATTTCCGCAGAGCCCTGGTGAGCAAGTAAGAGAGTCGGTCTTTTGAGCTGACTGCAGTTATGCCGCGGCTCTTATGAGTCGAGGTGCATCTGGACCCCTTTTCTTCATATGACTCGTGCACGCAGAGACATCGGCCGGCAACGGGAGACTCCGGGATCGTGCGGGATCTGGGGATCGGTCCGGGCCAATCACACACGAGGTATTTGGTCGCCGTGCGGGGTATGCAGCTGGCCAATCAGAGGCCGGGGCCTCAGTCATCCATTTCAGGGCACATCCCACAACAATCCGTCATCGTCAGCGCTTCCTCACCTCCCGCCCTCGACTCCGTTGAAGCACCGCGAACGACTCTACATCCCTCCGGCCGAGAAAGGCGACAACGATCTTTATCCTTACTGTCATATACTGTGATCACACTGGCGAAATACAATGGACGCGCCTCCGCCGAAGCGCCAGCGCACAGAGCTGCAACTCGCACGCAAGCGCCAGGCTGATCGTATCAGCCAAAAGGCCAAACGCGAACAGGCAAAACGAAACATGGACCATCTGGAGACGCAGCTCACCAAGCTGCAAAATACCGTGGAGCTGCTATCGGACCAGCTGCAGGCAATGCATGCGGAGCTACGAACTGTCAAAGACAGGCCATGTTCATGTCATTGTCGCTCGCCTATACCTACCACTGTTGCCGCGCCTAGCGTCCAGCCGCCGACGGCGCTGACGAGCCAGAACAAAGTTGATACCCCTACGACGACCACCCCAAAGACACCAGTGATGATTGAAACTCCTGCGCCCGCAAAACAAGGACTATCCAAGAAGCGGCTTCGTCCACCAGCGGAATCTCCTCTGGATCTGATCAAGTGTCTGTGTGGTGTAGAGCACCGGGTCCAGTCCGAGTGTTTGGAGTACTCGACGTTTTCCATCCTGCTCAAAACACACGAAAACCTGGCCGAGGGAAAAGACCTGCCGATCACAACATGGCTGCCGCGCACGCCTCCCTTGGTTTCGATATTCTGCCCGGCCGCGAGCACAAACCCTGTGATCCGTATACTAGGGTCTTTCTTTCGACAGGTGCATCCAACCAAGGTGTCGACATTACTTGCTTGTTGTTTACTTATGTACCGATACCTGAGAGTATGTTTCATATCTCTTCCAGTGCAATCGCGCTATCCTTTCTCGGGACCTAACAAAAACAGTGGCGTCTATACCCAGATAAGGAAACCTTTCGGGACGTTCCTGAATGGGTTCACCCGACAGAAATCCAAAAGACAGTCCCCCATCCCGTCTGCGTCGACTTTATTCCCTGGCCGAAGCTGCGTGATTACATTGTTTTACACAAATATAGCGACCCGCGGCACTCGGTCTCGCTCTTCATCCGATCGATTCGGGTCCGCTGGCCGGACAACCGAGACTTTTATACCATGTCACCACAAGGCGAATTGCTTCTTGATCCCGAATTCGAGAAGGAGGCGTACCGGTATGAGAATTGGCAGATCTCAAAGGAGTGGGTTGAAATGTTTCCGGACTTGAAAGACTATGTCAATGTAGAGGAGGACGAGAGCGATTCACAAACTGTACCCGCCTGGCCGTGATTTCGGCCTGGGAACTGTACTCTGATGCCACTGTTCTTTGCCCTTTTCCCTTTCTTCCTCACGAACACATTGTGATTGCCTTGATCACTACCAGATGATTGAACACGCGTTTTCCATCTAGCGACGCGTACACCAATTCATTACCCGTTTTGGGTTCTCTACAACGTCACATATCGGTTTGCCACTCAGATGAAGCGCGATATACTCGCAGTTGTGGAAATGAGAGATATTCGACGAACCTTAAGCCCAGTAGACACACCGGAACTGGCTGTGATATCTATGAATTTGCAGCATCTGGAACTCTTTAGGCCTTAGGCAGAGCCAAACATCAGATACAGAGGAGTCACGCCCACAAAAATGTGACGTTACAATTTTCTGCAGGGGCCGGTTATCCGCCAACGATTCCCTTATCATACAAGCTCAGCTGCCTGCGCGTTCCGTGGGCCAGTCATGTCACGTCTTATCCCGCAAACTTAAAACTTTAGATAAACCAGTGTTCCTGCAGCTTCCCCACACTTTCTCAATCATCCCACGCATTGCTCCAAGTTGAAGTTTGTGCCGCCCTAACCAGCAACTGATGACTTTTGGGCTTGGGAATTGCAGTGCTTGTCTTGCTACCGACTGATAGCGCCTACTGGTGTCTTCACCCATTGACTAGCGCCGTGGCTTTTTTCAAGATTACAGCGTTTGAGTCTATTGATATACATAGTAGTTGCAACATTGCAACCCAGGCTAGTCAGATTGACAATGTCCTGGCCTGTGCGCATTTGCAGGAGAGAAGGCCGGCAGTGGTTTTTGTTTAGTTAAGCAATTTGGCGCCGCTACTAACTAGCTTAATCAAGTACGTAGTTAAATACGGCACCAGCCGCTGCTGCCCCCTAGGTCAACCCTGCATCTCCCAGTTCAGGACCCTGAAGAACTACAATACTTGTGGCCAAGGTCCATTGGGCAAGAAGCAAAGATGACGAGACGCATGTCACATTCCCTGCTTACCGCGGCCGTGGCCGCATCGATGCTCTCGACCAGTTCGGCATCGATCCAGAACCCAGGAGTTTTACCGACACCACCCATGGGTTTCAATGACTGGTCGCGCTTCGAATGCTCGATCAATCAAAGCGTTTTCACCGACACGGCAGATGCCATGCTTTCAAAGGGCCTGCTCGCGGCCGGCTACAACCGCGTCAACATTGACGACTGCTGGATGGCAGACTCCCGTACCAGGGAAGGAAAACTGACCTGGAACGAAACGCTGTTTCCCGAGGGACTGCCGTGGCTAGGAAAGTATCTGAAGGACAGAGGCTTCCATTTCGGTATTTATGAAGATGCCGGGAACCTGACCTGTGGGGGTTACCCGGGATCGTACGGGTACGAAGAAGTCGATGTGAACACTTTTGCGTCCTGGGGCATTGACTACGTCAAGGTCGATGGATGTCATGTCACCCCGGCTACCGAGCCCGAGTATCAAAAAAGATACGCAGCGTGGCATGAGGCACTCGAAAAAATGCAGCATCCGTTGATCTTTTCCGAGTCGGCACCCGCATATTTCTCCTTGTGGCTCACTGGCAGTGACAACTTGACCGATTGGTATACGGTCATGGACTGGGTGCCGTATTACGGCGAATTGGCACGCCATTCCGCCGACATCATTGTTTACGTCGGTGTTGAGGGACTCTCGGGATGGCAGAGCGTAATGCAAAACTACAATTACAACACTCAGCTGGCCCGCTATCAAAGACCCGGCTACTTCAATGATCCCGATTTTCTGATTGCAGACCACCCGCAGCTTACCTTGACGGAAAAGAAGTCCCAGTTTGCTTTGTGGGCGTCCTTCTCAGCGCCCCTGATCATCAGTGCCTGGATCCCCGAATTGCCAGACGACGTGATCGCATACTTGGAGAATTCTGACCTGATCGAAGTCGACCAAGACCCGCTAGCGCAACAGGCTACCCTGGTAACTCGCGATGAGAGTTTTGACGTCCTCACGCGTAGCCTTGCTAATGGCGATCGCCTTGTTACCGTGCTCAACAAGGGCGACGACACATCTAGCATCTCCATTAGTGCTTTGCACTTGGGTCTACAAGACACAAAGAGGACCTATTCTGCCAAGGATCTCTGGACTGGCGATGTCATCAAGTTCAAGGGAGAGCTGAAAATCAAGGACCTTGCATCGCATGCAACCGCAGTTTACCGCATCTCGCTATCAGGTCTAGAATCTCTTACCGTGCTGCCCACCGGTATGATCTTCAACGCGGCTTCTTCTAACTGCCTCACCGCTGGAGACAAGAACCAGGAAGTCAAATTCACCACCTGTGCTGCCACCGATAACCAAGTATGGCAAATTCGGCCGTTGACCGGCGCTATCAGCCCATTGTCTGCTACAAATTTGTGTGTGACGGCGGAGAAAGGAAAGACTGTTCTCAAGGAATGTGGGCTCTTGAACCCACATCAACAATGGGAGTATGATGTTGGCGGGTACCTGACGAGCAAGAAGACGCATGAGTGCATCACAGAAGAAGCGGGATCAAGTTTGAGCAAATGCTTGTACGAGGTTGACAGCCAGGTGTGGTCTCTTCCTGCAGGTGTCAAGGTCAACCTGTAGAGTTAACTACCTTTGTAACGCCAAGTCAAAATACAATAATTTTCTTTTAGTTTGAGAATTTAATGCAGCCGAACCAGACACTTTTTTTTCATAATGCTTCGCGGGTTATGAGCTCTGTGTTCAATACTAAGTAGTTGTCCCCTCCCAATGAGAAAGTAGAATGAAGAGGAGTATAGCATCGCCCTACAAATTGCTTCCCATTGCTTCAACGTCGGCTGGCTTGCTTTCCTATTCCTGTCGCTAATGCGTGATATCCTTGTCTACCAATATCTCTAGTATATCTCCGCATAATCAGGATCCCTCGTCTCACACATAACCTGCTTTCTCAGGAAATCAGCTCAAGTTATCGCGTTATAGTGCGATGGTTTCAAGCCAGTCCTTGGTCTCAAGCAGATCCTGCTCTGTCCCCCCTGTCCCGATGTAAGGTTTCAATTGCAAAGAAATGAGACATTTAGATACGAGCCAAGTTTGTCAAAGGTAAAGTCGGAGCTGGCAGGATGCAGTCATTAGTCGCCAAGTCCAGAAGTTTGGCGAAGTCCAAGCCTGCTACTCTGGGGCGAACCACGAACCAACATCCTGACGTTTCACAAAGAATTGCTGTGTGACGGGCTGTGTATAATCCGTCTAATCCACTTCACCTACAGAGGAGCTCGCTGATCCCTCTATAGTACCCAGCTTGGTGGTCATCACCCTTGCTAAACAAATGGAGATAGTCTATACGAGAAGCGGCAGATCGCATCACCGTCTGTGGCTCAGAGCGTAAAGCATACACAAGACCAGAGTGAGGTTAGAGACATTCATTGATGGTGCATGAGAGCGACGACATCTCCAGCCAATCAGATGCCGCCAGCCTTAACTCAAAACCGTCGATTCCAGCAGCGAGTGAATTGAAGATGAGAAATCCGGAAAAAGGAAGACGAATTGCCATGGGGAGTTTAGAGACGACCATGAAGTGGGGTTGCTTTGAAGTGAAGCCGACAATCGATATCCCCAACGAGGCACCAGGAGCCTGTCCGTCATCGTCGTCCCGGCCAACAGAAATCTGGGTTTATTTCACAGTCAGAAAATAGCGCTTCTTCGTAATGGATTGCTTCGACTCTTGTGTTTTGCGGGCATGAACCCCATGCGGTCGCTAAGAGTTTATATTAGCACAATGTGAGAAAAGAGCAGAGATTGCAGGTACTAACATAGACTGCGTCCACCGGAACTGTCCAATCATTGATGGATAGCGGAATGTATTCATAAGAGAAAGTGCTGCGCTCTTCGTCACTGTCTTCTTCCTTGTAATGTTCCTCATGCGAGCTCCCTGATACTGGATTTGATGTGGAAATATTCTGGAATAGTTGTGAGCCACCTTCAGGCGTCGTCGGAAGCGGGTTCGGTAGATTGAATATTGAATCGAGATCGGGTATACTCGGCATTAGTGATGATTCCATTGATTGGATGAACATGTTCTGAGTGATATCGCTGCTGTTGTGAGTGGGACCACCACTTCCATCGGTTTCATTGCTCGAAGTTGTCATGGGAATATTGAAGCCATGAGTGTCGGCCCTATTCAAGTCATCCTGCCACTGTAGACCTTCGTGCCAGGCGCCGATGTCGGAGAAGTTGTAAAGCAGGAAGCTGTCTGAAGCGTCAACCGCACAGTTGATAGGGTTTGTGAGAGAAGTTTCGCCTCCTAGATCATGGTTGTCCAAGCCGTTCTGCGAAGCCGCCGCCAAATGGCTCGTCGGTTTGATCCTCTTCGCTCTTGTGTCTTGAAAGCTCTGAGGTGATCTTCCCCGAACGGTAATGGGTGCACTTTGTGCGCGACAAAGTACCGGACTGGTACCATCTTCCAATGTGGCTCTCACAGATACTCGTAAATAGAAACACTGCCATGTGCCGCGCTTCTTTGCAGTTGCGTATCGAAATTGAAGCTTTTCCCAGCTCATCGAGGCAGAGGTATCCTCACACAGTCCATTGTAGGCCAGTCTTATTGAACATAGGCTATCGTTGGCCTTCTTCCCACGCGGATGAGACAAGGAGGGCTGAAATTCCTTGTCTTTAGGCGCCGATTGCAGCACACGTACTGCAGCCCCCTCGAGGCTTTCAATGGCATCCAGCTCTGCCCTGAAGCCTGTCACGCGGAGAACTCGGCCAGTTTCGGCGGCTTGCACCGTTTCTATGCCGCCGGGGAACGAGACCGTACCGACAACTTTGAATTTGTTTCGCCGGTAAAAGATCAATTCCGGTCCATCTGAGTGCCCGCCAGCTGCCGGGTGGTCTGACTGGCTGAATCGACCGCGTAACTGGGCACTGATGTAAATTCGGGATGACACGAGATTCCCAGAGGCATCTGCCAGCTGGTATCCAGTGCTCTGGGGCAGATTCTGCAGAGCTGTCAGATTTTCCGCGTCGAGTTTTTCCGGTTGATCCTCCTCAGCTAGCTTGGGAGACTGGAACAGAGTGTCGGTGCGGTAATCTTCCGGCTCATCCGCAAAGTCCTTTTCGTGCTCACTGAAAGAACTGTGGTCCGACATGCTGAAGGGTGCTCTCGTCTACATTCTGCGGCACAGCCATCAATGGCAATTGGTTTTATGGCCAGTCAGGATGTTGCTCAGGAGATCGATGTTCGGGAGTTGGGGGGTGCGGGGCTCTGGAGGCTTACAGCCGCGGTACAGTAGCAGCAGAGCCAAACGTCAAACGGGGCCGGTGGATGCTGCGTTACATCGGCTTCCGGGATCCTAAGATAAGGTTATTTGGTTACATTTCGTTTCATTACTGTTGAGATTGTTGAGAGCCATGAATTTTGTATTCCTAGACTTTTGGACGCAAATGCGCTTTACATCAGGATCTATTGACCTCAGAGACAGCCTTGCTAATGCTGAGAAATTCCGACACTCGCTGAAATCCGATGCTGTTCAGGATTGGAGGTAATACCGAATCACCAACCTGGGCCGGTTAGCATATATCCCTTCTGTAGCGTGGACGTAGGAAGATGCGTACCACAAATACTTGCGCCCCAAGGAATCCCATTTCCACAAGGATCGTAGTGGCCTTGAGTAACAGGCCGTGCGCAACCCATGTAGCGTCCGGAGTGCCCGACACGACGATGCTTGCCATCCCACCGGTTTGTTTCTCGTCCACAGGGAAGAAGGGATTGATCTGGGACAAGGAGTGGTATAAGATAACCGACCCTATGATCTTGCTGGTACGAGCGTTTCGCGCAAGAACGATTTTGCAACCCTGCGGATCGGCGCGAGCCCGTCGGTATAGATCGGTAATAATGACAGGATGGCATAGAGCAGACGTTCCTACTCCAATACCGGTACCCATGGCCAAGTGTCGATTGAGTTCATCGTCATCCTTGGCGTACATGGCATCGTATCTAAACCCGTGGTCTAATGCTACTGTTTCTAGAGAAATACTCGGTTTCCAATTGCGGAGGAGCCTGTTCGCATAGAATTCGTGATGGTTCCAATTTCCTACATCCCAGCCTCTGTATGATTGTCATCCGATCAGGGAACGATGTTCAATAAAGAGCAAGAAACAGTGGGTGTTGGAGACGGTACCTGTTTTTAACCCATCCGCGTAGTTCCAGCTGGTGTGCGCTGAGTCTGTTTGGAATGCCGGCAAAGATAGCGGGAAGGTCCGATCCAAATTGCACAACACGAGCGCCTGGGAGGCTCTGTAGGTAGGTTAATGCATGTTGGTGAAGGGAGTATCCAATTCCTTTGCCACGATGCTCGGTCGAAACGACGATTGCCGAGATGCAGCCTCTAGCCAGTAGTTCAACGTAATGAGTCGCACAAAACCCATAAATCTTTCGGGTGCTACTGTTTCGCACAATAAAATGCTGGGAATTGGTCAAAGGCTCATAGCTCGTCAAATAGAATGCGGCTTCAAAACAGTAAGCCGGATACTGTGCCTCGGGATCACTGAACGTGTTTGAAGCGGCCATGCGAACCTGATCGAAAAGGTCCTGAAGCGCCTGTCCATCCCGCTCCGGCTGCAGTTTTTCTACAAGCCAGAGTTGTCTATATAGATGTGTTCGTGGTCGCGGCGGTCGCGCAGTCGGGGGTAGCCCCGTTGCCTTTAGCTTTCCAAACAGGACGCGCACGAGTGCGTCCAGAGGCGGTTTCGTCAAGTCATATGTACAGATATAAGTCTGTACCTGTTTGTCTTTCATAAAATCGTAAGGTGAGCTAACGGCAACAACAACACATGGTTTTCTCATCGGACTTGACCTTTGCCCTGCTGAGAAATGTTGTGATTGGTTTTGGCTTTGACACAAACTGACAATATACTTCGTAAATCCGTACTGATATACATTGCGCACCCCATCGGCTGTTAGCAAGATGACAGCCCCTGCTTCAGATACTAATTTTTCATGCAAAGGGCTGATGCCGCTGGCCGTATATGAAGTGTGGACGACTTTACCTCTCCATTGTTTTGCAATAGCAATACCAAGCTCGTGAAATGTTGTTTCACCTTCGAGATAACTTTGTTTGTCACGGTGGGTGAAGTGCCTGGCGATATTTACCGGCCCTGGTGACGAGCTTGTTGACTGGAGATCCTTTCTTTGGTCGACTGTCTTGTCCGGCCGAAAAGGTTCCACCAAAGGTGTCAAAAGCAACAAAACCTCATCCGGATTGACCTCCTTGGGCAGTGGAATACAACTCCCATAATCTCTCACCAGGGTGATCGATGCTTCGTATGCCGCTTTCGACAAAGCTGTATGGGCCGGTTTCAACTCATCCAACCGCGCCAGGCCACCTGGATTCCATACCTTATCCCAGGATAGATTCCGAAGCTTCATTTGACGCACTCTATTGGCCGCGGCTTGGATGTGGTCCTTGGAAATCATCCCAGATTCAACTGCCGTGTAAATGCCATTGATGGCTTCGATCTGGTTCGAGTGACTCTGACACAGCATGATCATGTCACAGCCAGCATTTACTGCCATGACTGCTGCTTGGCTGACACCGACGCCCTCATAGAGAGCTTCAATCTCAAGACAGTCGGACAAAATTACGCCGTCGAACCCCATCCGACGTCGCAATAAACCTGTCACCACACTGTGTGACAAGCATGCATACTGCACCTGTGTTCCTTTGACATCGGGCATCCCACAAGCACCCACGAGAATCGCATCCGTGCGGTTATCAATAGCTGCCTGGAACGGGACTAGCGATGTTGAGAGCAACTGGTCAAACGTGCCTGAAACTATTGGTATATCGGATGGCGAGCCCACGAAGTCCAAGTTCCCATAGCCAGGAAAATGCTTAGTGCATGTCAATAGTCCACCCTCTTGGTAACCGAGCATGGATTCCAATGCTCGTTCGGCTACGTAATCTGGGTCTTCGCCAAAGGACCGTACACCCATCGGTTGTGGCTTCTCATCGTCAGAATGGACATCAAAAACCGGACCAACAAGCCAATTAACACCTAGGCAAACTAGCTCTTTAGCAGACGCGCATGAAACATTCCGAGCAAGCGCTTCATTAGAGGCCCGACCAGCAGCGAGGCCCATAGCGGACGGGAATTGGCGGATATATTCCGGGTCAAAAATGGAGTTGACCCCTCCATTTTCTTGGTCAAGACTTATAAGCAACGGTTCAGGATGGCCGGCATCATAAGCTACTTTTTGCAGGGATCGAATCAACTACAAAGGTCAACATCCCGTTACCTTTGGCATGGGCGGGATGTAATTACCTCGATGGCTTGAGCAGCATCTATTCACAAATGTTCAGCGGATTTGTTTTCGGAAGAGACACGGAGCTACCCACTCCGAAGATTCTTAGCTTGCAGTGCAATTGCACCAACATGATGGTTTTCGATGAGCGATTTGACTTGTGGTGTGACTGTGGTACCTTCAAAGCCCATCGAAAGTAGGTAGCCTATTTGACTATAAGCTGTATTTAGCAACCGTCTCACATAATACTATAAGAGAGCTCAAAAAACATACCGACCGATGGAGTCCTCCATCTTGGAAGACATACATGCCTCATGAGGCATACATCCGTTTGGTATCTATGCTGCTAGATTACGTCTAATGAGATCCCCCAGACTATTCATTCCTACTGGCAGGCACGCTTTGCCTAGATGAGAAGAATTGTGCTTCTCCAGAACAGGCATAGATCGACAAACGGTCAGAGTGCAGAAAACCAAGAAGATGTAACGTTGCATGCGGCGTGATGGCTGCGACGCACCCCCTCATCCGCCAAAAGTCACATGGACTGCCAACCCTAACCCTATATGGTTCTTTCGGAAGATCGGGAGGAAAGCCGTTCGAGGGATTGTCAAATGTTACTGTATTACAGTTTCTGCTGCCACAAGAGAAAACAGCTAATTATATTTCTGATATTGAATACATTCATCCCTGCAGAGAGTAACCGACGTTTTCACCTCGTCCCAGACTCATAAGGTTGCGGCGCATGTTCTCAGCCCTCTGACCAATTCCCAACGCAGCATCGTCGCGACCTACCCAGAAGCCAATACCATGCTGTAAGACCGCAGTAGCACGGACCTGGTTGTCTGTGTTCGAAGTGTCCTTTAGGCCCAAGCTGCCGTGCAAAGTTAACCGCGTCTCTTCGCCGCCCTCAATCTTGGGCTGATAGATGCCTCGGTGAAGGATATTGCTGTCGTAGAAGACCGCGTCACCTGGCTCAAGTTTGACGACAAGTTGGTTTGGCAGGGTGGGCTCGTAAGGATCAGCAGCTCGCTCGGTTTCGGTTCGCACGCGACGATGCGATCCCGGAACAACAATCAGAGAGGCATCCGGGCACAGAGCTAGATTGTACTGTGCATGCGATTGCTTCCCTTGTGGACTCTTCTGGTGAAGCAATTCGAGCTCACGTTCTGGGCTGACCGATTCCGGTATGTCGTCGCGATGCCAGCGCAGTTCAAAAGCTTTGTTTTCAGGTGCCACTAGGAGATTGAAGAGCTCCATCACTAGGCGCTCCTCGCCATTCGTATCATTTGAAGAGATACCGAGCAGCTCCTCGGCTACGGCGAGGATCTGCGGCGAAAAGTACGCTTTAATGAAGGTCTCTCGGTCTGGCATCTCAGGGTGCATTAGGTGCTGCACCCCCCAAATGCCTCCCTCAGAAGATGGAGGAGGAGTATTTGGCCAAGGTGGGAATTGTTTAGGTACTGATCGTAGGTACGGCCACTGGCCCGACCGGGTCATCTTGGTCGCTTTCGTGGCAGCTTCGCGAAGCACGGCTACTTGGTCTGGAGGAAGAATAGACCGAACGACGACGAAACCATCACGCTGGAGGGCTTCTAAATGAGGCCGTGCGGCTGGTCTCTCGGTATTCGTAGTAGTCGTCGTTGTTGTAGACATATTGATCTGTCTCGCGGAAAAACAAATGGGTTGCGCGTGCTCAGAGGGCCCAACTTTTCGCAATCAAACGTACCAATACCTCTTTCAAAGTATACGAGACCCAACCGTTGAAAATTGGAAGTGATAAACAAAATACTGAGGCTGGCCGGCAATAGGTCAGGTATATATATATATATAAGTATTAGGGTTCCCAGAGATAAGTAGTCAGTGAGGTGGTCAGTTCCAATTGATCAAAGGTAACATGAAATATGTTGCCACTTCCCACGTCGTATGCTTGGAAGTTCTGGTATTGCAAATTGCCCCTGAGACTTGTTTTTTATTATTCAAGCAAATGTAGATAGCGTGCCAGCCTCTTTACTTAGCCAAGAGTGATAAAGGAAAATAGAGAAAACCCATTCTCGTGACATGGAACCAACGTAATGTATGCCCCAGATTTGATGTGGAGATCGGATGCGGCATACATGTAACGTCACATAATTTTTCCATATAGATATGAGCACTACACAATTTTAGCAACCAACGTAGATAATCGATTTTGAAATAGTGCAATTATTATTTTCGAAATGATACATAGCCATTGCACGTAGGTTCAGATCGGCTATTTTTCATCCTCCAGACCAAGAAGCAAGGCGATCCCTGGCGATCGAAGGGCATCAGGGCACCGCAACGTCTTCAAGCTACTATTTGAAGCCAAAGAATTCGATGTTCAGAATAAAAAGAAAAAAAAATGAATGAAATGGAGCCTTTTTGTTTGCGTTGGGGTATCATGTGTATGTGTTTCTCGCAACCATGCATTTCGATGATAGACTGATTCTTCCCCAGCAACTGGAAATATAGCCTATAGTACGCTATTGATCCCCCATCATTAGGCATTTAAAGAACAAATCTGACTCCTGCAGCCTTTACAAAAGATCTGTTAACTGACCCCATCACCCGTGGCACAAAGGATATCCGCCATATTGTGGCCGCTGTAGCATCGTCGTCTTCGGCAGAAAAAACTAGACAGTTCCTTACCAAACTCAATCATTCATGTGCTGGTTATAGCTCATATGAGGATCTAGTATCCGACACCAATGTTGATGTCATTTACGTGGGCACGCCACACTCGCACCATTATCAACATGTCATGCTGGCGCTGGAAGCAGGAAAGCATGTTTTGTGCGAAAAGCCCATTACCGTCAATGCCCAACAAGCCAAACATCTCTGCGATGTGGCTAGGAAGCGAGGGCTCTTTCTCATGGAAGCTGTCTGGACAAGGTACTTGCCGTTAAGCATCGAGATAGCAGAAAAGATTCGTCAAGGCGTTATTGGGGAGGTCCTCCGAGTGATAGCCGACACAAGTTTCGGCGATGAAGTGGAGAAGACATGGGGTACAGAGCACAGGATGCTCAATAAAAACCTTGCAGGTGGCGCACTGCTCGACTGTAAGTAGTCTGTTATATATCTACGTGAGACAAAGCTGAGCAAGTGCAAACCGTACAGTGGGGATCTACAGTCTTACCTGGGTGTTTTTGTGCTTGTACCATACACTTCCCAAATCACAGCGACAGGCTCCATCTGCAGTATCAGCTCACATGACTCTCAACTACCTTACAGGGGCCGATGAAGCTACTTCAATTCTGCTTACCTTTCCAACAAGTACACCGAATAATGTGCTGGAATGGAAGTCTCAGGCCGTGGCAATGACAAATCTACGCGTTTCCTCGGACCCTGACGGTAAACAGACTGCAGGGCCGGCCATTCGGATTCAGGGGACGAAAGGTGAGATCCAGGTCGAAGGGCCGTCATTTCGCCCCGAAAGATATCACATCATTCCGAGCAGCGACAATACTGTATTAAACGGTACTTGTCGGTTTGAGAATCTCATCCCCGAGGGCGAACGGGGCATGCACTGGGAAGCAGACGAAGTCGCACGATGCCTCAGATCTGGAAAATTGTCCAGTGACGGATTACCTTGGGACGAAATGATTGCAATTATGGAGGTCATGGACAAAGCCCGTCAACAAGGAGGCCTGGTCTATCCACAAGAGATTGAGTCATTACAACATGCAGTCCAATAGAGGGTTTTAAAAGAAGACAGATTGTAGTGGCCACCGAGCAGATGGCGTGTCTTGTTACTGTTTCTATAGACCTTAGTTGCCTTCCAGCCTTTAAGCTGCCCAGATCATAAGACGATATTTTTCAAGCTTTTCAACTCAGAGCAGGACATAATGTCTAACGGTGATTACGACCAGATTCAGGAATATACCGATTCTCAATCTTAGTGGCAATTGCATCACAATTTGACAATTAGCTTCGTGCCGCTAACAGTTTTGACTTGGTCCATAACGTCAGCGATGATCTCCAACCCTTCTCCCACTATTTCAACAGGTAATGGAACCTGGTATTTGCCGCTCTCAATCAAGTCCGTAAGTGCAGGAAGAGCGAACTCTCCTCCTTTCAACTGCAGCAGGATCATACCATCGACATCAAATTTGGTGACTCCTTGTGGGACAGAGACATCAACGCCACTAATGACAGAAGAGTACTTTTTGGGCCCTGCTGGGTCAAGGGTGTCACAAATATCAGATTGTGTTGCTCCAGCAGCCACACAGTCGATTATCATGTCCACACCAGCACCCCGAGGCGACGCAGCTTGGATAGATGCCACGAGGTCCTTGTTATGGTAGTCGAATACTTGAGTTGCACCCAAAGACATAAGCTTTTCCTGATTGTGAGGAGAACTTGTCGAATATATCAGCATTGAGGGGTACGCTAGTCGTAGGAGTTGTATCGCATTGGCACCAATGGATGAACTGCCTCCCAAGATTAGCACTGATTCGGGAGCACCAGCTGCTTTTGACTCTTCTTGTAGACCCGGAATTGGCAGGTCAAGTCCGAGACAACGGATTGCACAAACAGCCGCTATGTAGCAAACCCTATTTAGATTTCGTTGTCAGCGAAACTCGGTTGGATGCGGAACCCAGAACAGCATGAATACCAGGGGAACCTACGGCAGCGAAGCAGCCTGCTCGAGACTGATATTTCTTGGTTTCCTGGCAACATATTTTGCTGGCATAACGACGTGCTCCTGGTATGCACCGCCCCATTCTTCCCCATGCGCCATCCCAACCTCCCACGCTGTCACCTCATCTCCTACCCGAAGATGCTTGACGTCAGACCCGACGGCCTCGATCATGCCAGCACCTTCAATACCAAGGACATGTGGCCAGCGAGAAATAAATAGGCCAAAGTCTCGCTGCTTCCAGTCTAGTCCGTTTAGACCTACAAAAACTTGGCGGATGAGCACCTGATCGGGCTGAAGGCTTCGCCTGGCCACTTTTGCGATCTCAAATGGACCGCCTTTCTGAACGCACTGCAGTTGCGTAGACATTTCTTCAGATGCCGTGCTTTGACGTGATTTAACAGAGTGCAAGATCTTGTCGATGGAATTCTTTCTGTTTGGAAAGTATTCGTACCGTCTCTGCGTATAAGTTTGCTTGAGAAGGCCGATATTGAAAAGAATTTGTGACGCACAGTCCAAGGACCTGGGTAGCAATCGTATTTATATATATCGCTGCACTGGAAGTCAACATGTGCTGGCTGGACAAAATTGATTAGTTTACAGAAAATTATATATTTGTTATCGACATTGTATCTCAAACTAGAACTATATGTATTAAAATCTGACCGAAGCATAAACAATCAGTTCATGTAGATACAAAAACCTACCGATTTAGTGACGGCCATACAAACCGCCGGGTCAACCATATTCTTTTTGCGTTAGCGTCGGCCGACACCACTCGACCAAGAATGGTGACTGTCTGGTTAGGCTGATATGTCAGCATGTCTACAAGAGCTAGCGGCGGCCGAAAGTTGATGATCATCCTATTATCACGATGTGACTTCTTGTTTTTCCTTCGTGACTGGGTACGGGTCTTCGTTTTGATAACAATAGACACGCAAGCATACAAAGCATACGTTGGATGTTACCATATATGGCCGAACCGAATTCAGAGAATCCCCGGGCCAGGTTTGTCTGCCGTGCATGCCACGCTCGGAAAAAGGCTTGCAGCAAGACACTACCAACGTGCAGCTTCTGCAAAGCGCGTAACTTACAGTGCAAATATGATATACCGGCTTCCAGTAAACAAGGTTGCCGGAAATACAACCCAGGGAAGAATTTTGTAGCTCTTCAGACTCATTCGGCTCCGAGGCGTGCTTCCGTTGCTGATTCGGGATGGCCGGAACGTTTTCTTCCTGTTGATTCTGATCCCAAGGGTTTGCTTTTGCAAGGCTCTACCGCTATAGTATCCCCTGATAGATTGATTTACCAGCAAGTGCTGAGCCTCATTGCATATACCAACCGGACACCGGAAAGCATGAGCGAACACTACTTTCAGTCGTTCCAGAAAGAGTACCCAGTCATTTGCCCGGCAGCCTTTAGAGAGACAGTATCATGGCACTTACAGGCGAGGGACGTTCCGCCCGCTGACTTTTCTATACTTCTTCTGGCCATGTGTTTTGTCACAACTCTACCCTGTTTTGGCCGGCCGTTGAGACTGTCTTCTGCTGACCGTGACCGGCTCTATGCCACTACAAAATCGCTTTTTGCCCAAGCACATGCCGCGGTCACTAACTCACTGCCTCTTGTTCAGGCAATGTTTCTTATCAGCGTCTGCGAATATGCCTGTGTCCGGCCACAAGCGGCTCACGTCTCCATAAATACATGTTACGTCCTGTTAAATACTCTTGGCGCAACAAACCGCACAAGCGATGCCCGAAACAAATCTCCTAGCTTTGAGACCGAGTATATGCAAACAGAAGTAAGGAAGCTTGTTTCAGCAATGGCAACATTTGACAGGCATGCATGTATTCAAAAATATCAAAGACTCGATTAGACTGACTGCTGTATAGGCTCATATCGATTGAATTAGACCTAACTGAGTCGGCTTTACGAACAGGGGCTCACAGTTCACGGCCGTTGCTGCCTTTGCAACTGGAAAGAAGCTATATCTGTGAGATAACCGCAACCGGTGATGACCTTCTCAAAGTCCAGATAGAGATCCTATTCTTGCTCGATGCCATCCTACACATAGCACAAAGCGTCTGTGAAAGTACGAACGAGAAGGCTTTATCGGAGCTTGCTGCGGCTGATGTGAGGCTTCGGCATTACTTGGAAATGACCATGTCTGAAAGCAGGAAGAGACAGATCTCCTTGTGTACCCCGGTAGCTCTTAGTATCAGGTATAGTGTTGGGAATCAAACATCTTGATTACTTGGAATACTAAGATGCAAAACCTTTAGGTGTCTATTTTTCCTTCACCAAACTATTCTCTCCATTCATCCGCCTGATGCCTACGACAGCGGTCAGCAATCAGGGAGAAAGTCTTTAGCGGTTCTCGGCACCGCCTGTGAAATGGTTCTGGATGTTGTGCACTTTGAGCTGGACAGGAATACCATGCCCATCACTTGCTACTATAATCTTTGCGCTGCCACTGTTTACTTGCGGGAATGGACAAACACTGATGATGAGACTGTATCGGCTTGCTTGGATTCTCTCAGGCAGTCACAGAAGTCTTATGAGGAGAATTGCGTGTTTTGAATACTGTTTTTTCGTTCTTGTCTTTACTGTTTCTTTATTCGTTACTTTTTTTTTAACCATATATATTGACCTAGGAAACATCTTGCCTATGGATTGTTAATGTGTAATTACATCGATATAACTAATTTTTTCGCGCTCACTCCCTTTTCTAACAAGTCGACTCCTTTCTGTATATCCTCCAGGCCCTTGCCAACAACTTCCGACTGTGGAAGATACTTGATCTGAGCATTTTCCATGGCTTTACTGAGCCACTCCCACACATGGACCGCGAAGAAACTCTTGGTCATGTCCGTGGTGAAGTTCGTAGTGATTGTCACTCCTCTGGACGCCTTTTGCTCTGCGCCAGGGGCAATGGAAGCGATTATTTTTCTCCCACCGCTTCGGTCAGCAATTTCGCACAAGGATTCCAGAACAGCCTCGTTGTTGATGGCACAAAATGATCCTACAACGTCCTTGCCCTGTAAGAATTCGACGAGGTCATCCACAACCTTGGGGTTACTTTGATCGAAACAGGTGCTGGCCCCCAAGCTTTTCACCATTTGGTGATTTTTGGAACTTGCAACACCGACGACGTCGTACCCGGCATGGAATGCTAGTTGAACACCGCAGGAGCCGACACTACTACTTGCACCCCAGACCAATACTGTTTGCGGCTTTCTTGGTGATTGTCCCTCAATGGAAGGCAAGTCTAACCCTAGTGTCGTTTCGGCGAAGAGACAGCTAGCAGCGGTATTCATTCCTAGGGGAAGCACAGCAGCGTCTTCATAGCTTACACCACGGGGAATTTTGGCGATGCTAGGCAGTTTCAGGACGACGTATTCCTGAAACCCAGAGTAACAGTAGTTCCCGTCACGGAGTCTCAAACATGATGCGGCGCCGATGACCCTATCACCCACCATATATTTATCTGCCAGGGAAGGGTCAACCTCTACCACCTCGCCGGAAACATCACAGCCCAGAATTGCTGGATAATGCGTCATCAACAGACCGAGTCTCTGGACAATAACATCCGCTGGGTTCAGTGCTATAGCCTTTGTACGAATCACAAGCTCGTTGGTAGTAGGAGAAGTGTATGGAGCAGAATCAACAGCATTATTCCGAGATCCTTTTGCAGGAAGCCATGAGGCACGGTTAGAAGCGGGCATGGTAAATAATCAGAAAAAGCTCATAATATGTAGCTAAATCTTCTCTGTTGAAGAAGCGGAATGGTCAATCACGCATACTCTCTCCAAAGGACATGGCTTTTATAGGATCTCATGACTCCTTTCCAGCAGTTCATCTTCACCGATATCGCCGATAAACCCGTAGAATTACGATATCTCTTTCCACAGTGGACTTCCGGGTCCATGTTGATTGCCTAAAAAGAGCAATTTGAACTGCGTGGTGACACTTGCCGTATTGGGCGATACGAGCCCCAATCGGGCTTAGTGGATACAGTAGCTTGATGCTGGAGTTAACCTATGGTTACATGAAATCTTTAAAAAATAACCCCGTATCTCCAACACATGCCAGTTCGATCATTTACTTGAATGAACGTGTTTTGTGTTGCTCTTTTTGATGACAACCTGGATTTTCTCGGTCCCTAAGTCAGTTTAAAATCTTTTGAATAGGCGTTTCTCAAGGACAAGGCAACTGTTTGAATGTCATTCGAGAACCCTGACACTGGGCAGATCAAGTGTACTGCATGTTAAGAAAGGCGGTTATTAGTAAATCCGCTACCTGTGGCCTGTGAGTAGCTCCAATTGACTTTGTAGTGAGACATTGGAACGAGGCTGAGAAATCTGAACAGTATGAGCAGAATTCGACCGTATCATTTCTTCAATATGCATCATATCATTTGTGGCTTTCGGGAGCTCTTTCATTGCCGTGATACGCAGAGGTCCTATGAGAGGAACAGCTAGGCTGAATCAATTAGTGATCGAAAATATGTTGTCAACTCTTGCTGTGCTGGCCCCTTGTAGTTGACACTGTTATCTAAGGCAGCCACAGCCAACTATTTTCTTTGGCTTTGTCACGCGAGCTCTCCTAAGGGGAGTGTGAACCACCTTTCTGATATGGTGTGTAACCACTGGCTCAGTACATATCCGTACTGGATGCACTTACCGTTTCTCCAGGATCAGGGTTGATTGCGCATCTTGAATATTGCACTTCTTTGTGCTGCACGTGACACAATATGAGGGCGGCCACCTCAGGACAACACACTCGATTCTTTGTTTCTTTCTCTTCGCTTATCCCATATTTTGAGCATACACTACAACCATCCAGAATAGGACTCGTTCGAAACCGCGCTCTTTTATGCCAAGATGTCGTCCAGCGAGTTTGTTCACGTGATAGAGTCGTTCAGGGTCAAGCCAGACATGCTAGAAGAGGTGTGAGGCTTCTTCATACTATGGAGGGGCATCGTCTGATTTACGGTGTTTAGTTCTTCAAGGCAGTCAACCCAGTAATCATGAGACTCGAAAAAACTGACCCGCACGTTTGGCATATCTACGCTGTCCATGCCCAGACACCGGAGGGCCAAGACCGAATTGTTTTTGTTGAGAAGTATAGTCTTGACCCCGTCTTACTTGCGTGCGCTCAAGGTTGACCGTCCTTTCGAAAAAAAAAAAAAAAGATTCTCCAACGAAGAGGCTATGGAGCGCTGCCGCGGTTCTCCTCTGTTTGTCGCTATGTCTAGAGCAATCAGTCCTCTGCTGGAAGAACCGCCTGAAGTCAAGTATGGACCAGTTGTGCTCGGCTTCGAGGACCGGCAGCGCTAAAATCATCTCGACTCTGGCCGTTGGCTCTACGGCAATGAACACAGTAATGGACATATTGCATTGCAAGGTTGCATTTAGAAGGCGCTACCACTGCTCGACATTGATGCGGATTGTCTAGGGGTAATGTGATGACCACTGCCTGTACTCATGTCCTGTCTAGTCTAGATACTACAGCTACTGCTTCTACACGGGGTATGGGGGCAGTATAACAATACGATGGAAAACACCTAGTATCCTTCATTATTCTCCCTATACCAGTGACCCATTTCATTTTATGCGTACAACATGTAACTGAAATCAAAGTGAGGCCTCCATTTTACTTATAGAGACCAGCAACCAACAGCAAAAATCGATATATCACCTGTCATGTGGCGTCCACCACACTCACGTTCTTGGGTAGATCTCGATGAGTCAGTGTCCTCCTGAAAATGAACGCTTTTTCATTATTCTAGTCGTGCTGTTTTCAACCGTTTGGCTATTAAAACCCCATCATATTTCTCTCCAAGATAGTGCAGTGCAGCCCAAACCGATGAGCAAGGTGATGTAGAGATAGAAAAACGACCTACACACTAAGCTGATGCAGCCTTTGGTATCAGATTCCGTACCGCGTGCAGTATTGCCGCTTCATATCCAAAGGTTCCCATTCCAACGATCGAGCCGGATGATTTGTCCGAAAAGTAGCTATGATGTCGCCAACTCTCCCTTGTGTGGATATTGGATATGTGCACTTCAATAAAAGGAATAGCTACGGCCACAAGAGCATCGCGAAGGGCGACACTTGTATGTGTGTAGCCCGCCGGATTAATGATGATGATGTCTACCTTGGTACGAGCCTCGTGAATCCGGTCAATCAGCTGGCCCTCATGGTTGCTCTGGAATGTTTCGAGCCGCACTCCGTGTTGCGCGGCGAGCTCACGACACGTACTTTCCACGTCTTGGAGTGTTGTAGAGCCGTATATTTGAGGTTCTCGCAATCCAAGAAGATTCAAGTTGGGTCCATTGAGAAGAAGGATAGACGGCATGACGATGGTGGAGTAGTTGGATGGAGGTTTCCTTTCGTGTTTTGATCTGTTGTCTGTTCTAGTCCCGACTTGATATGACTGTCGTCATCAAACAACAATAGAAAGAAACAAAAACAGCCAAAAGCAAAAACACAATGAGCCAAAATAAGGGACTATTAACACGTCGACTGAGGGTTTCGCGGCTTTCTCGACCGAGTATGTATTTCGTCTCAGTAGCAGGGCCGCGGTTCTCGCATTGGTGGCGGAGTTTCTTTCCGCCACGGCGAAAGACTTTGCCGACCCGGGACGACCCTTCTCGAATCCCGACTAAAACAAGCGCGGGATCGTGATATTCTATCGGGCTCTTGTATATTGATGATCCTTAAAAGACAGTGAGAAGAAAGTAAGTGAATATCCACTGGTGTCGCTAGATTTCCAGTTGATTGCCAGCAAAGCGATCAGGACCGGCAAAGGTGCTACTCTATTTCCCACTGGAAAATCCAAACTTCCTAACATAACATGTGAAGAACAAATCTACGGAGAATTTTCGCACATATATGGTATCAATTTCAGGTGGACTGATCGTCCCTTGGATATGAAGCATCGACAATAACGCTGTACTGTTCCCGCACCGCTTGGCGAATAACATGGGAAGGGGCAGGACGTTGCGTTAAAACTTCAAATTGTGCGATGCCTTCTTCGACGAGTACATCCAGCCCGTCGACGACAATCCATCCGTGAGCGCTACGTTGTCGCATATATTCGACTAGCCTAGTAACCAGCGGTTTGTATGCAAACTAAACGTAACTTGTCAGAAACCGGGGAGCTTGGAAAGGCTCAGATCTGATAGCAGATTTACTAACCTCAACGAACACACCGCCTGTCGGGCTTCTCAGCCAGTGTTCGGGTATCAGGATATCAGGGGCATCTTTCCCAGCAAACTCATGAGTTGGAATACATGAGACGATAATGGTTGGCTGGGCGATATGCACCGGCCATGGGGAGGCCAATGCCTCGAGAACATGAAGAAAGGTACCGGGGCATGCCGCAGAGAAGTAGTCAGAAAGCCTGTACGCATTGGCCTTGGTCCGATTAAAGATACAAATGTTCTTGACACCGGCTTGGACACAAGCGTAAATGGCAGCACGCGCCATTCCTCCAGCACCTATTATGAGAGCACTGCTTTGGGAGCGGATAGCATTGGCCGGTGAAAGGTTCCGTTCGATACAAGAACGAAATCCAATATGATCGGTATTATATCCCTTGAGGTATATTCGCGGGGTTTTTCCAGGTGCCGAGATCCGATCGACTACAATGGTATTGACAGCCCCGATAATGCGCGCATCGTCACTCAATTCATCCATCATTGGCACAACCTCTGTTTTGAATGGTAAAGAAACAGCAAAGCCGCCTTGGCTCTCGCGTTGGAGCAAGTCATGAAGTTTGGAGACATTATCACTCTCAACAGCATCGCATGTGTGGGGCATTCCGCATGCCGTATAGCCAGCGTTATGCAGAGCGGGAGACAAGCTATAAGATACTGTCTGACCGAAGACAGTAAAATGCTTCCGTGGCAGTATGAAGGCGGAATATAAAGCACGTTGTGCTTCCGTAAGCGTCACCCCATCAGCAGACCTAGATGGTAAAACTACTGGAGACAGGATAGAGTTGAGGCAAACGGATGATCGACCATGGTCTCCAAGGTCGTAACAAATAGTAGGCAGAGCACCTAGCCGTCGAGCCTCGAGCATTACTCGGATGCTTTCGAGCTTGTCGTGAGAGCAGTGTGCCTCTCCGGTTAATCGTACAGCGACGCAGTTCAAAGCCTTTGCTTTTTCGTAGATCTCATGCCATTCCGTCGAATTCCAGTTGTCTGATACGGGAAGAGACCCATGACACTTTCCTATGATACTCGTGTTACCTCTGGCTAACTCTAGTTTCGTCGCCAAGGCGCGATCAATATCCAAGGAGATAACGATGAAGTCTGGCGCTTGGCGCAGACACAACTCTAGCAAATTCATATGCTCAGCAGCGCTGATCGTGCTTGAGACTTCCAAATCGATTATAACGGGAACATGAGAATGTTTGCGGAGCAAGGAGATATGTCGTGACAATTGTGAATATAGATTGGCCCGGTCTACCGAAGTGTGATCGACGGTCAGCGATATCGCATCGGCACCACAGTCCAGCTCGGTGAAGTCGGCCTGGATATTATCCAGCCATGATGGGGGCACTTGGAGTGCATAGGTGTACGGTTTTGACCACAGCGTGGTTCGGTCGGATGACGTTCCAGGTGGAGGCAGGATTTGGTGTAGAAAACGAATAAACTCTCTTTCGGTTCCTTTCAACTTTAGTGGGCCGAGGGCTTTGACATCGGTGGCTGATTGTGTAATGTTGAAGAACTCGTGGCTGGCAAGTTTCCTGTGCAGGTCTTCACTGACTCGGTAAGTCTGATCGAGGTGGCCGCCGTCAGGCTGGGTAGAGCGACGGTAGCTGTCTCGCCTGATATGAATGATTGGATTGGAGCCCGCTAGCGACGCCAGCAACTTGCGCTGGCGGCTGCTGGGCATAACGAAGAAGCCAACAAGAACACACCCCAGCCGCTTTTTCCGACACACTTCTATGGTAAGATCGTCCTCTACCCCACGATACGCCGTGAAGCCGTGGGACTCGAGGTATTCTGACGAGGACTGGCCCGTGTGCGCTTTGAACACTTCTTCGTAGTCGACAAATTCTCTCTGAAGGGCACCCGATGTTATCAGGCCCAGGGTTCTTTTACCGACTCCGTAAAACCCGACAAGGATGATGCTCTCGTCTCCCCGATGACATCGTGGCTGCAACGGCGAGGCAAACGGGCAATCGCCGGGCGACTCCTGTCTTGGAGACCTGTTTGGTGACGGACCTGCGCTCATCGACGAGGCAGTTGAGCCTCGCCCGAGACGGCCTAAAGCCTGGTTAGCTTCGATACGCGGATTCGAAGCGATTTCTTCTTCGGCGTCGTCGTCATCTAGGTGGGCGTGATCTCGACTGCGTTTCTGGGATCGGTCCGGCCGGGGACCCAGTCGAGCAGCATCCGTACCGTTGCCCGCGGCATTGATTCTCAAAGACGGCGTGCTGCTGAGAGGCCGCGCATTCATTGCATTGATGAGCAAGAGAGAAATCCAGGAGCGCCCAAGGGCATAGTGTGCGTGGAGTGGTGAGTCGATTGAGTTGCGCGGCCTCAGCAAAGCGAGAACCGTTGTTTGTCGGCCGCACGGCGCAGGAGCCAGCCGGGGCGGGCGGATAAATTCTGCTCCTGCGGGGAGTCGGGGAGCACACCACGTGACTCCCCGACGGGCGTGCGCCTTCCGATGCTGCGGTGTGTGCTTCCCGGCAGCTTCCTTCGCTTCTCGCATAGCAGCAACAGCATCAGGACAATGCCCGGTCATGGCCGAACGGGAATCATCTTCCAAACGACAGAGGATCAACCAGGCGTGTGACCAATGTCGCAAACGCAAGTCGAAGTGCGACGGTGAGCAGCCGTCTTGCGCGACTTGCCGCAGTCTCGGCAAAGCCTGCTCGTACGGCACCCCTGCAAAGAAACGAGGGCTTCCTACAGGCTATGTGAGAGGAATCGAGGCATTGCTCGGCCTCTTCCAGCAATCTCTGCCCAATGGCGAGTATAAGCTGCGAAAGCTGCTGCGAGAACACCTAGTCACTCGCATGGCTGATAGCGACGACTATTTAGAACAGGCCTCGGATATCTGGCGGTCCTCCGCTTTAGCGAAAGACCTCGATCAACTGCTCAGCAGCATCGCGGATGATGGAGACACAGCGCGACCGCTATCAGCTGTTGATAGGGCCCTGGTACTACCGCCAATTGAGAACATCGCCGGTCCTGGCGTTCCATATTTGCCAACCACCGACCTATTCGAAGGGCTTGAACAATTCCACGATGTGCCGCCGCCGAATGTTCCGGACAATGCGCAGGAGATTGTGGATTGTTACTTTCGAACAACGCACTGTTGGTTTCCCATACTCGAACGGCGAACCGTTCTGCAAGCATTGTACCATGACGAATACGACAATAGGTCTGGTGGTGATTGTGAGGGGTCCCGGCTCTGCTTATGGGCTGTAGTCGCCTACACGTCCGCCGCCATGGCCAACATGCCAAGTTTGAGAGCCTCCATGGATCCGGATCGAATACAGGCTTACATCCGCCTACGGTTGAGTGTGGTGGACAACCCCTTCTCGATGGGTGCTGCGCAGGCTTTGACCCTCCTCGCTTTATTCAACGTGGGGATCAGGCGGCTGCCTGTCGCCCGACTGCTCTTGTCCCAAGTGCTTTGCATGCTAGTTGACATCGGTCCAGAGGATCGTCCACGCTTAGAGAGATATCAGCATACCCTGCAGGGCTGTTTTTTACTTGATCGGATATTGTCTCTTCACATGTGCAAGCCTCCTTTATTTTCCGACGAGCAGCTGATCGAGCTCGATGAAAATGTCCTCGACGAATGGGAACCATGGATTCCTCTCTCCCATGATGCTTCGTTGAGCCCAGGAACACAACCTTTACGCAGTATCAGCTGTTTCAATCTGATGACCCAATTTGTGAGGATGCTGCCACCGACGCATGTGAACACCTATAGCGCTTTGCAACTCCGCGATAAAATTGAGGACCTCGGAACCTGGTATTCACATCTGAAGAAGCAGCACCAACTACAGTCCGTCACTACTTCAAGTCCGCCAGTAGTGTTGCTACATTTGACGTACAGATTTGGTCTTTTAGTTGTACTCGAGCAGGCTCACGACCTTGGCATGCAGATCATGGCTCTAACGGAAGACACGGTCAACTGGACCGTGCAACTACTCAGTCAGTGTATCGACGACGACAATGTGTTGGTTGAAAATCCTCTCACAATGGTATATGCATCTCGAATCCAATCCTATGTCAACCACCTACAGGCTTCTGAAACCGACGCACTCCACCGTACAGTCCATGTGCGTTGTTCTAGATTCCTTGAGACCTTTTTCAAGAAGTCTCATTTTGGCAATCTAAAAAATACGTTAAGCAATATAACGCCCGCGACAGCGCGGTTCCGACAATCGTCCCGAAACATACGCGGCCAGGACGAACAATCTACGACAGTGTCGTCGCTCACAGGTATCGAAGGGATGAATACGTCAAAGGATGCCGGTGCAGTGAGACAGCCTACATTTCTCAGCCCCTACCATGATGTGATGATCTGACTTGCAAAAAGGCCGTCGTGCAACAGAGTTCTGTGAACCAAAATGACTATCTGGTTGCTGAACCCTCTGTCAATTCCTCCATTTTTGAAAAAGATGATTTTGATGCAATGTTCGAAGACATGGCATCTATGGTCATGCCTCGAAGGTATTGTTTAATCACCAATTTTCCCGCCTTTACTGAACTGACCGACTAAAGATATGATGGCGAAGTCGCCGATTTTGCGCACAATCTTGGCTTTTTGACCAGCGACCTGGACTTTAACTCTTTAGCTTTTCATCGGACGTAACATTATGTTGAGCACAAGAAAAAGAGATTCTCGATCTATGTTACGAGAAGGTATATATTTACAAATGACCCGACAAATGCCTCATTGAAGGGTTGCTGTCCAAAAAATCAGCCTTTAGCCTCTTCCAAGAGACTATGCCTCTCGTGGCGTGATCCTTTGGAACTCGAGGATCAGGGTCCGTCATTGTCCGAGAGAAGAGCTCCATTGACACCCAACCCTCATATTTAAGGTCCTCGAAGATGACTCGGGCTATCTTGAAAATGGGTAGGTAACCGCCGCGGTCAGTCTCATATGCGAAAACTCGCGCATTCCGGCTCCATGACATTCGAGACGGCTGTGCGGGGTTATGCCATGGATGACCCTCGATCAAGGGCGTCTTCATCTGCTCAGCATCTACAACTTGTAAGAAAAAGATTTTCCTAACATCCACCATTCGCTTCAGCCGGTCTAAGGATGCATCGAGGTCTGCATCGGCATTGGGAGTTTTGCCCGTTGGGCTTGCGGGATCAGCCCATACGCGGCCAGCTATGTTGAACGTGTCAAGACAAAGACCAAAGTTGGGTCTGTTCACTCGCTGGACGACGTCCCAGGACTGTTCCCATGTGTCTATGTATGTGGACCACGCCAAGCTCTCGTATGCAAAACGAATGGGCGGGTGTTGCTGTAGTCCTAGATCAGCGACTTTAACCAAATCGCTCACGATGAAATCAATGTCCCCGGTGACCTTCTCTTTGGATAAGAAATTTGCCGGGATTTGGATGAGGTCTGTCTTTAGAATCTTGGCAATCTCGAACCACAACATGAGCTTCTCGATTCGGAGCTGGTGCTCTTGCCGATCTACGAGGCCCTCATAGAACGAGAACGGCTGCAGAGCCATGACAGCCAGCCCATAGTCGTCGCAGAGTCCACGCACTTGTTGGGCCGCTGCGAGTATGTGCTCCGACCTGCAGTCTCCATAATTCTCTGCAGCCATGTATTCCAAGTCCTCGTAAAACATCTCGATGCCCTGGAAACCCGCCTGTGCAGCTTGCTTCAGCTTTTCTGGCATCTGATGCACCCATGCACGACCTAGTGACATGGAGGAGATCGCTGGAGCGCATGGCATCCTTTTTGCGGTGTTGGTGTGTTTGCAGAACTGGCGCACGCAAATACTCGTCGTATCCCAAGGGTAACTGTGACTTTTTCACAAAACCGCGATCACAGCAATTTCGCAAAGGAGTAGACAAGATTATTTAACAGAGAAACAAACAGTAAGTTCAAAACAGTTGTCCAGATAGCGAGCGACAATGGCGCAGCCAAATATCGGTTGAGTCGTGGTAGTTCGGCTAAACGTACACCCTGTGGCCGGAATTCTGGGCCCGGAGGAACACGACGGCACGATGGACTATTCGTTCTAGGTCGCGCGATATGGAGGACCGATATCCGGGAGTGCCACCTCACATTTGATTTGACAAAATACTTTTATGTGCGCCACAAGGGGGATGTTTTATTCCTCACGCCATTCGCATGTCCGACAATACGGTACCATGTTCTTCCACATCCAACCTCTACGGCTCGGTGCTCGATCAATCAGGCGCCCACCAGTACGAGATGTCACGTTCGCTTCCTCGATACAAAAACTCATACTCATTTGACTATGACAGCTTGAGCGATTCACCTTCCTAGCTTCCGGGGCTGTTGTGGATTTCGGAAGTACGTATCCCGGGCCGAGACTGTAGACATTCATCTAGATTTGATTGCATTCCTGACATCAGCTGCCTGTTACGGGCCGACTGAGAGATGGGATCATCTTCGCTATCATGTTTCCGTGGACGAGCTAGCAGTCGTTCAATTCCTGGACTTGATGGTGTGCATTTGATTATCCCAAATGGAACTGCAAAACAACCATTGATACATGGACGTAATGGGCAGCTCGTCTTCAGTCCGATGACAAAGTCAGTCTGCATCTGCCCGCAATAGATGCTATAAGTAAGCAGCCTTCGACCCCGCACCAGCCAGTGTTCGCTGTGCTTGTGTCTGCGGAGGGACTCATCCCGCATGAACGCCATTAGCAGCTAGGGAGCCCTTTGACTGAAATGATATGTATAGCCTGTATTTAATATGGTGTGGACTATACCGTTGTGAAAGCATGTACACCATAGCTGGCTGGCTTTCCCTCCGGGCTTTCCCTTACCCGTCAGCCAGCACAGCCCTTCCGCCATTGATGGCAGATCTCTTAGCTGCAAAGAAATCATTCACGGGCACACAGCAGCAGTCTGGGCTTTCCTCTATCTCTATGTGAGGGGATCCAGAATGTCAATAACACCGAATGCGAGGGCAACAAATTCACCGCCCTGGACCTTGATCAATCTTACTCTGGTGTGCCTATCTATAGACCATCATACTTGAATAGAAACTTCAATAATGACAGAAAAGGCATACCGGCCAATTCCAGACGTCAACTAAAAAGGTATACTTTGGGACACTATCCCGTAACGACGCTGTTAGCAACTAGCAGAAAAGTGAAGTGTGACATTTTATCCCGGGTTTTGATCGTTTACAAAAGTGGGCATATAATCTGATGAGAAAGACATATAGGATCGTCTTTCGCTACAAAAAAAGTATGTGCGAAACTTGATCAATCGACGCCAATCTGACACCTTACATTAGAAATAATCGCCGGTTGGGCTCAGCACTGGAGTTACTAACGCACGAATAAGTACAAGTGTAAGGCCGGCGGCTCATGCTTCCACTAAGGGTTAGCATTGTTATTCAGCTTGATTGCTTCTGATTTGCTTTCCACCACTTGATGTTGGTAATACAAACTCCTCGTCCAGTTATGTCAGTCATAGAATTTTTGCCCTTGGCTTGTGAGGACATTACCTTGAGCAAATGATACCTGTAGACCGATGCTTACTTGAGCGGAAACCAGTGCTTGGTCGGAGAAAATGAAGCTAAACGAACATAGGTGATCAAATGGCCCGTCTCGGTAAGATGTAACAACAGCTTGTACTTGTCGCCTGTCTCAGACCCCCTCGATCGTACAGGTCTCAGTGGGACACAGTTAGTGTATGCAACCCCCCTCTTGTTATTGCTTGCAGCTTAAATACCGGCCCTAGCGCGGAGGGCGACGCTGGCGGGAAGAGCTACTCAGGGACTGATTTCGAACTCATCTACTCACTCTTCTATGTTCTCTTACATGCCAGGAAACTGGGTTTAGGATCAAGGACGAGAGCTGCACATTCCGCATTCACAACTAGACGCGTGACAAATTCACCGGCGACATCAACCTGCTCTGTGTGCTGTACGGCGGTCGATCAGGATGGGCTTGTATCCGGCAGCCCTAGTCGTACTACTGACCTTCTTCTTACAACGCTCCGTAGCAGTCTCGACGGAGGGTCTCTATGACCTTGTGAGAAGACGGCTACCTGATCACGCTGATAGCTTCTCCTTTTCGCTCAGTACCAACATCGAAATAGAAGATGGTGACTATTTTCGAAACAACGACAAGTTCGAGGTTTCCAGCACATCAAATGGCACAATTCTAATCCAGGGAAGCTCGCTGAGCGCTTTAGCGACCGGGTAAGCCGTGCCGTTTCACCCAAGTTCTGCGCAGAAAAATGCTAATGCCAAAGTCTTAGTCTTCGGCACTATTTAACAGAGGTGGCCCATGTAGATATCTACTGGTTTGTCGGCAGCCTCCTTGACAAGGCTCCCAACCCGCTGCCGGAAATAGACGCGCCGTTGCGAGGTGCTAGCATTGTTCCTTGGCGATACCATATGAATACAGGTTACTTGATCGTTACATCTTTGCCCATGGCTTTACTAACGCCAGCTCATAGTGACCTTTGGATACAAGTCTGCATTCTGGACGTGGGAAGAGTGGGAGGCGGAGCTGGACTGGGCCGCCCTCCATGGCATCAATCTTGCCCTCGCATGGGTTGGCTATGAACATAGCTTACGGGCTGCGTTCATGGATATCGGTCTAACAGACGACTTGATTCTTCCGTTTTTCAGTGGCCCAGCTTTTCAGCCATGGAACCGGTTCGGCAATATCCAGAAGTCCTGGGGAGGTAGCGACTTGCCTCTCGATTGGATCGAAAAGCAGTTTGACATGCAAAAAAAGATAGTCGCTCGCATGGTCGAGCTTGGGATTACCCCGGTCTTGCCTGCCTTTCCCGGATTTGTCCCAGAGGGTATCTTGCAAGTTCTCCCCCACGCCAATGTCACCAAGGGCGCATCGTGGGGCTCGTTCCCTGATAACTACACAAAAGTGACATTTCTAGATCCGTTTGATCCACTATTCTCCAGGCTGCAAAAGAAGGTGATCAGTGAGCAGATTAGCACCTTTGGGCACGTAACCAACATATACACTCTCGATCAGTACAACGAAATCGTCCCGGCATCTGGAGATCCTGACTATCTTCGCAACGTTTCGTATAACACGTGGCAAGGCCTGAAAGCAGCAGATCCTTCCGCCATTTGGCTGATGCAGGGTTGGCTCTTCCTTAGTGCAGAGTTTTGGACTGAGGACAGAATATCAGCATACTTGGGCGGTGTGACAGCCGACAACGATATGCTGATTCTTGATCTCTTTTCGGAGACACGTCCTTTGTGGCAGCAGACCAACTCCTATGCCGGAAAGCCATGGATTTGGTGCCAGATGAATGATTTCGGTGGCGCAATGAGCATTTATGGACAAGTCATGAATGTCACCGTTAATCCGACGCTGGCTGTTGCCCAATCCGAGTCATTAGTAGGTTACGGGTTAACAATGGAATCAGAAGAAGGGAACGAAATCAAGTATAGCCTGCTCCTGGATCAGGCTTGGTCAGCTAGTCCGATCGAGCCCCTAGTATATTTCTCGAACTGGACATATAGTCGCTATAGCTGGGGCAATGCCGGCAAAGTTCCACAAGAGCTCTTCGCGGCATGGGAAACGCTGGCCAAAACCGCTTACAACAATACCAACTCTAGCACGGGCGTCACGCCCAAATCCATACTAGAGATGCAGCCCAGTATTGAAGGATTAACGGATATTCCAGGTTTTTATCCAAGCCCGACCACGGTCAACTATGATCCAGCGGAGATGGTGAAAGTCTGGAACCTAATGGTAGAAGCAGCAGATGGGAATTCTTGGTTATGGGAACATCCGTCTTACGAATATGACATTGTTGACGTGACTCGACAAGTGATTTCAAATGCATTCATTGGTTACTACAATGATCTTATTTCGGCCTACAAGGCTGGGTCTCCCGAAATGTCGGATCACGGAAAGCACCTTCTCGACCTGCTTACGGATCTCGACACAGTGTTGTCGAAAAACAAAGCGTTCAGCCTAAAAGATCGAATTACGACGGCCCGATCATGGGCAAATGACACGAGTGGAGATTTTTACGAATACAACCTCCGCAATCAGGTCACTCTCTGGGGTCCCGATGGAGAGATATCGGACTATGCATCCAAGTCTTGGGCAGGTCTTGTTGGCGATTATTACCATTCTCGATGGTCGATCTTTTTGCAATATCTCTGCACGACGGGCTATGCAGAGTATAACGCAACGGATTTAGCGAGTCAGATACGCGAGTTTGAAGAGCAATGGCAAACAAAAACAACTCTCGGTCCCGCAGCCAACTCCGATTCATCAACGCTCAATGATGTCATTCATAGGTTGAAGTACACTTGGCCGACAATCTTCGGAGCTGCGTAGGTAGGCTGATGTGCACTTGGTTGCACGCGAAATGAGAGCTCCTCAAATTTCCAATCAAATCCTTTTATTCTTGAATTGTCATGACAGATATAACAAGTCTAATCAATCAAGACACATGTAGTTTGAAAAGGCTACAATTGCATATAATAGTGGTGGGACTATATTGTAGATTCAATATATCCGAGCTTGGCACGTCAAGATTCTACACTATATATAGTAACCACGCATCGGCGTCAAATAGCTCGAGTTATGAATGTCCCGTAATTACCCGGAGCCGAATAATACATAGATGAACAGATGGATACATTGCGTAATTGTTATATACTTATATATACTGTACCTCTGTGTATATATATATACTATTATATATTCCTGTCTACGAAAAGGAGATGACTGCAACATGACGCAATAGTTTCGCCACAAATCGGTTGACCTGATTGGCCGATAAGCTAAATAAATGGAGTTTTTCAGAGGATCGACACGTGCAATTGTCGAACTGTTCCGCGTCTGACGGCTTGGATGAAGTCTGCGGCGTTGAGTTGACTAATTTGGAGCAGCAGCCACATACGAACAATGTGGGCTTTTGAACGCCGGTAAAAGACATATGTTGATAATAGTACGATAAACACCACCAAGGCTCTTGAAAAATTCGGTCCGTAACCCCAGTCAGAGCTCTCGTGGACACGCTCGGGCATGGAGCATAGCTGAAGTTATGACTAAGCAGCCGACTTGGCATCTAAGCATCTTCCAGTTAAGCTTTTTCTGTTTACGGAGTAGTGTGTGCGTGGCCGGGGAACATGCTGGTCACCCTGCAGGCAGCGGTGTGGCGAGTTCGCCCCTTTCGGGGATAGCGCAGAAGACCTTTCGGCCTGCCGCGCCCCACAAGGGCCCAGACGACTCCCCAGTTTTAGAGTTTTCGGCCAATAAGAGGGGCCCTACGTCATCCGCAGCCGATAAGCCGGGCGATGATTTGCTTACCGACAATTTGGCGTGCGTATGCCAAGAAATATGGAATCTAAGCTTGTTAATCATTTGACCCCGGAGATCTTGAAAGGCCTCGGACCACGGTACCTGACATCCCGACATACACAATCGTGAGTGCATCTCCCCAGGGAAGGAATGTCCAAAGTACATGAAAGACAAAAGGCTCAAAGCCGGCAGCCGAGACATGGCGCGTGTTCCAAGGATCGAGCAAGGGGCAAAGAGTACGGACTTTGTAATCATAGTTAGCTAGTATTGTACGTATACGTAGCAGCAGGATGGAGGCGATCGACAACTTTTTGTGGGCTCGGTGCTGGTGGCCCAGCCTTTCACCGGGCCGAATTCGGAATCCCGACAAGAGATTAGAGTTTTGATCAGATTTTGCAGAAGCTTGAAATAAGGGCCTTTCCTGTCAGCTACAAAGGCGTTTCGGTTGCTGCAAACCCTTTTCACTTTCGCAAGCCCTCAGCCTGACCATCATCTGTTCATACTCGCTTTGCTTGGTCACCATGGCACCCCTCAAGCTCAGCACCAAGAACCTGTCGCAAATTGCGGCCAGCGGCAAGACACAAGTCCCGACATACAAGCGTGATGGAGCGGTCAAAGAAGGAATCGTCCATGTTGGCGTTGGTGGCTTTCACCGCGCTCACCTGGCTTTCTACGTGAATCAAATGATGGAAAAACACGGAGTGACCGACTATGCCATCTGCGGTGTTGGGTTGCAGCCTTTCGATGCCGCGATGCGCGATGCCCTGAGGTCCCAAGACCATCTGTACACGGTCATTGAACGGTCGGCCACCGGCAGTGCCGCCCATGTGGTTGGCAGCATCAATTCGTACCTGTTCGCACCCGATGACCGCGAAGCAGTCGTTGCGAAGATGGCGCATCCCGACACGCACATTGTGTCGCTCACAATCACCGAGAGCGGCTACTACTACAACGAGAACACCCACGAACTGCAGAGCGAACACCCCGACATCCAGTTCGACCTGGATCCTGCTAACCGGAAGTCGCCCCGGACCACCTTTGGCTTCCTTTACGCAGCTATGGAACGCCGCTATCAGCAAGGACTGAAGCCCTTCACTGTGCTGTCGTGCGATAACATGCAGAAGAACGGCGCCATCTCGCGGCACATGCTCGTGTCGTTTGCCCGCCTCCTCAACCCTCAGATTGCCGAATGGATCTCCAAACAAGGACATTTCCCCAACTCGATGGTTGACCGGATTACCCCACAGACGTCGCCTGCCGACAAGGAAGCACTGGCCACCGACTTCGGCATCGAGGACGCATGGCCGGTGATTACTGAGCCCTTTATGCAATGGGTCATCGAAGATCACTTCTCCGATGGTCGCCCGCCGTTCGAGAAAGTAGGCGTGCAGGTCGTCAAGGATGTGTATGCCGTGGAACAGTTTGAGAAACACAAGCTCCGCCTGCTCAACGGCAGCCACTCGGCCATTGGCTATCCCGGTTACCTGGCCGGCTACCAATATGTTCACCAGGTGATGGAGGACCCTCAGTTCCATAAACTCGTGTGGCAGATGATGCAAGACGAGGTCAAACCACTCCTGCCTGAGATTCCCGGCGTCGACATTGACGAGTATTGCAAAACCCTAATTGAGCGCTTCTCGAACCCAACCATCATGGACCAATTGCCCCGGATCTGCCTCAACGGGTCCGGCAAAATTCCACAATTCATCATGCCCTCAGTTGCCGAGGCCATCTGGGTGACTGGTCCGTTCCGTCGTCTGTGCTTTGTCACCGCTGCATGGTTCTGCTACATCAACGGCCGCGACGACAAAGGAAACGAGTTCAAGGTGGAGGATCCAATGCTGGATGAGCTCCAGTCGCTGGCCCGCGCCGGTGGCACGGATCCGACGAAGCTGCTCAGCATCAAGAGCTTGTTTGGTGATGATCTTCGTGGCGATGAGAGGTTCCTCCGAGAGCTTACCACTGCTATGGAGGACATCACAAGGGACGGTGTTCTCAAAACCCTGCCAAAGTACATTGACTAACGAAAAGCGATTCGGTTGTTTTTGATGATAGATTTGCGTTGCGTTTTTGGGTCGTGTTCACGGTTAATTGCATGTGTTATGAAGAGGGTCCGTACTTAGATTATAGAGGATAGATCACAGTTAAATGGATGATGACAGTTCAAGAGTTAGCCATCACTACATGGCTGATTTAATTATTCAAAAAAGTCTCACCAATCCGAGCATCCTATGTTTGTATGCAGTGTTGGGCCACATGGAAATTACGACCAGAGCGTTGCCCATCATTAATTTAACAGCAAGCGCCGGGGTTTCAAAGATCTGAGCGCGCTTTGGCGCAGCCCTTCTATAGGCCTTGCTCTTTGATACGTAGAACGTACCCTAAGGACCCAGTATATCAGTGCTTAGCCCCCAATCACCGTCCACAGCTCATAATACCAACAACACAAGGCGGGCGTCGCAATGCCGCTAATAAGGGACGGTGTTGGCACCAGCGGAGAAACGACCACTCAGTTCCCACCCAGTGTGGTAACACATATGGGGCTCTAAAATTGCCCTGAGGCTTGTCTGCCATGACTGTCTTGCACGTTTACCGACAGTTGACCTTATGTTATACAGATTCGGCTCCTAAATTTCGTGGTCAAAGAAGGACAGAGTATTGAGCTGTGACCGGCTGGCATCGCGGAAAATGGCAACATTACCTACAGCCGGAGTCCCTGCGCTGACGACGACTTTTACTCCAGCACCCTCCTGTTTGCGCGATGTGTACCTTTTAGACTGGAACAAGAGGGATTCTGGTTCATGTACAGCTGGCACGTCGACGTTCAACTGTCGATATCTACATCTTGGGCCCCCTGCGAACACGAACTGTCAGCCACAAGGATGGAAACCAACTACGTCCATGTTTTTCTCGCCCGGAGTGTGTCCGTCTGGGTACAGAGAGGCCTGTACGCATGTGCTCACAGTCGGCTCTGTGACTGAAACGCGGGCAACGTGTTGTCCGAGGTAAGCAATCTATGAGCGATCAATACAGTCAAGCGATGGAAAGTTAACGCGCACAAAAACTCGCGAAACGGTTAGTGAGTATAAATGCATTGCGACAACAGAGACTGGCCGGCCGTGGTACAGCTTGAATGGTTGCACTTATGTCGTACCTACGCCGTCAAGGTACACGTACATTACTAGCGAACCGACCGGGCTCACCACGTCGACAGCGGTAGCTCCATTTGGCGTCAATGCAAATGCGGTTTACATCAGATATCAGTCTACGGACTTGATAGCGGCTACAGCGAATCCCGAGCCTTCGCAATCGACGCCGTCGTCTTCTACTTCGTCTTCCTCTTCCCCAACCTTGTCTAGCGGAGCCAAAGCAGGAATCGGGGTAGGCGTCGCTCTTGGTGCGATATTGCTCCTCGTCTGTGCCTTTTTCTTGCTGAGACGCCGCAGAGGTGTGAATTCCCAACCTCAGAAATGGTCGGATCAAGCTCCGAAACGGTCAGACAAAGTGGAAATGCTGGAGTTGCCTGGAGCGGCGTCAGCGCACGCTCATGAAATGAGCAACGATGATCAGATCTTCGAGGCAGGAGACTCCTCTCGGACTCAAGGGTCTCAGACGTCGGCGCACAAACAGCAAGAACCCGTGGAACTACCAGCAGGTCATGAATAATGACTATCAAGCTGACTTTGTTTCTTGGAAAAACCGAAAAACTATGTTGTGTTAATATATTTCGCCTTGCTAGTTAGCTGGATACAGGCGTGTATGGCAATAACAGATCATGTATATACGAATGACTATCAATGGACTAGTTGTACATATTCCCACCCATGGATTTTTGGTACGTCTCACCAATTAGACCAATAGCAGCAAGACACGCAATTTCCCCAGAATAATCTTGCAGGGTATCATAATCAAGCTTTTTGATTAAAAAGACTTGGCTTCCTACTGTAGTCGCTAACGTTAACCATGCTGTAGCTCAATCAACGAGTGATTATGTCCTGTGAACAGCATACTTTCAATGACAAGAGGATCGAAACCGAGTAGGTTGAATGCTAACTTCTGTGATTTGCATGGATATCAATAATAAAAGATTCTAGAACTTGGTACAAGCATACTACATGGTATATCTGTTGGATGACTCGGAAACTTTATTGTTACTGTGTCGTGGATGCGCTCCACTTCAGTCGGTCTCGGGGGCTATGGCCCCTTCTCTATCCATTTGGCATCGTGCCCGAATATAGGGGTCTGATTTCCAATAGCTTTTCCGGAGCTGGGCAATGGACTCAGCCCGTTTTTCTTTGGACTCACGAATTTTAGTCTCATCCGCCTGTTCACCGGCCAGGTTGGTGTCCCCTATCCACGCAGCGGTACGGAGGATGAATTCGAGTGCGGTTGACATTCTCTCGGCCATCACCCGGTTCTTGGCCTCCTCATCCTTGAGCAGATCGTTCTCACTGGGGTCGGGTTCAATATAGTTGTATTTCCAGTCGTCGGTTCCGCCAAGATCTGTCTGGATATTCTCAGGCGCGATGAATTTGGATAGTTCGTCTACGTTTTTCGTAAAATGGACCTTTGAAGCCACAACAGGGTCCATCAAGGGACGGATCAATTTCCAAACACCTGTGGGGAACGTTGGTTTAGTATTCCAAAAGCCAGGTTTGCGTACAGCAGGATTGTTGCGAGTCTACCAACCTGAAAATACCCAGGGAGCGTTGTGGATCAGGAGACGACCCAAACACTCTGGGTAGTTGCTTTCGAAGCACTGAATAATGAATTTTACGGGTGGGAATTCCTGAACCATTGTGAGAACGAGCTCTGAAAGTTCATACAAAAAAAAAAAAATCTTCTAGGGAGCTCACCATGTTCGAGAGTCCAAATCCGGTCATGTCAAACAAGATGGTCTGCGTTTATCAGTTTAGCCCGAAACCGTTGCCGCCTGGGTGGACATCAAATGTCAACTTACGCCGGTTTCAACGGGTTGCTTCAGCATCAATCTGGTCATCTCGATGACATGGAGGATATAGCGCTCCAGCGCCTCCTCGCTTTGCGCACCAGGCTTGTGTATGCGCACATTGACGCGAATAATTGGGCGACCGTCTCGATCGACACCGTGCAGGTAGGCCTTGCCCATCCTCAATTGAGAGAGGAAGTCATTTCCACTTTTCTGCTCAGCCTTGTCTGACGTGTTCTGGGTCTGTTTTAGACTATGCAGCTCGCCATTTGGCAGGATTTCCTGGTCGACCTGGCTGTTGATCCGCCATAGGTAGTTGGACATCATCATGGAGAAGGCCTTCTTGACATCCCACTTGCGAGCTCGCAGAAACCGAAGCAGTACAGCATCCGGATTGTCTTGCTTGATCATATGCAGCAGGGTCCAGCCCATTTCCAGCGGAGTCATGCTGGCAAAGATGTTTTCGAGCGCATTGAGTTGGTCCTCCCTGAGCTCGGTATCGCGGAGTTGAGCCAGCAAGGGCTCCAGCTTTTCCTTGGGCACCTTTTTGCTCGAAATCACTTCCGCCTGTTTCTGGGTGTCGGACTTTCCGTTCGTCGTCGGAGCCTCGTCCGCTTTCTCAGCCGAGCTCTCTGCAGCTCCGTTCGTGTTTGCGTCCGTTGCATTGCCGTTCGATGTCGCGGGCTGATCTCCATAGGCGGCCTTTTGGAAGGCCACAATCACTGCCTCTGCAGTGGGTTCTTGGACCTCATTTAGGGTTTTGAGTATAGCGGTGGCCGAAGCCTTGTCCGCCGGCAGCTCGATCCCGAAAGTTGTAGCCAGGAACTGCAGTGTCGGTGTCAGCAGCAAGATCCAGAGCTCTTTCAATTTCTTCTCCTGTTCGTCGGAAAGATTTTCGACATATCCGGACATGGTGTCGGTACGATAGCTCGGAGAGGACACGGAGCGAAGAAAAAGGGATAAAAAAAAAGGGGGGGGGGGGGAAAAAAAAAAAAAAAAAAANCCCCGGACAGTTACTGGCAGAACATCCCAGTCAATGAGAGAGCAGGTATTATTACTGGTCCGCCAGATGCAGCAGGCAAGTCTTAGCTAGGTATATAAATAGTCTTGAGCGACAAATATACGTAACTGGGTGCTCTGTGCTCAACGCATTCTCAACCTCGGCAGACTGCGGGGTGGAGAAGCGCATATGAAGCGTACAAAAAAGAACGAACCCCAAGATTGGGCAACCCCGCAGTTGGACCAATCCACCTCCTCACAGTCGCCGCAGAGCTTCTTCGCCCTAGCTCAACCATGAGGATCTCTGGTTGGTTTGTTCCTGTATATTTGATTATTTGTTCATCGTTGCAAAGCCCGACCCATGGCTATGGCTCGGTATGACGCCATTGTCCTGGGGATCGCCCTGTCTTGCACGCAGCGGAGATTTGAATTTGAAACGCATCTAATAATAATGGTCTCCTTACACCGGACGTCCTTTTGACTAGGCTAATTACTCGATCCCCGAAATGGATCAAGTGTTTGCTGCGCAGCTTTGCTAGGCCACATTTGTAAGTTGCTTTCAGCCTATTTCGAATCCATGTGGTCGTCTTGCACCCTCGGCATTCTCCCGCACAACCAGCCAGGGGAGAAAGGGGCTCCCTCTTTGTTTTTTCGAGGTCGGTCCATTAGCTTGTTGCCACAATTTGAAAGTCTACTGCCAGAAAGAAGCTCCCTGTTGCGCGAAAGAACGATTTTATTAGCACGGAGAGATCGTCTCGAAGGCTAGTCAGACTGCCGAGAAACCCTAACTGTATTTACCCGATCTGCACCAAGGTGACAGCGCTTATGGAATTGCGCTCATCTAAGAGCCTCTTATCATTGCTATTCAATGAGCAGCGACGGGAAACGGACTCCCCAACTAAAGAATATTAATTGAAAATTAACTGAAAAGATGGGGGAGGGGGTTGGCTTTCGCCGAAAGCGGGATGAGGACCAACTTTCGATATCATTGTGCGATATATTAGAAATATATATATATATATATATATATAAATATTGACATACATAAACAACTTAAGTACAACGTGGCGATATATATCGCCTGGTTGTTTAGAGTCTTAATACCCAACCGATTTACATCAATGTTCCCGTACCCCGTCCCATAGTTGGTTGGGATATTTATAGAGAGAGACTATTCACGTCAATTGGTATCGGTATGAGAACATACGAACATACGTTCGAGGAAAAAAAAAAAAAAAAATCTAATATGGAATGAACAAACGCAACAAGTGACTAGTGAGAGTATGGTACTTCTCCCCGCTCGCCCATGCCAACGCCAACGGCTGTCGCGTCGTCCAAGTTTTCCACTGGCAAGTCGAGTAGGCTGTTATGAATCTCAGACTTGTATTCCACGTCAACTCCAGGCATGAACATGCAGCTGTAGAGCATTTTGGTAAAGGCAGACCAGTTACCTTGTTTTACGGCAGCTTGGCTCTCTTTCCAACGTTGTTCGGCAGACTCGTGAGTAATAGTCCAGTCGGCATCGGTCGTGCCAGTGACGCGCTTGACGCTCTCAAACATGTCTCGCTGGCTCAACCGAAAACTCGCAATGTAGACAGAACTATTTCGGAATTGCGATATTGTGGGCGAGCTGTCCGACTCATCATCCGGTAATTCTTTGAGGCTCAAGAGATGAGCTATGGCTCGGCCACACTGGGGCCAGGTACTGGTATTGATCACCGCATTGCCCTTATCAAAAAGAACCAACGTGCGGTTCTTGATATCGAATCCGTAGCGATTGGGGCCCCCTCCCAAGCTGAACTCATACCAGAAGTTGCAGGCAAGCAAAAAGTATGAAATACCGCTGAGTGCACCTATCTCTGCAGTAATACTATCTCGGTATTGAGAGAGCATGCTGTAGTTGCACAGTTCATCATTGGCAGCATCATGGCCGAACCAGTTAGGTAACACATAGGATACTCCAGCCTTTGCTGCTGCCCGCACGAGTTTGATGGTCGTGTCTCTGGGGGCTGTCACCGCCATGGTGATGATCAAGACTTGCTGTCCCCGAAGTGCCTCAACTAGCGCGGTATCATCTTCACCACTGTAATCCACTCGACATATTGCGATTCTCGAGTCAAATCTGTTTTCACTGTTGGGTCTTGTTATAGCAGTCACCATATGTTTTCCGTTCTCGAGTAATTGTTCTACAATGTGACTTCCCATTTTTCCACCTGCCTGTCACCACGTTAGGAGTTACAGCCTTCACCCCAAACAACAACGTCCAAAGGAACGAAAGAACAAGGGCAGACAGAAAGATGGGTTACGACTGACCCCAACAATAGCGACTTTATCAATTCGATTGGTAAAGCCCTGAGGCTGATCTTTGGCATATCTCTTGGCCATGATGAGGTAATTGTGATTTTGATATTGAGGCGAGAAAGCAACAGGTCCGGAATTGTTTGCACATAGACAAGTAGGAGAGGCTTTTATATACAGAGATTGCCTAGAGACCCTTCGTATCATGACACAGGGTCTTGGGAGGGGATATCGGTCATAAGGCATCTCTCGGAGTTATCGGCTATAACGAAGAATCTATAAACAGGGCTCTCGAACCAAAGCTGAGCATTGAGCATAACTGCCTTTATTTTTAGTTATTCCTTTTTTTTTTTCCTTGTTTTTTATATTCTCACAGTCCTCGATATAGATACTACTGTCTGCAAAACACAGACACCACAAATCATGATAAAAGAGCTGAATAAAATAGCCGAACATGTTCATTCTGTTCGAATGGAATGGTACATGCCAGGAAACATTATGATAGATGGTTTTTGCAACTTTGGTCAACCAGCTCAACCCAGCCGCGCTTATTCAAGTCTCTATAAACCCAAATGTTGATATACTAATCTTAGCCTTGTCGGTCGGGTTGGTGACGATACCTCACCAGGTGTCGCGAACTTAAGACGTTCACATAAGGCACGTTATAGCGCAAATCCTTTTGATTCCTCTAAGCCTTCTAGAAATTTCGTACAGGGATAGATAGTCGCCACATGAGACTTGCAGTGGGGGCATGCTTGATGATGCTAGTCTAGCCTTCAGATGCTGGGGCTTCTTGGCCATTGATGGAAACAGTCCAAAGTGCCGATGCCGCCTGGCCAGAATCCGAAAGCCTTTGAAGCCGGACGTCAATACAAGATCTATAGCAGTCCAAGAACACACGAGCAACGGCCTACGGTATTTTATGTTCTTGGAATAGTGAGAGTGCTACATGTGCTGACTGTTAGCAAAGTCGAACTGGAAATGCAGGTACAGCAGGTTCGTCTGCTTTTGTAGATGTTGGTTGATACCTGAGATTCTTAGGGTTACATTCTTCTGGTGACGAGATTAGCTGTCGGCTACTTTTTAACCTTCCGTTAGACTTCTGTGCAGAGACATACTATCCCGCCGATAGTAATCTGTACCCTGACTCAGATACAGGGTCTGATGGGGCCAATCAGTAGTTTCGGACATTTGGCCGATCCCCTCTCCCCGGCGGATTCATTCAGATCCTGTACCTCGGATCAGCCGAGTACATGTGCTGGGGAGCAGTATGACTTGCGGCTTGTGGACTGCAGAAAGCAAGATCTGGTCGAAATATAGTTTGCTGACTAGTACTAAACCAGTGATACGACTACTAGTTCTTACAGAGTTCATTTGAAAATGCTCCTACAGACGCATGATAGGATCGGTAGTTATTAGATTCGCCCCACCGTCTGTAAAGCAGCTAGCTATTCAAGCCATACACCCAGGTAATGCGTACTGTACTCTCTATACTCTGCACATATTACTACGCATATGGTTACACGGCACCCTTCGTTTACAGCATCATTCTGTCTATTTCAGCCTTTCTTCCTCCACAATAAATTAGCACGACACGGATTTTTTTCATGAATATACGAAGATGTAGATCCATAGCTGTATTTTCCTAAACTATAGTTACATTGTCCTTACATGTAAGCACTTGAACTAACTAATGAACCACGGTGGAGCGGACTAGGGTTGAGATGAGGAAGCCTACCATCGAGACGCAAAATTAGTACAGAGATGAAGTCTGTTTTCCATCGTCAGATACGGTGGCCAAGAAAGCTTACAAGATGAAGAATTATGTGCACATGACAATACAGGTGAATTACGCAAAAGAGATAATGGCCATTATCTGAGGATGGCTTGGCAGCCTGCTGAGACTAGAATCCGGATCGAGAATCAGTCCCCAAAATGGAAAATGGGCGCAAACTGTCTTATCGATCGTCCCTAGTCTTGTTATCAGAGAGCAAAAATCTTCATATGATTTACTTGTGACTTTTTATAGAGACTATATCGTGCTAACAGATGATTTTGATCCGGGAATGTGACCAAAGTCAAAAATGTGCCGATAACAATACCAAGCGGCATTCGGATGTTTGGTACATAAGACTGTGCATAGACATGATGAAGGGCCGGAGTATTGATCTGATGCCAAGAGGTCAATATACGGCCCAGTTGCTTTTCTGCCAACTGTCAAGGTTTCGCCTCTGCTCCTTCGTTGGTAGGTATGCTCTCTGACACTGGGGCAAACATTCTGCCCCAACTGTCCCCATGGTCTCATTCAAGGGGCGATAGGGCTGGAAATATGAAGCCCCCGATACAATGAACAACTTTATCGGAGATTATACAAGAATATCATAATCCTTAGCCTGCCGCAAAATAGTGGGAGCAACAACAGGAAACGAAGGTCAAACCCTCCGACGCATTTCCAGAGCCAAGTTCTTTTTTAAGCTCGAGCCCAAGTATGTGTCTGTCATGTCTGCCTTTTCTGAGTGATCTTGATTGGCATCTTGCAAGCAAAGACAGCTCAATATGGTAGTCATACCTGAACTACTCGGAGAAGCTCTCAGCTCTCTTATATTGGATGAGCATTCACTTACTCAGCCTTGCCTTCTGGCGGCAGGAAGTGGTGTTCTGTCTCACCTGATCTACTTTATTCATGGAATAAAAGACAACAAAGGACTGGAGATTGTACTGGCATTACTGACGCTACAATGTTTCCTGCTCATCACAATCTTTGCTTATACCCAGTCTGTGGCCTCAGCGGTCAGGCTGACCGGATATCTTGAGTTCGCCTATCTGAGCGGTCTGTACACTAGCATGACGATCTATAGAGTCTTCTTCCATCGGTTACGTCGCTTTCCGGGTCCGCTAATGGCAAAGATTTCCAAGACTGGGTACGGGTTTTACATGGCACGGAACTCGCAATATCATGTCGAGTTGTTAAAGTTGCACCGAAAGTACGGCGACATTGTTCGCATTGGTACGTTTCAGCCTATTTTGGATGGAGGTGTCGGACGATATTAGATATTGATGCGAACCACGACAGGCCCCAATGAGCTTTCGATCACCGACGTAGGGGTCCTCCACGAGACGCACTCGCCACTGTCCAAATGTGAAAAAGGAACTCTTTACTGGATCATCAAGAACAGTGTCGCCACGATCGAAGATAGGCACGCACATAAAATCAGAAGAAAGGCATGGGATCAGGCATTTACTGGAAAAGGTAAATAACCGGGACTGTCTCTCTAATCGTTGTAAGATGAGGTGAAACTTACGTCTACTACTCCATCAGCCTTGGCTGGATATGAAGTCAAAACAAGGGTCACTCTGCGAGATTGGTTCCAGGTACTTGACAAAAAATGCAAAGAGCCCCTTGATGTCTCGCTCTACTCCATCCTGATCGTATTCGATAACGTGGGAAGGATTGGCTATTCGCGGGACTGGGGTGTTGTTAAAGCTGGGAAAGAAGACCGAATGCTCGAATTGCTAGGTGCCTCATTCAAGCCAATGGGAAAGATGGGCCGGGTCGCCTGGCCATTGGCCATTGGCGCCCGTCTGAATGTGTCCAAAGATCTGATCGAATTCGATCGCCTGGCAAACACTGTCATGGACGAAAGAGAGTCTGTAGGTGCTATATCCTATCCTTGTCCACTGAGCGGCCATTAATAAGACCTCTGGTAGAGAGGCGGAACCGGTGATATTGCAGAGCACATCCTGAAAGCTCATGCTGGCGAGATTGGTGATCATAATGAGACTATCCCCCATCTTGAGTCTCAGGCACTGCTTATGGCTGCTACGTAAGTTGAGTTTTATCTTATATCGACGGACAGATGGTGATGCTCATGCCTTGATAGAGACTCTGTGGCGAACGCACTCGCATGGGCGTTTTACTACCTAGGCAAAGATGAGAGATTACGACGAGAGCTAAGAAAAGCATTGGCCCCGGTCTATCATCAGGGGAATGGAGAGGTTTCCCATTCTTCCCTCGCCCAGGTCAAATACTTGAACGCGGTCATTAACGAAACACTCCGAATGAACAATTCCGTCACAACCGGTGGGCCGAGAATCACGCCAAAGGAGGGTTTACGAGTTGGCGATATCTATATCCCTGGCACGGTTAACTTCATTACTCCTCATCACATAATCCATCGCAGTAAGGTAACCTGTATACCGCGTTGAATGCACAAAAGCTGACATGTCTATAACTGCAGGTGCATCTAACTTTGTCCAGCCAGACGACTTCATCCCTGAGCGCTGGCTAACACGGGATGACTTGATTCTGAACGAGAAAGCTTTCGCACCGTTTCTTCTCGGACCATTTGGCTGTGTTGGGAAACAGCTTGCTTTGATGGAACTGCGCATGATCCTGGCCGAAACTGTGTGGAACTACGACTTTGATTTCGCCCCAGGAGAGGATGGCAGCACAATTCAAAACAAGAGCATAGATATGATCATTCTCCGTGCTGCACCACTATTCCTCAAATTCACCAAGAGAAATCCCACTGGAGACGCGTAGCATGCTTGATGACCACTTTTCTTTGTTTTCCTTTTTGAAGATATTTCCGTTCATGTTTTTGCCATTCAATCCTCTTACAAGCGTAATGCGAGCAAAGTACATTGTGGGTGACGTGTCTAAAGAGTAATTGAAAACCAAGAGGTTGTAATAGAACTGTTGTCAACAGGATAGAATGCGCAGCAACAAGTATAACTCTGTCGATGTTCCTGATCAACCCTAACCGATGGGCTAGAGTCTGGCCAAGTTGTGTGAGGCGTTAGCTCGTTCGTGACAACCGTAAGCCTGAGGAAGAAAGATATAATACATCTCTCTGTAGTAGCATTTCTTTCCCTGCTTCGAAGCCTTATTCAGGCTTCTGTCCGTATGCTGAACAACTAAGAAAAAACAGATACATCGTTAATCGACACGGAAGGTTCCCGCAATGTCACAAAAGGTCGCATGCAGATGGATCTCATTGCTCCTGGCGCATCCGAGATTGATATTGCTAACACTGATTCAAGTGGCGAGAAGCGTCTGTGTGCTGATCCAGCATTTGCAATGTGCGTTGTCTTTATCCGATGGGAAATGGATTTCTTGATGATTCAGTGCAACGGAGACGGTAATGCTGATATTTATCCAGTTCGATCCAGCGAGTCTGATCTGAAGCTGTTGGTAACATCCCAGTTGAAGATTCAAGTGAAAGTGTCGCTCAATGGCAGCCTTGCTGTGTATACCTCAGAGTGTAAAGCATTTAATATTTGGCTGCCCGATACTACTACGGGAAGACGGTGGAATCGACATGGCACTCCAGGGGCTGCATCCACGACAAAGGAGGTCTCCCTCATATTCATCTCCGGCATGCTTAGTTCCAGCGGGAGTATGGCTAGAGATGTCCAACTGATCGTACTAGTTAGTGGCCTGGTGATGGTATGGAGACTTTTCTTGGTTTAGAAGGGAAGGGAGCATACATAAGAACTGTCAGTATATGCCGTTTTAGCCGGATGGAACAGGCTTTCGCCCGATGAAAATCGTCTGATCTACTTCAATTGACAAGGAAGGGTTACTACTATTGCCCAATCATCCCTTGCTGTTAATTCAACGATCACTTCTATACGGCACCTATTGCAATACTACTTATAAGCCATGCAAACAGCAGTGGGATGGCATGGCATTCAAACAGCTCTGCGCTATGATCATGTAGAGTTTTCCGGTTTCCCAAACGAAACGGCTTCTTCAGGCCATTACAGAGCTAGCAAGACGGCTTAGATAGTACTTCAAGGTCTAATGAGCGAACTTGTGTGATGATATCTTTTTGAGGCCTTGCTGGTAACTGTTCGATCTTTTCGAGTTGAGCTCGGATGCATAATCCTCAAACTACAACGACAAAGTTGGGCCCCACGCAAGAGTTGTCAGTGGACTAGTGTATATGCTAGTTTCGACCCTTGTATATCGGCAAATCTTGTGCTATAAAGTCGTATTTTACTGATCGAAGTAATACATGTTGAAAAGCGTACAACTGACTATAGAACATATGAACAAAGATCTGGGGTTGACCGAAAACATATGTCTCTTCTACATGTAACGGAGTGCTATTGATTGCATACAATAACTGTGGAGCTTCTCTTCATGTATTCCCCAAGAGGAATCCGTAAGATATATGATCTTTCAGGAAAGTGGTTTCGTACGTTCTGACGTACCCAGTCGTCTTGGTCCATATCATCGGGAATCCTCAACAATGACTGTAAAGCAGGGCCAGTAACAAGGAAACCAGGCTTGTATATTGTTTTTGTGCCCAGTTCCAATAAAATTAGATAATTTGTCTTCGGATGGATATTTTATAGACAATACTGTACGATTTTGGCATATTACAAACTCGGTATGTCAGTGTGGTAGATGTACCACATGACGGCCCACCAATGACACTACGTACAACCCTCCAGTCAACACTACGAGGATACAGTTTCAAACCGGATTTATCAAGAAAGAAAAGAAGGTTGCCGCCACTGTAGACCACACATCAATATGATCGACAGCTACTTCGCTGATGATTGATAATTCCCTAAACCACCTTCCGTAAGAGGGTTCTCAGCAATTGCGTAGTGTCGCCTATCTGATCAGCGGCATCAAATATACCTACAGTAGGGCTAATGAAGCAAGATCTACGGTTGCACTTTCTTTTAGAGCATGCTTCTTGTGCTGTTAGTCCGGGTCGACGATATCGCACATGACCGCACTAATGAGTTTCGTCCGGTGGAAAGTCGATGTTTGGAGTTCTATTGATAGGCACAGATGGGGGCGACTCGGTAGAGGCTCAAACAAGCCATGGGACGTTGGAACGTAACTGCAGTGGGCCTAGAGACTCAAGTGCTAGCGTGCTATTTGCAAACTACTACCATCTTTTTCGGGGGGGGGGAGGTGCTGGGGGAAATTGGAAGCAATTAGAGGTGTGATAACACGGCACGAAGCAGACTTCACAGAAGAAGAACGCATTTAAGGTTTTTACTCTGTGGTTTGTGATTACTCCGTTTCCAGGATGATTAACATCATGATGTCTAACAATACCCCGAGAGCCCCTCTGTACTTAGCGACATCCGGGACGGATAAGCGATGGTCTTGAACCGACATTCCATAGTGTCTTGGCAATATGCAGCTTAATCAAGATCTTCTCTTGAAACGCCTATTGCTAGTCAAAACAAGTTTACGTCCTCCCCTGTTCGGATGCCGTTGGCGACACGACGAGACCCTAGATCGAAAACTGACAACTATCCCGCAATCGGAGCTCGAGAACTAGGATAAGTCTGTTATCAGATAAGCTGGGTATCATTGTCCCCTGACTAGGGAATCGTGGCCCGGGTTTCGCTTCTCTTAACAGCATACGTGGCGAAGCCCCGTCGCTCTCGAGTGGGGGAATGGCTTGAGGCCTTGATCCGCTGTGGGTAAAGACCGACATCCGTGAGACGGGTGACAATGATGAACGAGGAAACGGTGGCTTGGCAGGGCGGCGCAACAGGTACACAGGGCTTTTTATGGCTTGCAATCGTCAATCATGCATTCGAGCTCGTTAGTGGGCTCTATAGCGTTGGGAGCATGGAACGATCAGCCGTAGTGGTGGTAACCGCGCGTCTTCTCCGCCACTGACGACGAGACCACGTTCCGGACGGATACTGTGGGATACTATTGAACGGTGGCCAGTCAACTCAGGGAATGATTAGTAACAAAATGTGTCCATCACTCTAGGGGACGCTGGAGTTGCAGAGTACAAAAGTGACCAGAGCTCGCTCGCTTTGGCCCTCTGGTTTGACTGTTCTCATAGGCCGTCCGCCCCGAAGCGAGGAGATTCCTAATGTAGCAGGGCAGGATAGACCTGTGCGAGGCGAGGCCCGAATCAAATAATGATCTACGGGGCTCTGGGTCCCTTCCAGGGCCCCGGGGCCTAATCAAAAGGGCTCCCCAGGCTCCATCACGGGCCTTTGCAAACAAGCAGTGACTACGGACGTCAGGCCCGGGAGGGTTGCCTTTACAGTAAAGTTTCTGATGGAGCAAAGACCCGCCAGCTGTTGCAGTCGCCCAGATCTGCAGAAATTATTGGGGCTAGTCGAAGAGTCCGGGGGCTATGCATTGAAGCTTTTACCGACGAGTCAATGACTGATGTTACTCCAGTCATCAGTGTACTCCCGGTTCTTGTAATGGGTTTGGTATCAGTTTGTACTGGGTACTGAGCCTGAATTTTTTTTTTTTTTTTTTTTCTTTTAAACCTTTTAAAAGATATCCACCTCGGTCGTCCACCTTTCTCGTTCTCTTTTTTCTAGTCTTTCACCCAAATCAGGCCTTGGCACAGTCAGCCTATACTAATCTTATCACTTTTATAATCTTCCATAACAAAAACACTCTACACTCGTTGACAGTGGTAGCATCCATTAACTCGGGTGCCGGCGACCTCTCGTTTACTGTATAAACCCGTTCGCTTTCGCTCTTTTTACTCTTGAAACTCTAGCAGCACGTCGTCTTGCCGCATTTCCAACCTATTCAGCATGACTTTGGCACGATCCGACTCTTTGAAACCACAGCCATGGACGGATGTGTTCACGGGCGACACTTGCATAGACCGACGCAAGTGCCGACGTACGGTGCCCATGAAGGTACTTGCTTTGGGTGTCGGTCGAACCGGAACGGCCTGTATGTTTCCCTCATTATAGAAAGGGAAGAGCGACGGACTAATGGTGGATTTAGCTCTCCGGATTGCGCTTGAGAGACTGGGATATCTCCGGTGCTACCATATGATGTGTGCCAGTGTTGAGAACCCGCCGGACTGTCTGATGTGGCACGACGCCCTGGCGGCCAAGTATGATGGCGAGGGCAAGTTTGGCCGCGAAGAATGGGATCAATTGTTGGGCGACTGCCAGGTACGACCGGTCCCTCGCTCTTGTCGTCCACCCATGAGGATGCTAACCGGGTTGTCTCGTAGGCTGTGTGTGACTGGCCGGCGTGTGCATTTGCCAAAGAGCTTATTGAAGCTTATCCCAACGCCAAGGTCATCTTGACGACCCGCGATGTCGACTCCTGGCACGCGTACGTTCTGATTTCTCCCTTGTTGACAAGAAATGATCACACAACTGACCTGGCCGTGTTAGCTCGGTGATGAAGACGGTGCACTGGCGGGCGACCGACCCGGAGCACCATTGGGCGTCCAAAGTCAGCTGGGCGGCGGGCATGTACTATCCGATGCTGAACAAGTTCTTCGACACCTTCTTCCGGGGCGACTTTCCCAACAAGGGCAAGGAGGTTTACAAGGACCATGTGGAAGAAGTGCGCAGCCTGGTGCCGTCGGACCGACTGCTGGAGTACAAGATCACCGATGGTTGGGGCCCCCTGTGCGAGTTCCTCGGCGAGGAGGTGCCGGACACGCCCTTCCCATCCGGCAACGACATGGCCAACTTCAAGAAGCGATGCAGTCGGCGCAACCGGATGCAGATGCTGAACGCCGCGCTGCAGGCATGCACTGTGGGCGGAGCGCTGCTCCTGACGGGCGCTGCGGCCGCCATGATATACAACCGATCCTCCATGTCCATGCGCTGGACCTGATGGGTTTCCCTTTCTGGCATATACGGACGGGTGAAGTGAGCGCAGGCGCCCACGAACACCTGGACATGAACGGAGTAATTTGTCTCGTTGTTTCCTTTTTTCCTACTATTTTTTATTTATTAGTATTAGTATTACTATTCTTTGTGCTGGCCCTCTGCAGGCGCTGCTGCTCGGCTTGGACTGCCTGTACTATCCGTCAATCCTTCAGTCATTATAATCTGATGGATTCTTCCGATCTTGTTGGTGGCTTTATCCGAACTAGTTCTTCTGCAGAAATTGAATACCGAGTATGGTTTATGTGGCATTGCCCGTTTCTTCTCTGGTCTCTCTACCACGTAGACCATATCGGATCCCGCACACCAGAAGAGACCACTTCAACGCCAGACGCAAAAAGCCGGCGCGGCAATATGGCGACTTTTAGATCCCCAAGATCCCTTGATTGGGATTTACGTACAGCGTGCTCTCGGTGGCATCGGAATACGATCGTATACTCTGTCCAGAATCGTACGTACACTGCAGTTCTTCCCTTCCTTCAGTCGCGCATCTCGGGGAGATTTCCGCCACCGAAGCACGGAACCAATGATCGGCCAGCGGGCCTGCCAAGACCGCCGGCGGTCTTGGCATGGGGCCGCTCCACCAAGCAGCAGCCAATGGGCACGCGGGGCTTCCGTTGCGTTCTCATCCTTGGCTTCTTTCCTCCTTCCCTTCTCCTTCTCTTCTCTCCCGGCGCGACGACACTCGGTCGATCAGCGTTGGATGAAACTGTGGTGCAGCAGCGTTTTGCGAGCTAGGCCGGTGTGGTTGCAACCCCGGAGACGTGCGCGAGAACGAAACGAAAGAGGGAGCTTGTGTTGCTGGCAAATGTCCCGCTTACGACTCATGGCTTCCGAACAACCTTCAGATTCTTATCAACAGCCGGCTGTGGCGGACCACTAGAGGCGCGCTCCGTCCACCAGTATACTCTGTACGGAAACAGGACTCCATATTTCATCTTAACTAGTAAGCAGTGACCAGCGAGCTCCGGACAGCGACAACCAATCCAGCGTACGCAACCCGGCCAACCCGGATGTCGCCCCGGTGCCGTGCGGCCGACTCCCGTGGCCGTTGCCACGGGCTTTCTGCTTCCCCAGAGGAGCTCGCCCAGCGACATCCATAGCGCCTGCGTAGTCGCGGCCTTGGCGCTGACGCGATCCCGTCGTCGCAGCGTTCGATCATGGGCAAACGCGCGCTTCCAGTGGTCGACGGCAGAGCCTCTAGTGCTGCATGGTCAGGGTGTACACCTTGATACCATTTCGGAAGAGGAGGGGGAGGGGGGAAAGAAAGAAAGGGGGCTGATAGCGACTGCGAATGATACTACAGTGTGCAGGACGGAGGCATGCTGGACGCTGGACGTCGGATCACTAACGCCGCCGTTCGGTGGGCTGATATACGGCCGAAGGGGGCTGTACGGCTGTCCTCAGATACCATTCTGGCTCAACAGCATCCTCATCATTCTCACCTGTTCTTCGTGGTCTTGCGCATTTCAATGTCGATGCGGACAATACACCGTCGTCAGACAACGGGACCCCAGATGGCATTATTGGCATAATCTATCTGAATGATTTGGGAGAGAGAGTGCCCGAGGGGAAATCACACCAAAAAAAGATTGTCCTCGCCCCATAAAATTTCCCCACCAACCAAAACCATGTATAGGGAGCGTTCAGTTCTCTCTCCTCCTTTCTCCTTCTCAGGAGTCAGCAGCCCAGCTGTGCCGACTGGCTACAAAGTTTGTTTTGAGGAAAAAAGAAAAGAGTGCACTCTATGACGCCTCCGCGCGCCGACATCTCCTCTCGGCTCGGTTCATGTTCCGTCCTGATTCCAGTCATGACCGCAGATCGACACGCGACTCCGGGTGGTGTTGAGTGCCAGTATGTTAGTAGCCCTGTAACGGCAGTCGAATGAGGCCCAGTAACAGGCTGAAAGGCGTCTTGCCCTTGATGGATCTCCCGGGCCCAGCGGCCCTCCCCGGCCTTTCTCCATCTTCCGGGTCGCATCTTTGCTCAATGCATCTGCATATCGGTCGACGGCTTCCAGGGCCAGTCTCCAGTGGGCCGTTCATTGGCCGTGGTGGGCCAAAGGTCACCAAATGGCATCTTTACTAATTTGCGAAAATCCATTAGGGACGGGGCCAGCAGTGCTTGAATCGCCTTGGGCCCTTCAGCCCTTCTTCTTCCCCCCCCCCCCACTCACTGCCCGGGCAGCTCTCGTCGTTTCATTTATCTTCTCGAACCTTGAGCAGTGCCTTTTGCTTTCGTTTTGAATGTGTTCGTTTGTCTTGGCAGTAACAGACTGGAGCTAACGCAACGACCGAATTCGTCTCGACAAGATGTGCGATTATCTGTCCCTAGAGTAGCTTGGCATACATAGTATTCTACCGGTCCTTGACTGTGCACGCTGTCCATCTTCCCTCTTTTCCACCCCGGTTGTCTCTTTTCAGTCTCTCTTTTGGATTCCCCTTCGCGTTGCCTTTCCATGTTATTTTGCATCACAACCCACCTGTCATTGGAGCCATGCTCGCTGTAGCGTTCCCTTCGTTGAGGCTATTGCCTTTGGTACTCTCGTTAGTAATTTTCCTAATCCATGGCGTGGTGGCATATCCCACCCAGTTCTTTAAATCGGTGAGTATACATTTTTTTTTTTTTTTCTTTTTCTTTTCTTTTTTTTTTTTAAAAGAAAAATTTGTTCGTCTTTTGGGCGCAAACCCGCTGACCATACTTCAGCGACCGGATCTTCGTCCTCCGATCATTGTCGTGCAAAAGAGCACTCCAAGCAAGTTGACCCCGGGGTACTTTTTCGTCACTCCATCCGACGGCGAATCGCCAGCCCCGTACATATTTGATAACCACGGGGTGCGTTTTCTCTTTTATTTTTTTTTTTTTTGTTGCGAAGAGGAGCGGGGAGAATCAAATCCAACAATACCATTGCTTTTTCCGAATTGCACGAGAACGAGTATCTAACGGTCCTTGAAAACAGGAGTTGGTTTGGACAGGCTATGCCATCGCCGGACCGCCGATTTCCCACGGGTTTCACGTGTGCCCACATGAAGGCAAAGACCACCTTTGCTTCTTCCAAGGCGCGCAGCAAAAAGGATACTCGCGCGGCCATGGAGTCATCCTCGACAACCGGTATCGAACTGTGCGGACCGTCCAGGCGGGCGGTGGCATGGCCGGGAGCGACATGCACGAATTCAAACCCATCGGCGATGGAAAGACAGCGCTCATGACCGTCTACCAGCAACGGCAATTCGACATGAGCACGTGGAACATCAAGACGGGCATGGGCTGGATCCAGGAAGGCATCTTCCAGGAAGTCGATGTCGAGACCAGTGAGGAAGTGTTCGAATGGCGTTCGCTCGACCACGTCGACCCCTCGGAGAGCTATGTGTGGCCGGACCACACCGACACGTCCGGCAACGGGCTGAATCCTTATTCCCCCTGGGACTACTTCCACATCAACTCGATCGACAAGAACAAGGACGGCGACTATCTGATCTCGTCGCGCCACACCTGTGCCATCTACAAGATCTCCGGCAAGGACGGATCGGTCATGTGGCGGCTGCACGGCAGCAACCCGACCTTCCGGAACATCAACTTCAGTTTCTCCCAGCAACACGACGCGCGCTGGCTGTTTGAGAACTCGACCCACACCGTCCTCTCGCTGTTCAATAACGGATGGAACGGCTTCAACCAGACCCATGCCTATTCCTCCAGCATGATCGTCGTCATCGACCACCAGAACCTGACCGCCACCATGACCAACGAGTACGCCCCCTATCTCAACAATGTGCTGGCATCCAGTCAAGGGAATGCCCAGGTGCTGCCCAACGGCCACGTCGTGACCGGCTGGGGAAACACGGCCTATGTCTCCGAGCACGACGAGCACGGCAAGCTCATCTTCTGGGCCCTGATCGGGAACGGCGAGACCATGAACTACCGCTCCCAGAAGTTCGAATGGGAGGGCTACCCGACCGACAACCCGGCCATGTGGACGTACTCCAAGTCTGACGAGGTCGACTCGCCCATGACGCTCTATGTCAGCTGGAACGGGGCCACCCAGGTGCGGAGCTGGAGGTTCTACGGGGCGTGGAACCAGTCGGATTCCTACGAGCTGCTGGCCGAAATCTCCAAGAGGGGCTTTGAGACCACATACACCCATGACGCCTTCTATCCGTGGACCTATGCCGAAGCAATCGACGCCGACGGCAAGGTGCTGGGGTCAACCGGCGACAAGTTCACGTTTGTGCCGTCTCCCGTGCTCCGGGATTTCTGTGCCGACCAGTTGTGTGAAAACACGCTGGCCTTTGGCATGCCCGATGAAGTCGACCCCAAACCATTGGTTCCGCCCGCCGGTATCAAGACCGTGCCTTGGGTGGATGACGATGATTTCGACGCGGACGCGGATGGGATCCCCCGTCCATTTATCCCACAGGGCCATCAAGCGTCCAACAATGGCGATGATGACGGCCAACCAAGGTACACTTTTACTCGCGGTATGTCGTCTTCATCACGCTCTTTTCTTGTTCCGTCTATGTCTAACATTCAGCTTATCAGGTCAAATCGCCTGGGGCGTCGCCCTGCTCGCCGTGATCCTTGCCATCGTCGTCATTTCCAACTGCATCTACTTCCGTCGATCTCGACGCGCTGATGTGCACCTGGACCGCATGAAAGAACGACACTCGGCCGAGCATCTTCGGGAGAGCACGATGGAGCATGCATCGGAGCACTCTCCATGGTGGGATATTCGCAAATGGATGCGAAACGAAAAGCCCATGTCTCCCCGATACTACTCCCTGTCCAACCGGGACGTAGAGGAATAAGCGGGACGAGCGACTTGTGTGTGTGTTGATCCATTTCAAAGGATACCTGAGATCTGGGATCTGGGATTTGGGATCTGTAAATATTTCTCTACCGGAAACACTGATGTAATATGTATGGGTTTGGTATACATCCTTAATAGGGCAGGCGTGCATTTCTTGGCATTTGCAAATACGACATTTCATGATCAACAATTCGGTTTTTTCCAAGCCAATTAATCACCAAGCCAATTATTCACTGTTCAGTAACTTCTCTCAACATCTCTGAAAGAAATTGACAGCTGTTCATTTCCCTGGATGCGGACGCATTGGACGTTGATCCAAGTGAAATCCCCGAACCGCCACTATCACTCACCCTTTCCAGCACCAACCTCCCCCTCCGTTCTTTTACAGACTCCTTCTACTCCATCGAGATTATTAAGCCTCGAGCTAATCATAGCAAATTTAACGGGCTCGACGCATGGGCTCTGCCAAGTTGTACTACTCCGCTAGCTGCTCCACCTGCAGAATAGTGGAGGAAACGTGGCCCGCCGCGTAATAGGATGACGGTCGATCAGGATTTATCTTGGCCTGTCCGATGCGTTCGGCGTATGGGCCGTGCAGGGCAAGGGAGGAACACTGTGTTGCATCCACATCTTCCGGACGGCTGGCATGTATTGTACTTTGTACGTTTTGCCGACAGCTTCTTCTCTTTCAACCCTTTCTCTTCTGGTATTTCCGATGTCGTTTGATGTGACTGCACCGATTGGCTCCAGCCGACGCTGAAACTTTTGTAGCGGAATCGTAGCTGAACCGAACCCAAGTCACACAACTCCAAGCTCCTTCTGAGATCCGACGCCCTTTTGAATCTTTTTGAACACCTTCATGATCACATTTCTGTTGTACTGCTAACTGCTATAACTTCCGGGTTCAACGACCACGTACTTGATTTCCTGGATCCATTTGGCACACGACCGTTCACACACGCGGATCGTCTGGTTTTGGACGTAAGCGTACAACTATTGCCACGTCCTTTTAATTGGCCAATCTGGCCGGAAAAAAATCCAGTGGAAGAAGCACAGAAATCCCACCATCTCAGGGGAGAACCAAGCCAAGGCAGATACAAGAAGAAGATCAGGCATTTGGCTCATCTGTCGAGCTGGAAGGCAGGCAGCTTGACCCGGCAATGGAATGGCAGCAAGGCCACTCGCGCCGGCGATCCCAGCAGGTGCACAGCGATTCTATAGACCTTCAGCAGGACCAGCGACAGCGAGAGCTATCGCCGCCAAAACCGCGTCCCGTAACATGGATGTCGTTACCGCGCAAAAGCCAGCTCCTGGTGCTGTGCTTGTGCCGTGTTTTTGATTTCCTGCAAGTCGCCTCGTTGCAAGCGTACATGTTCTATCAACTGAAGTCCTTCGACGACGGTCTCTCGGATTCCGAAATCTCAACCCAAGCGGGCATTCTTCAAGGAGCCTTTACCGCCGCCCAGTTTGCTACAGCAATTCCTTGGGGCAGAGCAGCCGATGCCGAATGGGGCGGGCGCCGGTTCGTGCTGCTTGTCGGTCTGCTCGGCACTGCTGTCTCCTGTTTGGGCGTCGCCTTTTCGTCTTCCTTTACTCAGGCCGTCCTCTGGCGGTCCTTTGGCGGTGCCATCAACGGGACCGTCGGTATCATCCGTACCATGATTGCGGAGAACGTCAAAGAAAAGAAGTATCACTCGCGCGCGTTTCTGATCTTGCCAATTGGATTCAACATTGCGGCGCTGTTTGGTCCCGGTAAGTTGGCCCTCGCCAGATTCCATCCTTTCACTCGGCTTACTTTGGAGGTCAACTCAGTGATCGGCGGTATGCTGTCGGATCCTGTTGCCAGCTACCCGAACCTGTTCGGTCCCAACTCTCTGTTTGGAGGTGACGCCGGCGTGCAGTGGTTGGTCCGGTATCCTTATGCCCTTCCAATGCTCGCAAACTTTTTCTTCATGACCATTTGTGCCATTTTGGTCGCGTTGTTCCTAGAAGAGGTAAACATTCTTATTCTCAAGGGCCAGTAGGGGATTAGCTGACATGATCGCCGTGGTTTGCTCTGTAGACCTTGGAAGCATGCAAAGGCAAACCGGGACTGGGCTTTTACTTGCTCAAGCTTCTCTCGCGTGTGCTTGGCTCTAGCCCTTCTCAGGCCCATTCGCGGTACTCGGCTCTGGACGGCCAAGATGAAGATGGCGCCCTTCTTGGTTCAAGCAACGGGGACTATAATCATCCCGATCATGGCAAAGCTCGGTCCAAGCGTGTCATACGAGTTCTACCCTTCCACCGGATATGGACGAAAAACGTGCTGTTCACTCTATTAGCACAGGCCTTTTTTGACTTTCAAATGGGGTTAGCTACTCTCTCATTTATTAAGCCTTTTTTTAGCAAGTACATGCTAACCCTACCCGACCAGTGCTTTCAATAATCTGTGGCTCCTTTTCTTGTCCACACCTCGTTACGATCCCAATGACCCGACTAGCCCAACGAGGTCACTGCCTTTCGTGTTCACCGGAGGACTCGGTATGCCCCCCCAGAGTGTAGGGTTTGCGACTTCCATCCTCGGTGTTATTGGAATGGTGCTTCAGTTCACCATCTATCCGACCATCAACGGTCGCCTAGGAACGGCACGCAGTTACCAGTATTTCCTTGCCCTGTTCCCAATCGCTTATGCATTTGCTCCCTACATCGCGCTGGCTCCGTCCACCACGGCTCCGCCCGTCCAGTCTAGCGGGCCGTGGGTTTGGTTCTCCATTATAATCGTACTCTTCCTTCAGGTGACTGCCCGGACATTTACGCTCCCAACGTCGATCATCCTCCTCAATAACTGCTCGCCGCATCCTTCTGTGCTTGGCACCATTCACGGAATCGGCCAGTCCGTCTCCTCGGCATTCCGAACAATCGGCCCTATCTTTTCTGGTGCGTGGTATGGGTACGGCCTCACGATTGGCACAGTCGGCTTTGCCTGGTGGATTGTGGCCTTGGTATCTGTCTTTGGGTATCTAGCTGCAATGTTTGTTTATGAAGGATCTGGTCATGAGATACTTCTTCCTGGCGAAGAAGAGATAGAGCTAAAGTAAGAAACGGGGCGTAAATAGTCGGTTTTGGTGGCAATAATGAGTATAATGGTTCTCTTTTATCTGGTTTCTAGAAATATTCATTACAGAATTATTGCATTGGAGTTGCACCACCCTCTATCGAGACGATTTTGTATGGCTATTAGACGTTGGACAGGCTTTGGTCTGGTAATCTTGTATAGGCTTACATTTGAGTGAAATGGATTGTTGTTCAGTTACGGATAACTTGGCGTTTATATATGCCAATATACACTGCATATCAAGCCAAGCGTTGATCACTGCTTCGTGCTAGCTAGCTCATCTCCCAGTAGTGTTTCAAAACGTGCTCAAAGGCGAATACATGCAAATCACCTAATGATAGAATGCTACACCGGCTCCTGCTGAATGATAGGTATTCCCGGAATAATTGGTGCTATCTTTCTAGATATTATAGAAATCAAACCCATTCGCTGACCAGGTAATATATGAGAAAATGCGCATTTGGCGCTGACCAGATAGTTGCGGCTTGGGGCAAGTATAGGACCAGCTTCCGGTTACTGGTCAGTAATATTCGGCAATTAGTGGTCTGTACTGATCCGAAGATTAGAGATTACAGACGGATCACTACCCCTACTCATCGTATACTAAACATTTTCTGTGCATGGAAGATATAACCAAAGACGATAGATATACACTCCGTTCAATGACCATTCTCCAACACTTCCGTACTAGTTTTCCAACATCATTTTTATCTAAATTCGTCACGCCCAATAGCTCGTTATCCAGATGGCTGGAGAAATCGCAGCCATATTCCGAGGTCAATGAGCCAACAAAGCAGAACCCCAGCATCGCAGCATCAATATCACCTTGGGGTCCCTTGGCAAGTTCCGCTAAGCTTTCCCTTCTGATATCGTCTGTATCTTTCGTAGTGATTCTCCATTCTTTATCATCCATTGCTTGGGCAAACAGGAGGAGTTCGTTCTGCGTCACCAGTGCTGAATGGATGTAGACAATGCGGTTAGCAGTTTCAGACTGATGATGAATGATACCCACCACAGCTGTCGCGACATCGTGGAGATTTGTAGCACTGAAAGGTACATCACCACCGTTATATAGGATGGCTTTGTGTTGACTAAAGTCTAAGATCAAGTCGTTCTTGAGACCCCAGTCTAGAAAGAAGCCGTTGGCGATAGCAGTATAGGTAAACGCCGGATTGTCCTCTGATTGCTTCTGGAGATATCGTTGAGTGTCAACCTTGGGGGCACAGACTGGTAGTTGGGCACACAGTAGATTTGCCGAGTCCATGCCAAATTCCGCGGGGATGAATCTTCTGACACCCACGGCCACAGAGGCATCAATCAAAGGGTTCTGACTACCAATTGCTAGCGTGGCGAGACAAGAAATCACAATCTCGACACCACCCAGAGCAGCAGCCAGCGATTCCACGGAATCAAAGTTGACCTTCTTGATGCTGAGGTTGAGATGAGGAGCCAAGGTCGATGAGTTGCCGGCCTCGCGAGAGAGCACCACCACATCAAAGTTGGCGTCAAGAAGGGCTTTGAGGATGGGGATCCCAAGATTTCCAGTGGCACCGGCAACCGCTATTTTGAGTGAGGGCATGCTGTAGCTTGATATTCAAGTGGAGCAGAGGATAGTATGGTCTAGGAGAATGGTGTGAACAACAAGACATGTTCTGTGGATATCACTCGATATTTATAGTTGAGTATCGCCAGCAACTCGAACATATGTGAATTGATGTTGACAAATCATGGCTTTCTCGCTTTTTCCCGCCAGGAAACATAGGACTACATACATGTGCTCGCTCATTGTGCAGTTTCCGGTCCGAGATCTACACCGTATCCGTATCTTTGATCTGGCAAAGGAACTCGATTACCCGTTTTTGTTGACATGAAATTGGCTTGAAATGTTACGCAACCAACACTAATGGTGACCTTCACTTACTTTTGCATTTAAAACAGCGCCCACTCGGCTCTTTCAGCTCTATCCCAAAGAGCCGGGATCTCCGGCTCCGAGCATCACTTCCGACAGGCACGGATCTCTGCTGGCCGGAACCGATTCGGGTCTGAGATAACCAAGAAGCACGAGGATCTCTGCAAAGATAATCCTAAAAGCTGTCATTTTTGGCCTTAGAGAGGTTGCTTAATCGCTGACAAGTTATCATGTCGCCGCAAGAGCCTCCTGATAAAAAGCGAAAACAGTTCCCTAGCTGTGACGCCAGTCCCCGCTCTCGCGTGGCATGCGACGCCTCGAAGCTTGGTCACTACCCTGGCAATAATCGATGGAGAGTTTCATGTTCAAGATGTTCTAAAAGAAAGCTGAAATGTACATTTGAGGTAAGAAGTTGCTTTCAGCGTTCCAATAAGCACTGACAAATGGTAGTGGGTGCATCGGTTGCCGAAACGACGTCTGGCATTACGCCGTGAAAGCGAGTCAAGGTCACGAACAGGGGACACCGGACCCTTTTCTTCTTCACCTTCTTCTTCTTCCGCACATGCTATCAGTGAATGCTATCAGTGTAGACAAGGACTTTTTGGCAAAATGGTCCGATCAAATCTTTGAAAAAGGGTTTGACCAAGTTTTCAGACTCTTGGTTGGCAGAAATGGTTGCCCTTTCATGTAGGTGTGAGACTCCATGTCTAGGCGCACCGCTGGTTTTGGCCTCTGGATTCAATCGAGTAGCAATGACCCCCATAGTGACCTGTGCATCCCTGCGACAAAGTTGTTCAGGTCCCTTGATTTTCCTCTTCATGACGAATCTCTTCCCCAAAGTCTAGTAAATGGAGCCGAAACACAAGTGCACGATGACGGCCAAGACTGCCAAGTGGACGAGCTTTTGTCCTGTGCCGTCAAAGCTTATGTCGCACGGTGGCTTCCAATGGTACCATATAATAGTGACGGTGGCCATGGACAGTACGATGAAACGATTCGAGAAGGCTGGCGTGCGGCGAGGAAAGCTATGCTTAAGGTCATCAACATTGCCTCGTACAGATCCGTTTTGGCACTCTATCTTTTTTCCCGGACACCTGTACCCAAGGAAGTCTCTGGCGAGGAGGAGCTGACTGGAATCAGCAGCTTGGTATGCATTCATACAGCTTTATTGCAAGTCCAAGGGCTACGTGAGCGCCAGAGTCACTATCGATACTTTGGATCCCAGTTGTCAGCATGTACAGATGCACTAGCAAGGACGACTTCGACCACCTGTCTTTCGGGCTTGCATCTAGACTTTGAAACCAGGGCCTATTGAGCCGCCGTAATGTGGGATACATCCTGTTCGTTGACGTCCAGTTTCAGAGCCTGTTTGACCTCTGGTCTGAAAGGGGCATGCTCCGAGCCAGTATGGTGCCTAGCAAGAACATCCCTTGCTCTGTCATGGCGTGCAAAGGATGAAGTGTTATCCAACGAAATGGCCTCTCAGGTTATCACAGCAGCAGCTGTATGCAGACTATATCTCTGGAAAACAATTACGTCTTTCAAGGAAGCCCTCCGAGAAGGAGTAGAGGAAGCACATATTCTTTTCGCGCGGGGGTCGGTCCTTGATGCTATTGGCATCTTTCGAAACTCCTTTCGTCCCCTTCTTGAAGCTTGCGAGAGGCAAGTCCAGTTCATGGATCAGTCGATTCGATTCAGTTGGTACCAATCTAACATGCAGCTTAATCTCGGTATTTTACTTATCTCGGACGCCCTCGAAACCGCTAGGCGATCGGATTTGCTGCTAGAGCTGGCCGAGACTAGACAAGATGCCGAGCACGAGGTTTTCAATATGATCAAATTTGGTATTGAGAGTAAGTTTACGATTCAAGGACCTCAAGACCTTCAGCCTCCAGTTTCGGACAATTACCTCACCGCATCTTTTATTTCGATCGACCCCCACCCAAATCACCTAGTTGAAACTGTGATGCTGTTGGCCAAGCTGGTTCGAGGAAAGTACAGCACTAGTGCAATTAGTGATGAGACCTACCTTAATCTTTCGTCGACCCTGCGGACGGCTATTGAACAGCTCCCTCGCAGTTCCAAACACGTGCACACAATCCGAAGGGCTCTTGAGCGGATCTTCGATGGGGATAAAACTGTACCACCGACGGAACTGGTGACGGATTGACTGAATAAGAGTGTTGGCTATGCATAAGAGTCAATACATATGAACCTGCCTGCTATATTCAAGAACGTAGAGTGATGAAGCCGTTATATCTATCCACCAGAAGTTGCCCAAATTTTAAATAGGCGTTATGTCTGTCTTTCACCATGATCATGAGGTTGAATATGGAGTAACTCTGATATGTAACTATATACGGCTAGGATTTTATGCTTTGGAGATGGTCTCCTTCACTGACTCTAAATAATGAGCAAAAAAGATGTACGCGGACTGGTCTTTATTTAGTGACCCGATTTGTCGTTGATCTCCGTCTCGCTGTCCTCTGTCCCCAACAAAAGAATAAATATATATATATATATATATATATATGTGATACGGCTAGTTAGTTGTGCATTCGTAAGCAGTTCGCTAGATATATGACCAAAGTGATCTACATGCACATGTTGCATTACGCTGTCAGGCCAGCGGGATGCAGAGGTATACATATATCGGTATAGTCGCGCTCTGAGACCCAATAATCTTTATTACATGATAAACTTCTGTGCCATAAGCCCGGGCAAGCAGCTTTTTGACTATGGAAAACGCAGCAATATTCGGCTAACTGTCTTCTGTGTCAACTTTTGCAATTACATCAATATGTTCAAGTGATCATAGGCGATGGATAGCTAGCCAGTGGCACGGATTCTACGGCGCGTCTAATGTACACCTGGTTGCACAAGACTTGAACATAATGGACCACGAGGACTTTATTCGACGAATTAACCTGGCTAGTTCGCGTCATTGACATTGGAAATATTAGTGTCTCTAATAACTTAATCAATTCGACGAGTAAGGGCAGCATACTTCCCTGCAAGACGACACAAGACCTTGACTATCTCTCGCGTGCTTGGCAACGTGGACAAATAACAACTCACTTTCTGCGATTATTATTCTCATTCCTCTCAACGCCTCTCGTGTTCCGTGCATCTGATCATCGGTCCTCCCTCAGCTTTGGGGGCGGTTGAGTGAGATGCAGAGTTGGTCGCCCATCTTGGCGGCGCTCGGCGATGAAGCTGAACAAGGCTGAGAAAAAGCTCGTGAAAGAGATTGGATCACCGATTCATCAAGTTTTGCACTGTCAGAATCACAATTTATGCTGACATGCAAATTCTGTAAGGTTTTATTACTAATACTGATATCTTCGCTGATAGCGCATGTCAGAAATCCTCTGAATACGCAGCCGCTGAACGGAACGCAAACAGCGCAATGCGTATTCGGTATTCGAGTCATACGCTCATTTGAACAATCTCTCGAGCTCGCGTATTCTGTATACTCCGTATTTGAAGGTCTTCCGGCATATCTGGGCTTTGTCAGCCGTTTACGCAGTCACTCTCCCACAGTAACTTCGCCAATCACATATGTCCGTGTTCGGGTTGGGGCGCGAACTCGTTCCCCATAGAAGCAGTCGTTCGCGTCACTAACAGGTCACTAGCCTATAATTTCCTATTCGGATAGTAGCGTGTATCTAGAACATAAAGGCCCCTCTTGGAGGAAAGATGGTTTCGTTTTGCCATCTTATATGCATATAGTGAGCGACACTGTATCAAGTGTAAATCCTGAACCCATACGCCTAAGAGGAGAGAGATAATAATAATAAAAGAAGAAGGATCCTTTTCCAGTCGAGCTCCAAGAGAATATAATCCTTCTCCGTGGCTGTTTGTCACTTCTAGCACTTCCTCACAATCTCGACTCATTCCGGCCTGGGAGAAAGAAAGTCTTTCGTCAAAGGCAATGGCGCAACCACATGTAGCCGTCTTGGAGGAATTTCTGAAAAGCCATCCGGAAATCAAGTGCAGTTGGCCTTCTTCCCCCCAATATCCGACGGAAAGACAGGTGTTTCTTCTTTCCCGCAAGGCCCAGCCACTGGCAATTGCCCATCCATCGACAGCACAACAAGTCAGCACGCTTGTCCAGTTTCTTCGGTCCAATGGACTGAAATTCACTGTTCGAGCGGGAGGTCACAACCTCCAGGGACTCTCGATAGAAGAAGGGGCCGTGACAATCGACATGCGCGCCTTCACATCTGTAGATATCGCTAACGATCGAGCAACTGCCAAAATCGGGGCAGGGAGCTTAACAGGTGAACTTTCTAGTGCGTTATGGGATCAAGGATTGGCAACGCCGACAGGCTCTATTCCGTCTGTCGGATACCTAGGATGGGCGATGTACGGTGGTTATGGTCCGTTTTCTTCCAACTGGGGACTCGGTGTGGATCAGATTGTCGCTGCCACTCTGGTCAACGCAACCGGCGATATCGTCGAGGCAGATGATACCCTGTTAAGGGTTATACGTGGTGCAGGAGGGGCTTTTGGCATCATTATTGACATTACGATCCGGGTATACCCTCTAACAAAGGTAAGAACATGTTGAGATTCTTTCCTATTTAGAAAATCTCTGACTTTGATATGCTGAGCTTTCTGTACAGATTCTTACAGGGACAATAATATATGATTCACGAAACATCAAAGAGGCATTCACTCGATACAACGCAGCTTACCGAGAGCTCTCTAAACAGAATATACCTAAATCGCTTACGTTGCAGCAGATGGTGATCAGTGGACCGCAAGGCGAGAAAGTATTCGGTGTCTCTTTCATGTGGAGTTCCGAAGACACTGAAGAAGGATTTCTCTGGTGTAAGAAGATCGCTGCTCTGGGTTCCGTTATTATGAACACTGTCGAGGTCACCACCATACCGGAGTGGTATGTGGGAGTTTCCGCCAGCTTTCCGTCGGGGTTATATGGTGCATTCGGGACGTGTAGCGTCAGGGAGATGACTCCGGAATTGACGGACTGCCTCGGTCGCGCTCTGGAGAGACTGCCGGCCGACCCTGGTGCCATGTTTGCCGTCCACCAGTGCAGACCACCCTCGAGCGCGACCAGTGATTCGGTGTTTGCCTCAAGGGAGCCTCATTCCATGTTGGAGATGATTGGGTGCGCCATGACAGCTGCCAATGCAGCAGCATCAGAACGCTGGGCTCTGGAAATATTGGATGACGTCAAGAAAACGAACGCCGGTAACCTCCTCGATCATGTATATATATCACTGGACCATGTGGAAGAATCAGGTGACCCTACTGCACTCAGAAAGTACTTTGGCGACTATACAAGGGATATCCTCGATGCGAAGAGAGAATACGATCCCCAGAATGTGTTTGACTTGGCAATCCCTCGTTTCGGCCATCCGTCGTAAGGATGAAGAAGCGATCGTGGAAACAGTACCATGTCAGATTTAGATGCTTATAGAGAAGTTGTGATCTCTTTGACAGAGCCCGAGAAAGATCTTCTGTGTTATCTCTCCATATCACCATCTCGACCAACTGAAGGCTTTGAATCTCAGAGTGGTTTCTAGCTTCGTTAGCCTTATCGAAGGCGTTCCCACAACGCTTGCGATGTGAGAAACTGACCTTGATATATTAAGCAACAGATGATGAAAGCAAACAAGACACATCGCAGTGACCAAGTTCCATAATCGTACAATCCGCCGTCGAAGTCCCCAGGATTACCACCTTTGTCCAAACCCAAAATGGTTAAAAAAACAACCACAAATTGCAGCTGTTAGGCAACCTTTTTGAGAAGTCTAAAAGGCCAATGCATTATCCAGGCCCAGTCATTAGGCATAGCGTTGTTGATGTTGAGTATAGCGTGGACGTAAATCTTATGCTGACCCGTGCCATGAATGTACCACGCAGTGGATACCTTGTCAAGAACAGCTAGAAGGGACCACACCCGAGCTAACAGCCCCATTGCCAGTGGTGTTTGGCGCTCTAACAGGCTCACGAACCGTGAATCGATTCGGTGGAGAAAGGTGATGATATATTGTTCTTTCATGGACACATCGACATTCTCGTTTGAGACCAGGTCGTACGTCGATAACAGCTCTTTCAATGCGGCCGAGTATAGATCTTTTTGTTCTTGGTCGACATCTGCATTTTGAATGGCTACACCAAGATGGGCGCTATCTTCAAGGGCCTCTTGCATGACGTCGTCGCGTTTTATCAACAAGGGTCGTTCATTCTCGTCAGTTAATTGGTCGAGATATGCATACCTGGACCACGTTGGAGGGAGCTTCTTCCCTAGTGCTCGATAACCACTGCACAAATAGTACGTGGCCAGGTGTAAGCGTCGAGTATAATCAGCATAATCATCAGTGTAGGATAACAGCCAGCTATGGTGGGCGAGGAGGATTCCAGCTATGAATGCTGCTATCAATTGCTTCGTATCGTTTTGGTCGATAGCGGCCATCTGGAGTCTGATAGCCTGGCCGAAAAAATTTCTCGAAACCAGTTTCATATTTTGGTCGCTGGGATTCACGGCCCATAGGTGCCACGCAGAGATACCCAGCAGTGCATTCAAGACAATCTCGGAACCGAACGCTATAGAAGGCATCTCGACCTCCCAGAGGCGGCGAGCGAGCGCACTTTTCGAAGGGCATCCCTGTGGTTGACTGATTCCAACCGCTAATGTGTAGTGATGCACCAATTTCAAGGCTAGGGTGTTTGTCGAGTTCAATGTTAAAGGTCTTGTTGATAGTCTGGTAGGCTTGGGGACATGTATGACACGTGCTGACTTGTGCTCATAACTGTAGCGACACGAGGCAGCACTGGTGTAATGGCGTCTACAGTTTAGACATACGGGCCGAGTCTCATCACACTTGAATTCCGAGTTAGACAGCTTCATACCATTCAATAGCAATCAAATTACTAAGGGCGCCACCGTAACAGCATACTTTTATCTTGCGGGATTTGCAGGCATCGCAGCCCTACCTCAAGTCAGCATACCCGTTGCCACAAAAAAAAAAAAAAAAAAGGCTCTACGATACATACAAGTGTTGACTTTTTGTAGGACCTCCTGTAGGTAGGTTGCTTACTGGTGGCTAAAGACAACTCGAGCCTGTGAGACATAGCGACGTTGGGAAACCTGCTGGTGCATAAGAAGAAGAACTAGTGATCCGGGCGACTAAGGGTGGGGGAGTACTATTTAGCGCCTCGCGAGGTTTGCTATTCTTAGCCAAGCCGGTCCTCCGCTCTCCACCATAGTTTTCCACCGCTTTGGGCTCCTTTTTGATGGGCAACACACGGAGTATACTGTGTCATTATTCATTAATACAGATTGTCTTGTTTACAGTTCTGTGCCTAGAATAAACAGAGTTTGAGCGGTAGAAAACATTTATGAGACTGGTGTCTTCGCTGTGGAATGTATTGATTGATGGATGCCATTGTGACGTTCCCTTAATGGCGCATGGCAAGAATAATTCAACTGCACTGGGGGTCCCTTCATTTCGCCGCTATTTCTATGATATCTCCAAGGATCTCCAAGAGATCGTGGATTTTAGTGTCTTTCGTAGTGGTGGAATATGGGGAGGACATGTCTCGGGTCCTACTCCCGAATCGCGAACTCTCGTTCGACGTTGTTAAGCATGGATCACCGTACAAGAACTTGTTGACGAGGGTCAAAATCAATACACGAAGTTTGGAAAACATGTGATCTAATGGTTTATCACGCTTGATCAGGCCGATCAACTAGAAGCTCTAGCATTTGGAACTCCACCACCTTGAAATCATATCAATCGAGCCCCGACACTAGTAATATAGGTACAAAGAAGTGAGTCCGATTGGTAGAGCGGATTCTAGTATATTATCAACTAATCACATATGCTATCGTTCCATTCTGATCTGTGTCCTTCCGGCGTCACGACGTGATTTCGCTCCAAATTTCTATTTGCGATATTTCAAGGTGTACCGTCCAATCACCTCTCCGAACATTGGGTCTGTAGATCAATCCATCATCGTCTTCTGCACGTGTTTCTGCGATCTGATGCCTGACCTCAGCACGTCGCAAGTCATCTTTCAGCATCATCATAACGCCGCCACCGTGTCCGAAACTGACCCCGTCATTGTTCACTGTCCATCCAGGCTTACCTATCTCTCCCCTGAAAATGTCCTGAACAGGGCTTAGTTGGAAGATTGAGCACCGCTCTTGGCCAGCTTGGCCCTGAATGACATTGGTCTGAATGGACGAACCATCCTCCGTGGGTTTGGGACTAAACACCCCGAAGGTATACATCTCTCCAGACGCCGCGGTACCGGATAAAACCACGACAGCTTCATCGGGAACAGACTCCAGAGCATGTAAAAAGGCTGTAGGTGTTGTGCAATGCGAAGTCTTGTAATTATGGAGGAGCTTGAAGTCTCCAAAATATGCACATCCAATAAGAAATGTCGACAGTTGGCTTGTTAAAGGAAGCGTCAGGACTGCTCCGAATGAGCTGGGCGGGCTGGAGCCTGTAAGAAAGTCCGACGGGCCGGTTTTCCCTAGGAACACTGTCGAGAGCATATCATACAAAGGCTCGAAGATGTAAGGGGCGATATCTCTTAGCGCAGTGTTGAAGATTGGCCACGTAATAACCCCCGATGCGCTGGACCCCTCAAAGGCGGCGCATAGGGACATTGCCGCTGCACGAAACTGGTCCATATGGATGACATTCTCTGCATGCTCGAACTGCTTGGCTAGCAGAAGACCAAGCAAAACAGCGAATTCGTCGGTTGGGATTCCGACAGAATTGAGCGTTGGCAGATAGTTCTTGGTCGCGATCTGCTTTGCAACACTCCGGAAGGCGTCCCTGGGAACTCCAGCAAGTCCAGGTTGTTTGATCTCTTGGATCGAGTAGAGAACGTCAAGAAGGTCATGGTAGATCTCATCGCCATCATTGTCATGATTCAGAGAGCAGAATTCCAGGTCGTCCTCCCTATCCACGTCAAATGCGTCGTGCTGTGCCAACGGACGTGCATACGTAGTATCGTATGGTTCATCGAGGCCTACGGAAGCTAGACTTTGAAAAAGCAGTCTGCGATGGTCTGCTTGGGTCCGCAACCGTGACTCGGAGCCTTCCTCGATAATGGATGCATATCTTCTCGGCAGCACCCACAGCAGCGACCGCTTGAGCTGGCCGAGGGATAGACCTGGCTGCGGAACAGCTTTCCCCGGCGCGGCTGGGAAGGGCAAAATACCAAGGTAAGCAAGGCTTCTATACACGATTCTTCCAGCCTTTGTGCCCTCTGGAGACCCAGGTAAAGCGAGATTCGTTTGTAACAGATCAATGAATGCAGACTCTGTCAATAGTCCGTCCGCACCGCACGCTGATCGGAAAACCTGCTCAATGGCAAGTCTTTCTTCCATAGAGAAAGCAAGGCTTTCATCAATGCGTGTATCTAGGCGTCCAAAAACGGACTCCTTATTAAGTGTACCCTTGGAAGCCCAGTCGTCAAGGGTCTTCTGCCATTCGTTTTCCATATTGGGCGTGATTTTGCGCTGGGTTACTGTATTAGTTCTCTCGGTGAAGCGCATTCGAAAGAAAAAGAAAAAAAGTATGTCAGCTTGAGTGAGCAGGTATCGCGAATACTATAAGCACTGTCCGTTCGTTCCCTTTTCACCAACATACCACATCATAACCCTGTACAATGTACGATAGCCAGCACTCAGATAATATACTGTGAAGGAACGCTTGTGGGCCTGTCAATTGTCCTGTCAATTATTAATCTGAGTTAGCTGAATGATTCAAGCAGGATGAACCAAGGGGGCGGTCGAATGATCGGGGGGGCGATCGGACTTGGTTTGCAAGGATCATAATTATAGCACACTGGGCGGTTTCTTGTGGGGTGTTGGTTGTTGGGTGTTGTACAACTCCGGTAATGGCTTTGACAGGCTTGGCGGGGTCTGATGTCTGCCAGGATGGCCCCCTTCTGTCTCGTATTGCTCTAATTGTGTTTTCCTAGACCTGAAATCAAAAGAAGAAGTGGAATCAGAACAATGAATGTGGTAGTTAAGTGGCTGTATTCAACATTTCCCTGCGTGGTTCTGGGAGACAGCGCGTATGGGGTTGGAGTGAACAAATTCAAAGCAATGCACTGTAAAAAGCAATGCACTGTAAAAAGCACTCTGAACATAACAAGTACTACTTAAGGGGCAATATCACGCAGAGGTTCCTAATAGACGCGAGGCCCACAACTCTATGGAACAGCAGCTGCTACAGAAGCACGAGTCTGAAAAATTGCGATCTGTAAGGAGTAATCGGTACGTAGTCCCGCGAACTTTTGCCTCTAGTTGGTACTTTTATTACCAATAAATTTTGGTTTGTAGACAGTCAATACAGTGTAGATTTGGAACAAGTGGATGACATCCAGATGCTGACACCAACAGCTGACATCAATTGTTGATCAGTGGGATGACTGGCTACATGGCCCATCCTTCCATCTTGGCTACTTGCTCAATACAGTCAAGGGAACGCAAATATCGTCACCCAACGCTGTTAACCTCCAGGATGAATCCTATTCGGACAGACCGACTGAGACATTCGTCGACATCCTGCGGAACCCAGGACCAACGGCTTGGTGTGTGTTTCATCAATCTCCTCAGCTTTGGTGCCAATGTGATGTCAAAATAAGGAAATATCTGAATGGTGATTGAAATATAAATACGAAGACTGCTGCTACTTCATCTCTAGCATACAGGTTCTTCAGTATCAGTTTAATATCGAATCCACATTCTTTCAAAGTCTTTCCACCACCTATCAACCTTCACTCCCTTGGATATTTTCACTTTCCTGGGTCTTCTACCCTCCTTGAAAATGAAGTTCTCTTACCTCCTTTCCGCCTTCCTGGCGACGCTCTCTATTGCTAGCCCTCTACCGAACCCTGAGCCTGCCGAGATTACGGATTTGGATGCACGCAACAATAAAGTACACTATGTCGACACCGCGGAATACACAGCTGCCGCTGCTGCGGCTCACTCTCACTCGTTGACGAAAGACGACTGGTACTATTTCACGGTGGAAAAGCCCCTCGGCGCAAATATTCCTGATGACAAAGAGTCCAAAACGGAGCTGCAAAAACTGCAGAAGAAGCTCGGGTTTGAGCACATCTACGTTGTCGTGGGTCAGGTCGTCGAAACCAAAACCGGTAAAGGCAAAAACGAAAAGATCAAGCGAGACTTCAGAGCGACCATGTACGACATGATCAAGAAGGACGTAAATCCGGGCAATACCAAGGAACGAGTCGTTAACTGGAAGGCTCAAGATGAAAAGAAGCTCAAGTACGGTGGTAAGACCACCAGCAAGAAAGGAAGCCCTACCAATGTGAAGAAAATTGCAAAGGATTACATTGCCGACCACAAAATATACAATGTCGACGGCAACAACTGCAATGACTTTGCCCAGCATATCATCAAGAAATTGTAATGGGTGGTCTGCTGACACGGACAATGGGGATGTCGACCTCCAAAAAACTCTGCTGATCTGATCTGCACGAATCGTTTTTCTGCACATGACTGTGGGTTGCCGGAGATGTCCCAAAAACCATGTGTTTGCATGTGTTATTCTGGATTCCGCAATTGTGTCCAATATTATATCGAAGGCAACTAGAATTGTTACAATGACACACCTGGACGATGGAAGCCTAGGCACTTCTCCAAACATTGTATCAAAGACATTGTACCTACGTTCATTTTAAGAAATTCTTTATAATCGATTTTGCTTCTATGTAGATAAATGCTATACGGAAAAGACCTTTCAAATGTGCATTGCCTGTGATCTATGGCCTGTGATCTACGTGATCTACTTGCTAGATAATCATAAAGAATAAACCTAACGCCTTAGTTGCCTCTTTAGTAGATGGGTAGGTCTCGGTGATTGGCCAATCAATGTTTTTGGTTTATTTTTAGCCAGTGTATGTTTCAAACAGGCAACTCTGACAGATATGCATAGTAAGCTTAATTCGACTAATCCCACAAACAATCATAACATGAGACCGATGTCAAAGCCATCAGAGACATTGATGGTATCCATTGCTGTGTTCCCCGTATGTGAGCTTGTAGGAAAAGGAACTGCTGTAGACCCCTGTTTGATATTATTGTAGTTACATCTTGAACCTACATTGCCATCGCAGACAATCTGCTCTGCGCGACTGTGGTCTTCAAAGATATTTTTATATACCCACTCGGCCTCCGCGATGCGATTCTATTATAAATTTAGTAAGCCAAGTACCACAAATCCTGGTATGACACTTCCAAATACAAGGATTTACTCTCTATCGCTGAGGCCCGCCACGATAAGGAGGCCTCCTCTACAGTCCTAACCTTATATGTAAGTTGGTTGGCCGCATGCACAACTTGGTTTTATTTGACTTGAATCGACCCAAATTTGAGGATAACACATGGAGCAAGTCACGCTGAAAATTGTCATATCAAATGAACAAAGGACCACTTATTGATAATACCAACCTCAGCACATCATTTATCCCGATCAGGAAAGCTTGCTCTGGATAAATGACAGAGCTTGGCTACCATACTCTTGCCCATAACCCTGATGAGTTCCAGCATCATTACCGTTACAGCAGTATGGGTCCGAGGCGTCACAGTAGGACTGAATCTTGCTCGCAGATGGGCAGTTGAATCCAGAAGGACGTTGATCGAACTATAGACTTGGTAAGCGCGGTTTCACTCGGATGTATGAGTCGTCCCAAAAACTTACACCTCCAGCTCCACAAGTGCCCACTTCATAAGAGAGGCCAGCTCTGAATAGGGGGTCACCCATGAAAATCGCTGCCTTGACCTGATTGACCGCAGACGAGGACAGTTGCACTGAAGTGTCGCCGAATCCCTGGTTTGGATCACCTCCCCCGCAAAGAGCTACATCCATGATCTCGCCGCCCTAGTGCGATAGTCAGGACATCTGTAGTGATAGATTACACGCACAGCAACGACCAAAAAGCTTGAAACCACCCCGCTCCACCCCCAAATAAAAAAAAGGAAAGAAGTAAAAGTAATAGATTACTACAGTTAACTTACTTGCGAGTATCCAACCAAAACAATTTGGGTGTCGGGGCATTGCTGATTGAAGGAGTTCACAGCAGAAGCCACAGCATGAATTCCTTGAGCTACTGAATCGGAATAGCTGATTCCTCCACATGAAGATTGCCCGCCACAAGCTGGGTAACTAATCGCTTCAGCGGTAGAGCCGGAATAAGCTTGGAGAACAGCATTAACGACGGTGCTGGATGAGCCATAACCAGGAGAAACTGTCGTCTCACGTGCGCCGAACACATGAATGTTGGGGCAGTCAGCACGTTTCGGCAAGTCAGAGTTAGCCGTCAATGGGATAGCCAGCCCACTGCTGATGGCGAGTGAAAAAGATAGAGCTGTAAACAACATATTTTTTTTTTTTTCGCAACACTAGGCGACAGACTCTGTAAACCTGGTTTGTTCAGAATTTCTGCGTATCTGGAGATATCACACGAAAGGGTTGTCTCTTTTCTTATACAGTCATTGCTTGTGGAGATGTGCTCTATATATACGTGAAAATTCACCATCATCATCTTTATCCATTGAGTTAGCATCTCGTTAACATTAGTAATTGAGCTACGGCCTCAACCATTCAACCATGTTCCTTGAACCAATGGATTCTTTAGAGGTCGAGTCCATAGTAGCTTTGAGGATCAGAAACCGGTAATAATAATAATGGAATTATTACATTCCGTTCGGCCGAAACCAGATTTATATCATAGTGATGGGTCGCCATATCATGGAAGCGGATAAAGGGTAGGGAAACCAGATATGTTTTATCCGGAAGAAGAGAAACGCGCCTCCCAAAATCTCCAAAACAACTAATGATATGTTGAATATTTTTGGCCGAGACGCATACATTTAGCCACAGCTTTACTTGAGTACCAATTAGCCTCAATTTCAGTCTCGCCCCCGCGAGGGAGGGCTAAAGCAATGCAAGGTGGCTTCACGAAACTTAATGATGCATGAAGACTAGTATAGTAAACTTTAAAACCCCTGTGTTCTTCAATGGGGAAGTCCGGGATTTCTGTGTCATATGTAAGGCCAGGTGTGGCGCCCCGACTCCCGACATGCCGCTAATGTGCTGGCGCTCACCTTAATTTCGCTTAATGCCCTCCACCACCACCCCCACGGGGCACATGTAGCAACGCCAGTCAGCGGGGAAGCCTGTAAATCCGTTGGAAATGCCGGTTCTAGCTATATAAGATCCCAACCGTATACTATTTGACCGTATGCAGAGTTTACAGTAGGGTACAATCGCCTATAGCGTTGCCCGATGAAGATTGAGATAGTCAACAGTTGATCTTCAGTACACTAGATCCCGAAAAGGCATTATGCTCAAGATTACGTCTGTATCAATAGATTCCAATATATTACCATCTTACAGTCGTGTCGTTGTTATCATCATCTATTGGTGCCCGTAAAGTTCCTTATTCCTCTTTTTTTCGTTCACCTTTTTCAATGGTTGTGTTATAACTTACTTTTTAAACAATGTTTTACGGCGAAAGGGTCGAGATATAACTATAAGAGTTTTAAAACGGCGATCTTATACGGAAATACAAATGTTTCAGCTGGCTGACGTGTCCCGTGTCGTTGATGGAACGGGATGGGATTCGTGGCCACAACATGAAGTAGGTATCCTTCCGCCAAATAAGCGTAATACTCAAAAGGCGTTGTTATTGGTACAATCCTGATAGTAACAGCCACCGCATTCTTGGCCAACCGATGATCCGCTTCCATCTAAATCATTCACCATACGAATTAGGCTATTCTGACTACTCTATCCTCTGCAACGAGGTTTTTAATGATTCAAATTATTACAGAACTACTCGGAACATATCCGCTCTACCACATAATGCGTCCTAGAAATAGCATATATAAGAACTTTAATTCACTTCTCTGACAAGAACCCATAATCACCAGACAAAACAGGACTCACAAGGCAGAAAAGGAAAACGTTTATACAAAGCCCCCCATTGTGTAGGACATTCTTCAGGACTTGAAAATGGGGTCGTCAACCGGGGGTCTAGTCAATTCTTGTATACCATCGGCCTTGTCTACGCTGACGGTGGCCCTAGCCCTGCTTGGTATGGCGCCCACGCCCAAGTTGGTATGCATGTGAAATCTTCTGCTAAGGATGGTAGTTGCTTCTGCAGTAGCCTCGACAATGGCATCCTGCTCAGCGCTGCCGTCTACTCCATCGCTGCATCCCATTGCTGATTCACTCCCTGACCCGTTCGCATGGTATCCTGCAGAGACTCCCAGCGGTCGAGTTTCTACCGTCTCCGACTGGCAATGCCACCAATCTCAATTGTCTGCAATAATACAACAATTGGAATTGGGCATCAAGCCCTCCATACCATCCACAGTCTCGTCATCATTCGCGGCGTCAGGGAATACCGGCACTCTCACCATCGACATTTCAGACAACGGGAAAAATATTTCTTTCAGTGTAGATGTTCACTATCCCAGCACCGGAGATAAGCCGTTCCCCGCTATCATCGCATATGGGGGAGCCAGTATTCCTATACCTAGTGGTATAGCTACAATTACACTAGATAATGGGGTTATAGCTGCACAAGACAGTGCATCCAGTCGTGGTCAAGGGCTCTTCTACACTCTTTACGGTTCTGACAGTAGTGCGGGAGCAATGATGGCATGGGCGTGGGCAGTTAGTATCATTATTGATCAGCTAGAGGCTAATCCGGACGTGAATATCGACACCACCAAGCTTGGCATCACAGGATGCTCGCGAAACGGAAAAGGAGCCTTGGTTGCAGGTGCATATGACTCGAGGATTGCACTGACAATCCCACAGGAGTCAGGTTCAGGAGGCAGCGCATGTTGGAGATTGTCAGATGCAGAACAAGGAGCACCGCAGGACGTGCAGACAGCCAGCGAGATCGTACAAGAAAATGTGTGGTTCTCAACGTCGTTCGATAGCTACGCTAACGACACTGATCTCTTACCGTTTGACCATCATCAACTGGCTGGCCTTATTGCTCCGCGAGCGTTGTTTTTCATAGATAATTCTGGTTATCAATGGCTTGGTCCGTGGAGCTCATGGGGCTGCAACCTCGCTACTCACACGATCTGGCAAGCTTTAGATGCCCCTGACAACATGGGCTTCTCCATGAGCACTGATCATCCTCATTGCTCGTTTCCATCAGAGCAGCAAGACGACTTGGATGCTTATATTGGGAAATTTCTCCTGGGACAGGATACTAACACTAGCATTATGACTAATTACGGCAGAATCGATTTCCCCGAGGCTCAGTGGATAAACTGGACAATTCCCGACCTAAGTTCTTGATTCAAGCACAATCACCCGAGCAATGGCCACTAGACATGTATGGACTATAATGGAAGACCTTGGGAAGTTGAGACATATTTGCTTGGTTAATTGCCATGGCGCAAAGTGGGTTATCAAGCTTGCAACTGCAAAATTGGACATAGTAGCAGCGACATCGACGATGAACCTCACTAGGTAGGCATTGCGCGAAACTGATGAAACAACGGTGTAATTCGAGGGAGGCTTTAGGATTTCTATGCCCAATATCCTCATAGGAGTGACACCAGTAGTCGGTCAATTATCCCAGAGCTGGTATGAAGTGCTCCTTCATCCGGTCATACGTACATGCCAGGTGACAAAGTAGGATTCGAGCCACACAGAAAAATAGAACGTGTGGATGTTAGTAATAGTCTAAAGATTGACAGTGTTTTTGGTCAATCAGATACCTGATAAAGACATGAAAACGGCAGATTCTGAAGGTTGGATTACAGAGTAACCCAGTAAGAGTAAGACTTAGTGAGTAATTTCAACACCGACACATATTCAATCATATACTAGAAGCGATAACAACAGAGTATTGGGATTTTTCGCAGCTGAAAAGACAATTAAATCATTTAAAACACAGAATTTTCTGTTTTTAATCATAGCGGACAGTGTTCGAAGCATGGATTTTTTGAACCATATAAGGTCCTGAGGACAATTTACACCAAGCCTCATTTATCGTATTAGAGGTTTATGGTATTCTGGACCTTCAGGTGGTTAAAAACGGGGTTGCATCCTTTACAAAGCATCTGTACCTTACGAGGACCTGGCGAATAGAAACGAGAGGAAGCGAAGGTATAACGCCTTGGTAGCCCTAATATACTCCACCATACACACTGGACCTGCTTGCGTCTATCTTGCACCTAGTTTTCGTCACTCGACTAGTAGAGGACATCAAGATACATAATACACCAATACCCTTGAATCCATGTGTAGGTCGTCTCTAGGCTGATTGCTACGACCATACATATCTATGTATCCTAAAAAGAGTGCTAATAACCAGTTTGTTGATGTGATTCAGCGGTTCATGGGTGTGGTTCATAACCAAGTATCGTTCCTCAATGATACTAGTATGTTTCGACATTCTCATTGCTTCTACATATGTCCCAATGGAATATCATCAAAATATTGTCATTGAGAATTAGACACCCGTAGTGGATAGTGATTGTAGTTATCCAAAATCCAATATTTGATAAACTTATTGATATTATTTCCGGCTAGTATTTACTACCTATTTCTCAATCTCCACAACCAGCTTCGTACAGCTCACCCCCTCGAGGAGTCTATCCAAGCCAACATTAATAGCCTCCAACCCGTTTCCCACAACTGTGTATTCTGGACTTGGTCGAATAAGGCCTTCAGCCAAGTTCATTTTCAACCATGTCCCCATCCAGTACCGAAATTGTTCTAGTCTCACTTCTTCATCTGTCGAAGGCTGCAAGAAGATTGTTTCAACTCCGTCCACTACCTTTGCATCCGGAGGTATCATAGGAGCCGACCCTATTTTCCCTTTCGCTATTGTGCACCGGTTGTCTTCAAGAAATGCCTTCAATACAGCCTGGCACTCTTGAAGGTTTCCTTTGGCAAGAAAACAGTGTCGAATGACGAGACCATCTTTTCTTGCTGCCAAAACAATCTCATCCACCACATGATCATCTTTGTAATCGAAAACACGATCTGCCCCCAGCGAAGCTATGTACGTTTTATTCGCTAGCCCTGCGGTGGCGTACACAGCGGCGATATAAGAGCTCGGATCTTGCTGCAGCAGCCGGGCGCTCTGTACGCCCATAGTACCAACGCTGGAAGAGGCACCCCAGATTAGAAGTGCTTCCCGAGGTTTCACGCTGTGTTTAGAACCGTCAGAGGAGCCAGTATATGGGTCAGGTGAGAGAGTAGTGGCACTAGCTTCTCCTAGACGGGGGATTCCCATGCTATCCCACGCGCAGAGAGGTACCTCGACTGCCACTGGAAAGGTCACCGCCTGATTCCAGGATACACTATCAGGAAGTGGCACAGCATGCTGCCAGGGAACAATACAGCATTCCTGAAAGGCGCCATAATCTGGACTAAATGATTTCCAAAAGAAGGCCGCATAAGCAGCCACGCGAGTTACACCTGGTTGAAAAGAGATCGAGCAATCGTCTGTAGAACCATTAGGCGTGTTTTCGCCTACTGCAAGGACTACACCTGCCATATCAAAACCAATAACCGTAGGATAGGAGGGTATGTAGATGCCTTGGTCGCGCATGTAGCGATCTGCAGGGTTGAGTGCAACAGATTTGACAGCAATTAGTAGCTCACCCGGGCCTGGTGTCGGGGTCGGACGTCTTTCGACAACAAAAGGTTGGTCCTTGCCTCGACAAATAGCAGCTAAGTGAGTCGCCATTGTAACTGCTTGCAGGAAAGGCAATGGTTTTAGTCCTTGTGTTGATGAAACTGTATATTGAATTATGAAGGGTTCCTTGATAGGCTTGAATGATTGACGCGGCAATCATCCTCTCCGAAAGACGAAAGAACGTCAACTGGCTTATATAGGTATAACATTGCTACCTAACTCAAGTACCGCCTGGAAAAATGACTTGTTAGCTCAATGTGGTCATATATTTTGTGGCAGTGGCCAAGCCCAACGAAACCGACTTCAGCCAATCAGGGGCATCGATATCCGAAAAGAAGCTAGTTCGGGGTTCATTATCCGAGAAAGAGCAAGTGGAGAGAGATGATTTTAAATTTAGATGTCCTTGTGAGATAAATGCATTCACAATATACTTGATGTCCCGGATCACGAAGCAATGATATACATCGGAAAGAAGAAAGATGGGAAACTTGGAAATGGCTTGCACCCAAGCTATGGCCAACCAGGGGTGCAGGACTAAACGGAGGTCCAGGTTCGGCTGCCGCAACTGCAAGCTAAGAAAAATCAAGGTACATGGGCAGTTCTTCATTCCTAATCAAGACATGTGAACTTCACTAAGACAATATCATCGACTGTCTAGTGCGACGAAAAGAGGCCAACGTGTAGCATGTGTAGCTCGTATGGAGTGTTATGCAACTTCATACCTAATGTTCGGGATCTGCAATCCGTTGAAGAGGACCGCGTGAGGCCACCAAGCTATCGCAGAGTAGCAAGGCTTCAATCTCCACTCACCAGTAGTCTGGACTGTACTGTTTGGACATCTGATGCATCAACATTCTATCAGCTGAGTGCCAAATGTCAGGATTTTCTAAGTCGGTATTTGGCACGAAGTCTGATCACTCCCAATGATCCAAACATGATCGGGGTGAATCGTAAACTTCTGGAACTAGCTTTCATGGTATGTGAACCTTGCCAGGCCTCTTGGTTTCCAGAACGTGTGAGCAACATGTTGGAGCTTACTAACATACTGGCCATAGCACCCCTATTTGATGCATGCTTCTCTGGCAGTGGCATTTGCATATGACCGGTATCTTAATAGCCCATCAGGTTGTCGTCGCAGTCTAGAGGAGTGCTTCCACTGGACTCAAAGTACAACATTGTTCAATAAACGGATAAGAGAGCCGATTGGCGCGAAAGACAGGGATCCAATATGGGGTACTGCGGCCACGCTGGCTGTCCTAGCTTTCGCATCTCCCGATGCTTGCGCACCAGAAGAGTCATGGCCTGAAAAGCCATCTGACTTCCCTGCTTTAGAATGGCTACGTATGAGGAAGGGCAAGATGTCATTGTGGCATATAGTCGATCCACTACGACAGGACAGTGTCTTCTCTGTCATGGCACCAACCTTTGCTCAGATGCACTGTCCTCTCCCCGACCGAGGTATAGCAGGTATTCCAGCGCCGTTAGCTACTGCCTGTCAACTTAATGAATGGTCTACAGCAGAGACCAAACCGTATTTCAAAGCTGCACACGCAGTGTCCCGTATATTGACCCTGTCAGATGGCCAACTTACAACAGGACACACTGAGATGTTCACGATCAACATAGACCAGTCCTTCGAGTCGCTGAGAGAAGGAAAAGACCCTGTTGCGCTCTTACTATTATATTTGTGGCTTAGTAAGGCAAGTCGCAGTATATGGTGGATTGCCCTTCGAGCAAGAGTGGAATGCCCTTCTATATTCTCATACCTACGACGATGTCACAAAGACAACATGGCTCTACAAGAGTGCCTTTCTGATAGCTCTTTCGCTCATGTATGGAATGACTGGACTCAAGCTATCACTTAGATCAGAGTCCATGCTCTGGATGGTACATTACCAAGGGGAGAACAATAGCAAAAGTGTGCATTCATTCTCTCCTTCCTATCTGGGTCTTTTTTAAAAGCCGAGTCGTTGCATTGTACGGATTGGGGAACAGGCTATAAAGTACCGTAGGAGCATCTGTGCCAATAGCAAGACAAGCACCTCCATCAAGAAAGTCTTTGTAAGCAAACGCTCGATCGCATCGGTGAGCTCCAACTAAACTTGGCCAAGCACTGAAAAATGCCGCCATCCATAGCAAGACCGGCTATTCCGGTATATCCAACCCGAGAAGATTTAGAAATTGCGCCCTCTAAAACTGCTACTCTTTCTTCAGTTGAGGTTTTTCAGATTAGCGACGACCAGAGCATGAAGGGCACTACGGATTCTTCAAGAAGTCCAGACGGCTTCCCTTGGGCACAACGAGCGATCCTCCCACCAGGGGAATCTTCTATGGCGTCTAACTGAAGCTCATCCAGAGCAGATGAGTTGCAAACGCTGAATGCATATAACATGACACAATGATGATTGGCCGCGGATCCAAACCAACCAAGTTGCTTGCGAGAGCAATATCGGGGGTTATAGATTACTTCCATTGGCGACAGATAATGCGTGTGAGATTGGGGTTGGCCGCTGCATAAATTTTAATGGCCTCCCTGATCCCATCGAAAGTGTTGTGAGACTTAAGTCTGGTTTTGAGGAGGACAATGCGGTCTGTAGAACATGCATATGCGCATCAATCAGTCCTGGGATGACAGTTTTGCCTTCCAATTCAAGTGATCTGAGCTCCGTTTCCCTTTGCCTGTTGCAGAACTGGATCATCCTCGATTCCGAAATAATGTAGAGTGCCACAATCAACGAGCATGCACTCTGTAGAACCCTGGATCTCTTTCTCGCGTTCAGAGAAAGAGCGAAAAGCGCGACCATTTTTTAACAGTGTACCCATTATCTATCGATTGTATATGAAACATACAGCAAATTCCCACCTTTTCATAGAAGAAAGCATAAAGAAGTGCTGTCAAAGAACGAAACGGGCGAAAGCGTAGGCAAAATATACCTACTTTTTCGAGCAAACCCTTTCGAGCAGCAAAAAAACTAGGTGGCTATATAACTTCACTCTTTCGCTAGCAATTTAGCTCCTGTTCTGAATTCAGGAAACGTTCCTTCGTGCATCTAGCACTTTTCAATCAGATAGCCTCGCTGATATAACCTGATAAATCGGTACAACACGCGAATCTAGTGCTCTATTCATTTGACGAGTTTGAGCTGTTTTTCTTCCACCGATGATCAGTTAGGGCAATGCTCCATCGGAGAGTTTAAGAAAACCTGATGCGGATATGCTATAGAGGAGCGGCTTTCCCATCTTTATGTAGTGTAGACCATCATGAGAAACTCCGAGCCCGGCCGCAGACTCAAAAAGGAGCAATTATTCAGAAGCACAAGTCTAAAAACCAGACTACTTAGTATTGCCACAAGACGTCTTCAGTGAAAAACAGCATTATATATCAAATTGTCAGTTACAAGCCATGTGAACAGGAAGATCCAAAAGTCGTTCCCAGAACTGCGCCAGCTTTATCCAATCATACCTCTGCAAGAATCTGCTGAAGATACGATCTTGTCAGCAGGTATTTAAGGGTCGAGTTTTAAGGGTTCAATTTTAAGGGTCCAGCTCAATTTCGGGATGTTGAAGAAGGGGGGNAGGTTTATATTCATTCTGATTGGTCCACTGGACGAACCACACGCCTGGACCCCAGATAATGTTTTGATGAAGCTCTCTCTCCTTAATACCTGGTCTACCGTACTAGTTTTTGGTAAAGAATGCAAGACCTCAGCTTTAAAGTATGATTCCAATTCAATTGATACAAAAGGATATTTATCTTGGTGAAGAGACCCCGCATAGCCACTTTTGACGGCACTCTTCGAACCAATAATTTGCTGACTGCTTTAATCACAGATTATACACACGTACTAGCATAAAACAGTACGCTACTGATATTTTGATGAAAAGTCACGCAATATGGATTTCGTGCTGAATCAACCTCCAGGGACAGTAAGGGTCACAGATTGTTAGTGATACTCATATGTATTTTCCTCTTGCTAACACATATTAGTGCGCGAGAATATCGATACCCTTATGCTCAATCCTTTACCAAGCAACGATCCGAACGAGCCCCTGGTAAGTGCGCAAGATCCAGCACACATACGTCTAGACAGGAGAGGGTCTAGACAGGAGAGGGCAAGGTATAAGGAAGTCTTAAATTGATGGTTTCGCAGAATTGGTCCCTACCACGTAAAGTGGTCAATTTTGGGTTGGTCTGCTTTTATGTTCTCGGAAATTTTGTCCTCCTAGACATCGGAACAGTTATTTGGGCGCCATTAAACGAAGAACTTGGGATTCCATTTTCCGGTTTGAACCAGTCGTTCGGTGCCAACACTGCTGCTCTGGCGGTCGGTGGTGTTTTAGTCGTCCCTTTTGCGATTACTTATGGCAGGCGGCCGGTTTATCTTGTCAGTGTCGCCACGCAACTAATGTGCGCAATCTGGCAGGCTCGTATGCAGTCCTTTGGTGAGCTGATTGCTACGTCGGTGCTGAGTGGCTTGGGCGGAGCCGCCGCGGAGACTCTTGTCCAAATGACAGTGTCAGATTTGTTTTTCCTTCATCAACGTGCTACTGCAAACGGTGTTTATCTTGTTGTGTCGTCGGTGGGGGCTTGGCTATCGCTCATACCAGCTGGCTTCTGTGCGGATAGTATGGGCTGGCGATGGATCTGGTGGTGGACGGCAATTATACTGGGAATTGGCCTTGCCGCGTTCATATTATGTTATCAAGAAACGAAGCACACGATCACTATGCAATCACAACCAAGCACTGTGACTAACGACACACATACGGCAGTATTTCCTGATGACTCGACCAAAGATGTATGCTTACCAAATCTAGAGTCGACGAAAACCATGGCCAGCGGTGCCGAAGACGTATGCTATCAGGCACAGACAGCCACTCCATTACAGCCTTTCCGGACAAAGTCATCTCGAAAGACTCTTTTCCTTGTCATCAAAACAGAGAACATGTCATTACATCAGTTCTACCGTCCTTTCGAAGTTTTGATCACCTTTCCAGCCGCGGCGTATACTGCCCTGATATACGGTTCAATCTTGGCATGGTTTTCGATTATAGCGACATTGGAGTCCACATACCTACCTCAACCGCCGTATAACTTCAGCTCTACAGGTCTGGGCTTGTTTAATATACCACCTATGATCGGTTCGATCTGTGGTTCATTGTACGGAGGCCCTCTAAGCGACTGGCTCATATTGAAGCTTGCGCGACTGAATGGAGGTATCTATGAGCCTGAGATGCGTCTTTACATTGCCCTTCCGGGAATACTTGCTTGTCCTGCGGGTATCCTATTGTTTGGATTGAGCTTGGCTGAGGTAATTTTCAATAAGCTTGTTGTATTCAAGGTCTCGCTACCACCATTCGCTTCTCAATTGCTTATAAAATCTTTGTTCCTAGGGTCGGCCATGGATTTTACTAGCGGTTGGTTCGGGATTATTCGTCTTCTCTTTTTCAGCCATGGGAGATATAAGTTTAACATATTTGAATGACTGCTATCGCGATGTAAGATTCCTTATAGCTCAATATTGCATTGCCGGACTAACTATATAGATCATCGGTGACGCCATGGTAGGTGTCGCATTTATCCGAAATGCATTTGCAACGTTGATTGTATTGATCTTGGATCGCTGGGTCGAGTCAACGGGCTTGAAGAATATGTTTGTGGCTGTGTCAATAATTGGCACCCTCGTTATGCTTTTGACGTTCCCATGTATGATCTGGGGCAAGAAATTTCGGGTCATGACGGCGGCGAGGTACAGGCAACTGGCGATCGTGTAGTCAGATTCCTCCGGAGATATCTGCTATGCCCATACTAGTTCTTTGAGCAAATATTCGCGCAAGTGAATACCATGTGTAGTGTAGGAACTATTTTGCACAGCTGTAGCTTGCAAATCCCGTATATCATACTGTTGGGGGGACCGGCATAGTCCAAACGTGCTGCTCTATAGACCGATAAACCCTACTGATGACTTCCGGTCTGACTTTAACCAGGATGTAGGCTGCCCTCGATCACGATCCTGCCAAATTCCTATCAAATAAACTTTAGCCCACTTTCGGACTGCAGGACCGTACCAATCTATGTAGGTATCAGCCAGATCCAATGATTGAACGCGCATCGAGGGATCGAGGATTTCCACAGCAGCAGCCAAAAAGGGCATGGTCACGCAATTGACCGGTCTGTTATTGCAGAGCTTATTAGTGTATTCCAGCTCGTTGATAATGTCCCGGGACCGGTGCACAGCTTCTCGGTCATTTTGACCAAACGGATTGCGTAGACGGTGGATAAGCAGCAATGCTAGGAGCCGATAGATACGAGCATGAGCCAGTATACGCACTGTGTCCATTGGGTCGAATTCACTGAAGAAGTTGGGAGGAACTGGCGGTGTCCACTCCATGACAAAGGTCTCTAATTCATCCAATCGCCGGAATATGTCGATCCTCTTGGATGGTAGACACCCTGCCAACTCATTACTGGCACAACAAATGTCGAAAAAAATGGGAAGCAAAGGGTAGCTCAGACCAATAAACCTGTCAACCATCGTGGGGAATGATACCGCGACTCTGATTGTCGGTACTTCTTGAGTGGCAAGGCAGTCCATGGTCTCAAAAAACACGAGACAGTAGAGCAATGACTGCGCCTCGGCGTTGGAAAATGGTTCTGCTTCAATAACATGTTTTACCATGCTGAGACAGTATCGGCAGATACCCGACACGTTGGCTCCAAGCGCGGAGTATCCAAATGTCGCCAGTCCGATGCCGAGATTCAGACACATGATAGCTTCTTCATGGTTAGTCACTTTGAGACAACGCAATTTAGAGAGTGCAGCCGATGCATGGCGAAGGCATACTTCTCGCAATGATGCGGCGGTCACGTTCTCCCCTTCATACACCTGTAGAAGTGATCCAGCGCATGCAACGTATACATCTCTAAGAGCACCGAATGAGTTGCTTAGTGAGTCCACCAACCAGCGCCGCTCCTCATTCAGAAAGCCAGGCGTTAGTACGTAGCTTTCGAGTATGTCCACTTGATTGCTATCCAACAAGAAATGGATGAGTCTATCTTCTATTGACATTGGCTCAGTCCCGGAGAACCGCAAAAGCGACGTTACATGATTGTAAGCATGCTTTGTATCATTTGCTTGTGGATTCGGCATTGAAACCGTTGTCGATGCTGGTGTAGCAAATTCGTGTTTCAAAGGCTGGGATTTCCGCGGCCGACGACCAGCAGGCCGAATTGGACGAGTTGACGTGCAGGTGAAGCCCAGTCTTCGACATCGCAAACAACAGTTGCTCTGAGTAGCAAACTGGCATCGTTCTTTGACCCTGTAACATCGGTCGCAAGCCCGAGGCTGTTTTCCTGGCTGGGAGCTGTTGTCGCTCATGCTAGCGGATATGAAACTCTCAAAGTCATGAATATCAGTTTGACATATACCAAGCATCGCTCTTTGGAGGCGCACAAAGTAACCAACCCCAGGATTGTGTCGACCCTGGCTCATCATGAATCCACTAATCCCGAAACAGTACATGATCAACATACGAATTTGGTTTAATTGCAGAGTATCCCGGAACGGGCGGATGGTCAAACATCTTGGCCCCGTTTTGCACACGGTAAAATAGGATGATCATTGTACACTCTGTCCAGATTCACTGCTTTATATAGCACTAGCTAGTCCACTACTTTGTTATGTTTATTTATATCGGGTACTCATTTGTATATTGGATGTCATCCCTCAAAACTACTATCTTGGCTAGTGGTCCTATCTTGACAAGGGAGCACTTTAAGATACTCAATAGTTCGTCAATCAGGCTTTTACTTAAGCGTATATTAGTTATCATACACGTTTGTTGCATCATAACAATATCACATTCAGTTTGATTGCATTCTAGGCTCTGAGTCAAAAAATCCACTATCGTCAACTATGTCTGTCGACGTTCACGAATCTTTGGATGTCCGTCATCTTCCTCGTGGTTTTCCCTCCCCATTCTAGGAAAAAAAAGGACAAGATATAGGGTCATCCAATGCCCAAAGTTACGTTTATTTATTGAAAGGGCTACGCCAATTCAACACCGTCACTAACGTCATCAGGCAAAGTATTGTCCATTTAGTTCTGCTATTGCAACGATATCATCCGCCGCCAATTCTACCTTCAGGCGTCTTTCGATCCTCTCTCAAGTGAGACGGTAAATGTATGGCAGGTGGGCAGACGCGCCCACCAGCGATTTTGCCAGTGCTTCTCCTGACAACCAACACTTGGCCATTTGGTGGCCACTAAAAGCAGCAGCGATCCATTCGAAATCACCTTCGCGCCTAGTCAAACTACTCGTTAAACGCCCTACTAAGAGAATCCTAGCAGCGGTAAACCCCATAATTCCCGACCACAGGCGTGTCATCGTTGCTTCGCCATCTGATGACTCTGAGAGACGAGCAGAAGTGTCTTCGCAGAAAAATGTCCTGGCTGCGCTACTAAGATTATCTCGTGATACCGGGCTAATGCTGGTATCGTCACCGCTCAGAATCTCATGGGTTGGTTGCGCCTCTTCCCCTATGACTAGATCTCCCGTTCCGGTCTGATGCGTAAAATAATACAACCCGGAGAAGAAGATATTTGTTGAACAATCGAGGCTGGGCCGATGGGCATAAGTCCACGACTGTTCAAGTTGTGAACACGAAGAGTAGCCTCCAACCTCATGAGCTGAACATGTCCGCGGAGAGGATAGACCTTCCCGCGCAGGCCCGGTAGCAGATGGCTTGCGAATCCATTCGTGCAATGGACGACCTGTTTTTCTCGGACGCAGCCTCGGGATGTTGTGAGAGAATAAGGGTGTTCTTTGCTCAAGCCCGGGGGAGAGAAGCTGACATCATCCACAGCAGTGTTTGTTCCTCTGAGAACCGAGGGTTGTACTTTTCAAGTAGGGAGCCGAAGATTCTTGTCACAAAAGCGTAAGGACTCAATGCCCCACAGGTGCCTTGACAGCTCCGACAACGATTTCGGAGGACATTTCTGGTGAAGTCAGTCCCGATGTGCCTTTATTTGACTAGTGGAGCAACAGTCTCACTTTCAATTCTTCCTCAGTTTCGAGTAGTCGGTATCGATCCCGGAATTCCGGTAACTCTTCCTCAAACATCTTTAGGGTGGCCTTAAAACAATCCCAGGAATCATTGTCTCTGAATACCATGATTCCAGAGACTTTTCTAACTTCAGCGGCGCGGTATGCCTCTTCATCTATGTGAGTTGCCGCCATCTCATGTAGTCGATCAATACAAGCAAACGAGAATTTCGCAGTGGCTGCAGCTTGTTCACGTCCATACTCAACGAGATCGGCAAGATCGACTACAGCTGAAGACGCAAGATGCCCGCCATTACGGCCTGTTGCTCCACTAGTCAACGAGCGGGCTTCCAACACCATGATTCGTGCATTGTCAAGTGCCGCATGTGAAAGGAGTGCCTGCGATACACTGCAACCAGTGATGCCAGGGCCTATCATGATGGTATCTGAGATTTCATGTAGCTTTCTGAGCATATGTTGGCTAGGTCATTATCCAGAGCGTTTTCCCAGTATGATGTGGTCGGATTCTTGTGCGGCAAACCGGGATTGAGAAGCAGGCGTTGAAGTACGTCGTTATATAATCCTACAATTCACGTTAGCTTCAAAATGAATGAATATCTGTATTCGTACCCTGTGTGCTCATCGTCATCGTCCTAATTTCTCCTAGCAGTCCATTTGATTTGACTAGATGACGTGCTGCTCATCGCATTTGATCACGAGCTATATGTACGCAGAATATCTCCGGGATGTGCGATTCAAGTGTTCAGAAAGAACAGCCAAGAGTTAAATAGTTGCGTTCACTCATTCCTCGCTGTTTATTACTTCTTTGCATATCCTATGTTGATGGGTCAGTTGGTCTAGACTGGCGAGTTGGCCGGATATTTGCCCTCAGCGCAAGCCCCACATCTACACACGGGGAATTTGATGCTTCGCAAGATCGCCATCCATGCAGCAGTGTACCACTACGGATGTTGGTAGCCAAGTGGCTGTAGGTAAGCCCCCGCACCGCGACTCAGGAATGCCTCGGTTAACAGATCTGGAGCCGGAACCGGAAGGAAGTTTTGTAGAGATGGGGTTCTCTAAAACCGGTTAATTCATATAAGATGCGGACAATCGCCTCGTAGTGCTATCGAAATTGGCCTTTCTGTATTCTATGTCGATAATCCAGTAAGAACCCAAGACAGTATATAGGAGATAAGGGGATCCTACGCAACATGGTGTCCACCTGGCAGGCTATTGTCGCTGAGAAACGAAAAGAGCGAGATGGAAAAATTCCGGCTGCGTGGAAATTGCAGCTTGCGAATGATGATCTCCATAGGATAAACGTTATGAACGTACCCCTTACCTGCGGGATCTTGAATGACCTGGAGCGCGAAATTACCTCCGATTATGATGCCACTGGTCTCTTGGAAAAGCTCAAGAGCGGTCATTTCTCGGCCGAGCAAGTGACCGTGGCGTTCTGCAAGAGAGCTGCAATTGCGCAGCAACTGGTTAGTTCTTGATTCTGGTGAATACGCAAAAAGAATGTCCATGACACTTATCGACTACTCAGACAAACTGCCTGACTGAAATATTCTTTGACGAAGCTATTGAGAGAGCCCGTCAGCTGGATCAAGAACGAAAATACAGTCCAGCCGGTCATGACCTACGTCCGCTACACGGTTTGCCAATCTCGCTAAAAGACAGTTTCCAGATTCCTGGAACAGACTGTTCAACTGGCCTTGTGTGCTTCGTAAACGACAAATCTAGTGAATATAGTGCCCTTGCGAAACTGCTCATTGACTTGGGCGCCATACTATACTGCAAGACGAACGTCCCACAAACAATGATGACCGCCGACAGCGACAACAACGTGTTTGGCCGTACCTTGAACCCTCACAACGCGGCCTTGACTGCTGGAGGCAGTACGGGAGGTGAAGGTGCCCTGATTGCACTTCGAGGAAGTATCCTAGGTGTTGGGACAGATGTTGCGGGAAGCGTGCGAATTCCAGCGGCCTGTTGTGGCATCTACAGCTTCAAGCCCAGTTCTGGGATTTTTCCTTATAGCGGCCAACGAAGTTTTGGTGTTCCAGGGATGAAGAGCATCCAAGCGTGCGCAGGCCCAATGGCAACTTCGTTTCGAGATTGCCAGATGATGTTATCGCTTATCATGCAGGCACCGACTTGGAAATATGACCATACAGCTCTCTCACTACCTTGGGTAGGGAAACCGTCGAAAAAGGAGCTTAGAATCGGTGTTGTGCAGGACGACGGAATGAGAACACCTACTCCTCCGCTGCGTCGAATCCTGCGGCAGGCCACCGAGGCCCTGAAGCAGGCCGAGGAGATTACTGTGGTACCAATAACATTGCCGAACGTACAGGAGCACCACAAGACCCTGTGGGACTTTTTTTCGTTAGCCGGAGGCCAGGTACTGTATTTCTATTGCTTCTAGGACACAAAGAGCCATACTAACCGAGAAGATAAGCCCTACCAAAAGCTTCTTCAGAAAACAGGTGAGCCTATAGTCCCGGCCATGGAAGCTCAAGGTTTGTTTTCCATGCGCGAGAAAAGCATTGAAGAGCTATTTGCTCTCAATGTCAAACGGGATGAAGCAGCAAAGAGTTACCATCAAATATTTCGAGACAATGAATTAGACGCGGTCCTTACGCTCGCTGCACCGCACACGGCGACACCTTTTAACAGCTGGCTCGAAGTCAATTACACGGGACTATGGAATTTCCTAGATTTTCCGGCATGTATTATCCCTATCGATAAAGTGCGGGAGTGTGATCTCAAGGACGCGGTGGAGAATGCGAGATATGGGCCGGAAGATCAAAAACAGTACCGGTTGTGTAAGTTTGCACTGACCTTGTCATCGCCTTCAAGGGTTAACGATATCATCTTCTAACAATCTCTGGTGATGTATGTACAGATTCGGGGCCAGAAGCTTATATGCACGCTCCTCTGGTTGTACAGCTCGTTGGATATCGCCATATGGATGAATCATTGGCTGCGACGGCAGCTCGGCTTGATTCTATCCTCAATCGTGCGAAACAGTAAGCTATATAGGTAGTAGAGTCATCTATATAGGTAGCTTTGCACCAATCTGGGTCCATACTAGGGTAGCGACGCGTGAGGTCCATTGGTGAACACCTGTGTTGAGTTGTTCTACTCGTGCTTCAGCCTCATCTTTTGAGAGTGTATGTCGAAGAATCATAACAGTAGATGATGGCCAGTTTACGAAACTCAGTATAATTACTACTCTTCACTTCAATAACATCTACTATAATTAGTATAAACTTGGTATATATAGGCAAAGTAACCTATATGCAGCCCGTCAATTTCTTGGTTTCTCACGGATGTATCGTGATTAGAGATATATATTGATTGATCAAGTTCATATCTTGATGCCAGTTGTAAATCCAGTGTGTCATTTATATCAGTCTCATTATATTCGAATAATGGGTTCTGTTCTCTTCATCTGTGTACATATAGCTCCATGATTAGAATCAGTATTTCTAAAGTTTACAAGGCACCCACCACTATACCGAAAAACATAAAAATGTGACTGCGTCAGCAAATACGGTAATTGCACGGTATATACATGTAAGCTTGCAGACACCTGCGGTCTTAAGCCTTCAGCTCTGCATAAGACATCTGTTTTAAAAGATTTAAGAGTGTTTGATAATATTATGCTTTTCGGTAACTATTCTGAACTGGATTAAATCAATATCTTTCAGTTGGTGGAGATAATTACGGTTCTTCTTTTCTTTATAATATCATTAGTGTATAAGAATCCTGTTTTACTAGTTTTGTTTTGTTTGCTTTTTTGTTTTCTTCTGCGACCCAGAAGTAATTCTCAGCATGGCTCAAAGAGACTTTGCGCAAAGTCTGGCGTTTCATATATATGTTTGCTAGACTGAATCCTGAACATAGAGCTCGCCAATCTCGATGAAGAGATTGTGGTAAAATTATGCCCAATATCAGGGTCTACTTGTCTCTTTCTTGGCTGGAGGTGCTGCTGGTTCATCACCTTTGAAGCGGCTCTCACACACAGCGCCCAAAAAATAAAATCTAAAGAAGCAACCACTACGAGAAGATGGCGAATTTACTGACTTTAGACTTCTATTTTTGGGCACATCCGTACAAGAGTGGCGCATTACCTCCAACACCCGAAATTAATTATGGATTCAATCCATCCCCCTCCCCAAATAATCCTGGCGTTCTCCGCATTCAGTCTTGAATTAGGTCCTCTTCCTGAAAATGTTGCCGGCCTAGCTCATCCGTCTCCATAGTCAACTCTTCCACGAAGAGAGAGCTCAAAAAGCCCAGAGTTCCAAATGCGGCCAGTTCATACCAAATTGTCTGAATGGCGTCCTTGTAGCCATCTTGAATGAGGGCTTGCAAAGCAGGAGAGACGTCAACTGTTCGTAGATATGGAATAAAGCCCACGACTTCAGTAAGATTCTTTAATAGTGCCACAGAAGCGGGCAGTGGGATACCGTCAATCTTGCTGGCGAAAACGCTGCTGAAAGTAGTGGCACTAAATGCAAGACCAATAAGAGCACCAAATAGCCGGAATGCGACCATTATTCCCATTGCGAGGCCCTGGTCTTCAGCTGCAGCACTGGCTTGCATTGGAAGTGGAGGTACACTGAATATTGTGCCAATACCAATACCTGCAATTACTTGAAAACTGGTAGTTATGGCCAGGGAGGAATATCGGTCCCATAAAGAGAGGATGCCACAGCCAACGGCGAGAAATACCCAGCCAATCCAAATTTCCCATCTGTACTTCCTGAAGAAATCCACAGCGAAGGCGGCAATTCCTGTAGAAACAAAGACCACGCAGCAAAACGGTAAGATCGAAACTGAGGATTTAGGCGGCGTTTCAAGGTACACCGCTTGGAAAAACAGTGGAAGATATTGCAGAAGAGTATAAAGAACGAAGCCATGGATGAAGCTTCCAAGTAGGGTCATTCGTGCCGTTCGCGAGCGGAAGACACGGTGAGGGAAAACAGCGTCAATGGGATAAGCCTCGTAGAATGCAAATCCCACCAAAATCAATGCGCCAATGACCAGCGGCACTATGGTTCGCCACGAGCCCCAAGGATGCATATTTCCTGCCCAACTTACCGGTAGGGCAAAAAGAATACTACCAGCTGTGAAAATCAGCATCCCGAGCCAGTCTATACGGCCAAGCTGGTTGCGGAAGGACTGGTTAATGGGCTTCAGATGCATAAAGAAGATAGACAAAAAGAGGGCAACGACAATCACGGGCAAGTTAATCCAGCCGATCCATCGCCACGTAACATACTCACTGAACACTGCGCCTAGAATTGGATCCGCGATGCATCCTGCAGCCATTGGAAGAGATAGTAGTCCGATATATACAGCTCTCTCTTGCAAAGTCGTGATGTCAGCGACAATTACCTCACTCAGGATATCGAGTCCGCCCCCGCCAAGCCCCTGTAGCACACGTCCTAGAATCAGGAAGGAAAAGGTTCGCAAAGATGCGCCAACTAATATAGTGAGCGTCAGCCCTTAGGCACTATATTAGATTAGATATAGTATCTTTCACTAGAGGTTTTTCTCGCTCGTTGGCGCAGGTATGGCGCAGGCAGTTCTACGAGGGCGAAGCTCGAGTATCCCAAGGGCTAGGACCCTAAGAGTATGACGTTTATCCATTGGGATGAGCGTTGCCATTTCTCGTGACAACACGCCCTGTTCGATTGGGTGCTCTCATTCCACCACAGTATATACAATGTGCATATTAGACTTATTGCATCAATAAACCTTTTACTACTTTTTTTCTGCTCCAACTTCGAGCGCCTGCTCTCCTCTATGATCCCTGCTAGGCCCCATCATTTCCACCATCGTTCTTTGTCTTTAAACTTTTCCAATCATACAATAAAGCGCCTAGACCCGAGACAGTGGCTAATTTCATCCCAACAAGCAGAGCCTGTTTGATTGCTGGGGCATACACTGCCTGCAATTCTGGTGATTCAGGACCAGAGCCTCTGGATGCGCTATTCAGAACACTCTGAGGATCCAAGTCCGGTGCCACTGCTTTCAGTTGTTTGCTGACGTTTTCTAGAAAGACAGCCTACGCCACAGACACAAAGAATGCCCCGCCGAATGTTTGCGCGAAGAAAATGATACTAACGCCAATTGCTATATCCGTTTCAGGGATGGTTGTTTGCACCATATAGATCCCTTGTTCCTCTCCAAAGCCGATTCCGATTCCACATAAAATCCGGAATCCGACCCATTTAGCCCGAGAGGTTAGGTGAGGCTGAACTGTTATAAGCAGGCCAGTACCAATCGACATGAGGATTGAGCTGGCATAGACAAAAGGTGTATAGTATCCCGTTGCAGCGGTCCCAAAGCCAGCGCACATGAATCCGCCGACGACGCTACGCATAAATGAGATAAACAGAATCGCGGACTCGATGGCAGAGACACCATTGACCAGCTGAAACCACAACGCTAGAGTCGTAATCAGTGATAATTCAACCATTATGATCCATTTGATACACACGTAAGTAGTAAATCTTGACCTAAAACAATATTAGTATCTTGGCTGCAGCATCCAATGTAAAGTTTGTATTGGGATTACATACGAAGAACACGCCTCCAAGGCAGATGCCAAATAAGATGGCGGCACCTATACTTCGCCTGCGGAGTAAGTGTAACGGAATAATGGCATTATCCTTCTTCCAGCGTTCGATGCGTAGAATGAGCAGAAATAAACCGCCCGAAATGGTTAACGAGGCAATAACACGGACGTTATGCCATCCATATATGCTACTACCCCAAGATAGTGCTAGGGGAAAACAGACTGTTGCTGCTATAAAAATGCAAGTACCAGCCAAGTCAAAACGCTCGACCTGGCCACGGAGCCCAATGAGCCGAGAAAATTTATTCGCACTGCGACTCCCATCATAGAAAATGATGGTGAAAATCATTACTGCGCATCCTAGTGGGAGATTGATGTAGAAACACTACCGCCATGTTATGGAATCTGAAAAGGCCTCCTCCCTGCACGAGGCGTCAATAATCTCAAGAATTGGTTGTTAGTAGGGTATTTGCCCATACCAGTAACGGCCCAGCTACACTCCCAACTGCAAACATACTGCCGATTATGCTATATTCCATATCGGTCGCTAGCATAGTGGTACACTCCACGAGGATGAGGGTGGTGCCGGCTTGTATGCCTGCCGACCCAAGGCCCGCCAATGCCCGTCCCCCAACGAAAGCATGAGAATTCGGCGCGGTCGCACAAACGACACTCCCAATCTCGAAAACTAGAAACGCTGCTAGAAAGCAAATTTGCTCGAGAATTTCGAATATATCTTGCCATAGGACGGTTGAAAAGCACATGATGTGAACGATATATTCTATAGAGTGATCTGTCAATGTGTACTCCATGTTTCTCAGAACTGGCAGTCGATGGGACACTTACGATGCAGACCAGCCCACATCGTCAATGCTGTCAAAACTCTTAATAACGCTTGGAACGGCAGTCGAAATAACTGTATTGTCGACTGCTACGCAAAATGTTGCCAAACACATTATAGTAGAGATCAAGATCACATTTGGGAACTTTAGATAAATGGTTGTCTCTTGAAGTTCCTGAGCTCCGTTTGTCGTTACCCCCAACGACATCTGGCATAGCGACTTCATCCTTAGGGGTAGGATTTATAGCCACCCCTACGAAGAAATTCTCACATAGGTGAGAAAAGTGAACGTAATAGGAGCTTCAGAGGGAAATTCCAAATGACCTTTTCGTTACGACAAGGCATCGCTTGGGAAAACGCCTAGTTTTCGGATACCCCTATAATGCCAAGACCTGACCCATAGCCCACATAGATAGTAATTTTGGCGTTTCCATTGTCCATCTGTAAGAGGCACCACATTTGATGGCACTGGAATTGATTTGGAGAAGGACGCTTTCACGTGGTGCAAAAGCCCTCATGTCCTTTGACCTGATATGCGGACCACTGTCCCAAAGACCAGGAGGATCTTCTCGTGGCGGTATATAGTCAAGGCGAGCTCTAGATTTGTAGCTGGGCCGCACATCCACTCGCACGTACGGAGTAGCGTGATAATACACGAAAGAGCGGGGTAAGAATTCGAACCTACAGCCCTGCCAATCGGGAAGATGGGCGAGTGACAGGAGCCTCAGGCAAGTGTTACTCAAGCTCAAGGGGCCTAGGATTTGCTAGTCGTTTACCCTAGTTTGAGTTCGGCGTAGCTTAGTTTGAAATTCCTCGCAGTGGGTCTGAAAACTGAGATAACCTTTTCTACATAGTAAAGTCGTTCTGGGCAACTTATGATGGACATATATCATCAGAACAGCTCCACCAAGCATGCAACAAGCATTCAAAGCCCTTGTAGCGTGCCGACCTACCCAATTGCGGTCTAAGGGGCGGAAGGTAGCAAAGTAGTTCTAGAGTACTTTTCGTAGGAGCCATAGGTACCCTACAGATCCCTTAAAAATAGAGGAAGTATGAGCAGTGCAAGACACTGCTTGAATGCGATGGGGACTTCGCCGTGCACTGACAAAATCCCCATATTGCCGTGTACACAAGAAAGGCACCTACTGCCTGCAGCCAGGCGTTCAGGTCGTTCTATCCCTCAGCGGAGATATTTAGCGAGCTTTGTTGTAGAGCACGAGTCGGCGCGGATTTGGTGGACGAAGCCATCGACAGGATTCAATGCAGGATTCAATGCAGGATTCGGTGCAGGATTCAGTGGCAGGTAAGAGATTCTAGAGAGTGTCTCTATGGGTTGCAGAGAGGGTACAGAGGTGAGAGTACGTACAAGTGCCTTGGCTAGCAGCCCACCCACAGTGAGATATATTTTACGCCCGGATGGACTAACCCTACCGTCCTTCATTAGCCAATTACGCCGTCCTATAGGTACGTTAAGGTGTGAGGCCGCGGCGCTTCCTGCGCGCACTTTGCGCCGCAACTCGGCGCACCGCCTTACAGAGGTTGCCAACTGCTAAGCTTCTTAGTAGATAGCAATGTGTTTCACGACTATCGCACAACAGCCATGAAGGCCAATAATTGGTTTTAATACCTAGCGCACTATATACTAGTGAATTGTGTCCAACTCTTGTCTGCTCTCTATTCGAATTCTTCCACATCACGCTCTGCTGTGTCTGGTCCTACCTCCGCGACTGTCCTGCAAGCTCAGCGGTTACAAATATACATAGAATCATGAGATCGTATGGTTTCTGCTTATATAAACTTCAAATGTAGTGAATCAGATTTGGCTGTGGTGTATAAATAGGTTGTTAGAGCCGTCTTAGAAACCCAGACGTTCGTTGCATTTTTGCATCCTGACCCCGACCGTAATACCCTTGTGATAACCAGTGGCGTAGCATAAGTGCGAATTGGCTCTCATGCATCGGACAGATATTCAAGCATGACGTTGTGAGCCACAGTCTCTTTGTACAAGGGATTATTGGATTTATCGTGGAGCGGCATCAAAAGTCCATGCTCGTTATCTTTCACACGCTGCACGACAGCCGTTTTCCAAGGGTCTTCAGTACAAAGGACAAGCTCAAGTTGATTTCGGGTATATACTTTTCCTTCTTTTGTCTTGTTCTCGACTTCACGGAGCTTGAACTTCGAAGATTTCAATACATCGCTTCTGAAGTAGAGACGAGAATTTCGACCATTTGCAACGAGATTGCACCGCTGTTCGTGTATCCCAGCCAAATAAGAATTGAAGTGTTTATTATAGATGCGATATGCGGTATTCAATTGAAGCTGTGGTACAACCAATAGCATTAGAACGTGCGTCTCCATGTCTACAGGAAATTTTCCATACTCACCTCGGGTTTCTCATCCAGCGTTGTTTCAATCTCAATTTCAAAGATACAACGAGCATCATATGATCCGATGACAACTCCTGAATCCTTCTTTTCTAGATCACCTGGCAACATGCCTGGTGGCACTGAAATCGAGTAAGTATCTCTGTGGGTAACATAAGCACATATTCCAGGTACCATTAGCATGGATGTTAATCCGATGCTAGATCCCATAGGAACTCTGCACTTTTAGTCAGTAAAACGGTTTTCTACTTACCAGGTTGGATATTGGTGCGAAGGCTGTAAAACTGGTCTTTACCGATCCCATCCTTCTGCTCTGCCCGGAGGCGAAACCGGCAAGTGCGAGTCTTCCTACTGGACTCTATGATTCTAGCAAACTCCTTTGGGGTATTCTCAAAGCCTGGAAACATCCCAATAAAGTCTACTATAGGACTAACATCTTTTTGCTACCAAGACCGTCAGCCGTTCATATGCAGAATCTTTATTCAATACTCATCACAGATATACTCACATTAATTACTCGCCAGTTATTGTATGGTTTGACGGTCGGACACCAATTCGGGGGACTATTACGATCAGCAAACGAGACTTTGTCTGGGAAAGAGACAGGCAGGGCGGGGAGTTAGGGTTAGTACTCATTGCAGAGGATTGTATCACCACCCTGAGCTTCCCACGAGAGAGTGCTTTGCATACTACTTTTTTGACGGCTCTCCTCTTTTTGATCCTGGTCTTCGTACTTACCGTCTACGTCGAATTGATATAGCCCCTTTGAAAAGGAGGCTTTTGCGTTGACTTTCAATGCGTTCGCTCTCCTAGTCTTGTGCGCTGTCTCGTTGGATAAGAGCTGTTCCGAGGCAAAGAGCTTGCCTCCAAGCTCCACATTCGTCGCAAAGAAATGACCTATTTTGAAGTCAGAATAACCGTAAGACTAACCTTCATGTGGCGTAAACATGACAGACCATAATCCTGATGGAACCTCATTAGGCTATCAACATCTTTCACGTTCTTTACAGCATCTTGACACTCCTCCGTCATCTTCAAGCCTCTTGGATCTAGGTGTAGAACAACTCTAGGGAACTACAATCTTGCGTTAGCTCACCATTCTGTATGGACCTGCTTGGATCCGGTGGCTGCACGGACGTTGTATGTGATGTTCATCGAACTCTGTGATTCCGATGCAGAGTCAACGACAGCGTGAACCTCGTTTTGAACAAAGCCGCCTTTGAAACCAATACTAACTCCAAAAAGAGTTCCTCCGCTGGACAGGTCAGCCTCTCGCATCAAAAGGAGAAGTTGCTGCAATCACTTACAGTGAACTTTCAATATCTTTCTGGGAGAAGGAGCTGGATGCAACGCTGGTTGAAAGCGCACTTGCAGTCTCGAACACATTAACATACGCATCATCCGTGACAATATAGCGAGGTATCCGGAATTTTTCCTTTCCCAGGTCAGTCTCGAGTAAAGTGACAGTATTAGAGTGGAAAATCTTAGATTTTTCTTTCTCTTCTCTTGTCGTTTGGTTGCTTTCATTGCTCACCTCAACTTTGATAGAATCATTAGCCGTCTCGAGATGGCTGATAGCCCTTTCTTTAAGCTCGAAAGCTTGTAACCGAACAAAAAGGTCAGCTAACATCTAAATACGTCGATACACTTAATATTTCAATTCAATCATACCGGTAAATGGAGCACGGTCGATCCGCTGGAACCTTCTCGACCCATCACTGTTTTTTGTAAAGACCATTCGATGCCCATTTAAATATTGGGTGTTCTTGAGCACGGTCATCCAGTCATTTTCTGACAGGCTTGATGCGGTACTGGAAAGTAGAGAAAGCGATCTACTTTTAGTGCGACATAAGGCTAAGGTTTGGGTAAGTATATAACTTACACAACTTCGCCTCCAGAGGCAGCTTTGAAATCGTCATGCTTATACCGACTGGAGAGTTCCTTGAGGGTTGCTGAAATGAGTTCTGGTTTATTTTTCTTGGCACATATCCTTAGCGATAGAGGTATGAATAGGTAGCCGGGGGTTTCCATACGTACCACGAGATCTAAGTCCAGGTCACTCTCGAGTAGCTTCTTTGCTTGGTCACTCAGGGCTGGGGGATCTTTCTTGTCTTTGCCCTCCGTGGGCGACTCGAAATATACGTCATACACCGGTATATCGCCCACCTTTTATGTCTCCTAAATAATCTTTAGCTCCAGTGCACCTAGTTTTGGGGTGGGTTGAGGGTTAAAAGGGGCCAAATACATCGTGTGAAATAAGGTTTTTATAGAGGCCGAATGGGATAGTGTCCTGTACAATGGCACTTTTCTGCGTACAGAATGAAAGGCGAGCCCTATGACAGCATCAGAGCGGCGGAAATAGCGATACATAGGGGACTAAGTAAATCTTGCTTACTTCCTGGAATCTAACTTCTTCTTCTCTGTTAGAAGTTTCCGGATTTCACTGAGCTTGGTTGCATCATTTATATTTCCGTCGACATGGATGCAGTCGGTAAGTTTGGCTGAATCGGGGCCCTGCAGCTTGATATTAAAGACATACTGCTTGGTTTTTGGGGTACCGGTGGGCTTTTCAGTGTTGGTAAAAGACATTTTCACGAGGCTATCTGGGTACAATGACTTAGTATGCGGGCTGCAAGGAAGCTGTTATTTGCAGGTTGGCTTTAAAATTGGAAATAAGAACGGGACGAGAAAGTGCTTGTTCGGTGCCTTTATATTTCTGAGAGATGCTAGATGATGCTGCGTACTTGCCTAAGCGATACTGACCTAACAACCCCACTCTGGGTCAATTACATTGTTAGCTCCGCCTTTGTTCGTGCTCAAGTAATATAAGTTTGTGAGATAGTAGGACCATTCTGCATGGGGTTGGCATGACGGCATGATTGTTCAGCTGCGCCCTGCCCATACTTTTGATAATAGTGGCGCATAGTAGTCTTACCAAACCTGCAATTAGATTGCCGATCTGATCTGATCCGTACTGCCAGCACAGAAGACTACAGTTGACCTGGCAGTATCTAGTATCCTGCCAGACGAGCAACCCCACTATTTCCCCTCCTTCCCTTGATTTATCGAATGTGTGGCTGGCTGGATAATGTAATGGTTATAGGGTTAGGGTTAGGGTTAGGGTTAGGGTTAGGGTTAGGGTTAGGGTTAGGGTTAGGGTT